>JAHIAL010000029.1:512500-1248495 GCA_021605145.1 Aegilops bicornis
CTGTGAGGAGATAAGTCATTATGTTTCATGGCTTGAGGATCTTCATACTGTCAAGACAAATTTTCTTCCTGCACTTAGAAATGTTAGTACTCAAAACGTGCGACCAATAGTGATGGTATTGAACTACGGTCACATCTATTTAGGAATGATGGTAAGATATTTACTATTTGTCCTCAGTGCATATTTTGCATACATAATTTTTTTGCTAAACTTTCATTGCTAAGTATATTAATTAAGTACTATACAATGTTCTTCAACAGGGACTCCCGATGACAGTTGTGCCTCAGGGGATCGAGACTAAAGGTCAGATGTCAATTGTTAGCTTACGGCCAAGATATCCTGCATTGCACATGAATGCATTCAGGATTTCTAGAAGCGATGAATGCTTAATAGTGAAAGATTGGAGGAAAATTGTTATTGATCGCAGAGAAGTACTAGGGGCAGCAATGAGAAGCGCAACCCACGATTAGGAGACAGGTTCATCGGCATGCTCCAAAGATGATCAATCAGGAGAGCTATACATGTTCTATGCTATTTTACCAGAGAGAGCGTAGCTAGCAGGAGTGATTTAGCTAGTTCTTCATGCTGCTCTTAATTAGTACTTGTCCTTTCATGTCCGTGTTCTTCGTTCTGAACTTAAGTGATTTGCTTTTGTGGTGTTATATATGAACGCTTATAATATCATGACAATCATGTTGAACTCGATCGATAATATTTTTGCTTCTGGTACAAGTGAATGTTTCTTCTTTAAGCTAGTAGTGCTGGTGGTGATTAGATAGCTAGTTAATTATTATATCATTTAATGAAAGAAACCGCAGATTAGTTTCAGCTGGATGAATCCTACCTAGCTAAGTGATCAAGTATATGCCATATCCGTATATATTATATATGATCAAGTATGGATATGGCATATACTCTAGCTAGCTAGCTATATATAATAATGCATCCAGTCGAAACTAATCCGTGGTACTTTCACCTAATGATTTAACAACTCATTATAATGTAAAACAATCACTAAATTAAATTGAAAACACAAAATTAAAGAAAAATTAAAAAAAACACCCAAACATTTAGTACCGGTTGGTGTTACCAACCGGTACTAATGCCCTCCACGCAAACGGGCCTGGGTCGTGCCACGTGGTGGCACTTTAGCGCCGGTTCGTGACGAACCGGTACTAAAGGCCGGGGACCTTTAGTCCCCACCCTTTAGTGCCGGTTGGCGAACCGGCACTAAAGCCCGTTACGAACCGGCACTAAAGGCCGGTTCTGCACTAGTGGTCAACACTCGAGTAAAATTAAGTTCCCCTATACTCTAGTTTCTGTTCCCAACTTCTGGAGTATCCACTCCAATCACACATTGATCACTGATCTGTGTGAAAGTAAACAAGTCCAGCTATCATGTGACACACATAAGAGTTACCTGAACTCAACATCCTCACTCTTTCTTGACTGCGTGTCTAAAACTTGAAGGAATTTCATCATCACTTGTAGTTACCCTGAGTCAAATTCAAAGTTGTCTCATCACATGTATGACCACCAGAGCCATGGCCCGTCTCTATGCCCTGTGCTAACTGCACGCCTCACCACTAGTACCGCGTCGAGCCTTTTCTGTCTCGGTCGAGTATCAAGGGTCACGAACCCACACCACTCAAACCCACAGAGTACAACTGATCATCACCGTCAGATGACAAGTTTCATGTTTCCATCAGACCACTAGGCTGCAGTTCGAACCATGTGTCACTTGCTTTTCCCAGTTGTAGTAGGCTTCGGCTCTCCGAGCTCTTATGTCGTAGCCCCTCTATCTACACCAACCAAAGTCTTCTAGAGTCCAAGTCCACCTTGAATGGTAGATGACCAATCCAACGTCGTGCCCCGTTGACTTCAAGCTCCCAGGTACATCGTTTGAATCAACTCCACTCAATAGTCTTGTCGAAGCCACACAAGCCAAAAGGCATGTGCCACGTGTTTCCATTCCCTAGAAGTCAGTCACAATGAGCATCGTGCTCCTGTGTCTCCGTTGTTGCGCCCACCACCGTTTTTTTTTCAACCGACTCAAGTCTATCCGTCAGACTGTCTAGTCCGACCCAGCCAAACTTGTTCGGCTGCACGACACGCTCTAGACTCCCAAATCATCTTCCGTGAATTCTAATCCGTCACATGATAATTCTTTCTTAGCTGGCATGACATACCGCAACACCTTCAACCATCCCTATTCTTCCAACAAAATTTTCACCCTTGTCTGTCATAACCCAAGGTTTTCAGTACCACAAACTTCTCCACCTCAAACCTCGTATCCGTTGGCACCATGATCCTTTAGGGCATCTCCAACGTTGAGCCACAAATTTGCTCTGGCATCTATCCAAGGACAGGGGGGACCAGTCCGCGGACACTGATGTCGGAGGGCACCATCCAATGTTGCCCCATACATTTCAACCACATTTTGAACTAGCAGATGTAATTCATGCAAACACGGCGGGTTTCATTCAAGTTTGGTTATAGTTTACATAACAAGGTTGATATTTTTACCGTTTAACAAAAAAGGCTAGAAAAAACCCTAAACCCTATACCGTCCATGCGGGCGTATCGGCTCTGTAGCGGGGACGCCGACTCATCCTTGACGTGACGTCCGATATGGATGCCACGGTTGTGCGGTGGCAACAACGGCTCCTCCTTGGCACGGCATCCGACCTGGACGCCCTAGTTGCGCTAGGGTGAGGTCGACTCGTCCTTGACTGGCCGAAGCGGGGAAACCGGCTCGGTTTTCGCATTGTGGCGTGGCAGGGACAACATCTACACCTTGACGCGCGCCGGCGATGGTGGGAACGAGCCCATGTGATGGAGCAAACACTCCATCATTATCTAGATCTGACGGATGAATTCCTCGTCCATCACAGCGGCCTCGGAGAGGAGGCAGGGCCACTACTGTGACGGCTGGTCTAGCTGCTACTGCGATCTGGTCCTCCCCGACAGCAGAGGAGATGATGATCTCCTCCTTGGTGGAGGAGCTGGCCACCGTGGATGCCTAAGGGCCCGAAGAGCAACGGTGGCGGCGCCAAGAACCACCGGATGAAGAGCTTCACCCGGCTTCGCTTACCGGGGCAAAGCACCATGACTTCAGCATTACCCCTTATCTCAAAGAGGAGGAGGGGATCAGTCACGATGATGGGGAAGGGGAGGTGGACAATGCTCGGGGAGGGGGCTGCGCCTCTGTGCGTCGCTGACGCACGGCTTAAATAGCCATGACCAGGCAAGGCGAAGGGGCGGTCAGCCTGCTTCAATGCGGCGCAGCGGCCGGAGTTGGTTTCTGGGGACGTGGCATTTGCATTGAAACGTTGACGGCCCGATCACATCTGTCACCACCGCCCTCTCGTCTCGTCTAATCGCGGCATCAATGCTGGACACAGCATGCTCTGGGCCAGCATCAATGCGGTGCGGCAATCGGCACGGGCGTTCGAAAGAAAGCACGAAAGAAAGTACATCCACAAAGCCCCCTCCTCCCATCCTCTTAGTTTATCCCCGATTTGCGGGAGGAAGTACATCTGAACCGCGGTCAGACGTGGGCGTAGCAGTGGTCCGGACGGCCGCAAAACCCCCTCCCCCCATCCCCTTAGTTTGTCTCTAGTTTCCAGGAGAAAGTGCATCCGAACCGTCCAGCAGGCTGATATAGGCATGCATTGAAAGACACAACACGTCCAAACCACGTGGCCTAGACGTACGTGAACGATTTGAGAGTCCACGTTGAAGATGCCCTCCGTAAAAAAAATTAACCGAGCTTTCAACGCAATGCCAGAACGTGTGTACCACTAGTAATAAATCAACTGGTTGGTCTTCACGTGAATTTGCTCTTCCTTGGCTTTTGCTTCCGATGCTTAGGCCTTCTTTGGTTTATAGGATAGGAATTTTATAGGAATAGAAAAATTATAGAAAGTGAGATGACATGCATCTCAATTCCTATAAAGAAAAAGATACCATTTGATGTGTAGGATAGAAATTTTTTCATTAAGTCTAAGATAATGTTTTTTTCCTCCAAAATGTGAAGGATTGATTCGTATGCTATGTAGGAATAGGAATACATTCCGGTAAATCAAAGGGCTTCAAATTTTTTTTTTCTTTGTAAATACTATCCTATAGAATTCCTATAAAATTCCTACAAACCAAAGGAGGACTTAGCTTGTTTTGCCAAAGTCCTTGATTTCCAATGAATACATCCCTTAGATGTTCCTTCCGCCGATTGATTTGCCTGCCTATCGTCCGTGTCATACGTGGAGATTTGGTCTTTTTTTCCAGAACAAATCTCACATACAATGCACGAGGTCGTAGCTCAGCCTCACGTTCAACCAAGCATTGCACTAGCTGCCGCCACTAGCTTAGGACAAATACAATGGTGCTATCCTAGAAGTGCCACATAAGATAAATGCTGAGATGTCAATCATAAGAAACGACTTGTCTTCTCTTATTTAAGAGATGATCTTTTAGCACGGTATGTCTCATCATATTTTTAGAAATTGCTACCGGTCAACCGACGTCACGAGCCATTTGATCCCATGATGTGTGGACGTCGGATAGGTCAACACAGCGTCCTGGAGAAATCAGTCGGGTCGCGAGCCATTTGATCCCATGATGTGTGGACATCGGATAGGTCAACACAGCGTCCCAGCCTCATCCACCTCACGTCGTTCTTCCAAAACGCAGCACCCACCCCGTGCTTTGTCACTCGCAGCCATTGCTTCCTTTCGCACCCCGTTGCTCCGTTGCATCACAGCGACGCTGCGGCGAAGGGCATTGAAGGTGGGGCCCTTGCAGCATCGCTTGCAACAATGACTATGCTACGACGAGGAGAACTCCAGCAACGTTGGTCCCACATCGTCATGCAGTCACCTCCAGCAACGCGGCACCGACGGCTCCATCGAAGCTCTATTGCAAACCCCGTCGGTGAGACAAAGCTGCAATGCAACACCACCGCCGTGCCGCGAATCTCCTTGCAGCACCAACGGCGCTCCAATGCATCAATGGTGGAACTCAATTGCTACATGATGACCGTGGCGGCGCTCAAATCCATCAGCGGCAGAGCAACATTGCAGCCAGATGACCGCGGCGGCACTCCAATGCATCAACCATGGAGCTCCATTGCAGCCTGATGACCGCGGCGATGCTCCAATGCATGAAAGGCGGAGCTCCCTTGCCGCCTGATGACCACTGCGGCGCTCCATTGTAGCCCTGACGCGCATGATTAAGCTCCAACGCAGCACTGCCAGCACCTCGATGAAGCTCCACTGCAGCCCCGACGAGCGCCGCATCGCAGCTCCTGTAGCACCGAAGAGAAGCTGCATCACAATGCCCTATGCCTCTCTGCAGCGGCGTCAGTGCTGCATCGCAGCGCCAGTAGTCATCGGCGACCCCCCACCGCGCGTCACCGACGAGCGCTACAAACGCAGTGCTAACACGTGGGCTTGGACAGCGTCGTGTTGCAGCTTGGGGGTAGTGGCGCATTGGGAGCCTGGGAGGCAGCATCGATTTGGAGCTTGGGCGTCGTTGCTTGGAGCGCGTCCATGGCGGCGGGAGTAGAGACCGCGCGGTGGTGTCGGCGAGAGCAGGGAGCAGGCAGTGGGGGCGAGGAAAAGAAAGGGGATTGGCCGAGTCAGGTGGAAAAGACCAGAAGATAAGGTTGAGCGTGGGCGGGCCTCGCCGGGGCACGTGTCGCTCGTAGCGAGTGGTTTAAGCGAGCCTGTTTTCATCCTGTTGATAACGAACGTTTTTCAATAATAATCCATTGTAGACTCCATTTTATTGTCATCTCAAAATTACATGCAAGGTTTAAGATAATATTGTCTTATCAACCAATGATCATGCCGTTAGGCCCCACGCACGCTGCTGCATTCCAACCAGCTTTTTCTTTGAGTGCATTCCAACCAGCTAGGCATGCCGGTCCTTCCGCAAGCATGGGCCTTGGGCCTTCCGACACACATAGCTCAGCTCTGTTGCGCGGTTGCTACGTTCGGCCGATCGATCACAATACTCTGCCTGTATGCTCGCCCGATCGATCCACCGACCGACCACCACACGTCCCCCTGTTTGCATGCTTGCTCCGATCTCTGCGAGTCGTCGAGATCGAATAGATCTGACAAGTGCCGCTGCTGACGAGCGCATCTCGTGAATCTTCTTCCATCCTCTAGATCAACACGATCGATATATGCAAACAATCTAGCTCAGGATACCACTCGCACAGATGGTAAGGTGCCATCAAAGACAACTGCATTACGGCCCTTCCACAATTGCCATGTAACCAACAGCAACAAGGTGTGGTGAGCCTTCCGGCCGTGCGTAGTGTTGTTAGTGATGCACCCCAAGGCAGCAGCGAATCATTTGCCGATGGAGTCAAATCCACCTTGCCCCAGGCTGAGAAAATCAAGTGCCAAACTGATCAATCACATAGTGGTCTCATGTGTGTACGTACGATCTTTTTTTTTTGCCCTTTTGGCGTCAAGGCGCTATTACAATTGCATGACAGTCATCCCACAGCTAACAAAGAGGGTGCTGTGCAAAGAAAGTTGTGGAAACATCCGAAGCCATCCTCATGGCCAAAGGATTTGACCTTGGTAAATACGCAAGACAACAAATTACTGGGGATTCTTTTCATCAAAGTTTTCCTTGCTGAATCTCCATAGGAACATGTTGGATATTTTCTAATGTTTGGTTGGGACCTGATTGTTCAAACCAAATAAGGTGACTTTTATTACCGACGAACAAATTATTTGAGCGTATGGAATTCTATCGCTGAGACCCCGACAGAGGTGGGCATTTAGGGTTGCAGGTAGGGCAGTTGTCCAGGCATTGACTCCGCTTCTTGAAACACTTGCGATTATTCTGGCAGCAGTAGCACGTACCATGGTACCCACCAGGGAATTGACATAAGAAATTGCGGATGCAAGATTTGATGGTTATCTTGCTCTCGCCTACAGACGTCGAGTTGACGATGGTAGCGTTGGTACTTGTGTTCGCCGCATAATCATCTTGGTTGACCGCCATTTTCTTATTATCGAGACCACCTATATATTATATTTAACATATGCAGTACCGCAGATGTGTATGTATATATAGATAGAATGCACGATTCTAATGACGATGATGATACATACTTACACTTTGCACAAACGACAAGGCTTCCAATGAAGAGTATCATCATCGCCTGCACTAGGCCGCTCCCTCTCATATTGGTTATCTCTTGACAAACTCAGTTCTAGTCGACTATAAGGTTCCAGTAGGAAATAGTTGGACTCCAAATATGGCAGACACGGACGGCAAGTTTATAAATAGCAAGAGGTTGGAATATATTTTAAATGTTCATTAATGTACTACAAAAAGATTGCAAGTGCACGAGATATATGTTCATTAATGTCGAGAATTTTGCACATATAATATTCAGTGAGACTAGCACTAATGAATTCCCCAGGGGCATTCCGGTGCACTATAACTTAAGCTATTCCCTCCGTCCAGATGCATCAGGTATCTAACAAAATTCAGATAATTTGTGTAAGTATTAAATAGCACAACATTAAATGCCGTTCTCATAAGTGTTAAATAGCATGAGTATATCTAAATAGAAGTTGAGATAGTTGTTTCCGTGCATTATGGCAGTCCCAATGCTCCAAGCTGTAATACTAAAGCATGCCACCAAGGCACCACATTTTATGAGTTTATCTTAAGTTTAGATATAGCTCTCAGAACCAAAACCAAGAAAATCAATGGTTCTTCCCTCACACAACGTATTAAATGAGATTACTTTTAGATAGTACAACTCTAAACTATAGTCCATTGGAGAACTTGTATCTAAACACATAACTAATGCATAAGATATAGCTTGAAATATGGTGCATTGGGTCCCTGCCAAAAAAAATTATAGTGCATTGGGAGTGCCCTTATATTCTAGTTTTGTATTTAAAAAAACCTCATTTAATGTCTTTTATGAGTGATAATTATGAGATGTCTTGGATTGGGTGCTAAGATCTATATATAAATTAATACTACCTCCGTTTTATTTACTCTGCATATTAGATTTGACTGCGTCAAATTTCACAAAGTTTGACCAAGTTTATAGAAAAAATATCAATCACAATAACTAATCTGTATGATGTTAAAATATATTCAAAAATGTATCTAATGATATTGATTTGTTATTGTTTATGTTAATATTTTTTCTATAAACTTTGTCAAATTTTACAAAGTTTGACTTTGACCAAACCTAATATTCGGAGTAAATAAAAACGGAGGGAGTATATAGTTACTCTTTCTTTCCGTGTTAAATAAGGTGGCACATAAAAATTTATGTATGAAAATGTGCTAAGAAACAACCGTTGAGAGTGTCGTGAACGAAATTACAATTAATAGAACGATTGAACATACTAGATTGAGTATTATCTTGGATTTTGTTCGTTATTACAAAGGTTCGCTCACAGCCTAAACCAATGACACGTGAATCCAAGCATGTGTCGAGGGACGTTCCGTTGATCCTAACACGCGTACTAGGGAAGTACATGGATTCTGTAGTTGAGGGGACGCCATGTCAGAAGGGCAGGGGTCTTGGACATAGATCACACGGACACACTATATACCCAATTTCAGAGCCTCTATGTTAGTAAAAGCCATACTTCATTCCTTTCTATTTTCTTACATATGTGGATAATATATAACATTGCAATGTCAGTGGAGGATCTCGACGAGTCAGGGTATCTTGACTCATTGTGATAGCAGAGATATGGACGATAAGCGTCGGAAACCTTTCGAGGTGGTCTAGACTAACACCTCATTCGGTTTTAAGGATTTTTTATAGGAAAAGCATGGGAACAAAGATTCAAGAGAAATTTTCCTATAAATGCATTCGGTTTCTTGGAAATGCATACGAGAATATCATAGGAATACTTTTCATTTCCTATGTTTTTGAACGAATCTACACATCCACTCAAAGCTTATTTTGTGCGTAGGAACGAGGCAAGACAACTCCTTAGGATGGCAAGTGCCATCCAATCAACTTCCTATATTATTCCTAAATTCTACATGTAGGTTTCCTCCAAACCGAATGAGGCCTATGGTGGTGCCGGAGAATGTGCCCCTCTACGATGCCCCTTGTGCCCGTTATGTAGCACAACTTATGGAAGGCCTCCATGTCGATGCATAGGGCATAAATGGATAGGCCCTTATGTCGCTTTACGAGGAGTGTAGGGTCTTTTCTTCCTTATTCAAATATTCCTTCCATCTTTCGACATGGGTTATGGAAGTATCCTTCCTCCGGAGGTGGTGGCAATCTTTCTGGTGTCTCACAGGTGTTGTGGGCCCTCGAGGCCCCATCTTGGCATTAAAGGGAGATAGAACGTACATGATTTAGTTTATCATTGACATAATGTTATTCAATTCGTGTTGTTTGAATCTCCTTCTCTCATACATTTTTTTATGGTGGAAACTATCCGTACAAATCATGTTTAAGGATTTTATTTGTGTCAACTTTATCTAAAACATGATGGGTAACATTTCAGAAAGACGGAAGGATTTATGCAGAAGCTAAACATATTGTTGCATGCATGTCAACTAGATGAGTTAGAACCAGTGATTTACTGGTTAGTGATATGAGGCAAGCCATTGGGTGGCCTGGTCTGCACGAAGAAGGTGGATTTGAGGAAGAACACGAAGATCACTGGTGAAAATGAGAGCAATCTGGTTAAAAACAATCAAAATTGCAGTACAAAGTACACATAGATAAATACTTGATCCAAATTATCCACAAGAGAGATTTGAAACAAGAGAGGGTTCTTCCTCAAGTCATAAGACACACTGAGTTCTTGAATTCCATGGATAAATTCTCTCCACAAGCCGAGGTCTTGTGATCACAGAGTCTTCACCATAAAAGGTGTCGTTGTGTAGGTGGCCTTGGACTCCAATGGAGTCCTCTCCACATGTTTTTTTAGGGGTAGTCCTCTCCACATGTAGGGATACCACAATAGGAGGTTGACATTGCCATGACCCATGGGATATAGTAACAAAGGACAGAAGAGGCCCAATGACTATAGGCCGGCTCAAGCCCACAACTATAAGTCCACCGACAATCTGACAACGACACCACCTTCGGGGAAAAGACCAAGACTTCTTTCCTCATTCGGCTAGGAATCCGTCTGTGTATGGCATATATTAACCGAATCAGTTTTACTAACAAAATGTAGCATAGGACAACACCTCGACTGACTCCAGACCTATAACCCCATATCAACCACCTATATAAGGCACGTCAAGAACCCCACGATAGGCACCTAATTCTAGTCATCTTAGACTTCAGCATAAATATGATCTTGCAATCGACACCTTGTAAACACAAAGCCTAATTATGATGCGAGGCTAGATCATCAAAACATAGAATAAGGACGAAGGGTATCACCTCGATTTGAGGGCCCGAGCCTGAGTAAATCATTCCTGTGTGCAGCATATGAATCTCTAACGCGTAACCTATCCTCATCAGGGTATTGTGGGAAAATACCAGAATAATTGACGCATCAAGTAGGGGTTGCGCCTTTGGCAAGCACTATTTGAATGCGTTCCAATCTTTTTCTTATTTAGCTTGTTCAAGGCTAGATGTTTGACTTGGGTTATTTGAGCTTCACGGCTGACACATCCAGACACCTCGTACACGCTGCAATTCCAATCGAAGGCTGCTCCTTATTCGGAGATCTTACCGAAAAACTTATTTCCATCCAGATCTGTGATGAGCCTTATATTTGTACCACATACACTGCATTCGGGCAACCCCTGGGTTCATCTGACTCCAGATACATACCTATTCCACTGCTGACTTCATATTATTGTTCCCAATTAGTTTTTATTTGTCTTCCCCTCCCTCCTGATCTCCTCAGTCCTGATCTCCACCCTCCCGATCTGATCAAGGATTTCGAGCCGCCGCCGCCCCTTTCCTCGATGTCGCCGGAGATGTGTGGGGCAAAGCCCAGGAGTGGGATGATGGCAGCGGCGTGGCCTTAATCTGTCGCGGCTCTGGGATGTGGTTGCAGTGGTGATCCGCGCGGGTGTCCTGGACGTGTGTGTCCTCCAGCGTTGGGTGTGCAGCGGTGAGGGCCTCTCCGCTGCCGATGTCTCACCCAGGCGGGGCAATGGTTCCGGGCAGTGGTGTTGCTCCGGTCGGGCAGTTTCCCGGCAACATACCTCACCCATGGGTGTTCTAGATTATGGAGGAGGTCGATCTAGTCGTCCAGTCGGGAATGTGCACGAATTTGCCAGCGAAAGTTTGGTTCGGCCTCAGCTAGAACCATAAAGGGCGGCACTCGTGGGCGTCATTACCTCGTTGGAGGCATTGTGGGAAAATTTGGGTTACCTGTATGCCCCGTGGGAAATCCTATATTCGGGGTTTCCGGATTGGATCATGTTGAGGTTCCTGTGTCGTCACACCCCCATGGGGCATCTTCTTTGGGGTTATACATCGGCTGGAGGGACAATTGTTTGGTGGCTGGGCGCACGTCTCCTTATGCTTCTCCTGTGGTGACCAAGGTGGAGCGGCGTGCCATCTACAGTATTTATGATGAAGAGTCTTGGCGGCAAGGTGCAACGGGGTCTCGGAGATGGATACTGTTTGATGGGTGCGCGCAGGAGGTTGGCGCTGTCTGGCGACGTGGTGACGTCGATGCAGAAGGGTCTTGCAAGATCAGTGTAGTGATTGGTAATGAAGATGAGACTGCGGAAGACGGCAGCGATGGATTCTAGAGCATGCGTATGCGGTGCACGTCGAGGGTCTGCTAGACCGGTTGGTGCTCCCGGTTAGCCAGCGGGCAGCTTGGTGAAGGCACCGGATTTTTGTGTGCATGGTGCGAGGACATGGCCCATCATCAATCTTATAGGTAGGGCAATCGTTTTCTTCAGGAAGCTGTCTTTAGGCTGATCTATGTTTATTGTGTAAGGCCTTTTGAATAATACAATAAAGATGGTTTGTGTGTGTTAAAAGGGTGAGAGGGGTTTGGTGGAATTGTTTTTTTATTGCTTGAGCCTCATGGGTATATATATATGAGTACATGATCTATTTGGGAGTACAAGGCAAGCCACAATATTTCCTAGTCTAACCTATGTTTCCAGTCTAATCAATATACTCAACATCCCCCCCAGTCACAACGGTAGCGACGCAGACGGTGAGACTGGAGAAGAATCTGAAGGCAAGCCGACGGACACCCCCACAACAGAACGGTTGATGCATCGCGTAAGTCGTGGTTGGAGTGGAAACCTGACGAGGTTGCTCAAGCAAGGCGGTATCCCTTTGTGCCGTTTGTTGATGTAGCCGAGAGCGTAGGGTGATGGAGCCATGGTGGAGGTAGCCGTGCAAAGAATGCCATGGTCGATGTCGAGTCGGGGTAGCCGGTGTCAAGGAAGTCTCCGTGGAGCCGCGGGCGCAAGGAGGCGCCAAGTTAGTGATGGGCGCATTGGTGTCGAAGTAGTGGTCCGCCAGGAAGAAGATGTTGTTGACGACGCGTCGCACCGGGTTTGCCAGGCCCGGAAACACATAGTGGATGAAGGCACGCATTGGTGTTGCCAGCACCGTGCATGCGTAGACTGACGAAGCCGAAGTTGACAAAGCGCCACTCTAGACTTGCCAGGCCCGGGGACACGTCGTGGACGAAGGCACGCATCGGTGTTGCCAGTACCGGGCATGCGTAATAGGGACCTGCACGAGCTATACGCCATGTCGGAGAAGTCAGAGAGGCCATCAGAGAAGGACTCCACGATGGTTGCGGTGCCAATCGGCGCGGGGCCCATGTCGCCCGCGGTTGTCGAAGTAGATGAAGTGTTCGGGGTAGATGACGGCGACGCTGGTGACGGGCTGGTGCTTGATGAAGAAGAAGGAGGTGGACAGGCGGCGGCGTCTACGGAGGTAGCGGCGGCTGCGGACGAAGAAGAGCGGCGGCGGCGGCTTGGTTAGGAGCGCGGTGGCGGTGCTCGAAGTGGGCGAGTAACCCAACAGTGTGACGAAGACCGGCGTGGACGGTGGCGTTCCCGCACCGAGGGAGGCGGCGCGGCGCAAACCGCGAGAGGTCGACGCACGGGGACGGCAATGGATCGCGGGCCGTGGCGCTACGGTCCGAAGGGCGACGTAGCAGCGGCGGGTAGGTCGGGGTGATGGCGGAAGACCTCGGGGCGGTGGCAGGGACCGCGGGCAGCGGAGCTATGACCCAAAGGGGCGGCACAGTGGCGGAGCGTGGGTCGATACAACCGCGGGGACGGCTGTCGGTGTCAAAACTGGCGGATCTCGGGTAGGGGGTCCCGAACTGTGCGTCTAAGGCTAATGGTAACAGGAGGGGGGGGGGAACACAATGTTTACCCAGGTTCGGGCCCTCTCGATGGAGGTAATACCCTACTTCCTGCTTGATTGATCTTGAGATATGAGTATTACAAGAGTTGATCTACCACGAGATCGCAGAGGCTAAACCATAGAAGCTAGCCTATGATTATGATTGTTCTTGTCCTACGGACTAAACCCTCCGGTTTATATAGACACCGGAGGGGGATAGGGTTACACAAAGTCAGTTACAGAGAAGGAAATCTACATATCCGAATTGCCAAGCTTGCCTTCCACGCAAAGGAGAGTCCCAGCCGGACACGGGACGAAGTCTTCAATCTTGTATCTTCATAGTCCAACAGTCCTGCACAAGTACATAGTCCGGCTGTCCGAGGACCCCCTAATCCAAGACTCCCTCAGTAGCCCCTGAACCAGGCTTCAATGACGATGAGTCCGGCGTGCAGATTGTCTTCGGTATTGCAAGGCGGGTTCCTTCTCCGAATACTCCATAGAAGATTTAGAACACAAGGATCGTGTCCGGCTCTGCAAAACAAATTACACATACCACCGTAGAGAGTACAATATCCCACAAATCTAATCTGCTGACAACTTTTCACAGAGTGACATCATGCCACGGCCCGGGCATTATTCGAACCGTCTTTCCTAGCATGCTACTGCACGTATTGCGAGGCGGTTTTATTGGCACGTCTTGTCGAAGCAGAGATCGTGTCCCCCTTATCACGGGATTCTCATCAATACGGGTGTGGGTAACCCAATCGTGTCGTTAGTATGACTCCTCGGTTTTAGGCAAGTTCCAAACGGCCACGCAGAGGACTCTTGATATTCACCCTCTTTATAAAGAGGTCTAGACCTATCCTTTTCTTTCCACGCCCGATCCCTCCCTTCCCCTACCTCGAGTTCCAACACCCAAGGCTCAGGTTAAGCGCTCCGGATCTTCAACCATGTCCGGATCCAACCTTCAATGCCGGTGGATGGCCTCTTCTGTTACAGAGGAGGACATCAAGAATCTTAGGGAGGCTAGATATCTGACCGCCGAAATCCCCCACAGGCTACCTGCTCAAGGGCAAGTTATCCCCACTCCCAAACCCAATGAGAGCGTTGTATTTGTTTCCCACTTCCTCCGAGGGCTAGGCTTTAGTCTTGATCCCTTCATAAGAGGGCTCATGTTCTATTACGGGCTAGATTTCCATGATCTAGCTCCAGATTCCATCCTTCACATCTCGTCGTTTATCGTCGTGTGTGAAGCCTTCCTCCACATTACCCCACACTTTGGCTTATGGCTCAAAACCTTCAGTGTGAAGCCGAAGATGATCGACGGGCGATATGCGGAGTGCGGAGGTGCTATAATAAGCAAAGATGCCGACGCCCTATAGCCAAAGGGCTCCTTCCCGGAGGTGTCCGACTTATGGCAACGGGAGTGGTTCTACATCACATCACCCCGAGGTACAAAGCGGGCGGCCGCCCCAGCCTTCCGCCCGGGCCCTCCACCCCAACTGGCATCGTGGGTCAACAAAGGGCTGGACTGGGGGCCGGTTAATGACGTGCTGACATTGCAAAGCCGCATCCGAGATCTCCTCAAGAGGGATGTCAGTCTCGTCAAAGTAATTCAGGTAATGCTAGTTCGTCGGGTACTTCCATGCCAACATCGATCTCTCCGTATGTGGGAGTTCAACCCGGAAGGACCGCGAACTATTCAACACTTCTTCGGCATGACGCTCGAAGGGATGTATCGTTTATTCTTCGGATCACGAATAAAGTGTCCGGACACCACCGAGGATGCGGGTCTCAACTGCAACCGTCCAGATACCCACTTAAGTAACTCCGCGACCGAACATGCTGTCTTTATTTTTGTCGCAACATTATTTTGAAAAACTACCCTCGGCCAGGACTGGATAAGAAAGGCGGAGAGGATCAGTGTTCGCCCTCTTCCGGACGGCTCGCCGGATCCTGTTCTAACCAAGATGCTGGCTCGCGCACCCGATCAAGGGCCATCAGGAGACGATGAGGGGAGGAATAGAGAAGCCGAAAGCGGGCTTCATACGTTACACATCCAAACCGGGGGAATTAGTGCCTCCGCGAAGGAGGGAGATCGGGGAGGTGAATCTAAAATCCCCTCTCCCCACGGGAAGAAAAGGGGCGCCCCAGAAGATTTGGAAACGGAGGTTTCCAAACGAGGGAAGAGACCTTCGCGAGGGGGCCCTGGCCCGGAGGGCGTCCTTACCGCACAGCGCCCGCAAGGGGGCCAGCCATCAACCGAGCCGTAAGTGAACAAAGGCACTTTGATAAATATATCTTGCTTTTTCTCTGAGAATAACAACCGAGGCATATGTTTTGCAGTCCAGCTTATAGCCCTTCTCAACAAAGTTCGTCTTCGGGGGATCTTCTTCTAGAGACGATGGAGAGCGAAACGCCTCTCCCAGCTTCCCCGCCTCGTGAGACGGGCAACCTTGAGGTGTCGTCGCGGAGGATTTCTCCTGATCCACAAAGGCCAGAAGGTAATTCTTCGGCCGCCCGAAGTCCGGGGTCCTTGGCTTCTAAGGGGACCAACAGAAAAAGCCCGGGACTATCCGGTGTACAACCGGACACATTGATGGATCTTTTGGAGCAAGCGGCTATTTCAGAGGCACATGGTACCTTAATGGGTACGGTGGTTGAGAAGATCTCATCCGCCAAAAGTGGGTTGAATGAAGCTTTTACCAGCCTGCTAAGAGGCTTTGAGGTATGCAAAGTGATATATATGTTTTTGACTATACCGCACACACTAGGTATGCTCTGTATAGATAGTAGCCCCTAAGACTCTGGTTGCCCACAACACCAGGCAAACAGAGGATCATAGTCTCAGGTAATGATAGCGCTGCTTTCATGCGCAGGCGGCTGAGGGTCCGGCGGCTGACCGGACTACTGATTTTGCCGAACTGAGTCGGCAGTTTGATGTGGCGGATGCGGACATCAAGCTTGTGAACAAGCGGCTTGACGAGGCACATGGTATGTATATTCGGGTGGTCAACAAATATTAAGGGGAGCATGGTGCTAGTATTATAATATGCTTTGATTGTAGATGGAGCTGCCACCGTGGAGACCCTTCGGGCTGAACTTGCCCGAGCCAAGGAACAAGCCAGGAGAAGTAATGCGGCCGCCCTGAAGGCGGCCGAAGAATTAAGAGCCGAACAGGCTGCTCTTCGCCAGAGCGAAGATAAAAAAGCCAACATGGCTATTGAGCTGCAAAATGCCGCCAACCGATATGAGCTCCTTGAGAGGGAAAGCCAAGCGAAAATAGCTGACATGAAGAAGGCCTTGAAGCGGCCAAGGAAACTCGCTCTGAAATCAGAGCGGCGCAGGAGGAGCTTTGTCAAGCCGGAGATATCACGGTTGGGAGGCACTTTTTATTGCGGACGAAGTTCAGCGATCCGAAGTATGCCCCTCTTGATTAATTATGGAGTTCTGCAGACGCGTACTTGGATTTAGCGAAGAGTGCTGCTGATGCGACAGAGCATTTCAAAGATCAAAAAGAACATGAGGTGGAAAAATTGTTCTGGTCGCAGTTCAGCGCTCCAAAGCGTCCGCTGCTGTTGAATGAGCAAATGGCCGAGTGGGCCGAGCTCCATAGGTTGTCTGGGCTTGCCATGAAGTCTGTCGTGGATCATCTTTGGTCGAAGGAGCCAAGTCTGGATAGTTATTTTGGTTTAGTGCAACGATTTCTTCGTGTTGTGCCGCATATCGACGCTGTCAAGAGGTCGGTGTGCATAGAGGGTGCACGGATGGCTCTTGCCCGTGTGAAGACATATTGGGCGAAGATGGAGGCCACCGCTGTTGCAACCAGGGGTCCGCCCGGAGGCCAGGACTCGCTCGAGCACTATTTTAAAGAAGTCCTAGAAGGTGACCGTTTAATTGAGGCTTAGTGCTCAAAGAGTACCATGTTCGAGTGACATGTATCTTGATTGTAAACAACGCTTTTGATAGTAAAGACTATATTTATACTTTTGCCCGTAAAGTATTGTAGTGCCTCTTGTGCGGCCGTTTATGTATGTATGTATATAACCTGAAAGTTTGCAGTCGTCGGCTTCAGCCCCCACGCATATAATGCGGGGGTGTTCGGTAAAGCGCATAATCACACTTGATCCAACGTCTTGGTCCGTTAAGGAGGTGATAGCGCGGCGAACAAGGCAATCGGACTATATAGCTTTAACACTTTCACTTAGCCATAGGAGTTTGACGGTGGGGCTACTATATAGCCCCCGGTATGTCCGCGCTCATCCGAATATGGTGCGTGTACATACGTGACCGGGAAACTGGTCCTTCGTTAAGGCGTAGGAATCCCGAAGATTCCGCTAAGTCATCGAGTGATTGACTAGTATCTCGCTTTATCATGACAGTCAGTTTTCGGCTTTCTCTACTGAGGTGCTCATCCAGGTGAACAGGGCACAATCGCAGTAGTTCTCCCGGTGCCACCTTAGCCGATAGAGCGGAACGTAAGGTAGCAAAACATGGGAGCCGGGCAAACCCAACTATTGACCAAAGATATGATTCGGAGCTGATGCATATAAGGCCAAAATCGCGACGCCGAACACTCCCGAAGGTATTCGGACTTTAAAACATATACTGGGCTGAGTATCACCCTCGATAATGAGCCCTGAATTTCCAGGTACATGCATTAATTTGGCGTGACAAAAAAAGCTTGCCAATAACGCCAGTGTCCCTCTCTATTGATTTGAGTAACCGGAGGGTGTGAAACAACAAGAGACAATAAAAAGGTTTACACAAGGTCTTAATCTCAAAAGAAACCTTTGAACGGGGCCCTGCTGCACGTCTACGCCTTTATCTCCGTTGTGCCGTATCCTGGAATGGTATAGCACGATGATCATCTGTAAGAAAGAAAAACCCAGGTAAAACAATCTGGTGTGATTGTGCGAAAAGTTGGTTATTCTTAATGAACCATGAAAATGCAATTTATTATTGTATTAATAGGGTTGAGCCGAACTATGGGCCCTTTTACATGCAGGCAGCCCCTAGCACCACATATGGGAGTATAGTCATCGACCCAAGCTCAGGTTTATCTGGGCTGCTACAACTAGTGGTGCGCCGGACACGTCTAGCCATGTCCGTGGTCTTTACGACCGATCATTTGTTCGGATTGGGGAGGCCCTTCAGTGGTTTTGCTGCTAGAGCCGCCACATATTCTTCCATGCATAGGGAACGCTCTGTATTTCCGCTGATTGTGATGACGCCACGTGGATCGGGCATCTTAAGTTTAAGATAAGCGTAATGTGGTACCGCATTGAAACGAGCGAAGGCTGTTCTTCCGATTAGTGCGTGATAGCCGATTTGGAATGGAGCGATGTCGAAGATTAATTCTTCGCTTCGAAAGTTGTCGGGAGAACCGAATACAACCTCTAATGTTAGAGAGCCCGTACAGCGGGCCTCTACGCCTGGTATTACTCCTTTAAATGTAGTACTGCTTTGGCTGATTCTTGATGGGTCTATCCCCATCTTGCGGACAGTGTCCTAATATATCAGATTAAGACTGCTGCCGCCGTCCATAAGGACTCGGGTGAGATGGTATCCGTCGATTATTGGGTCGAGCACCAAGGCAGCCGATCCTCCGTGCCGGCTACTAGTCGGATGATCCCTGCGATCAAAAGTGATCGGGCAGGCCGACCAAAGATTGAATTTGGGGGTGACCGGCTCTACAACGTATACGTCTCGGAGTGCGCGTTTGCGCCTTCTCTTTGGAATGTGAGTTGCATAAATCATGTTCATTGTTTTGACTTCTGGTGGGAATTTTTTCTGTCCCCCAGTGTTCGGCTGGCGAGGCTCATCCTCGTCTTCACTTGGCGTCTCCCTCCCCTTGTGTTTGGCATTTAGCTTGCCGGCCTACTTGAAGACCCAGCATTCTCTATTGGTGTGATTTACATGTTTTTCGGGGGTGCCATGAATCTGTCTAGAATTTTCTTTAGGCTTCACGGTCCATCTCTACTGCCTTTAAATGGCTTTTTTCGTTGACCGGGTCGAGAGCCCCTGAATCCGGCGTTTACCGCCGTGTTGTCTGGGCTGTCTTCATTATTTCGACGCTTGTTTTTATTGCGTCGCGGCTTCCCGTTGCCGTCCCTGATTTCGGATGTGCCTGGGTCGCTGGTGCCGCTGCGGGCCAACCAACTGTCCTCGCCCGCGCAAAAGCGGGTCATAAGGCTTGTTAGGGCTGCCATTGTCCTCGGCTTTTCCTGGCCGAGGTGTCTGGCGAGCCATTCGTCCCGGACACTGTGCTTGAAAGCCGCTAAGGCTTCGGCATCCGGGCAGTCGACGATTTGATTCTTCTTGGTGAGAAATCTGTTCCAAAGCTTACGGGCTGACTCTCCGGGTTGTTGGATTATGTGACTTAAATCGTCTGCATCCGGAGGTCGGACATAGGTCCCTTGAAAATTAGCCCTGAAAGCATCCTCAAGTTCCTCCCAACTTCCTATTGAGTTTTCAGGGAGGCTTTTCAACCAGTGCCGTGCTGGTCCTTTCAACTTGAGGGGCAGGTATTTGATGGCGTGGAGATCATCTCCGTGAGCCATGTGGATGTGAAGAATAAAGTCTTCAATCCGCACGCAGGGTCTGTCGTTCGCCTTATGCCCCTATGTTTACGGGTTTAAATCCCTCTGGAAATTCATGATCCAACACCTCATTGGTGAAGCACAGGGGGTGTGTGACACCCCTGTATTTAGATGTGTCATGGCATTCTGCTGACGGTTGTAGTGTTCAGTGTTGATTCCGAGCTGGTATTAGATCAGTATAATCGTTTTGGTGGCCGTGATCCTGCGCCAGAGCACGCTTCCTAGATCCATAGATGGACCTGGTCATACCGGCTCTTTTGTCCAGGTGCTCACGTAAATCGTGTGCTGACTTGTGTGCAGCGTCATTAGTCGCCCTGTCACGGCCGCGGGGTGGTCGGTCCGGAGGATCGGCCATATTATTTTTCGACTAAATGGGCTCTATAGCCTCATCGTCGAATTCGGGCAGCAGCTTGCGCTTTGGGTAGCTCTTTGTGTGGCAGTCGCCACCGTATTTTTCTTTAGTGTCTAGTGGCCTTAAGGATGTTGAGCGTATCCTGCGCGGCCTTAAGCCTTTGCTTCTACTTCTTCAAGCTCCTCGCGGTGGCGATAAGCCTTCTATGCAGGTTCTCTTGTTCCAAGTGCCTTTCCGGGATGATGAGTGCATCGTCGCCGGACTGTTCTCCTCTCCGGAGACAGGTTTATGAGTTTTATCTCCGCCGTCGCTATGATCGGACGGCGGCCCCGGACTATGTTCGCCGTCCCCTGGCTCATCCTGCTCCATCGCTGGGTCCATGGGGTCGTCGTTTCCTTTGGAGTCGACCGGGGTGTTATTCCTTCTTGCGCTGTTATCGCTGTTTTTACTGTGGCGGGATTTAGAGCGGCGCCGACGTCGTATGATTATGATTGTTATTGTCCTACGGACTAAACCCTCCGGTTTATATAGACACGGGAGTGGGATAGGGTTACATAGAGTCGATTACAGAAAAGAAACTCTACATATCTGAATTGCCAAGCTTGCCTTCCACACAAAGGAGAGTCCCACCCGGACACGGGACGAAGTCTTCAATCTTATATTTTCATAATCCAACAGTCCAGCACAAGTACATAGTCCGGCTGTCCGAGGACCCCCTAATCCAAAACTCCCTCAACGGCCTCGGGCGGCGGCGTGGATCACGTGCCATGCTCATTACGGCCCGACGGGGTGATGTAGTGGCGGCGCGAGGGTCGGCGCAGCCACGGGGACGGCCTGAAGTGTACGCCTCGGGGTGGCGGTGGACCGCGGGCCGCGGCACTACGGCTCAAAGGGGCGACACAACGGTAACGCGGATTGGTGCAGCCGCGGAGAGAACCACGCCGCGGTGACGCTGCGGCCCGACGGGGACGCAGTTGGCAGCTGTATTGGGAACAGTCTTCACGCAATCTTCGGGCCAGATCGGTCACACGCATGGATGAAGCGGATGCTTGGATGATCAGCCCAAACGCCTGCGATGTCGGAGTGTCCGCTGGACCAGATGAGGCGGCTGGTTGTGACAAGAGCTGGCAACCGGAGATGAACACGTGTTATACAGAACCTGATCGAAGACGTACAAGGACGCCAGGCACACCTGATGCAACGATCAGCATGGCCAAACCAAGACTTGCACGGACACGTTGTCCAGGCCAGCACTTGCACACGTGCAATCACCTGCATGAACATGTGAGTCGGCCCAAGCGGCGGGATCGGTGGTCAGCGCGAGCGGCCGGCCACAGCGGCGTCAACAACGCCCGTGTAGAGCGCATAAGTTGGCGACGAGGAACAACCGATGGCCTCCGCACCAGCAGACCTCACGCGTTACGCGTGAAGCTTGAGATGCGAAGCGGCGACCTATCCAGTGGATGGAGACAGGGTGGATGGAGGAGTCCCGATCAGATCATGGCGGCAACTGCCGGCGCAAAGCGATGGGCGAACGGACGCCTGGACGGCAGTCATACACAGCCGCATGTCGCGCGAAGCCGCCGGGTCGGAGAAGAGGCCGGTCGACCGCGCCTGTGTCGGAGTAGAGGCACGGTGGGTCGACGAGGGCGGCGGGCGACGCAAACCGATCTTAGATCAGAAAACCAAAAAGAAACCGCCGATGAAGATGAGGGGCGGGAGAGAGAAAACCCGGATGAAGGGATCGGGAAAAAGACTCTTTAGGGCAGCCGGTCAACACGACCGGCGGACGAACTCTAGGTACGGGCGGTGCAGCCCCTGGTGGCAAACATGGAGATCGACCGCCCCGGGGGCGGCGCGGTGCGGAAGTGGCGGCGGCTACGGTTGGATCAAGATTAGGCTGATACCATGTTAGAAAGGAGAGAGGGGTTTGGTGGAATAGTTTTTTTATTGCTTGAGCCTTGTGGACATATATATAAGAGTACATGATCTATTTGGAGTACAATGCAAGCCAGAATATTTTCTAATCTAACCTATGTTTCCAATCTAATCAATATACTCACTAGTGTGTAGGAAAATACACAGGAGCTCTCGGGTGCTCCGCACCCCTATACGAAAAATATTCGTAAAAAATTCTCAGAAAATCAAAAAAATCCAAAATTTTAGGATGTCAAACCTAGTTTCCCAATCTACTTCCGTGTGAAATTTCGTGAAAAAATATCCAAAAACGTATCCATTGCAAAGGAATTACTGCCCGGAAAAAAATGTACCCAAACAGTGTTTTGCTATACACAGGAATTTTTTGTCTTTTTTGCCGCGAATACATTTCCTGGTATTTTTTCACCAAATTTCAGACAGAAGTACATCGGGAACCCACGTTTGATATCCCCAAATCCCAGACTTTTTTCAAATTTCTCGGTATTCTTTTCCTGATATTTGTACGTATAGGGGTGTGGAGCACCCGAGAGCTCTAAATCCTCGTCCCTAGTGCGTATCACTTGATGCAGAGACCGGGGAGCTTTTCAATAAAAGAACCTATTCCACAGCTAGTAACCAACGTCGACTATTTCCATGCTATTTTCTAACTAGAGACAGAGGAGGAAGATGAACATGCTACAAGTTGTGACCCGATGAGTTTTCATGGTCGATCGTCAACATAGGTTGACCCTCTGCAGAGGACACTAAAGACATTGCATCACACAGTCAATTCTTTGTGGTAATCGAGAACAGTCAGAAAGCTTTGTTGGTTGAGTAGGACCATCTCGAGCAGGAGGTTGCAACCCTCGAAGCCAGAGAAGAGCATAACAACACAATCGAGCACCATCGTCGCCCATGTCCATGTCCAGCCGAGATATATAAGAGATCTTAAAGACCGTGGTAGTAACGTAGGGAGGTCCGCAGGAGCGTCCACTCAATTGCCACCGCTGGAGGCGTCAGACCCTCGGGTGAGCATGTACTTTCTCGTCGGCGTTTTAGCGGCTCCATCACGGTCGTGTATGAAGCGGACGGTGCAAATTTGAAGTGATGTTTACCATACCCGCGTGGCAAATCTTACGGCTTCTACCAACATACAACTTGAAGATTGGAGATAATAATCCTGAAGCAGAAAGGCTCATTCCCGGGTCATACATGTTTTTAGGCAAACAACAGGACTCTGCTGCATATTTTTTTGATTTTTGTAAAAATAAATACAACAATAAGGTTCAAAAGAATAAAGAAAAGCTATACAACTCCAAAAGGAGAGAAAACTAAGAGCATCTCCAGCAGCCGCGCAACGCGCGGCGCGCTAAAAACTGGTTTGCGGCACGTCCATCGCCAGGTTTGGCGCGGCGCACAGCGCTGGCTCCAGCAGCCGCACTAAAATACAAGGCACAAGAGCTCCAGTAGCGCAGCTTAAAATGCATGCAGCTGAGCAGCCGGCGCATGTCGCATTTGTTGCATTTTGGACACAAAATAAATTTCATACATCACAAAACAAAGACATGACATATAATTTAAATCACAAACAAGTTGATGACCAAAAGTTCCTGCCCAGAAGTTCAAATTCATGCCCATAACATCATTCAACAAAGTTCAAAATGCTAACCAAGTTTATGACACAAACGAAAGGCACAACAATCAAGCCTCGTCCTCCGACTCCTCCGAAGATGATTCTTCCTCCTCCTCTTCATTGTTGCGCGCCGCATCTCATCACGTGAAGCTCGGAAGGTGTTGACAAGATCTTCAATGGCATCTTCATGGGAAGGTGGCACACCGGCGCTGTAGGACCATGAAGTATGTCTAGAGGGGGGGGGGGGGGTGATTAGACAAAATGACAAATTAAAAATTTAACCTTTTCCCAATTTTAGAGTTTGACAGATTTTAGCTATCTTAGGACAAGTCAAGCAATCATCACACAAATCAAGCAAGCATGCAAAGAGTATATAGGTAGCAAATAAATCATGCAACTTGCAAGAAAGTAAAGGGAAGGGTTTGGAGGATTCAAACGCAATTGGAGACACAGATGTTTTTGGCGTGGTTCCGATAGGTGGTGCTATCGTACCTCCATGTTGATGGAGACTTCAACCCACGAAGGGTAACGGTTGCGGGAGTCCACGGAGGGCTCCACCCACGAAGGGTCCACGAAGAAGCAACCTTGTCTATCCCACCATGGCCGTCGCCCACGAAGGACTTGCCTCACTAGCGGTAGATCTTCACGGGTAGGCGATCTCCTTGCCCTTAAAAACTCCTTGGTTCAACTCCACAATTTTGTCGGAGGCTCCCAAGTGACACCTAGCCAATCTAGGAGACACCACTCTCCAAGAAGTAACAAATGGTGCGTTGATGATGAACTCCTTGCTCTTGTGCTTCAAATGATAGTCTCCCCAATACTCAACTCTCTCTCATAGGATTTGGATCTGGTGGAAAGAGGGTTTGAGTGGAAAGCAACTTGGGGAAGGTTAGAGATCAAGATTCATATGGTAGGAATGGAATATCTTGGCCTCAACACATGAGTAGGTGGTTCTCTCTCTCGTAACTGGTAAGTTGGAAGTGTAGGTTTATTCTGACGGATCTCTCCACGAATGAAGAGGAGGTGGAGGGGTATATATAGCCTCCACACAAAATCTAACCGTTACACACAATTTACCAAACTCGGTCGGACCGATTCAACAGACTCGGTCGGACCGATTTAGTAAACCTAGTGACCGTTATTGATTTTCGGTGGGACTGACATGCAACTCGGTGAGACCGATTCGGTTAGGGTTAGGGCATAACGTAATCTCGGTAAGACCGATTACACAAACTCGGTGAGACCGATTTTGGTAATAAGCTTTCGAGAGAGTTGGTCGTAAACTTCGGTGGGACCGATTTGCTCTTTTCGTGAGATCGAAATGTTACAAAAGGGAAACAGAGAGTTTACATTGCAATCTCGGTGGGACCGATCGCTAACTTCGGTTAGACCGAAACGTTACGAAGGGAAACAGAGAGATTACAATCCCATCTCGGTGAGACCGAGATTCCTATCGGTAGGACCGATTTGCCTAGGGTTTGTGGCAGTGGCTATGACTTTTGAAATCGGTGGCACCGGGTAGGAAGAATCGGTGTGACCGATTTTGACTTTGGGTTTAGGTCATATGTGGATGTGAGAAAGTAGTGGAGGGTTTTGGAGCATATCACTAAGCACATGAAGCAAAAGGCTCATTAAGAAACAACTCATCCCTCCTTGATAGTATTGGCTTTTCCTATAGACTCAATGTGATCTTGGATCACTAAAATGCAAAATGAAGAGTCTTGAGCTTTTGAGCTTGAGCCAATCCATTGTCCTTAGTATTTTGAGGGATCTACTTTCATCATCCATGCCATGCCATTCATTGAGCTTTCCTGAAATAATAGTCTTGGAATAACATTAGCTCAATGAGCTATATGTTGTTATGAATTACCAAAACCACCTAGGGATAGTTGCACTTTCAGGCGCCCGGAGGTGCACCCATGCCTCCAATGAGAGACGCAAAACTCATGCCACCCATGCCGGCCATGCCGCCCGGAGGTGCTCCGAAGCCACATATGCCTCCCATGGTCTCCATGGTAGCTCCAAAGAAACCCATGGAACCCATGCCGCCCATGCTAGCTCCAAAGCCACTCATGGCACCCATGCCTCCCATGCCGCCAAGGACACCGCCACCCATGCCGCCAAGGCCACCGCCACCCATTGCGTGAATCATGGCTCTTTTTTGGATCAAAACTTCTTCATGAGCAAGATTGACATACTCCTTTTGCGCATCATTGAACGTAGATGTGTCCAAGAAGAACAAGTGCTTCTCCCATTCCAACAATTTAGATCGCTCCTCCACGCCCACCTTCCTCTCCTCCAATACCACTTTCCTCTCCCCGGCCGCCACCCTCCTCTCCTCGGTCGCGGCCTCTCAGTTCCTTGCCATCTTTGTCACCTCGTTGGCTTCTTTTCTTGTGTTGAAAATTGCTTCCATAGCATTTTTGAGCTCATCATCTCCTTTCCTCTTCTTCTTTTCTTTTGCGTCTTTCTTGGTGCCATCCGGTCGTTTTGGCTTCGAGTATGAAACCGAGTTTGGTGTGGGGCTTCTCTTGCCATCATCACTTCATGCATCCTCCTCATCATCATCTTCCAAATCAATTGTTCGCTTGTGTTTTTTGCTCAAATTCAAATCATCAATATCTTCACGCTTCTTCCATTTCTCAGCATCCTTCAATACTTCGTAGCAATGATGCAAGGTAAATGGCCTGCCTCTCTTGATCTTCCCCTTCTTGGTCCTCTTCTCCTCTCCTTTGAACAAATTTTGTGCAATATTTAACTACATGAAAACAAAATAAGTTAGCACAAGGAACACCAACAACAAGCATGATGAACAAGAATGATGAAGCACTTACCCTATCTTCATCATTGGTGCCACTTGGGTTCAACTTGTCAACCTCCTTTTGTGCGGCCGCCCATTGTTGACAATCCTTGTTGATTGTCGACCACCGGGAGCGAAGAGATCGATCGGAGCGATCAATTCCACTCATGTTGCGTAGATCAAAGTGCTCTTTCATCCAGAGCCAATAAGCATCTCTACTTTGATCACCTCCAACGGATGGATCCCTCGACACGTCCAACCAAGTTTTGCATAGCATGACGTCTTCGTCATTGGTGTAGTTGCCTGCTCTTCCCTTCGGTGCGTCGACAATGCCCTCACCATCCTCGTCCACCTTGAAGTTATGGTCTTCAAAATGCATGTCATTGTTTCGAGACCAATGCGAATTGTTGGAGCCAACACCCATAGTTGACATGTATGCATCATCGTTGACACTACAAAGTATGTAGAACAATGCAAATAAGCTATCTATATGTATGCATTCAAAAAATAACAACAACACCAACAAAAAAGTTGGCGAAATTTTATACCTTTCAGGCATTTCCACAAACACATTGTGCGCGTCGGCCGCCGGATCAACGAGTGAGCTCACCGGCGCTTCGGTAGCCGCCGCGCCCGTCGCACGCCCTATTCTTCCTCGACTGCTTGGAGGAGCCGGAGCCGTCCGCCGCCTTCTTCTTCTTCGCGGAAACTTGCCCTTCTTCGACCGCGCCGCATTTGGGAGCTTTGAGAGGGGGGCACGTGGTACGACGGGTGCCGGCGCGACGCCACCCGTCACCGAGGTCAGCCGCGGCGGCAGGCCGCGCGCGATGCCGGTGCTTGGAGGAACTCCGGCGGGGGCGAAGCCAAAGCTCCCCGCGCTAGGATTTGCGGCGGCGGAGTGGTCGCGCTGTAGGAAGGGTGAGGGGGGTGCTGGCGTCCATCGGGTCAATTCGCCGGCGGCGGCGCGTGCGGGGCGAAGGTGGCGCGGCGGAGAGAGTGCAGCGCGAGCGCTCGAGTGTGCCACGCGCGGAAGCGGGCGAACCAAATACACAGCACGCGATGGCGATCGATTCAGACCGCGCGCCCAACTCTATATGCTGCGCGCGCTTATTGCGTGTTCGCTGGAGCCACTCTACCGCTTGCGCGCGTGCTAAAAAGGCCAAATTTGTGGTGCGACGCTCATTTTGCACGGCTGTTGGAGATGCTCTAAGGAAAACAGAAAAAGAAAATCAAAGAGGCACACAACAACAAATCATATACAAAAAAAGTCATCTAAAAGCTCTGATCTAGGTTTCAAAGCCATTGTATACTCCTTCCTCTCGAGTCCTGGCCCTGCAGATGATCGATTTGAGCTCCTCCTTGAATTTTTTCCGACGAGCATATAGGAGGAACGTGCTTGAAGATGAAGTCATACTTTTGAAGGTTGTTGTCATCCAATGGGACGTTGTGTCATCCGCTCGCAACAGACTAGCCTCTAGACTCTGCTTGCCGGCAATGCAAGGCCCACAAGTAGAGCTTCAAGGACCAGTCGCACAGCCAACCACAATCCCAAACGCAACCGGTATCTAGAAGGCTCTATTCTCTAACGATCCAAACACCATCACACGCCTCCGGACAGAACACAATCATCAAGAGCGAGTCGCAGGTCGTCTTCAAGGTAATCTTCACCATCAATCACGTGATCGTAGTCATGATGATAGGGAGATTTCAAGTGGACGTCATTGGTAGTTTGTAGTGCCTCTCAGGGAGAATTCACACTCATACCTCGCTCGAAAAGTTTGGCATTCACTACATTGAAACGTACAACGGTGAAACTAGGCCAGACACTTGGTTGGCAAAGTACTCGATCGCAGTAGGTACTTCCAATAATGGCGAGGAAACTCATCCCATAAGATATATATCTACCACCAATTCTGACGTACTCGGTTATGGCTTGGCTTAGCAACCTCCCCAGAAACAGTATCCATGACGTAAAAGACCGGCAGAAGGTATTCGGCAGGAACTTTTCTGGAACATAAAAGAAATATGGCCGCTCTTGGGACTTTCACAACGTTATACAGAAGAATGGAGAGATAGTCAGAGACTACATCAAGAATTGGACCAAGGAGAAGAATTCCATGGACGATATTTCAGGAGAGCAACCCATCCACGTACGCTTTTAATTAGCTCCGGCCTAAGATACAAGGAGCTCCAAAGCTAAAATCTTCTGAGAAAAGCCCATGACGATGAGCACTTTGATAGACATAGCAGACAAGTATGCGTCCAGTCAAGAGGCTATCATTTCAGTCACTAAACAGAATTCTGCTAGGGGTAGGGGTAATACCAACACCCCAAGCAGAATAGCAACACCAAGTCTTGTAGACCCAACAACAACAAGAGGCCCGCTTCAGTACCCCCCCCCACCCCCCACACACACACACACTAACAGTATAAGGGCAGTTAGGTCAATTCAACAAAACCGTATACCCACCTCCATATTGTAGACGTACAACGGAGGCCGACCGCCCAACTGATACGCCCGCCTGGCGCCCGCCAATGCAACAAAAAAGAACTTCCACGATCTCGTCGCCCACCCGGCGATCACGCCCCCACCCCACCCCCGATCCAGCGTTGCCCAACTAGCCGATCGCTACTGCTCCTGACGCCTCTGACCGCGCCACCTCCCACGCCGCGGCTCCGCCCAATAATCCCGCCTGTGACTGAAGTTGTCGTCCTCGTCTTCGACGTCGCCGCCGTCCGCAATCACGCCGGAGGCCCCTGCCTCAAGGCCGCATAGGCCTTGCCCCACGACATCGATAGCGCCACCCAAGTGTCAGTATGGAGAAGTACTAGTGGCGCGGCAGCCATCATCACCACCTGGCTCCGACACATGGGGCAGCTCCCCTCCAACCAGAAATAACTCTTTTGCAGAATAGTGAATTGGTCGAACAAATTCCCTGTCCCACTGAGCACCACTTGTTCTATCGAACTTCTGCATTACTTTGAGTTGTTTATTTTCAGTAGTATTCTATGTCATGAGTTTTCTATTTGAGTTCTCATATCGTTATCTATTATATCCTTTCTATTCTACCATGTTTCCTTTCCATGGTTGCTTTCTTTCATAGAACTACCTCTGTTAGTTCATTTTCCGATGTGCTAGGCTGAGAGATTTGAAGTTTCAAAAGAAATTTTAAATTTCCCATTCACCCCTATCTGGTTGATATACTCCGATCCTACTGTTTCATTAGATCAAGCCATATTTCCTCCCCTATCTTACTGTCAGATTTCACCCCACAAAAGTTGGCACCCACCTTGGGGCCGCGCATCTTTCAATCCATGGTGCAGGTGGTCCACCAGCGAGAGACCCGGTTGATCCGTCAGCTACAAGGGGTGGTGATGCACAGAACACCAAAATAACAACGAAGGTGATGATGCTAGCCGCAGTGGCGACTCTCCCTTTGGTGGCTGTAGCGCTCCTGGGGGAGCTGGAACTCTCACTTCAGAGCAGTTGGACACATTGGCTCGGGAAGCCAAGCAGACGTTGCAAGATATTCGTCTCGAGCAGAACCTGATGGCATGAGCACGGGATATCCTTGGCACCAGTTGGCCTCGCAGGCAACTTTTCTCGGCTGCTGATGTTGGATTTTACCTGGTTTTGCGTACCCCGATGCAGAACTTGGCAGGCGTAGCACAGATTGTGGATACGTTTCAACCACCAGGCTCGGCGGCACAAATTATTCGTCATGTGCAGGCACTGCAAAAGGCAGCTCTAGAGTAGGACATATCTGTTAGAAAGTCACACAATTGAATTCATTCCATGCATAGTTTTAAATAGCCGGCTATAGCCCGCTATAGCCTTTTCAGTAGGGTGCTGGTAAATGGCTGCCTTCATAAATAGCCCGCTATAGACTGCTATAGCCCGTTATAGCTCCGCTATAGCTGATTTGGAGGCCCGCCGCTATTTTCCATAGCCACTATCTAAAACATTGATTCCATGTCAGATCAAGCTGAGACAACACAATCAGCTCACAGTCCTCATGTGGCTTGTAGGCTAGCCGCATCTCAACTTTCCTCGAGGAGCGGCTCCCCCTCACAGACATGGTGCACCGCCGCCTTGTGGGGACCTGACTCCACGACGGTGCAATGATTGTGATGGTTGGAGGTGGCGGCCCGATGGTCGGTGGTAATGCACGGGTGGTGACTGCAGTTGTGGTCAGTGGCAACGGAGCAGTGGGTATGCCGGCGACGCGGCAGACTAAGGCAGTGGCACACTGACTTGACACTTACTGGGGAAGGTATTGGGGATGTCGTTTTCCCGTAGATGTGGAGAACTTGGGATGTGCTTTACACTGAACTTGGCACACTATATCGTTCTTCAACAACTCTGAACATTAGATTGGCATGTAAGATATCTCTCTACCCGAAAAAGTGACCATCTAATTGAGATACCATGCACAAAAAGGTATCATCTACAGGTATTCACCGCATACTCGAAAAACAACAGCTACACTGACTGAACAGGCTAATGAACACGCCCACACGACATGCAACACTGATGTAAAGGCTGATGAACATTGCAGATGAAAATCAAATTTAAATCGTTTCCCAAAGGGCAAGCTTACTCTGAACAAACGAAAACATGCATCACAAGAAACCACCCTAAGCAGCATCATCAATGTCTATATCTTTCATTCCATCAAAAAAAACGTATCATGATTCAGGTGCAAATTTGAAAGAAGAGAAAACAAGGAAAAGAGCATCCAGGTGGAAATTTGAAAGAAAACAAAGACTCAAACGATATGGCTCGCAAGCCGCTGCCACATGAACCGCTAACAGCAAAACATAAAAACATCACACTATAGATTACACGGGGGACAAAAGCACACCCCAAATCCATGTCAGCAGGGATCTTCCAAAGTTTTGGCCATGATATTCAGCCTTCGTCTTCCATTTCATCATCATCATATTCTTCTTCTACCTCATCATCATCATCATCATCATGATCATCGTCGTCCTCGTCATCATCATCATCAATGTCTATGACAACGAAGTTCGTACCATCCTGGCCATATTCCTGAATGATAACGAAATGTCGGTATGCAGCATCCGTGGCGGCGGCGGTAGGCATCGCCACCACCTGGCACCGACACATGGGGCAGCTCCCCTTGGCCTGCAGCCACTTATCCATGCACCGCCCGTGGAACCGATGTCCGCACAGAGTCTCCTTCCACGACGCCGTGTCGTCGTCCTCCAAGCAGATCGGACAGTTGAGGCCTTCGTCAGATAGCGGCGCGTCCACTGTCTTCAGCGCCTCGGCCACCGCTGCTACCACAGCCGGGTCCAAGTCGTTTGGAGCATCCGCGACGGCGACGTCTGGGGTGATGTCGGCAGCGTTCACCGCGGCGCCAAATAGCGCTAGCAACGCGAGAGTACTTTGGCGGAAAAGCTGGCCATCCACGGCGACGTCCACGAGACCGTCTCCTTCTTGTGGCAGGTCTTCGGCCATGTCCATGGCATCCGACGCCATCAAGCTAGGCCGCAATTGCGCGCGAGAGAGATCGAGGGAGGTTGGTGAAGCTAAACTGGATCGTTTCGTAGGAGATTGATGTTCGGGCAAGTGACGGGAATAATCTCGCGGCCCAGGCGACAGTGTGTATATATGGATGGAACCAGAGTGCGTCGCTAGGTGTTCTCGTGTCCGAGTACATACCCTTCTCGCTGCTTTGTCTCTTGAGAAACACGTCGCGGCCGGAAATCGCGGGTAATAAGGAAAGTCCACGAGAAGCTCTTATCTTCTGGTGGGCCGGCCCAATAACGCGTTTTTCTGCTGTTTAATTTTCTTTTTCTTGTTTTATTTTGGTTTACCATTTGCTTCTCTTTTAGTTTAAGTTCCACTTTTATATTGTACTTTATTTTATTTTCTAATTTGGAGGACTGGATTCTTTTCCAAACTTAGATGAATAATTTCCCGCAGATCGTGTGTCAAAAAATATATAAATATTTGTATTCGCAAGACAAATTTTCCAATATTAAACTTATTTTCATGTTAATTCTAAATAATTAAGTAAAAGACATTGTTCAGTTTTGTAAAATATAATTAAAAATATGAATTAACGGGCTGCGATGGTATGGTAGTTGCCGTCTTAAGCAGCATATAGGAACACTCGACTGAATAGGGAAATATCCCGTGATACCAACTCTTACACGTTCCATTAAAAAATCAATTAATGTTTCAAAAATTTCTAGGAAAAAAACTAGGTCGCCCTCCTCCGAACACAATAGTCGAGTATACATAATGCCTACAAATTTCAGTTTTTTTTAAAACACATTTTTTAGGAATTTACTGTTCATGAGCTCGAGAAGATACAACTGGGCATCGAAACACTGCCCTCGAGGTACGCTTGGCGATGTGTAGCACTGGTGAGCTATGCACCTTTAGATCCTGTTTTACAAGCAAGGATGCACGTGTTACGCACAATTGTTTTCGAGCTGATTTTTACACAAGGCAGGACAAACGTGTGAAGATCAAGTGCTTTCAATCGATTCACAACAATATATTCGAGGCACAAGCACAACAGTAGGAATTTCTTCCTACTATGGATTGTTACATTAGTTCTCGAGTAATATAATATTGATAAATATTTAGGTATATTAAAACTGAGCACAAATCAAGCCCTCTCAGACCATTACCCTTTTTAACCATTGGATCTACTCTGATGAGAGTTCTCGGCCGTCAGATGCCATTCCAATTCCGCCTGGGCCTTTTCCGCGGACCACCGAGCGCTGCATTTTAATGGGCCGCTGCTCCGGTAACAAATTCGAACGTTTGTCGTAAACCTGGGAAAATGGGCTTGGCCCAAGTCATCTGGAAAAGCACAGACCATACGCACACATCTATAAAAAAAAGTGCGTCGCTCCTCCTTCCGCGTTCAGATCGGTTACCTCTTCTCCTCAGCCGCCCCTCTTCCCCGGCCTACCAGCACCGCTCCAGCCGCCTCCTCCACATGTGCACTGCTGCTTTATCGGTTGACTGCTGCGCGGTTCGCTCGCACGACAGCAGCGGTCTGGGCGACTGCACGAACGAGCAGCCGCCGCCGCCGGGAGTCGCTCGCCGCTGCCTGGACTTGCCTCGCTGCCGTCTCCCCGCCGCCTAGACTCTAGGTATTTCCTTAGTCTGCTAGGTATTCCACCTAGACTTCTCATCTCTCTCTTTTCCCATCCACTCGCCCGCGACACAGGTTGCGTCGCTATTTTCGTCATCTCCTTTGGCTCACATCCCATGGCGTAGCAGTTCTTGATCGCCCCTGTCGGTGGTGGAACGACTCCTCCGTCTTCCCTCAGCCACCGCCGACTTACTTCTGTCTTTTCCCCTGAAGCTGCAGCACTAGGAGAGAGGATGGGGGTGAAGGATCTATAGGATTTTCGAGCCACAACCCACCTTTCTTGATGCCAGCACGCACCCCTTGCAGAGTTGCAGGTACATCGGGCCTGCTTCAATTTAATCATAATATTGGTTTATTTCCCATTGTTCAGGTTGTGGATAAAGAGAATAGAAAGCAAGAAGTGGGGGAGATGGGAGATGCAATGAGAGCACTGGAGAACAGAGCAATGTATTCTTTTTTTTTTTTGCGAACTCAATCATTGCATTACTCAATCAAGGTCTCCATACAATCTGCCTGAACTAACTCCAACACCTCAGGTGGTCCTGACCCTAGCCAGGTCATAGTCTTTCTATTAATCCGTCCAAAGAAAGCTAACTTATCACTCGCTTTATTTTGCGAACGAGCGATATGAGTAATACAAGAATGATGAGATAAAAGTAAACATCTGATCTCATTAACTAACGACGAATAGATCGACCGATCAAAATCTCCACATGTGATCATGGATATCGCCATCAAGAATCCATCTCCACTTCTATCGGCAGTTTTGTGCGTTGAATTGAAGAAGACAGGCCCTGCAAGCAGGCGGACAGCTCCGCCTCAAGCGCGTCATTGCATGAGTATAGGGCCCTGCAAGCTGCAAAAATAATCATTCCTTCTTCATCCCGCAGGATCATGCCCGCACCGGCATCGTTAGCTGAGGTAAAGGCACCATCCGTATTAAGTTTTGTCCATCCTTTCCTCGGTTTACTCCAGGGCTTCACATTAATATTAGTAGCTGGTTTTAACACAGATTGCAAAGCAACACATGCTTTGCCCTTCTCTGGATTCGCACCATTGTCCTGTTTAACTGCCACTAGTGACTCAAAGAAGCTTCGGAGGTATCTCACCGACACCTCTAAAGGCGGGGCTGGTTTATGGTGTATCACCTCATTACGAACAAACCAAGCTCGCCAGAAAACGAGAAGTATCATACATCTCACCCATTCGCTATGGGGTTCAAGAGTCTGTATTAACCATTCCTTCCCGCAATCAACAATTGATTGTATCCGAGGGAGGTTCCAGATCTTTGCCATCTCCACGTACAAATCCCTCCCAAGCTGACATCTCAGAAACGGATGAAAGTTATCTTCCGTATCTAGACCACAAACAGGGCAACGGCTTGTAGTTTCCAAACAGATCTTATGTTTATTTTTCCATGTTGGTAATCCATCAGTCGCGACCCGCCAAGCAAAGGTTGACACTGTTGGAGGCACACCACAATTCCAAATGAATTTCCAGCAGCTCCTTGCTCCTGAAGGCGAAGAACTTGACGCCACTGCAACCGCACGGTGTGCCTCGTCGAAAGCCATACAGTAGGCACTCCTGACCGAGAACACTCCTCTCTTTGTCGAGGCCCCATGCAATAAAATCCTGCCCCCCCCCCCCACGCGGAGATACTTTAATCTTCATAATCTCATCTACATCCGCCTGAACAAAGTGTTCATGAAGTGTGTTAACTCTCCAAGACCCGTTCTTGTTTAGTAGGTCGGCCACATATCGGATGCGGCAAACTCCCTGTCTCGAAATTGGTTTATAAGAAAACGGGCGCGGGATACAGCTATCCCTCCACACCCTAATACTTTTCCCATTGCCCACTCTCCATATCAAACCTTTCTTTAGCAGCTCCAATCCATGGCTAATCGCCGACCAGGAGGAAGAGGCATTACCAGTGAAAACCGTATCCTCGAGCTTACCAAACGGATAGTATTTTGCTTTGAGCAAGCGAGCACACAGACTCTCCGGTCTTGTTAATAGCCGCCACGCCTGACGAGCAAGAAGAGCTTGGTTGAACAACCGGAAATCTCTGAACCCAACGCCCCCTCTCTCCTTAGGTTGCATAAGATGATCCCATCCCTTCCAATGGACTTTCCTCTTCCCCTTCTCCGATCCCCAATAAAAGTTCCTCACCATTCTGGTGAGATCATCACAAACCGAGTAAGGCAACTTAAAAACTCCCATAATATATGTGGGTAGAGATTGCGCAACAGATTTTATAAGCACCTCTCTTCCCGGTTGTGCCAAGTACCCATCTCCCCATTGGACTAGTCTTTTAGTGAGGCTTGTTTGGAGGTTTTGGAATTTCCCTTTCGACATACGTCCTTCCGGTGTGGGAAGTCCCAAGTACTTTTCCTCGAAACACAGACTCGTTACTTGTAAAACATCTCGGACCTGCTCCTGGACCGAAGCAGGACATGCTTCACCAAAAAAGATCGAGCATTTATCGTAGTTTAAACTCTGTCCAGTCGCCGACCCATATAGGTCCAACGCATGTTTAACATGCTCTGCCTGAACTCTTGAGGCCTCAAAAAATATCATCGTATCATTGGCAAAAAGCAAATGTGATATACCTGGTGCTCTTCGACATATCTTAACAGGAGCGATAACACCATCTTGCACCCTCCTCCTCAAAATAGCTGAGAGGCCATCTGCCACAAATAAAAATAAGAGCGGGGAGAGTGGGTCTCCTTGCCGTAGCCCACGCGATGGTGCAAATGAATCCAGGAGGGTTCCGTTTAATTTAACTGAATACCTCACCGATGTAACACACCCGATAATCCAATTAATCCATCGATGAGAGAACCCTAGCCTTTGCATCACCTGCTTCAAGAAGGCCCAATCAACCCTATCATAAGCCTTTGACAAGTCCAGCTTATAGGCACAGAAGCTTTTTGTAGGGTCTTTCTCTTGTTTAATATAGTGGAGGCATTCAAAAGCAACCAATGCATTATCCGTAATCATCCTACCGGAATAAAGGCACTTTGCTCCACCGAAATTATATCATCCAAAGAGCGGATGCAGCCGATTAACCAAACATTTGGAAATTACCTTATAAATTACGCTATGCGAGAGGCTAATGGGCCTATAATCTGCCATCTTTGCTGGGTTAGAAATCTTTGAATAAGCACAATAGAAGTCGCATTAACTCCTTCCGGCATAACCCCCGTGTTGAAGAAATCCTGGACCGCTGCTAACACCCCCGCTTTCACCGTACTCCAGTTTCGTTGAAAGAACCGTGCAGGAAACCCGTCTGGCCCGGGTGCCTTTAACGGACCGATCTAAAACATTGCATCTGAAATCTCCTTATCCGTGAAGGGGGCACATAGCCTATCATTATCCTCCGGTGAAACAACCTGGTCAAAAAGATCTACAACCTCGGATGCAACAAGAGAATTATCAGCTGCAAAAATATTTCGGAAGTAATCATTCGCAATTCTGCTCATCTCTGCGAACTCTGTATGCTCCACCCCAATAGAGTCGGTGAGTTCCCGGATCTTATTCTTCCTTGCCCTCCATATGGCCTTGCTCTGGAAATATTTGGTATTCCGATCCCCCTCCTTTAGCCACGTAATCCTTGATCTTTGCATCCACATCATTTCTTCCCGGTACAAAAGCTCATTCATTTTATGCATCACTACTCATATCTCTTCCATGTCCGCATTCATACTCATAAGCTCTTCTAACTGAGTTCTTGACTTCGCAAGTTCTCTCGTGACGCTGCCAAATTTCTTACTCCAAGAACCAAGGGCCGAAATTGTTTTGGATAAGGCGTCCCTCAAGTGTGACAGATTGCGAATATCCCCAACGGCACTCCATGCGTCTTGCACTGTTTGTGGTAGTGTCGAGTCCCTCTCCCAAAAAACCTCGTATCATCGGCTCCTTCCCTTCACAGGCCCAGTCCGCTCTCCTTTTAGAAAGAGCACAATGTGATCGGAACATGGGGACGGGATATGTTCGACCTCCGCAAACGCAAACAAGTTGCGCCACTCGTTGGTAGCAACCGCTCGGTCCAGCCTCACCTTAACATTGGCCGATCTCCCACGTTTATTATCATATGTAAACGGCAGGCCAGTGAAGCCAAGATCCACAAGCCCGCAAACCTCTAGAGTATCACGGAAGGCCACCATCTGTGCATCCGCTCTAGGCGTGACTGAAAGATGTTCAAAATCCCACATTGCCTCGTTAAAATCGCCAATAACCAGCCAAGGTAAATCATTGACAGATTTCAGGTGCTGTAACTTGGTCCATATAAGATGTCTATGTTCCACCCTGGGCTCTCCATAAACAAAGGTAGCACGCCATTCCGCTGCACCATGACGAGTTTGGATAACAGTATCAATGTATCTGTCATCCTTATCAAGAATTGTAACCACACACTCTTCCCTCCAAAACAGAGCCAAACCACCACTAAGACCATTGCTGTCCACACCACAAAACCCCTTGAGCCCCAACTTGGCTCGGATCCTCTTCATCTTATCCTCCTTTTGTCTGGTCTCGCACAGAAATACAAACATGGGGGAACGCGACTTACATAACGTCGCTAATTCAAGAACTGTCCGGTGTTCCCCCCTCCCGGCGCGATTCAAATTAGGCAATTCATTGGGACCGGCGGTCCTCCTCCCCGGAGGCCGCCTGTGTAGTTGTATCCATGTCCATTCCTTCATTATCCTTTCCTTCACCATCTCCCTGTCTCCTCCTCTTTACAATCGGATTCTTCCTTGGTGTGGTACTCGGATCTGTTGGTTTTTCTGCACCCACACTCTCCCCATTCTCCAACCGAAGAACCGCATCAGCCACCTTACCGGTCCTGTTAACCGTCACCAGGCTTCTAGTATTGACCGTACCATCATCCCCTACCAACCTCTTCCTTGCTGTCTTCTCCTCCGCAGCTCTCATCATCTTATATTGCATTATGTCCATCCTCACCGCCAACTCTAAACCTCCCTCCTTCTGGGTTTCAGCACCACCCTTCTCCTCCATTACTTGTGACTTTCCTCCGCTACCTCCAACTCCTCTCCCACCCATTCTTCCTCCTCGCCCTATACCCGAGAATTCAGCACCCCCTCTCCCGCCATTCCCCCCTCCACCTCTGCCTCCTCTCACCCCCGAACCCACCGGCTCACTGACCCAATGCAACCAGTCCCCCCACCCACACACCGATCTGTCATGCACCCCATCTCCACACTCCTCCACGACATGCCCCATACATCCACAAAAGTAACAAAAATCAGGAAGTTTTTCATAGTACACCGAGTATCTCTTCCTCTCCTTCAACGTGATGTGGACGAACCTTACTAAAGGCAAGGATACCTTCACAAACACCCGCACCCTCAGGAAATTCGATGGGTTAATTCTCCCTTCATTCACCGTCATTGTGAACGGGGGCTCTCCTACCTTCTTTGCTACCTTCTCAGCCAATTCCTTCTTCCTTGTTAATCCATCCGGCAGACCTTTTATTCTAACCCACGATGGGTACATGTCCAGAGCATACTCCTCCACATTGGAGAACCCATCGTATTCTACCCGCACCACCGGATCCTTCCCTGAATCGCCACGGACCCCCTTCCATTACCCTCTTCCAATCTCCCAAACAATGGCATTGGGCCAAGAACAAATTGGGTCCCTTGATATTAAAAGTTACCCCTTGTGCACATGCCCACGCGTTCCTCATAGAATTAAGCAAGGAAGCATGACTAAACGGTCGCAGGGTATGAACCCTAAACAAGGCCATCCAGCGCACATCGTTGACTAGCTCCGCGAATTCACCGGATAAATCCAGGTCTTCCTCCTCTTCACCTTGCAGATTAAGATTTCCAAACACGTCTTCCAGATCATGATCTGTATCATAATGCCCCCAATTGGTTTCTTCCTCTTCCAACTGATCTTCCACCGTCTCCCCTGCTCCTATCTTCCTCGTTGCATCATCACCCATCGCCGCTTCACCCCTCAATTTCAGTCCACCCTCCTCCGAGGACACCCTAACCCTAGGCTCCCCTACTTCCGGCATCTCCATCCCGCCGCGCACCTCCTGACCGCCCCTTCCATCCATGCACTTGCCGCCGTCTACTTGTGTCGTCCCTTCACTTATGGGAACCGCTAGGGAACAGCTCTCGATCGATAAGAGTTACGTGGTTTTTGGTGGACTTCGGCTGCGCCGCCGAAGGACGGGTTGGACCCTAGAGAAACCCTAGGGGAAGGACCCTGTACCAGCACTATACTACCATTAGTCGAGTAGCGCCACCAACCTACTGTCAAAAAATATTAACCGTGGATCAACTCCCCGACTCCACCTGCAGGGCACCAGAGCAATGTATTCAAAGCAAGACATGGACATACTTGCCGCTTTAGAAGAGATGCCGTCGATGAAAGTACGATCTGGGCATCTTGCCATTCTTTTAAATTCAGTTAACCTGTACTTGTACATGCACATGAAATTTTGACTTTACTGACTACTGACATTGTTTTATTGTGTTGTATACAGTTTAGACATGTTGGAGTCTCTGTTGACCAGATGCATGAAATTTTGAAGCATCCCGCTCATCAATAGGCAAGATCTCACATACTTTGTTTTCTCTATATATTTCATAAAAGTTTTAGTGTAGTGCTTCACATTTTGGGTAATATGTAGCATGGTGGTCCTGTGGCATCATTTTCTTAAAATATTTTCTCTCTAATATTGGTCATTTTGTGTGCGATTACAGGAGGAAAAAACAGTAACAGAACTAGATGAAGAAGACAAAGAACTCATCAAATCAATCACTTTCAGAGTAATCCTCTATGTCAACTTTCATATGTACATGCATGTGCAAACTTGCATTTGAAATTATTTCTAACCCTGTCATGCTGTTGGTTATTGCAGAACTTAGAAGATTATGTTAAATGGATCGAAGACGACGATGACAATGATGAAGATTTTTATATACCAGGACAGTCAAGTGTCCCGTGAAAGGTACTTGTCTCTCTGTATTGTGTTTTTTTATATTTCTTTTATGTTTCTATTTCCTATGGTCTTAAGTATGAAAAGTAGAAACATTACTGTATAACATTAGCTTGAATTTACTTGAGTCAACAAAGTGGGTATGTGTACATATAATTGACAAGTTTAGGCCCATCCCAAGCTGTAGGGCTCATGATGCAAAATTTTGGTGCTAATAGGATTGCATCAATGACAATTAGTATTTCCAGGTTGTAAGATGATTGAGAAAAAACACATAGATCTATGTTGTTGCTAGCATAAACAATTCTCAAATATGTGTTTTCCTCTTGTGTGCCAATAATTTTATTGCCTGAAACATCTGCATTGCAGCTAGGATATGCTATTCTCATAAACTGTTCACCTAAAAATGAGAGCTCTCTATTGCTTAATGCAGATAAATAGATAATCTTGCTATGCATGGTTGGAGGCAATCTGTTGATTTTTGATATCTGGAGGACAGTAGTGGGTAAACATGCCAATAATGTAGATCATTGTCATATGCCTGTATCGAAATTGACTTATAATAAGGTAAATAATGAACTTCAATAATATTTTCTCGAATATGTAATTGTGCATACTGTTACTTATTACTACTGGAAACATGTGGATGGCGAACACAACGATTTCAGAAGGACAGTGGAAAGAAATTGTTGAGCATAAAAAGGCGACCTACAATAGTGGTAATTTCCTCTTCTTATAGTGGGTGATATGCTTTTTCTTTTCTTGTGAACCTACTGTAGCGGTAATGCGAGGAGCATGCGTGTACAAATTATATCACTCTTTATATTGCATCTTTAGTTTAATTCTCGCGTGTGTTTTCTTTATCAGGTTATGAAAGCTAGATGACAATGCACCTACAAGTGCCGGTGATTGCTATGCGTCCACTGAATCAACAAAATTTCATTTGATATTGTAGCCGATGTCGTGGTAAGTCTTCATATCGCTTTCATATAATTAACTTTGTAATGTTTGACCAAGTGCAGCTCCATGTACCTTCTATGGTTGTACTCCCTCCGTTTCTTTTTAGTCCGCATATAAGATTTGGTCAAAGTCAAACTACACAAAGTTTGACCAAATTTATATAAAAATATACGAACATCTACAATACTAAAACTATATAATATGAAAATACGTTTCATGGTGCATCTGATAATATTGATTTCATATTGTGAATGTTTATATTTTTTAATATAAACTTAGTCAAACTCAAACAAAGCTTGACTTTGACCAAACCTTATATGCGGACTAAAAAGAAACGGAGGGAGTAATTATGTTTTAGAATCATGATCCAGTTTATGAGATATTAGAAAAAAAAATCATAGGTGCTTGTGTCAGAGGCCTTGGGAGAGGTGCCATGTGTACACGCGAAGCCTGACTACAGCGGTTGGAAATCGAGGACAGCCCGACAAATAATCAGTATTAAACTTGAGTATGTAAAATGAAGAAGTCAAGTGTTCCACTGATAATATAAATGAAATTCAGTTATACTTGCTTAAAGACATTCTTATTATTTACCGAATTCCACCAAAGACAACCCATTCAGCTGACTCAATCCCTAGAGTTGCTTGTATGTTATTTAGGATATTGTTTATTTGATTTCCTAACTAAATGAAATCCTTGTTAGCAGTCTTCTCAGTGAATGTGATGCACTCCATACAAGAAATGTCTAGGTGCACTAGGCCCGCCTAATTCTTCTTTGTTGCGGAACATGGTGGCCCTTTCCGTAGAGAGGCATGTGAAGATTATACAATCTATAGTGACAATTTATGTCACCTGTTTCATGTTTACTTTTGCTTGGGCTTATTATCCGTGTTGGCATTATGGATTGGTTCTATTTACATGCCAAGCGAATTTGTACGTATATGTGAACTTTGCCTTTTTACCATAGTATATTTGAGATTTTCATTGATCATTGACTAATATAAGGTTATGTTTGTACAAGTATAATGTATTTCATGAGCCCATATATTTCTAATATTTTCCAGGCCTCCTTCCCGTCGGTAGTGGTGGACGTTACTGCCGGCTCACCTCCTTCTCCTTTATTTCTTGAGGACTACTTGTTCTTTCTGCTGCTGCTAATCTCTATTCCCGTGCAGTGCACACCTCTGCCAAATCCAAGGTATAAATTGATTTGCTGCCCTATCTGTTCAGGTTCCTCTCTTTCTTATGGTTCATTGGTTTCCTGTGAAGGCGGCTCATGGCGTCAGTGGTGACGGTGGAAATATGATGTTAATACTCACTGTTCATGACTAAACTTTGCCTCTCTGATGTCAATTCCAGGTAATGTGCAAATATGATGTCAGTGCCTAGACGGAACACTTTAGGTAATTTATCCCTCGTGAAAATTATCCATGTTAATACTCATGTTCATGACTAGACTTTGCCTCTCTGATGTCATCATCTTTTTAGTAGTTTACAAGACAACCAACACAGATCACAAGAATAAATTTCATCTATCTTGCTATCAGTGGCTCTAAAGAAGACATGATAGGCAACTGAACTGGTGTGGATGCTTGAATTGATGGACTTAAGGTCATCCGGAGCCCTATATATACATCCGAATAACCTTTTTACAATTTCTTATTGAAAACTATGTATCTTTATATGCTCATCACAGTCTCAGTAGTTGGCCATAAATTAGTGATTTCAATTTATCAATCTAGCTGCATGGTCTCTCTGAAATTAGCATGATCAAGCTCCAATGTGCGTATTTAAACTACCTTTTGGCTTATAGACTTGTAGTGTGCAGAACTGCAGATGAATGCAACTTGTTCTGATTGAAGTGGACAAGTTCCGAAGAAAGGTTATTTTGTTGTTAACTTGCTCCTCTTTTATTTAATATACTCCCATGACAGAAATGGCGCCGGAGAGTTTCCACGTTAATGCTAAACACTGACTGTAAGTCATCTATCTCCCTGTTTTGTTACCTAAGCGTTTGGCACTATAGAAGCCTTCCTTCTTCTCTACAGATGATTATTCTTGTGTAACCAGTCTAAATATTCAAGTGATATTATTGGCGAAATAAGACGAGTCCTATGTGCTTGAAACTATTGAATTTCCAAATGTAGTGATGCTTTCTTGTTTCATGGTATTTATAAGCAAGGATTTGGAAGCAATTTCATCTGCACGTACATGACCGTAGTTGCTATATTTTCAGCTCTAGAGGATCTATTTTTTCTATAGTAATTGCCATTGGCAGTGGAATTCTTAGTTTCACTCGACCATGCCCAAAGGGTCCACAATATTGACAATTTATACATGCTCATACGTGTTTCAATTGTTTTTCTTTTGGAGAAATTCATTTCAGTATCTTTTAGTACCCTTTTCCCGTCTTGAGGAAGCACTACATAAACTGGTACCAAGATAGCCGAACCAGTATTCCATAGGGTTCATGACGTTGCATCCAATTACAAGTGAAATACCAAGATTTGCGCAGATTCCATGTTAGTAGATGTTCTTTTATGAGATTCATGCTAATTTTCAGATCTTGCATAGCTTTGATCCAAAATCATAATAATTTCTACTGGAACGAGGGTGCTGTTGCGGAAATTCCACATGCATGGTATGCTTAGCAGACTGATTCTCTGCATAAAAATAGACTCTGTCATGCTTGCTTCCGTATTAGGAGAGGGAGAGGAGAATTTAGGTGTTCATGTTGCATGTCCAGAATTCTCTCCTTGCCTTGTTGATAGTACTACTATTGCATTAACTTTCAGGTAGAATGAAATTACACAAAATTATATACAATACTACTGTTTTAAGTTTCAGGTAAATGAGATTAAGCAAAATTATATATAATATTTCTATTGCTTTAGCATCGAGATAAAATACTTCACGTAATGGCATCAAACCCTAACATTCCACAATAAAAAAGACGGGCGCAGCAACGCGCGCCATCAGTGATCTAGTTTTCCTAATCTCTCCCTAATAATAAAGCACGGATTGGGTCTCCGGATTCACCGTCACAATACGCTTTCTTCTTGTTAATTTACACTTTCAGTTTGAATTTAAACGTATAAGCGAGGTGGTACTAATTCGTGGAACCACGTCGTGTGCATCAAACGATGCCCGCCCGTGAGCTTCGGCCCAGTAAATCAGGCCCACATAGCCGTTTGCAGCCAAAAAAACATGCCCGACTCTCGCCTTACTTACATTAATTTGGCCGCTTCCACGCATGTTCGGAAAGCAATCCGAACCGAACTCACGAAAAGAAAGGAAACCTCAGTGCACGCCAATCCTCATCTCTCACGTCCTGGGTCATCGTCTTCCTCCTCGGTCACGACATGGAGCCTATAACGGTGAAAAAATCGGCTCCTTACCCCTCCTTCTCGCGAGAGTGAAGAACCTTGCCCCATACTCCCACGGAACCTACCTGATGTCATAGCAACGGTCATGCAATCTCTCGGCCACAACATCAGAGCCCTCTTGGCGCTCGAGGCTCCTTCGAGCGATTTCTTCCCTGCGTGTGGTAGTTCGAGATGGATTCGCCACCGCTGTTCATGCCCGCCCGTGCACCCACCCGGCCGCCTTTCACATCTCCGCTCGCCACAAAGCTAAGCGGCATCTCGGCAGCCAGAGCCGGCACAAGAAAAATTCCGCCGTGGGCTGAGAGGGGAAGGAGGAGAAGGGGAATCAGGTGCGATGGGTCGCAGAAGACTCAAGGGAGGCGACGGCCGGGCCATGCCGCCGAGCTCTCGGACTTCCAAAGACAACACATAATCCCCAAATCGACGAGATCCACATCAACAGTGCTTAGCCCTCCATTGCAACATCGTGATAACAACGGAGACAGCACACCGTCGAGATCCACCAGAGGTGGGCGCCTGCATGCCGTAGATGATCTTCGCCATCAAGAAATACACGCAGTGAGGCAGAGCGCTTTTACAGCTTTGATATTTTGCTTTTGGTATTTCAGGTGGATTAGTTGGTTACATAACAAGGATATCCGACAAATCGATGTGCCATGTGACTGTAGGTGAGTTTGGTTGCCAACGACATTAGAATTCAGAATCTGCCCATACCACCATATTGGAGTGCAAGATCGCAGTTCTCTTTTGTTTTGACCATGACTGGTATCTTGATAGTAGTTGGAGTTGAGTATCTGCACTATTTAACTGGGCAAAGCAGATAAAATTCTGCAGAATCATTCCACAAAAATTCGCCTATATGAACTGTGAGGAGATGTTCCGCCACAAAGAAGTCACACCCATCGCCGGGTCAAGACATGGTGCTTTGTGCTGAAGGAGCCGATCCGAGAAATGCTTTTAATCGGCGTGCACATGGTGCTTTGTGGCTACTTGCTCTCGTCATACTATCAAGCAATGGTTCAAATCTGATCAAGGTTATTTCTTGCTTTGACTCGATGAGTCCCGAGTTTCTTATGCCATAATTAAACAATTATCTCTTCCCAAGTGCTTATTCATGGAATAGGAGTGGTTCAGCACAATCTTAAAGTGAGCCTATTTAGGACATAGGATTTCCTTGGCCACTTTTGGTAGATATATTAGTTAAGGAGTTCGCTTTTGTTCTGCCCTTATTTTACCTCATTAAAGTTTCAAGTAGTATTTGTTGTAGACAAAATAAGCTTGTTTATAAAAACATTCATGGCATGCATACCTGTATGAGTTATTTAAAAGGCAAACCCATCTGATTTTTTTACACTTCAAACTGATTTATATGCATGCAACTATTGGCCGAGAACACCATTTTAGTTTTACTCAACTGTCAAATAATGTCTGTTCTCTTATAACCCCAAGCCTGATCCCAAGGTTGTGAATGCATGTGCTTCTAAATATGAGTCTAAAAAGAAGTGCCTATTAAAGGGTCTGCTTTTTTGCAAAAAATATTTGATATAAAGGGTGTGCTAAATGTGAACATAAGTAACTTGGAAAATACCAATGTTTCTTAATACATCTCTCTCTATTTTGCATTGAATTTCAATTTATTATTTTTACAGTTTTGCTAAAGCACATCTAGATGTGCTCTGAGTATTGTACATCTAATCTAAGTTCTATGCCATTGATTTTACGCTAAGATTCGTGCAAGCATTTTCTTGTCTTTTTTCCTTTTCTTTCTAGAATGATTGAGTCAATTAGATACGCGATAACTAGGGCACATCTAGACAGACTTAATTTGTTGAGTTGTAAAATTTAGGTTGACTTCTTATTACAAATGGTTCCAATTTCTTATTTCTTACTGATACATAAAGAACATTGTTTAAATTCACTGGCATCTACTTTATAAAACATTTGCTTGATCGGCATGCATGATATATACTTCCATCGTTGTACTGTACTGGCAATCTCTTCTATTTTCAACAATGTCAAACTACCAAATTGTTTTTTGGTCTTCATCTAGAATTCTTGTGATTACTTTTTGCATGTTTCTCTTTGGCATTGTTACTGTAATGACAAATAGCCGCTTCCATTACTCTACTTCATGTATGTCCATGACTCTATCTTAGTTTTAACTATGTCACATGCATTATACAAACAAGCCTGAATAATGTAATTTTTTCCCTTGGTGTTATCTCTGGTTCATGGCAACTGGTGTTTCCTCTAGAGCAAACCAACACATTAATATTTTTTTCTCCCGTTGTAACGCACGGGCTCTTTTGCTACTAATAATAAAGCACGGATTGAGCCCGTCGGGTTCATCGTCGTGGCAGTTTTACGAAAAAGTCCATGTTGTTTGAGATATTCAACCCGCACTCATCGGTGAGTTGAAAAAAAGGGTTCGATAAATTATTTTGGGCTCCAGATCGAGCAGCGGCTCTCCCGATCCGATCCGGGGGAGGAGGACGACGGCGGGAGGGCTCCGAGAGTCGAGGCACGTCAGGGAAGCGGCTGAGGTCGGCTCCTGATCCGATCGCGAGGAGGAGGACGGCGGCAGGGCTCCGGATGTCGGGGAAGTGGCGGAGGTTGGCGCGAGGCGGATCCAGTCGGGATTGAATCTTGCAGATCGAGGATGCGCGCCGGCACCGAACTATGTCGGTAGCGGCAGAAGGGGAGGAGCGACGAGGTGCGCACCGCGGGAAGTCACTGGTGGGCGCGGCCATGGGACGAGTCGCCCCTGATCTGCCACCGGACCTCCAGAGCACCGGGGTTCTCTGCTTTGAATTTCCTCGCTAGCTCCCAGTCCGCCCGGACCTTCACGGGATCAAGATTCTGTGGCCCCTGCACCTGGGCGACCATGGTGAGCGACCATCCAACAAACCAGCCTGGCTACCTGCTCGTCCTCATGACCCCATCTCCCTGCGCTGTACCGTGATGGTCCGACTAGGTGCCGCCCGGCGGCGGCTTCCCCGCCTAGGCCTTCCAACGGCTCAAGATCCAGCGGCCCTCTGCTCCTCGACGCCCCACATCAAGCGCTCAATCCCGGATACAGCCCCGCCGAGTTGTCGCTCCCCATCTCCCCGCGTCGTCTCGAGATGGTCCGGTTGAAAGCCACGCCAAAGGTGGTGCGTGTGCTGTCTAGGGAAGCCGGCTCCTCCACCCATCCTTCCTCCTCTGTAAGGCTGGCAAAGACACAGCTTTGACAACTGCGTGCAGGTACACACATGCAAGTGCTCCCCTGTCTCCCCCATTCCGATTTAATGCGAAATCCAATTGGGATGTATTGATAATTTTGGTAAGATTAAACTGATGGATACCTTGCAGGTCTGTAAAATATGAGGAAAGCAATACAAATGCAAAGATTGCACATACAGCTGACCACAAGATGGAACTCAATAATACAACACTATACTATGCACTCCTGAAATGCCAAGGGATACCTGCGGGAGGTCTACAATAGCTGATTGTAGAAGATGCATTTAACCTCTTAAATTTACTGATCCTGGCTGTATGGTGCAGATAGTGGCCATGGTGGATGGGTGGTATGAAGTTATGTGGGTGCTGCATTTTATGGCCATTGGCTGCTTGGTGCAGTCCAACTCCCTGCTTGTGTCCTCTGAAGGTAGGGTAACTATAACTGAGCTGCGTCTGTAGACCTGGTCCATCATGTTTAGGCGTTTGTGAATTGGAAAATGTTCACTGTTCATTGCGCATTGAAGTTCTTCTGTCCATAGTGCTTCACGCCGGTAACTAATAAGACATCGTTTTTGCCAATGTACACATAGAGAAGACATGCCACTGTAGATGTTTTTTGAAGGAGGTCAGCTACTTGTGTTGTGCAAATCAACAAGTACTCCTCAGAACTAAGGTTACTCTAATTAAGCAGCTCACTAGATAACGTCTTTTGCCAATGGTAAGAATGTGTTGACAACTTCACATAAATTGTATGATTGCTGCAAGAAGACTGGTATCAATATAACCAGGTAAGTAGACGTTGTTTGAATTATTTTTGATTATTTGTATTGTATTAATTGCTCTCTGCTCCGTTCTAACTGGGTATCATTGCTACTTGGTCCTCTGTCAATTGTACAGAAAGTAAATTATCTGAATTTACAGCCTCTGAGGTTCTTTAGTTTCACCCCTAAACATGATATTTGCAGGCTATCTTTCACCTGAAAGGCATGCTTTTGATGTACTTTTTCTTTGTTGGTTTAGATTTTTTGGATGCTCCCCTATCGGCATGTGTCCAATCGGATTTACAAAACCATGAGAAAGCAATTTATGATGTTATAAAAGCAATCATCTTTTTTTTGTCAATGTCGCGTTATTCATAGTTGTTGTTAGTTACCAGATGTGCTAGAACATGGTATGCTAGAACAACACACGTGTGTGATTTTGCCCGGGCTTTCTGATTTCAGGCGCATGGGTTTCTTGAGAGGTTCAGGTAGCAGGGTTTCGAGCTTGATATCCCGCAAGTCCACGACGCAGTTCGTCGAACCAGCTACCCCTTAGTCATGTCGTATGTCTTAAACCAACGTCACATGACCAAGTTCCTCAACCCTGCCGACCCTTGCAGACATGTTTGTGCAGTGGCTCAGCTCATTACCTAGCGATTAACCACGTTTGGACGGATTGTGATCTGGCGGACATAGTGGTCGAGTGCTTATTGGGCTGGGAGCATGCGATATGTTTTGCTCCCGTTGCAACGCACGGGCATTTGTGCTAGTAGGTTAAAAGGAATATTTGACTAGGCTAAGTTAAGGCAGATTATGCTTTCTTCGGTCAGAACATCTCACACTCAAAAATAAAATATACGTCAAAAGTTCAAAACATCTTAAGTTTTTAGAGTAATTAACATGACAAAACATGATGAAGAACATGTGGATAAACATACGATTACAAGACCGATGGACATGCACTACAGAGTACTCTCTACCCTGCTTAATTAAGTAGACTCTTGATTTCGATAATGATGGCTGCCGTCGGCGATCGATCCATCTCTGGCTGCTTGATCATGTTTACAGCCACTTCGAGTCAATTTCAACAACAAAAGGATTCGTCACATGGCTTGTGTTGTCTATACGGAAGGAAGAAAATGTGGCAACCACCAAAATGCCCATGTTTAAGTTCCATGTCCGACCTTGCACCCAGATGATGACTCGTTGTCATCAATTTCAAAATTGAGAGATTACAAGGCCGACCGGGATGGCCTTTGAAAGATTGTAAGCGTTCCTACTCCCTCGAGGGGAGCCGCGTTGGGTTTATATTGATGTGTGGCCGAAGCCTTGCCTTGGCGTACAAGGAGAGATACCAGAGTTTGAATAGAACAAGAGATAAGGAAAGAGGTTGAGATTACAACGATATATTCTAACACCCTCCCTTAATTTCAATTATCCTAAATTAAGACTACTCTTGAACTCTTCAAATTGCCTTGCTGTTAATGCCTTTGTAAAACCATCGTGCACTTGATCCTTGGAGGGGATAAACAGTATCTCGAGTTTCTTTGCTGCAATTCTTTCTCGCACAAAGTGAAAATCAATTTTTATGGGCTTTGTCCTTGCATGAAACACTGCATTTGCAGACAAATATGTTGCTCCCAAGTTATCACACCATAAACATGAGATACGATTTTTCTTGATCCCCAATTCCTCAAGAAGTGATTCAACCCAAATGATTTCAGTAGTTGCATTTACCAAAGACTTCTATTCAGCTTCTGTGCTTGACCGTGACACAGTGGCTTGCTTTCTAGCACTCCAAGAAATAAGATTAGACCTAAAGAACACTGCAAAACCTCTAGTTGATCTTCTGTCATCACTACATCCTGCCCAGTCAAGATCGTGAGAATGCACTCACAAGAGAGGAATTAGACCGTTTGAAATGAAGTCATGTTCCCATAGTATGCTTCACATATCTTACAATCCTCTTGACACCTGACCAATGTGCAGAAGTAGGTGCATGTAGATATTGACAAACCTTGTTAACAGCAAATGAGATATCTGTGCTGGGGAACGTAGTAATTTCAAAAAAATTCCTACGCACACGCAAGATCATGGTGATGCAAAGCAACGAGAGGGGGAGTGTCTCTTAATACCCTTGAAGATCGCTAAGCGGAAGCGTTTATCAACGCGGTTGATGTAGTCGTACACCTTCACGATCCGCCCGATCAAGTACCGAACGTACAGACCTCCGCTCAAAGACATCGCTCAAAGTTGATGACGCCCTCTCCTTCTTGATCCAAAGCAAGACGGGCTAAGTAGTAGATGAGTTCCAGCAGCACGACGGCGTGGTGACGGTGTTGGTGAAGAACAATCTCCGCAGGGCTTCGCCTAAGCAATACGGAAACTATGACAGAGGATAAACTAGAGGGGACGGGGTTGCCGGCACACGACTTGGTGTTTCTTGATGTGTCTTTGGTGCTAGCCCTGCCCCTCTATTTATATGTTGAGCCTTGGGGTCGAAACTTGGAGTAAAACCCTCCACAAAGTCGGTTTCACCCGAAAGGCCAGAGTCCTTCTCGGCCTCGGGCTGAACGCCAGGACCCTTGCGTCGGCCTCGGACTCGCAAAACTTCCATTTATGCGCTTTCCAAACCTTGTGGCTTCCCCTTTGGCCCAAATAAAAGTTTTCTCGTACCCAAACATTTCGGGAAACATCCGGAACCCCTTCCGATGAATTCCGGAACCCTTCTGGAGACCAAACACTATTATCCCATATATCAAACTTTATCTCCGGACCATTCCGGAGTTTCTCATCATGTTCGTGATCATATCCGGGACTCGGAACAACATTCGGTCACCAACATACATAACTCATATAATACTATATCATCAACGAACATTAAGCGTGCGGACCCTACGGGTTCGAGAACTATGTAGACATGACCGAGACACGTCTCTGGTCAATAACCAATAGCGGAACCTGGATGCCCATTTTGGCTCCTACATATTCTACGAAGATCTTTATCGGTCGAACCGCATAACAACATAAGTTGTTCCCTTTGTCATCGATATGTTACTTGCCCGAGATTCGATCGTCGGTATCTCAATATCTAGTTCAATCTCGTTACCGGCAAGTCTCTTTACTTGTTATGTAATGCATCATCCCGCAACTAACTCATTAGTCAAATTGCTTGCAAGTCTTATAGTGATGTGCATTACCGAGAGGGCCCAGAGATACCTCTCCGACAATCGGAGTGACAAATCCTAATCTCAAAATATGCCAACTCAACAAGTACCTTCGGAGACACCAGAGAGCACCTTTATAATCACCCGATTACGTTGTGAAGTTTGGTAGCACACAAAGTGTTCTTCCGTAAACGGAGTTGCATAATCTCATAGTCATAGGAACATGTATAAGTCATGAAGAAAGCAATAGCAACATACTAAACGATCAAGTGCTAAGCTAACAGAATGGGTCAAGTCAATCACATCATTCTCTAATGATGTGATTCCGTTTAATCAAATGACAACTCATGTCTATGGCTAGGAAACTTAACCATCTTTGATTCAATGAGGTAGTCAAGTAGAGGCATACTAGTGACACTCTGTTTGTCTACGTATTCACACATGTACCAAGTTTCCGGTTAATACAATTCTAGCATGAATAATAAACATTTATCATGAAATAAGGAAATAAATAATAACTTTATTATTGCCTCTAGGGCATATTTCCTTCAGTCTCCCAGTTGCACTAGAGTCAATAATCTAGTTCACATCGCCATGTGATTTAACACCAATAGTTCACATCTGTATGTGATTAACACCCATAGTTCACATCGTCACGTGACCAACACCCAAAGGGTTTACTAGAGTCAATAATCTAGTTCACATCGCTATGTGATTAATACCCAAAGAGTACTAAGGTGTGATCATGTTTTTCTTGTGAGAGAAGTTTAGTCAATGGGTCTGCCATATTTAGAGCCATATGTATTTTGCAAATATTCTACGTCTACAGTGCTCTGCATGGAGCTACTCTAGCTAATTGCTCCCACTTTCAATATGTATCCAGATTGAGACTTAGAGTCATCTGGATCGGTGTAAAAGTTTGCATCGACGTAACTCTTTATGACAAACTCTTTATCACCCCCATCACCGAGAAACATTTCTTTAGTCTTCACTAAGGATAATTTTGACAGCTGTCCATTGATCTACTCTTAGATCACTATTGTACCCCCTTGCCAAACTTATGGCCAGGTACACAATAGGACTGGTATACAGCACACCATACTTTATAGAACCTATGACTGAGGCATAGGGAATGACTTTTCATTCTCTTTCTATTTTCTGCCAAGGTCGGGTTTTGAGTCTTACTCAACTTCACACCTTGCAACACAGGCAAGAATTCCTTCTTTGACTGTTCCATTTTGAACTACTTCAAAATCTTATCAGGGTATGTACTCATTGGAAAATCTTATCAAGCGTCTTGATCTATCTCTATAGATCTTGATGCTCAATGTGTAAGAAGCTTCACCGAGGTGTTTCTTTGAAGAACTCCTTTCAAACACTCCTTTATGCTTTCCAGAAAAATCTACATCACTTCTGATCAACAATATGTCATTCACATGTACTTATCAGAAAGGTTGTAGTGTTACCACTCACTTTCTTGTAAATACATGCCTTTCCAAAAGTGTGTATAAAACCATATGCTTTGATCAACTCATCAAAGCGTATATTCCAACTCCGAGATGCTTGCACCAGTCCATAGATGGATCGTTGGAGTTTGCACACCATGTTAGTATCTTTAGGATCGACAACACCTTCTGGTTGCATCATATACAACTCTTCTTTAAGAGATATCTATTTAAGGAATGTAGTTTTGACATCCATTTGCCAGATTTCATAAAATATGGCAACCGCTAACATGATTCGAACGGATTTAAGTATCGCTACAGTTGAGAAAATCTCATTGTAGTCAACACCTTGAACTTGTCGAAAACCTTTTGCGACAAGTTGAGCTTTGTAGATAGTAACACTACTATCAGTTGTCCGTCTTCCTCTTGAAGATCCATTTATTTAATATGGCTTGCCGATCATCAGGCAAGTCCACCAAAGTCCGTACTTTGTTCTCATACATGGATCCAATCTCAGATTTCATGGCCCCAAGCCATTTCGGGGAATCTGGGCTCATCATCGCTTCCTCATAGTTCATAGGTTCATCATGGTCTAGTAAGATGACTTCCATAATAGGATTACCGTACCACTGTGGTGCGGACTATACTCTGGGAGACCTCCGAGGTTCTGTAGTAACTTGATCTGAAGTTTCATGATCATCATCATTAGCTTCCTCACTAATTGGTGTAGGAATCACCGAACTGATTTCTGTGATGAACTACTTTCCAATAAGGGAGAAGGTACAATTACCTCATCAAGTTCTACTTTCCTCCCACTCACTTCTTTCGAGAGAAACTTCTTCTCTAGAAAGGATCCATTCTTAGCAACGAATATCTTGCCTTCGGATCTATGATAGAAGGTGTACCCAATAGTTTCCTTTGGGTATCCTATGAAGACACATTTCTCCGATTTGGGTTCGAGCTTATCAGGTTGAAACTTTTTTACATAAGCATCGCAGCCCCAAACTTTAAGAAACGACAACTTTGGTTTCTTACCAAATCATAGGTCATAAGGCGTCATCTCAACGGATTTTGATGGTGCCCTTTTTAAAAGTGAAAGCAATTGTCTCTAATGCATAACCCCAAAACAATATTGGTAAATCGGTAAGAGACATCATAGATTGCACCATATCCAATAAAGTGCGGTTACGACGTTCGGACACACCACTACGCTGTGGTGTTCCAGGTGGCGTGAACTGTGAAACTATTCCACATTGTTTTAAATGAAAGGCCAAACTCGTAACTCAAAAATTTTCCTCCACGATCAGATCGTAGAAACTTTATTTTCTTGTTACGACGATTCTCCACTTCACTGTGAAATTCTTTGAACTGTCAAATGTTTCAGACTTGTGCTTCATTAAGTAGATATACTCATATCTTCTCAAATCATCTTGTGAAGGTTAGAAAATAATGATACCCGCCACGAGAATCAACACTTATTGGACCACATACATCGGTATGTATTATTTCCAATATGTCACTAGCTCGTTCCATTGATCCAGAGAACGGAGTTTCAGTCATCTTTCCCATAAGGCACGGTTCGCAAACATCAAATGATTCATAATCAAGTGATTCCAAAAGTCCATCTTTATGGAGTTTTTTTCATGCGCTTTACACTGATATGACCCAAACGGCAGTGCCAAAAATAAGTTGCACTATCGTTATCAACTTTGCATCTTTTGGCATCAATATTATGAATATGTGTATTACCATGATCGAGATCCAACAAACTATTTTCATTGGGTGTATTGCCATCGAAGGTTTTATTCATATAAACAGAACAACACTTATTCCCTGACTTTAAGTGAATAACCGTATTGCAATAAACATGATCAAATCATATTCATGCTCAACGCAAATGCCAAATAACATTTATTTAGGTTTAACACTAATCCTGAAAATATAGGGAGTGTGCGATGATGATCATATAAATCTTGGAATCACTTCCAACACACATCGTCACTTCACTATCAACTAGTCTCTGTTTGTTCTGTAACTCATGTTTCGAGTTACTAATCTTAGCAACCAAACAAGTATCAAATACTCAGGGGCTACTATAAACACTAGTAAGGTACACATCAATAACCTGTATATCAAATATACCCTTGTTCACTTTGCCATCCTTCTTATCCACCAAATATTCAGGGCATTTCCGCTTCAAGTGACCACTTGCTTTGCAGTAGAAGCACTCAGTCTCAGGCTTTGGTCTAGTTTTGGGCTTCTTCACGAGAGTGTCAACTTGCTTGCCATTCTACTTGAAGTTCCCTTTCTTTCCCTTTGCCCTTTTCTTGAAACTAGTGGTCTTATCAATCATCAACACTTGATGCTCTTTTCTTGATTTCTACCTTCGTCGATTTCATCATCACGAAGAGCTCGGGAATTGTTTTCGTCATCCCTTGCATACTGTAGTTCATCACGAAGTTCCAGTAACTTGGTCATGGTGACTAGAGAACTCTGTCAATCACTATCTTATCTGGAAGATTAACTCCCACTTGATTCAAGCGATTGTAGTATTCAGGCAATCTAAGCACTTGCTCACTAGTTGAGCAATTCTCCTCCATCTTTTAGGCGAAGTATTTGTGAGAGGTCTCATACCTCTTGACATGGGCATCAGTCTGAAATACCAATTCCATCTCTTGAAACTTCTCATATGTTCCGTGACGTTTCAAAAAACGGTTTTGTAGTCCCGGTTCTAAGCCATAAAGCATGGTGCACAAAACTATCAAGTAGTCATCATATTGAGCTAGCCAACGTTCATAACGTCTGCATCTCCTCCTGCAATAGGTCTGTCACCTAGCGGTGCATGAAGGACATAATTCTTCTGTGCAGCAATGAGGATAAAGCTCAGATCACGGACCCAGTCCGCATCATTGCTACAATCATCTTTCAACTTAGTTTTCTCTAGGAACACATATAAAAACACAGGGAAGCAACAACGCGAGCTATTAATCTACAACATTATTTGCAAGATACTATCAGGACTAAGTTCATGATAAATTAAAGTTCAATTAATCATATTACTTAAGAACTCCCACTTAGATAGACATCCCTCTAATCATCTAAGTGATCACGTGATTGAAATCAACTAAACCAGTTCCGATCATCATGTAAAATGGAGTAGTTTTCAATGGTGAACATCACTATGTTGATCATATCTACTATATGATTCACGCTCGACCTTTCGGTCTCAGTGTTCCGAGGCCATATCTGCATATGCTAGGCTCACAAGTTTAACCCGATTATTCTGCTGCGGTGCAAAACTGCCTTGCACCCGTTGTAGATGAACGTTGAGCTTATCACACCCGATCATCACGTGGTGTCTCTCACGCATTTAACTTTGGCAACGGTGCATACCGGGATAACACTTTTACCTTGAAATTTAGTAAGAGATCATCTTATAATGCTACCGTCAATCAAAGCAAAATAAGATGCATAAATGATAAATATCACATGCAATCAATATAAGTGATATGATATGGCCATCATCATCTTGTGCTTGTGATCTCCATCTCCGAAGCAATCACCATGATCACCATCGCCACCGGGCGTGACACCTTGATTTCCATCGTAGCATCGTTGTCGTCTCGCCAACTATTGCTTCTATGACTATCGCTACCGCTTAGTGATAAAGTAAAGCAATTACATGGCGATTGCATTGCATACAATAAAGCGACAACCATATGGCTCCTACCGGTTGCCGATAACTCTGTTACAAAACATGATCATCTCGCACCATAAAATATAGCATCATGTCTTGACCATATCACATCATTAAAGATGCCCTGCAAAAACAAGTTAGACGCCCTCTACTTTGTTTTTGCAAGTTTTACGTGGCTGCTACGGGCTCGTAAAGAACCGTTCTTACCTACGCATCAAAACCACAACGATATTTCGTCAAGTTAGTGATGTTTTAACCTTCACAAGGACCAAAGCGAAGCGATATTTCCGGGTTCAACTAAAGTTGGAGAAACAGACACCCACCAGCCACCTGTGTGCAAAGCACGCCGGTAGAACTGGGCCTCAGAAGCGTGACGCGTAATGTCGGTCCGGGCCGCTTCATCCAACAATACCGCCAACCAAAGTATGACATGCTGGTAAGCAGTATGACTTGTATCGCCCACAACTCACTTGTGCTCTACTCGTGCATATAACATCTACGCATAAACCTGGTTCGGATGCCACTGTTGGGGAACGTAGTAATTTCATAAAAATTCCTACGCACACCCAAGATCATGGTGATGCCAAGCAACGAGAGGGGGAGTGTATCTTCATACCCTTGAAGATCGCTAAGAGGAAGCGTTTATGAACGCGGTTGATGTAGTCGTACACCTTCATGATCTGCCCGATCAAGTACCGAACGTACGGCACCTCCGCATTCAGCACACGTTCAGCTCGATGACGTCCTCGCCTTCTTGATCCACCAAGACGGGGAAGTAGTAGATGAGTTCCGGCAGCACGACGGCATGGTGACGGTGTTGGTGAAGAACAATCTCCGCAGGGCTTCGCCTAAGCACTACCGAAAATATGACGGAGGATAAACTAGAGGGGATCGGGTTGTCAGCACACGGCTTGGTGTTTCTTGATGTGTCTTTGGTGCTAGCCCTGCCACTCTATTTATATGTTGAGCCTTGGGGTCGAAACTTGGAGTAAAAGCCTCCACAAAGTCGGTTTCACCCGAAAGGCAAGAGTCCTTCTCGGACTGGACTCCGCAAAACTTCCTTTTGCGCTTTCCAAAAACCTTGTGGGCTTTCCTCTTTGGCCCAAATAAAGTGTTCTCGTACCCAAACATTTCAGGAAACATCCGGAGCCCCTTCCGATGAATTCCGGAACCTTCCGGAGACCAAACACTATTATCCCATATATCAAACTTTATCACCGGACCATCCGAAGTTCCTCGTCATGTCCGTGATCATATCCGGGACTCCGAACAACATTCGGTCACCAACATACATAACTCATATAATACTATATCATCAACGAACGTTAATCATGTGGACCCTATGGGTTCTAGAACTATGTAGACATGACCGAGACACCTCCCTGGTCAATAACCAATAGCGGAACCTGGATGCCCATATTGGCTCCTACATATTCTACGAAGATCTTTATCGGTCGAACCGCATAACAACATACGTTGTTCCCTTTGTCATCGGTATGTTACTTGCCCGAGATTCAATCGTCGATATCTCAATACCTAGTTCAATCTCATTACCGGAATGTCTCTTTACTCGTGATGTAATGCATCATCCCGCAACTAACTCACTAGTCACATTGCTTGCAAGGCTTATAGTGATGTGCATTACCGAGAGGGCCCAGAGATACCTCTCCGACAATCGGAGTGACAAATCCTAATCTCGAAATATGCCAACTCAAAAAGAACCTTTGGAGACACCTGTAGAGCACCTTTATAATCACCCAGTTATGTTGTGACGTTTGGTAGCACACAAAGTGTTCTTCTGGTAAACGGGAGTTGCATAATCTCATAGTCATAGGGACATGTATAAGTCATGAAGAAAGCAATAGCAACATACTAAACGATCAAGTGCTAAGCTAACGGAATGGGTCAAGTCAATCACATCATTCTCTAATGATGTGATCCTGTTTAATCGACAACTCATGTCTATGGCTAGGAAACTTAACCATCTTTTGATTCAACGAGCTAGTCAAGTAGAGGCATACTAGTGACACTGCTTGTCTATGTATTCACACATGTACCAAGTTTCCGGTTAATACAATTCTAGCATGAATAATAAACATTTATCATGAAATAAGGAAATAAATAATAACTTTATTATTGCCTCTAGGGCATATTTCCTTCAACCTGGATGTGTGAGAGTTAGATATTGTAATGCTCCCACAGTACTCCTATACCTTGTGCTCTCCTCCTCTTGAAGTGGCACACCTGCATATGTTGAGAGTTTTTCTGATGAAGACAAAGGTATAGGCACTGGCTTGCAATTCTTCATTCTCATGCAAGACAGAAGCTCAACAATGTATTATTCCTGATTTAACACAATGTCGTCTTGAGTTTTTTTACTTCAATACCTAGGAAGAAATGCAAATCACCTAGGTCCTTCAAGGCAAACTCTAAGCTCAAATCATGTAGGAGAGCATTAGTAGTATTTTGTGAAGAACTTGCAACTATGATGTCATCAACATATATAAGCACAAAAATGACTACCCCTGCCTTGTTATAAATAAACAAGGATGTATCAGCCTTGGAAGCAAAGAAGCCAAGATATTTCATCTGCAAGCTCAATCTGGAGTACCATGCTCTGGGTGCTTGTTTTAAACCATAGAGTGCTTTTTTAAGCTTGCAAAACATAATGTGGTAACTTCTTACTCTCATATCCAGGTGGCTGTCTCATAAACACTTCCTCTTCCAGAACGCCATGCAAAAACACATTCTGTACATCTAGTTGTCTTAGGCACCATCCATTGGATACAGCAATGGCTAACACAAGTCTTATAGTTGCATCTTTCACAACATGACTAAAGGTGTCCTCATAATCAATACCATAATGTTGTTTAAAGCCCTTTGCAACTAGAGGTGCCTTTTACCTGTCAATGGAGCCATCTCCCCTTTTTTCCTTAATTCTGTACACCCATTTGCAATCAATGATGTTTTTACCTTTCTGATCTGGTACAAGATGCCAGATTTTGTTCCTCATAAGTAAAGAATATTCCTCATCCATAGCTTTCTTCCATTTAGGATCATCAAGTGCACTGCTCAACGTTGTTGGCTCTCCTGAAATACACTACATTCCATATGATATAGTCCCATCTTTTCTTATTTTAGGATTTAGTATACCTTTCTGTAGCCGAGTCATAATCCGTGATGCAGCAGAATCTGCATGCGCTGATGCAGCAGGCGAATCTGTCGCCTCATGCACAAGAGATCATGTGGTTGCCGGTGTGGCTGCCTCCTCTTTACGCACACGGGTGCCAACCGACCGAGCCGGCGTAGCGGATCTGCTGTTCGACCGCGGCTGCAGGCGCACGCATGGCAACGAGGAGCCAACCCCGCTGCTGGTCCCGCCTATCACTGACGTGGTGGCGCGGGAGTGGCCCGACCGCGGGTCGGGGCTGCACCTGGCGGGAGTGTGATCCGAGGACTACACGCGCACATGAGTATCATGCACTGCCGGATTGCCTTCGTTATCCTCGGCAGGTTCGTCCTCTTCTCCGGCATGCAATATTGGGTCAAATTGAGCTATATCTTCGAGATTTTGATCATTTTGAGCACCATTTTCTCCAAGGACCTGCACAGGCAATAGAGAAGAACCAGTACCAGCAGAAATATCATCACATTGATTAGTACAATTGTCGCCCCCATGATCAAAAGACCGAAGATGTGAAGGGAGAAGAAGAATTTCCTTGCGGAGAACACCGACATTGGGATGAAGAGAGGCAAAGGGAAACACAGACTCATCAAAAACAACATCCCTGGATATGTAGACCGTACCAGTAGGAACATCAAGGCATTTGACCCCTTTATGCATGGGGCTATAGCCTAAAAAGACACACTTTTTGGAGCGGAAAGCAAGTTTGCGTGTGTTGTAGGGTCTAAGATTGGGCCAACATGCACAACCAAAAATACGAAGAAATGTGTAATTGGGTGTGACACCAAGGAGTCGTGTAATGGGTCTTTCTAGTTTGATAACTTTACTTGGAAGCAAATTGATAAGATATGTGGCAGCTAAGAACACTTCATCCCAAAATTTAAGTGGCATGGATGTATTTGCTAGCAATGCTAGACCCATATCAACTATGTGATGGTGCTTTCTTTTAGCAGATCCGTTTTGTTGGTGAGCATGAGGGCAAGAGACATGATGTGATATACCAAGATTTTGGAAGAAAGAGTTTAGTATTTCATACTCACCGCCCCAGTCAGTTTGCATAGCAATGATCTTGGAGTCAAGTTTGCGTTCAACAAGATTTTGGAAATTGATAAAGACTTGGAATACACCAGACCGTTTCTTCAATAAGTAAATCCAAGTAAATTTACCAAAGTCATCAATGAAACATAATAGGAAAATCTACCAACTGAAGTAGGAGCTGGCCCCCATACATCATAAAATATAAGTTTTAGAGGAGCAGTAGACACACTAGTAGAGATGGGGTAAGGTAATTGATGACTTTTTTCTTGTTGACACGAATCACAAACTGACTCAATACTATTCTCATAAGAGAGTTTATTTTTGCCACCTTGATGATGATGGCTTGGTGACAATGTTTGCTTGCTTATTGGACCAGGATGATGACGATGATGATATGAGTGGGTAGAGGCCTCCCACGCACCGCCCTCTAAGGATGATTCTCCTTCTTCTCAAGTCCTTAACCAAGAAAAAATACGGGTAGAATTCTATAAGAACATTGTTATCAAGAGTGAATCTATGAACATAAACAAGATTTTTGGATGTTTGAGGAACATGCAAGACATCTTTCAAGTGCATATTTTTCATGGGGTTTTTAACAATTGAACTACCAATGTGTGTGATATTCATACTAGAACCGCTTGCCGCGCGAATTTAGTCACCTCCGTTGTATTTCTACCGCATTGTCGTGGAATTATCACGTCAGATGTCCTAGTGAAAGGACTTAGTCGTGGAGCCATCGCGATCGGGTTAGCTTAGAGGGGTTAAACTGGACAAAGGACATGGGGAGTTTATACTGGTTCAGCCCCTTGCGGTGAAGGTAAAAGCCTATGATCCAGTTGTGGTGTTCTTGATGTGGTCTCGATTACCAGGGATAAAATATGCTTTGCCTAGTTCTCGAGTTGATGTTTCTTGTCCCTGAACCGCCGCCGGGTCGTCCCTTTATATACACAGGTTGACGCCCGGCCGGTCTACATAATCCCGAGGCCGGCTCATACAAGTGTCCGGCTCGGTTTCTCCTTTACCAGACTTACAATACAAGTTATGCATCTATGTCGGTTTACTACTATGGGCCTAATCCGCCATTGGGCTCTGGGCCTCTAAGTCTTCATAGTTAAAACGCCATAGCCTTCATCTTCATGAGCTCTTTTACAGTATTCCTTATGAGTTAATTCGGCCCATCCTGGGCGGTTTAACTCAGTAGTCATATCCCCAACATTAGTCCCCAGGTTGATTTGAACTTGTTCATGTTAATCTTCAACTTAGAAAAACTCCGACTTGAACATCTTCATGTTGTCTTTGTAAACCGCCGTGACATCATCTTCTGGAATCAGCTTAAACTGCCATGACATCATCTGTGTAAAAAACTCGTAAAGATTCCTTTTTATTAATTGATCTCCGAAGATCGAGGCAACAGCTGTGCCCCATTTACCGCTTCAGGCTCCTTCATTCCCGCGCTTGGCTGCTTATCCATTTGCCTTATAAATAGGCCTAGGGCTCCGTCCCTTTTCCCCTTCCGCGCTTCTTCATCTTCCTCTCGACGCTCAAGCTCGACAGCTCCGCCGCCGTGGTCCTTCCAAAGGTTGCATCATCCTCGCCGCCAGATCAACCTGACTGCATTCAGATCCGCGGCTCTTCTCCGCTACTCCCGTGGACCCGGTAAGCCTCCTTCCCTCAACCCTAGATCAGCATTAGGGTTTCGGTGCTCATCTGTGTTCATCAGTTTTCCTCCACGTTCATTGCTTCGACTTTAGTATTTCATTGACTCTAGCTAAGCCTGACAGTTTCGTTTCGCGGCCGAAGCCGTAGTTTTAATCTGCCCCGCCATAGCATCTCGCTATTCCTAGATAGATCCCATCTAGACCTTCTCTGTTCTGCTTGTCGCCATTTTCGGGCTCAGAAAATTTTCTTTACTAGGTCGCGGTAGATCCAAAATTATATTATCATCTTGTGAAACCTGTTTCTACAACACTTAGTAGATTTCAGATATGCTTCTTCCATTATAGGCGGTTTAACCTTTAGAATTTTAATAATCCGCCAGGTACCATTAGCCCTCACTTAAACCGCCAATATTACCTGAACATGAATATCCAGTTTAACATGCATATATGCTTCGATGAAATCCCTCAGTTTGATATCGGTTTATGTATATCAATCTTGAACCGTAAACTGTCAGTTGTACTTCCTTTACAGCTTGTCAGCAAAAAATGGCCAAACAATTTTCTTCTTGCAATTGGGTTCCTTCCTGGATGGAAGAAGAACTGCTGACTGGTTATACTCTGGCTGGCGCTTTAGCCAAGAAGGATATCATTCATTGGCGAGTCCCTGGTACTAAGTGTCCTCGTGAACCTCAGGATGGAGAAGTGGTTGTTTTCATGCAGCATCTGGACTGAGGATTTAGTCCTCCCAGATCAAAGTTTTTCCGGGATGTACTTGCCAGCTTCCAACTCCACCCTCAAGACATTGGACCGAATTCGGTGTCCAATATTTGCAAGTTCCAAGTATTCTGTGAAGTTTATCTGCAAGCGGAGCCGTCCGTTGAACTTTTCAGAGACTTCTTCCATTTGAACCGCCGTACAGAGTTTTGTGATGGCCCCAATACTGAACTTGGCGGAGTGTCAATTCAAAAGCGGAAACAAGTAGATTTTCTCATGCCAAACATCACAGCCACCCCAAAGACTGGAATCAAACATGGTTCTATTGCCGGAACACCGCTCCTGCTGATGAAAACCCTCTGCCGGGTTACCGTCCTCATCGACTCAGCAATGGACATCCATCGCCTCGGGCCAAGCCATCGCCAAAGAACGACAAACTTATGCGCCACAGCTTGCTAAGCTCCGGGCTCTTCTAGCAAATGGTTTAACCGGCATTGATCTCGTCCGTTGATGGGTTTCATGGGGTATCCTGCTCTTAAGCCGCCGTACCAGATTAATGCATGAATATACCGGCAATGTCAATGATCCTCAACGGCATACTGACATACCGATGACTGATGAAGAGGTCACTGAGTCAGTCAAAAATATGCTAGATGAACCGATAACTAAGTGCAGCAAGACTGGGTTGCGCCCTTTTTATGCCTCCAACAAACCGCCAGCTGTAAGAGTTGATCTTTCTTCTTTTTAATCCGTCTTCCCTTTAACATTTTTCTGATAGCCTTTTGTTTATTCTTTACAGGCCAAAGACCCATTCTGGAAAAGGAAACCTCAAGATAAACCGGCAAAACCACAAGACAAACCGGTGAGGTCTCCTCGTGTCAAGAGCAAGGTCACAAAGAGGCCGGCAAAGAAGAAACCGCCGAGTCCTCTGATCCGCCCGAAGATGTTGAAGATTCGGATCCAGAGGTAGAACTTGATTCCCTTGGTTTATTTTTTATGCATCTTATTGACAATGATCATTATCAGGATGGTGCGGAAGCCAGCCGTGCTGATCATGAAGAGGTAATCCCTCTTTCCTCCGATTCGGATCATGTACCAATACAAAAACTTCGCCGCGCTGTCCGAAAAGTAAAACGCTCACATCCTCTTGCTCATTTGGATCCACAATTTTCTTTGAAGACACAACAACATGAAAGTCGTCGCACAACCCGGCACAGTGGCCAGCAGGTCACTTCCTCCGGTTTACCATATACTCCAATCCGGAAGCGTCGTCCAGAGGTCTCTTGTTCTTCTGATAAATCTTATCCTTTGGCGGCTTGCTTCCGATACCCACTTAATCCGTCTGATTCGAATTACCAGGTAACTTCCAACTCATCTTCCGGCGACTCTTCAACCACCCAAATGCCTTCTCTCAAGACCGTCCCTGGGTGAGTATGATAGTTTAAACTTTACTTTCTTACACTGATTTACCTTTCTTAACCTCTGTTTGCTATTTTGCAGCGCCAAAGCCCGACTTAGTAAGAAGGCAAAAACGAATGCCCCTACTGAAGAATCTGAACCGGAGAAGACCCCAGAAGGTACTGGTGGAGATGCTGACATTGCTATGGATGATCCTGTACCACAAAGTCAGGACACCTATGTTGATCCGCCGGAAGTTAACCCAGCCAGTCCTCATGCTGATCCGCCAAGCCCAATTATTAATCCTTCAAGTCATGCCGCTGATCTGCCAAGCCCATTCAAAGCCTCAGATAAACCGGCTAGCCCAAGTAAAGCAACTGACGAGGTTGTGATTACCGGGTTTGGCCATACTTCGCCTGTCAATCCTGTCGCTTTGTCAAAGCACAGTGCCAAAGAGGAATTTGCTGCCGTGGAGAAAGGCAAATGGAAGACTGATCTGTCAAGCTATGCTCATCTCAACACTCAAGAACTTCATTTTGGATAGCTAAACCGCCTATACACAAGCCGTGACTATGAGGCCAGTTTAGTCAATTTGATGAAGGAACGCTATGAGGTAACTTCCATTCCAAACCCTTTATAAATTTCTTTATACTATATATCAATTCCTTAGTAGCCCCCAAGGGCTGGTTTATCTCGTCCAGATGAACCAGAACTTTGGATAAAAAGATTTCAACTGTGTAGCCCCCAAGTGCCGGTTTACCTCTTCAAGATGAACCGGGACTTTCTATGCAAAATTTATCCTTGTTGACTTCCTTCACCTTTGATTTGTCAGATCAATTATGCATTAGCCCCAAGTGCCAAGTTTAATACTTGTATTGAGCCTTGGGACTTTAAAATATTAGTTAAAAAGCAATCCACATTAGCCCCCAAGTGCCAAGTGTATAACTTGTTATGTGCTCGGGACTTTGAAGGAGATATAAACAACTTATCATCTGTCTGTTGCAGGCTGACTTGAGCAATAAAGATTCCCAAATTGCCGATCTTCAACAAAATATTAAGTCCCAGCAAGCAGAAACCTCCAAGGCCAAGGAGGAACTGGAAGGCGCTTTGACAGCTATGGAACAATTGAAAGATGGCTTCAAGAATGAACGGACGAACTAGGAAACCGAGAAGGCTGCTTTATTAAAGCGGGCTGAAGATGCCGAGGCAGCTCTTAAACCGGTGGCGGAAGAGCTGGCTGGGCTAAATCATCAAGTGAATGCTATGACTTCTGTAATTTTTGGTAAGTACTTTGTAAGAACCTCTCTTAAATATCTTCGAAATTGCCGGTTTATCCTCAAATTCTTAAACCGTTGCAGGCAATCGTGTTGCTCATCTGGGCTCAGATATGCAGATGAAGTTGAAGGCAGCATATACATTGATAGAGCAATCAGACACTGTGCACAACGAAGTCATCTCAGGCGGGCCTCATATAATAAACCGGCACCAACTTTGATCAAGGATACATTGGCCAAGTTATCGATGACACCTGCCCAGATAGAGGAGGTAAAGCGATCTGCTGCTAGGGCTGGCGCTTTATCAGCACTGACTCGGGCCAAAGCTTGGATAGCTGATCTTGATCCGGTTGATATCGCAAAGGGCTATCCTGGTGAACAAGAAGACGGGTCAGCATTTGATAATGAAGCCCTCAAAGCCCTGAAAAAGGAGATGCGCCCGCTGGCAAGCCAATTGGCTGAAGAGGTTAATTTGTCTGTTCATCGGTCCTTCCATGATGCAAACAACCAATGGGTTGATGCCGTTGTAAAAGAAGTGCAAAATCTTATCCCGCCAATCCGTAAGCACAGTTATGCCCTTGACGTTGAACCGTCCAATCTTATAAGAGAAGAAGTTGTCTTCCAAGCATTAACCTGGATTGACTGGGCCACCACTGACTTCCAGCCACTGGGTGGGGAGGAGGAGGTTGAACCGGCGCCAGAAGATCCATCAACCTCACGTCAACCTGGTGATGAGTCTTAATCCGGCAACAAGGTTGATTTCCAAAGACTGTGTTCTGTGCAACGAGCAATCATTATTTTGGGCCTCAAAGCGCCTTGTAATAGGCTAGTTGAAATACTTTGATCTGCTGCCATCATGCACTGCTACATGACGCTGTTTGATCCGCCATGATATTTGCTGTGCTTGCTTATATATCTTGATAATTTCATGCAATCCTTTTTTCTGCAGAAAAAGAGCTGTCCTGGCGGTTTACCGCCGGACGGGTCATAATGCCCAATACAAAGCCTGGTTGATAACCAAGGCTGTGAAAATATCAAAATATGAAATAGATCATTCCTGTGATATGAAATCATATTGTTGGCTTACCAACTTGATTGTAGTAAGGGTGAGGACCCAAATCTTGAGTATTGATAACTCCCACCATGCAGTGCTGGTGTAAAAAATTAGTCATACCGGGTTGTGATGAACACCAGATGGTCATTCTGGCGACACGTAGTCAAAGCCAGATCGGGTTATGAAACACCTGTTTAATAATGAGTATGGGCTGACAACTGATAGCTGAAAGCCAAGCCGGGTTAACAAACACCGGGTTATTATGATGACTGATAGCCATGCCGGGTCAATAGACGCTGGTTCAACATAAAATTTCATCAAAGAACAAATCTTGACAAAGACAAATAAAATCGTGTAGTCGAGGCTTTTCAAGGGCTGCCAGGCCCAAATTCGAGGCTTTTCATGGGCTGCCAGGCCACTGAATTAACCATTTTGCAAAGCCTTTCAAGACGGGCCTCCAACTAATCAATCATCGTTTTAACTTTGACAAGTTCAGGGTCTGTATAAGATTGACTTGTCAAGCGTTCGGCCGGTCATGCCAGGATTACCTAGATAGGAGTGGCTTACTTGATAAAGGCAGGTTAACCCGGGGTTTTAGGTGAATACACCAGGCTTCCATGCCGTGCTTGATAGCATATTACAAGGGTCCTTTCAAACTCTTTGTTGTATTGCACAAAGAGCCCCCAAGTAACTTTGTGAGCTGTGCTCAATGGGTGCCTATGTTTGAGCTGTGCATAGCATCCAGACTCTCTTTGGCCCCTTGGGTGTGAAGCTCCCTAGCTGTATTGTGGCGTGATACGGTTTAACAGGCAGAACTCCGCTTTGTCAGCGGAAGCCCCCTATGTAATCAAAAGATATTTGGGGAGAACGGCAGAGGCCCTGCTTATAGCAAGGATGCCAGTTTATTATATTGATCATAATATATACATTGTCAAAATATGTACATAAGAGAAGCCTATGGCTCAGGTGTAGTAAGGCCGAAGAAGAGCTATGTTCCATGGCCGCCGGGTCTCCTCCTCAGATTTGCATGAGTCTGTGTGCTCTCGAACATCAATGAGGTAGTATGATCCGTTGTGCAGATTCTTGCTGACCACAAAGGGTCCTTCCGAAGGTGGGGATAACTTGTGCATATCAGTCTGATCCTGGATGAGCCAAAGCACCAAGTCGCCTTCTTGAAAGGTTCTTGTATTGACCCGGCGGCTGTGATTACGCTGCAGATCTTACTGATAAACCGCCGAACGAGCCAAAGCCATGTCCCGTTTTTCATCTAACAGGTCTAGTGCTTCCTGGCGTGCTTGCTCATTGTCCGCTTCAACATAATTGGCAACCCGGGGTGAGTCATGACGAATATCACTTGGGAGTACCGCTTCTGCCCCGTAAACCATGAAGAAAGGTGTGTAACCCATTGATCGATTGGGGGTGGTGTTGATGCTCCATAACACAGAAGGTAATTCTTCCACCGAACAACCCGGCGTCCTCTTCAAAGGAACCATAAGCCGGGGCTTGATGTCCTTTAAGATTTCTTGATTTGCTCTTTCAGCTTGTCCGTTGGACTGGGGGTGTGCCACTGATGACATTGTAAGCCGGATATGCTCTCTTTGACAGAAATCCTCCATCCCACCTTTAGAAAGGTTCGTGCCATTATCCGTGATGATGTTGTGTGGAAAGCCAAAATGAAAGATCACCTTCTTGATGAATTGAACCGCCGTGGCTGCATCACACTTGCTTACGGGCTCCGCTTCAACCCATTTAGTGAACTTGTCAACCGCCACCAACAGGTGGGTCTTTTTATCTTTGGACCGCTTGTCCCACCATATCAAGCCCCCAAGTAGCAAACAACCAAGTAATTGGAATCGTCCGTAGCTCTTGAGCCGGAACATGAGCTCGGCGTGAAAACTTCTGAAAAGCGTCACATCGCTTTACCAGATCCTCAGCATCAGCATGGGCCATCAACCAGTAAAAACCATGACGAAAAGCTTTAGCAACTAAGGACTTTGAACCGGCGTGGAGACCACAATATCCTGGCCCTCTTCAGGAGAAACACAGCGCTGGAACACACAGAGGTACTACAGTGATGTAACTCGCCGTTGTGAATAACCATGGACTTTGATTGACGGACTATCTGTCTGGCCAGAACTTCATCCTCTGGTAACTCGGCTTGGTTCATATACGCCAAATATGGAACCGTCCAATCCGGAATTACATGTAAAGCAGCCACCAGCTGTGCCTCCGGGTAAGGAATAGCTAAATCCTCCTCTGTAGGCAATTTAACACATGGGTTATGTAGGATATCCAGAAAGGTATTGGGTGGTACCGGTTTACGTTGAGACCCCAGCTGGCTTAAAGCATCTGCCGCTTCATTTTTGCGCCGATCAATGTGCTCAACCTGATAACCCTTGAAATGACCAGCCACAATATCCACCTCTCGTCTGTAAGCCGCCATGAGTGGATCCTTAGAGTCCCAAGTACCAGAGACTTGCTGAGCCACCAGATCAGAGTCTCCGAAGCAGCGTACTCGACTTAAGTTCATTTCCTTAGCCACACAGAGACCATGGAGCAAGGCCTCATACTCAGCTGCATTGTTAGTACAAGGAAACATTAAGCGGAGAACATAACAAATTTTATCACCTCGAGGGGAAGTAAGGACAACTCCAGCCCCCGAGCCCTCCAACTGCCTGGATCCGTCAAAGTGGACAGTCCAGTATGTGTATCCGGTTTGTCCTCTGGTGCCTGCAACTCTGTCCAATCATTGATGAAGTCAACCAGCGCCTGAGACTTGATGGCTGTCCGAGGCATATACTTCAACCCGTGTGGACCAAGCTCAATAGCCCACTTTGTAACCCGGCCAGTTGCCTCCCTGTTCAATTATGTCGCCCAAAGGAGCAGAACTGACCACTGTGATGGGATGGCCTTGAAAGTATTGCTTAAGCTTCCGACTCGCCATAAAAACCCCATACACCAGCTTCTGCCAATGCGTATATCTATGTTTTGACTCGATGAGCACTTCACTGATATAATAAACCGGTCTTTGAACCGGATATTCCTTCCCAGCCTCCTTGCGCTCAACCACAATCGCCACACTGACAGCTCGGGCATTAGCAGCCACGTATAATAGTAGTGGCTCATTGTCAACCGGAGCAGCAAGGACCGGCGGTTCAACCAACTGTCTCTTCAAGTCCTCAAACGCCGCATCAGCTGCGTCACTCCAGACAAAAGTGTATGTTTTCTTCAACATCTGATACAGAGGGATCGCCTTTTCTCCCAAACGGCTGATAAACCGGCTCAGGGCTGCAATTCGACCCGCCAGACACTGAACGTCATTGATACACGCCGGTTTAGCCAAGGATGTAATCGCTTTGATCTTTTCCGGATTAGCCTCAATGCCCCTGTTAGACACCAGAAAGCCTAAGAGCTTGCCTGCCGGAACACCAAAAACACACTTGTCCGGATTAAGCATCATCTTATAAACCCGAAGATTGTCAAAGGTCTCTTTGAGATCATGTATCAATGTCTTCTTCTTCCTGGATTTCACTACAATGTCATCCACATAGGCATGAACATTGCGCCCAATCAGAGTATGAAGACAATTCTACACACAGCACTTATAAGTCGCCTGGGCACTCTTGAGCCCAAAGGGCATAGAAACATAGCAGAAGGCTCCAAAGGGAGTGATGAAGGCTGTCTTCTCCGGGTCCTTAACTGCCATTTTGATCTGATGATAACCAGAATAAGCATCCTAGAAACTCAAACGCTCACAACCCGCCGTAGCATCAATGATCTGATCAATACGCGGGAGAGCAAAAGGATCTACCGGACAAGCTTTGTTCAAGTCCGTGTAGTCCACACACATGCGCCAAGTGCCATTCTTCTTAAGTACGAGCACCAGATTGGCCAGCCACTTTGGATGAAAAACTTCGATGATGAACCCTGCAGCCAATAGTCGGGCTACCTCCTCTCGAATGGCCTTGCGTCTTTCCTCGTTGAAGCGGCGAAGAAACAGCTTGACCGGTTTAAACTTGGGATCAATATTGAGAGTGTGCTCAGCGAGTTCCCTCGGTACACCTGGCATGTCAGAAGGCTTCCATGCAGAAATGTCCCGGTTCTCACGGATGAACTCGACGAGCGCGCTTTCCTATTTCAGATCCAGACTAGTGCTGATACTAAACTGCTTGGATGAATCGCCAGGAACGAAATCCACAAGCTTAGTCTCATCAGCCGGTTTGAACTTCAGGGTCGGGTCATGGTCAGTGGTGGGCTTCTTCAGAGGGGTCATATCTGCCGGATCAACATTGTCTTTGTAGAACTTCAACTCCTCTCTTGCACAAACCGACTCAGCATAAGCCGCATCACCCTCTTCACAGTCCAAAGCGATCTTACGACTCCCGTGTACCGTGATGGTCCCCTTATGACCCGACATTTTGAGCTGTAAATAAATATAACAGGGCCTTGCCATGAGCTTTGCGTAAGCCGGCCATCCAAACAGGGCGTGATATGGGCTCTGGATTTTCACCACTTCAAAGGTCAAAGTTTCTGACCTGGAATCATTCTCATATCCAAACACAACCTCCAAAGCTATCTTCCCAACTGGATATGCCGATTTATCTGGTACTACACCGTGAAAGACAGTGTTCGACGGTTTAAGATTTTTATTTGTCAACCCCATGCGACGGAAGGTTTCATAATACAGGATGTTGATACTGCTCCCTCCATTCATGAGCACCTTGGTGAATTTATAACCTCCCACCTGAGGTGCGACCACTAAAGCCAGATGACCCGGATTATCAACCCGGGGCGGATGATCCTCTCTGCTCCACACAATGGGCTGCTCGGACCAACACAAGTAACGGGGCACACTACTAGGAAAAGGCCTACTAGTGGCGCACCAGTTTTTCCCACTAATGGCGCACTACTGGTGCGTCACTAGTACCACGCCACTAGTATTTTCTACTAATGGCGCATCACTGGTGCGCCATTAGTATACCAGATACTAATGGCGCACCTGTAGTGCGCCATTAGTATGCCTAGAGGTTCGCCATTACTATCTCACATAGTAATGGCGCACCACATAGGAGTGCGCCATTAGTAACAATTTTTTTTCAAATTTTTTTTTTCAAAATTTTCTTAATCTTGGGTCACTATGGCTTAATCTCGGGTCAATATGCTTAATCTCAGGTCAAATCACACTCCATGGTCAAATTTCCTGAGAGGTCACCCATCCTCACACTACTCCAGCCCAAGCACGCTTAACTTCAGAGTTCTATCCAACCCCAAAGACCAAATTTCACTTCACGTGCACTTGTTGATATATCTAGCATATCAATCCTATTAAACCTTATTGATGTTTAGGACTTTGTTCATGTTCATGAGTGTGATGAAATTTTGAAAAAAATATTTCAAACTTCCGTTCATATTACGTATCATATTTTGAAAAAAAATTCCCAAAAAAAATTCGAAACTAATTTTTTTTCTGTTACTAGTGGCGCACCTAGCAAACGGTGCCCCACTAGTAAGTTTGAAATTTTTTGAATTTTTTTGCCTCCAGATCTTAAAAGGCCCGTAACTTTTTTTCTGTTAGGTTTTGAGGATTTTGAAAATGTTTAACGGGGTTCCCCTGTTAAATTTGGATGTAACTTTTCAAGTAGATGATTTTTCATATAAAAAACTTTTTAATCCGAGTTCGTATGCAAAAGTTATGCCCATTTTACTAAATTCCAGAGAGATTTTGCAAATAAAGTCGAAATTCATATTTGTAAATTTTCCCAACAACTAGACCACATATCACATGGGAAACTTATTTTCTTTTATTTATTTGACATTTTCATCATTTTCTTTTATTTTTTTAAAACTGAAAAGGCGGTCCCAGGGGTGCATTCGCCAAATTTTTGGGTTGTTAGTAATGGCGCACCGTGGGAGTGGTGCGCCATTACTTGTTCAACTAGTAATGGCGCACCACTCCCACGGTGCGCCATTACTACTTTTAAAAAATATAAAAAACAAAAAAATTGAAAAAAATTTGAAAAAAATTATTAGTGGCGCACCGTGGATGTGGTGCGCCATTATTAAGTTAAACTAGTAATGGCGCATTATCCTCGTGCGCCATTACTAGTTTTGAAAAAATAAAACTGAATTTTTTACTAATGGCGCACCGTGGATGTGGTGCGCCATTATTAGTTTATTCAGTAATGGCGCACTATCCTCGCGCGCCATTACTAGTTTTGAAAAAAAATATAAAAGATTAGTTACTAATGGCGCACCGTGGATGTGGTGCGCCATTAGTATTTGGACACTAATGGCGCACCAACACATGGTGCTCCATTAGTATATAGTAGTGGCGCACCGCATGTCTGGTGCGCCATTAGTGTCCATTTCATCTATAGCCCTTTTCCTAGTAGTGGTACTGCCGGCTCAACATCATTAACTGCCCTCTTGTAAAGCTTCTGATCGCGCTTACACAAGCTAGTAGTGAAAACATGATATTGCCCGCCATTCAACTGCTTTGGGTGACTCTGAAAACCTGATTGCTGTTTGTTCCCCTGATTGTTCTGCTGGTTGTGACCACCTTGGTTGTTCTGGTTGCCCTGATTATTCTGAAATCCAGAGTTTGAACCGCCACCACCATGAAAACCTGGACAAGAACCGCCAGACGGACCCTGATCATACCGGAAGAGATTATAGTTTTTGAACTCCTTCATAATGAAACAATCCTTCCAGAGATGCGTTGTTGGAACCTCCTTTGTCCCATGCTTAGGGCAGGGCTGGTTTAACAGGCGCTCCAGATTCATGCCTCCACCGCGCTGGGGCAGTTTACCTTTACGACGCCGCGCATTGCCCTGCACATTGGTGTTAGCCACAAAATCCGAATTATCTGCTTTACGCTTACCATTGTTCCCGTGGTTCGTCTGGTTATTCTGTCCTTTTGAACTGGCATTCTTCTTTCCCTTCTCCTGCTTCTCTTCGTTAGAGTTGGGATCCTTGGTATTATCAGAATCAGCATATTTAACCAGAGCTGCCATGAGTGTGCCCATATCATTGCAGTGGCGCTTGAGCTGTCCCAACTTCATTTTCAACGATTTAAACCGGCAATTACCCTCCAATGTCACAATTGATGTATCTGCATTAATGCGGTCCGATGAATGCAGGATTTCTGAAACCCGACGCACCCAATGCGTTGTTGATTCGTTCTCTCCTTGAACACAAGCCGCTGGATCCACAATGGACATGGGTTGTTTGCACGTGTCCTTGAAGTTCGCTATAAACCGGGCCTTCAGTTGATCCGATGACCCGATGAAGTTAGCTAGCAGGCTCTTCAACCAAGTACAAGCTGTTCCTTCCAACATCATGGTGAAGTATTTCGCACATGCCGCTTCATCCACTTCCAGCATCTCCATAGCCATCTCGTAGCTCTCAACCCATGACTCGGGGGGCATATCGGCGGTGTAATTAGGCACCTTCCGCGGGCCCTTGAAATCCTTGGGTAACCGCACATTGCGCAGAGCCGGAGTGAGACACGGCACTCCCCATGAGTTGAAAGCAAGCCCGGTACCTCGTTCTACTGACACCGCTGGCTAAACCGGGGCGGGTTGATGATGACCCGCGTACTGTGCCGCTAATGTGGCCTCCCTTCATGCTCTGCCATTATGTACCACGTCCTGAGCATTTGCACCACCGCACGCCGGATTAGGCCCCTGCTACGCCTTGAGCTTATGCTGGTTTTCCTCAAGAGGAGAGGGTGATGCAGCAATAGTAGCGTAAGTATTTCCCTCAGTTTTGAGAACCAAGGTATCAATCCAAAGAGGAGGCTCCTCACAAGTCCCACGCACCTACACAAACAAACTGAGAACTCGCAACCAACGCGATAAAGGGGTTGTCAATCCCTTCACGGCCACTTGCAAAAGTGAGATCTAATAAAGATAGTAAGATAAGATAAATATATTTTTGGTATTTTATAATATAGATGCAAAAAGTAAAGATGCAAATAAAAGTAGATTGGAAGCAAATATGATAGGAGATAGACCCCGGGGCCATAGGTTTCACTAGAGGCTTCTCTCGATATAGCATAAGTATTACGGTGGGTGAACAAATTACTGTCGAGCAATTGATAGAAAAGCGAATAATTATGAGATTATCTAGGCATGATCATGTGTATAGGCATCACATCCATAACAAGTAGACCGACTCCTGCCTGCATCTACTACTATTACTCCACACATCGACCGACTCCTGCCTGCATCTAGAGTATTAAGTTCATAAGAACAGAGTAACGCATTAAGCAAAATGACATGATGTAGAGGGATAAACTCAAGCAATATGATATAAACCCCATCTTGTTATCCTCGATGGCAACAATACAATACGTGCCTTGCAACCCTTTCTGTCACTGGGTAAGGACACCGCAAGATTGAACCCAAAGCTAAGCACTTCTCCCATGGTAAGAAAGATCAATCTAGTAGGCCAAACCAAACTGATAATTCGAAGAGACTTGCAAAGATAACTCAATCATACATAAAATAATTCATAGAAGAGTCAAATATTATTCATAGATAAACTTGATCATAAACCCACAATTCATCGGATCTCGACAAACACACCGCAAAAGAGATTACATCGAATAGATCTCCACAAGAGAGGGGGAGAACATTGTATTGAGATCCAAAAAGAGAGAAGAAGCCATCTAGCTAATAACTATGGACGCCAGAGGTCTGTGGTAAACTACTCACAACTCATAGGAGGGGCAAGGATGTTGATGTAGAAGCCCTCCATGGTCGATTCCCCCTCCCAGAAAGTGCCGTGAAGGCTCCAAGATGGGATCTCATGGATCTGAGGAGGTTACGGTGGTGGAAATTGTGTTTCGGCTGCCTCTCAGATGTTTTCGGGGTACGTAGGTATATATAGGAGGAAGAAGTACATCGGTGGCCGCCCCAGTGGCCCACGAGACAGGGGCGCGCCCTACAGGAGGGGGGCGCCCTATCTCGTGGCCGTGATCGGCTGCTTCTTGACTTGCACTCCAAGCCCTTCCGACCACGCTCGCTCCAAAATCACGCCTCCCGAAGGTTTCATTCCGTTTGGACTCTGTTTGATATTCCTTTTCTTCGAAATACTGAAATAGGCAAAAAAACAGCAATACGGGCTGGGCCTCCGGTTAGTAGGTTAGTCCCAAAAATAATATAAATGTGTAAAATAAAGCCCCTAAACATCCGAAAGGTGTAATATAATAGCGTGGAACAATCAAAAATTGTAGATACGTTGGAGACGTATCAAGCATCCCCAAGCTTAATTCCTGCTCGTCCTCGAGTAGGTAAATGATAAAAAAGAATTTTTTGTTGTGGAATGCTACCTAGCATAATTCTCAATGTAATTTTCTTTAATGTGGCATGAATGTTCAGATCCAAATTATTCAAGATAAAAGCTTATAAAACATAAAAATAAAAATGCTTCAAAGCATACTAACAAATAATCATGTCCTATCAAAATAGCCTAGCCAAAGAAAGCTTATCCCTACAAAATCATATAGTTAGGCCATGCTTCATTTTCATTACACAAAATACTCCCATCATGTACAATCCCGATGACGAGCCGAGCAATTGTTTCATACTTTTTAACGCGCTTGAGCTTTTTCAATTCTTACGCAATACATGAGCGCAAGCCATGGACATAGCACTATGGTGGTAAATGGTGGTGGTTGTAAAGACAAAAATGGAGAAGATAATCTCACATCGACTAGGCGTATCAACGGGCTATGGAGATGCCCATCAATAGATATCAATGTGAGTGAGTAGGGATTGCCATGGGCATCCAACTTGCTTGCTCACGAAGACCTAGTGAGTAGGGATTGCTTGCATTTTGAGGAAGCCCATCATTGGAATATACAAGCCAAGTTCTATAATAAAAAATTCCCACTAGTATATGAAAGTGACAACATATGAGACTCTCTATCATGAAGATCATGCTGCTATTGTTTTTGAAGCACAAGTGTGGAAAAGAGATAGTAGCAATTGTCCCTTCTCTCTTTTTCTCTCATTAATTTTTTCTTTCTCTTTTTTTATTTGGCCTCTCTTTTTTTTTCTTTTTTTCTTTTTGGCCTTTCTCTGTTTTCTTCTTCTTTTTTTTTCTGTAAAGACCGAAGTCTCATCCTGACTTGTGGGGGAATCATAGTCTTCGTCATCCTTTCCTCACTAGGACAATGCTCTAATAATGAAGATCATCACACTTTTATCGATTTACAACTCAAGAATTACAACTTAAAGCTAGAACAAGATATAACTCTATGTGAATGCCTCCTCCGGCGGTGTACCTGGATATGCAATGAATCAAGAGTGACATGTATGAAAATTATGAAGGTGGCCTTGCCACAAATACGATGTCAACTACATGATCATGGAAAGAGCAATATGACAATGATGAAACGTGTCATAATAAACGGAACGGTGGAAAGTTGCATGGCAATATATCTCGGAATGTCTATGAAAATGCCATAATAGGTAGGTATGGTGGCTGTTTTGAGGAAGGTAAATAATGGGTTCAATACCGGCGAGAGTTGCGCGGTAATAAGAGAGGCTAGCAAAGTGGAAGGATGAGTGTGCGTATATCCATGGACTCACATTAATCATAAAGAACTCATATACTTATTGCAAAATTCTATTAGCCCTCGAAGCAAAGTACTACTATGCATGCCCCAAGAGGGATAGATTGGTAGGAAAAGACCATCGCTCGTCCCCGACTGCCACTCATAAGGAAGACAATCAAAAGAGCACCTCATGCATTAAATTTGTCACACAACTTTTACCATACGTGCATGCTACGGGACTTGACAACTTCAACAAAAGTATTTCTCAATTTCATAATTATTCACTAGCATGACCCTAACATTACTACCTTTATATCTCAAAACAATTATCAAGCAACAAATTGATCATAGCATCCAATACAATTTCTATCCTAGTTCTTATTATACCCAACTTGGATGCTCATCATTCTAGGACCAAATTTGTAACCAAAGCAAATACCATGCTGTTTTAAAAGACTCTCAAAATAATATAAGTGAAGCATGAGAGACTAGCAATTTCTATAAAATCAAGCCACCGCCATGCTGTAAAAGATATAAGTGAAGTACTAGAGCAAAAACTATCAAGCTCAAAAGATATAAGTGAAGCACATACAGTATTCTAGCAAATTCTAATCAAATAGGCTTCTCCAAAAAGGTGTGTACAGCAAGGATGATTGTGGTAAACTAAAAATAAAAGACTAATATAATACACGACGCTCCAAGCAAAACACATATCATGTGGCGAATAAAAATATAGCTCCAAGTAAAGTTACCAATGAACGAAGATTTAAAGAGGGATGCCTTCCGGGCATCCCCAAGCTTAGGCTTTTGGCTATGCTTGAATATCTTGGGGTGCCTTGGGCATCCCCAAGCTTAGGCTCTTGCCACCCTTTATTCCATATTCCATAAAAGATTTACCCAAAACTTGAAAACTTCACAACACAAAACTCAACAGGAAATCTTATAAGCTCCGTTAGTGAAAGAAAACCAAACCACCACATAAGGTACTGTAATGAACTCATTCTTTATTTATTTTGGTGTTAAACCTACTGTATTCCAACTTCTCTATGGTTTATAAACTATTTTACTAGCCATAGATGCATCAAAATAAGCAAACAACACACGAAAAACAGAATTTGTCAAAAACAGAACAGTCTGTAGCAATCTGTACCTAACGCAAACTTCTGGACCTCTAAAAGTCCTACAAAAATAGGACGTCCTGGAAAATTTGTTTATTAATCAGCTGCAAAAAGAATCAATGCAAAATCTCGTTTCTGTGATTTATTGAATTTTTTCTCGTGAGCGCAAAGATTCTGTTTTTCAGCAGAATCAAATCAACTATCATAATAGTTTATCCTATAGGTTCTACTTGGCACAAACACTAAATAAAACATGAAAATACATCTTAACAGAAAGTAGAAACAAAATTTATTATTAAACAGGAGCAAAAACAAATAACACAAAGAAAATTGGGTTGCCTCCCAACTAGCGCTATCGTTTAACGCCCCTAGCTAGGCATAAAAGCATAGATAGATCTATCGAGTGCCATCTTTGGCACTTGATTCATAAGTAGCCCGCATGATAGATTCATAAGGTAATTTGACTTTCTTTCTTGGAAAGTGTTCCATGCCTTTCTTTAATGGAAATTGAATCTAATATTCCTTCCTTCATATCAATAATCGCGCCAATCGTTCTAAGGAAAGGTCTACCAAGAATAGGGCAAGAAAGATTGCAATCTATATCAAGAACGATAAAATCAACGGGCACCAAATTTCTATTTGAAACAATAAGAACATCATTAATCCTTCCCATTGGCTTTTTAATGGTGGAATCCGCAAGGTGCAAATTTAACGAGCAATCATCAAGATCATGGAAGCCTAGAATATCACATAAAGTTTTCGGAATCGTGGAAACGTTAGCACCCAAATCACAGAAAGCAAAACACTAATGATCTTTAATTCTAATCTTTATAGTAGGTTCCCACTCACCATTAAGTTTCCTAGGTATAGAAACTTCCAAATTAAGTTTTTCATCATAAGATTGCATCAAGGCATCAACAATGTGTTCAGTAAAAGCTTTGTTTTGACTATAAGCATGAGGAGAATTAACAACGGATTGCAACAAGGAAATACAACCTTCTAAAGAACAATTATCATAATCAAATTCCTTGAAATCCGAGATAGTGGGTTCAACGCTATTTAAAGTTGTGACTTCTCCAATCTTACTTTTACCAAAATTAGCATCATGATCTAAAAACTCCGAATTCTTGGGACACCTTCTAGGCAAAGTTGATTCATCATCAGTCCCATAATCATCAAAATTCATATTGCAAAACATAGATCTAATAGGAGATGCATCAATAACTTTAAGATCCTCATCATTATTTTCATGGAAACTAGAAGAACACGCTTTTATAAAGCTATCTTTTTTAGCACGCAATCTAGCGGTTCTTTCCTTACACTCATCAATTGAAATTCTCATTATTTTGAGAGACTCGTTGATATCATGCTTAGGAGGAGAAGATCTAAGTTTAAGAGAATCAACATCAAGCGAAAGTCTATCAACGTTCCTAGCCAAATCATCAACTTTGAGCAATTTTTCTTCAAGCAAAGCATTAAAATTCTTTTGAGAAATCATAAAATCTTTCACACTATTCTCAAAATCAGAGGGCGTATTATTGAAATTACCATAAGAATTATTGTAGGAATTTCCATAATTATTAGAGGAATTACTAGGGAACGGTCTAGCATTAAAGTTTCCTCTATAAGCATTGTTTCCAAAACTATTCCTACCAACAAAATTCACATCCATAGATTCATTATTATTCTCAATCAGGGAAGACAAAGGCATATCTTTGGGATCAAGAGGAGTGTTTTTAGTAGCAAACAATTTCATAATTTTATCCATCTTTCCACTCAAAACATTGATTTCTTCTGTAGCATGCACTTTTTTACTAGAAGATCTTTGGGTGTGCCATTGAGAATAATTAGCCATATATTATCAAGAAGTTTTGTAGCATCTCGTAACGTGATTTCCATAAACGTGCCTCCCGTGGCAGAATCTAAGGGATTTCTAGAAGCAAACTTCAAACCGGCATAAAATTTTTGTATGATCATCCATAAATTCAAACCATGAGTAGGGCAATTGCGAAGCATCAATTTCATTCTTTCCCAAGACTGGGCAACATGCTCATGATCAGGTTGTTTAAAATTCATAATATCGTTCCTAAGAGTGATGATCTTAGCGGGAGGAAAATATTTAGAGATAAAAGCATCTTTGCACTTGTTCCAAGAATCAATACTATTTTTAGGCAAAGACGAAAACCAAACTTTAGCACGATCTCTAAGTGAAAACGGAAATAACTTTAATTTGACAATATTGTTATCCGTATCTTTCTTCTTTTTCATATCACACAAATCAACAAAGTTGTTTAGATGAGTAGCGGCATCTTCAATAGGAAGGCCGGCGAATTGATCTTTTATAACAAGATTCAGCAAAGCAGCATTGATTTCACAAGACTCAACATCATGAAGAGGAGCAATCGGAGTACTAAGGAAATCATTATTATTGGTATTCGAGAAATCACACAATTCAGTATTATCTTTCGCCATGGCAACAAGCAATCCAACACATAAGCAAACAGAAAAAGGCAAGCGGAAAAGAGAGGAGGAGATTGGGAAAGAGAGGGTGAATAAAACGGCAAAAGTGAAGTGGGGGAGAGGAAAATGAGAGGCAAATGGCAAATAATGTAAATGCAAGGGAGATGAGTTTGTGATGGGTACTTGGTATGTGTTGATTTGAGTGAAGACTTCCCCGGCAACGGCGCCAGAAATCCTTCTTGCTACGTCTTGAGCTTGCGTTGGTTTTCCTCGAAGAGGAGAGGGTGATGCAGCAATAGTAGCGTAAGTATTTCCCTCAGTTTTGGAGAACCAAGGTATCAATCCAGTAGGAGGCTCCTCAAAAGTCCCATGCACGTACACAAACAAACTGAGAACTCGCAACCAACGCGATAAAGGGGTTGTCAATCCCTTCACGGCCACTTGTAAAAGTGAGATCTAATAAAGATAGTAAGATAAGATAAATATATTTTTAGTATTTTAAAATATAGATGCAAAAAGTAAAGATGCAAATAAAAGTAGATTGGAAGCAAATATGATAGGAGATAGACCCGGGGGCCATAGGTTCCACTAGAGGCTTCTCTCGAGATAGCATAAGTATTACGGTGGGTGAACAAATTACTGTCGAGCAATTGATAGAAAAGCGAATAATTATGAGATTATCTAGGCATGATCATGTATATAGACATCACGTCCATAACAAGTAGACCGACTCTGCCTCAGATCTACTACTATTACTCCACACATCGACCGACTCCGCCTGCATCTAGAGTATTAAGTTCATAAGAACAGTAGTAACGCATTAAGCAAGATGACATGATGTAGAGGGATAAACTCAAGCAATATGATATAAACCCCATCTTGTTATCCTCGATGGCAACAATACAATACGTGCCTTGCAACCCTTTCTCACATCCTTTGGTAAGGACACCGCAAGATTGAACCCAAAGCTAAGCACTTCTCCCATGGCAAGAAAGATCAATCTAGTAGGCCAAAACAAACTGATAATTCGAAGAGACTTGCAAAGATAAATCATACATAAAATAATTCATAGAAGATTCAAATATTATTCATAGATAAACTTGATCATAAACCCACAATTCATCAAATCTCGACAAACACACTGCAAAAAGAGATTACATCGAATAGATCTCCACAAGAGAGGGGGAGAACATTGTATTGAGATCCAAAAAGAGAGAAGAAGCCATCTAGCTAGTAACTATGGACCCGGCGGTCTGTGGTAAACTACTCACAACTCATAGGAGGGGCAAGGATGTTGATGTAGAAGCCCTCCGTGGTCGATTCCCTCCCAAGCAGAAAGTGCCCGAAGGCTCCAAGATGGGATCTCGTGGATACAGAAGGTTACGGTGGTGGAAATTGTGTTTCGTCTGCCTCTTGGATGTTTTTGGGGTTTGTAGGTATATATAGGAGGAAGAAGTACGTCGGTGGCCGCCCGAGGGGCCCACGAGACAGGGGGCGCGCCCTCCTATCTCGTGGCCGCCTCGGCTGCTTCTTGACTTGCACTCCATGCCCTCTGGATCACGCTCGCTCCAAAAATCACGCTCCCAAAGGTTTCATTCCGCTTTGGACTCAATTTGATATTCCTTTTCTTCAAATACTGAAATAGGCAAAAAACAAAGCAATACGGGCTAGGCCTCCGGTTAGTAGGTTAGTCCCAAAAATGATATAAATGTGTAAAATAAAGCCCGTAAACGTCCAAAAGGGGTAATATAATAGAATGGAACAGTAAAAAATTATAGATACGTTGGAGACGTATCAGGCCCTCGAGGGGCGTCACGGTTTTGCGCACTGCTTGACACAGCCGGCTCATCCATGTGCCTGCTGTAGCTCCTGCTTGGGCGAGGGGTCGAGTGAATCCTGTCACGGCCGTATGAATAAGCCTGCTGTTGCACCATAGCAGTCTGAAGAAGATCCCTGGCCCGCCGCGTCTCAACCGCCGCTAGCGACTCCCCCTCCATCGGAATAGCTGCCAACCGGGATGCTGCCGCGATCATGTTGTCCAAAGGGGTGGAGAAGTGACCCGGCGGGGGTGCTGTGCAATGCGGTGGGGGTGTTGTGTGTTGCGGCGGGTTATCTGTTCGTCGAGGTGGGGCCATCACTTGTGGTTGATCCGGCGCTCCGGTCCTTGGCACGGTAGTCCGGTTTACTGCTGCCGGGTTGCTGGTTCCTGCCCCTGGCGTACTGAAGAGATTTATTGCATTGTAATCCGCCGGCAAGCGAGACTGATGTCTCCTCCTCAATACGTCATTCGAAGCGTTCTGATCCAACAAAAGTCAATAATTTTCGGCCTGAATCCTCTGTGACTGGGCATCTAAAGCGGCCCGTTCCTCAGCCATCCTGGTCTCCTCAGTCGCCAAGTCCTCTTTGGCCTGAGTTATCAGACCCCGCAGCTTTGTGACCTCCGCGTTATGCCGATCTTGAGTCTCCGGGGTAACAACCGTGGTCAACAACGTCGTCCATGCGTCCAACAAACCAGAAAGAACTTGAGCTGGTCGGCGCGCCGGGCCTCCTGCCCCAGCTGCTGATCCGGAATCCATTGCCACTGCAGTTGAGTTTTGTAACGCTTGCTGTGTACCGGCCATGAAGATTGCGACCTGATTTGGCGGTTCAAGAAATTCCGGAATGCTGCTGCCATCGGAATACCCATCGAACAGGCCATGTTGAACTTGATACAATGATTCGGTTTCACCAGTGGATGACTCGCCATCGGAATAAATGGCCGTCTCACCCTCGGACAGCGGTTCAGATTCGATCCCATGGACACATCCTACGAACGCACGCTTCATGGCGGGCTGAATCCGGGCAGGACTCACACGTTGAGCCGTTTCGACGAGGTCGGTGCAGATGTCCAGCTCAGGGCCCGGTTCGCCGATCTTGCCGATGAAGACGTGAATTCCTCCGAAGGGGGCCCGGTACCCGTACTCGATTGAGCCGGTGTCGGGGCCCCAGCCTGCGTTGTCAATGTAGAGCTTGCCGCGACGACTCTTGGTCATCCGGCCCACTGCGTATCCCTTGAGCCCTTCGAACCTGCCCTCTAAGAACTTGAAACCATCGTGCGATAGCCCCACGGTGGGCGCCAACTGTCGTGGAATTATCACGTCAGATGTCCTAGTGAAAGGACTTAGTCGTGGAGCCATCGCGATTGGGTTAGCTTAGAGGGGTTAAACTGGACAAAAGACATGGGGAGTTTATACTGGTTCGGCCCCTTGCGGTTAAGGTAAAAGCCTACGATCCGGTTGTGGTGTTCTTGATGTGGTCTCGATTACCAGGGAGCAAATATGCTTTGCCTAGTTCTCGAGTTGATGTTTCTTGTCCCTGAACCGCCGCCGGTTCGTCCCTTTATATACACAAAGTTGACGCTCGCCGGTTCACGTAATCCCGAGGCCGGCGCATACAAGTGTCCGTCTCGGTTTCTCCTTTCCCTGACTTACAATACAAGTTATGCATCTATGGCGGTTTACGACTATGGGCCTAATCCGCCATTGGGCTCTGGGCCTCTAAGTCTTCATAGTTAAAAGCCATAGCCTTCATCTTCATGAGCTCTTTTACAGTATTCCTTATGAGTTAATCCGGCCCATCCTGGGCTGTTTAACTCAGTAGTCATATCCCCAACATGCATCGTCAAGTTGTCAAGTTCTCATGTGATGTGATTTGTTGCTGCACTGTCGGCGTACCAGTTTGTGTGCACGCCACAGGATACAGCATGCGCCTCCTTCTCTTCTTGATCGTTCTCTTCATAGCGCCACCAGCAAACACGTGCACCTCCTGGATGATGCTTGTAGCATATCTGACATTCAGGATAGTCATGTTGCTGCTCACGCACCTGCTGTTGCTTTTGCTGTCGAGGGCGTCCTTTGAAGCGGCCGCCTCCATTGGCAGGAGAGGGTTGGCGGTCACCACGGCCGCGCCCCTTCCTCCTCGCCCGCGAGACCTGCCGCGGGACTGGCCACGGCCTCTGTAGACCGCATTTGCAGATGAATGAAACCCGGCTGAAGACGAGTCGACTAGCATCTCCATCCTTTGATCGAAGGCAGAGATTTGAGCAAAGAGGTCGTCCGCTGTGATTTTGTTCTTGACAGCGCTGATCGCCGCCACCACAGACTCGTAGTCGCGGTCCAGACCTGCAAGGATGTAATCCACCATCTCCGGATCAGGGACGGGACGACCAGCAGCAGCTAGTTCATCCCCAAGACTCTTCATCTTCGCCATGTACGCCGAGCTTGACATGGTGCCCTTCTTGGTGTTGGTGATTGCAATTCTCAGATTGTTAATGCGAGACTGCGATTGCGAGGCGAAGAGATTTGTGTCTGTTCTCCAGAGCTCGAAGGTGGAATCCTTCCCGACGACCTGCGCAAGAATCTCTGGAGACATGGAGTTGAAGAGATATGAAAGGATTTGCTGATCTTTGGCGGTCCCGTACAAAGGGTTCGGCTCTAGGGCCGTGGTCTTGTTCGTCTTTGTGACCTCCACCATCTTGGGCGGAGCGGCGTCAGAGTTGTCCAGGAGCCCCGTAACCTGCACACCTCGCAGGGCTGGGAGGACCTGCGTCTTCCAGAGGATGAAGTTCCCTCTTGCAAGCTTCTCAGATGGCGACGAACCGAGGTTGAGGGCGACGCCGGCTGAGGAAGACATGGAGACGATGATGTGTGATCTAGGGTTTTGGGTTGTGGCTAGATGTATGGGAAGAGGTGGCTCTGATGACCATGTAAGATAGTAAGCCTTCCTACTCCCTCGAGGGGAGCCGCGTTGGGTTTATATTGATGTGTGTCCGAAGCTTTGCCTTGGCGTACAAGGAGAGATACAAGAGTTTGAACAAGAGATAAGGAAAGAGGTTGAGATTACAACGATATATTCTAACAGTCTCTCCTCCCCCTTCCCGGGAAGATGTGTAGCATTGGGGAGGTATGCATCTCTCGATTCTGTTTTTACGGGCAAGGATGCGCGTGTTCTGCGCAATTGTTTTACGGGTCTGCCTATGTCATATTATCTCATATCTAACTCCCTCACCCTTAAAATGTTGGAAATATGCCCTAGAGGCAATAATAAAAGCATTATTATTATATTTCCTTGTTCATGATAATTGTCTTTTATTCATGCTATAACTGTATTATCCGGAAATCGTAATACACGTGTGAATACATAGACTACAATACGTCCCTAGTGAGCCTCTAGTTGACTAGCTCGTTGGTCAACAGATAGTCATGGTTCCTGACTATGGACATCGGATGTCATTGACAACGGGATCACGCTATTAGGAGAATGACGTGATGGACAAGACCCAATCCTAAGCATAGCACAAGATCGTGTAGTTCGCTTTGCTAGAGCTTGTCCAATGTCAAGTATCTCTTCCTTAGACCATGAGATCGTGTAACTCCGGATACCGTAGGGAGTGCTTTGGGTGTACCAAACGTCCACAACGTAATCGGGTGACTATAAAGGTGCATTACAGGTGTATCTCCGAAGTGTCTGCATTGGGTTGACACGGATCGAGATCGATTTGTCACTCCGTGTTACGGAGAGGTATCACTGGGCCCACTTGTAATGCATCATCATAATGAGCTCAAGGTGACCAAGTGTCCGTCACGGGATCATGCATTACGGCACGAGTAAAGTGACTTGCCGTAACGTAGACCGAATAAGGTATTGGGATACCGACGATCGAGTCTCGGGCAAGTAACATACCGTCTGACAAAGGGAATAGAATACGGGGTTGCTTGAACCCTTGACATCGTGGTTCATCCGATGACAACATCGAGGAGCATGTGGGAGCCAACATGGGTATCCAGATCCCGCTGTTGGTTATTGACCTGAGGTCGTCTCGGTCATGTCTGCATGTCTCCGAACCCGTAGGGTCTACACACTTAAGGTTCGGTGACGCTAGGGTTATTAGGAAGACAAGTATGTGATTATCGAATGTTGTTCGGAGTCCCGGATGAGATCCCGGACGTCACGAGGAGTTCCGGAATGGTCCGGAGGTAAAGATTTATATATGGAAAGTGGTTAAACGGACTCCGGAAAGTTTCGGGGGCATGCGGGTAAAGTACCGGGGCCACCAGGAGGTTTCCGGAGGTCCACCGGGAGGGGCCACCCCTCACCGTGAGGGCCACATGGGCTAAGTGGGAGAGGAGCCAGCCCACGGTGGGCTGGGCGCGCCTCCCCACCTAGGCCCATGCGGCTAGGGGCTTGGGGAAGGGAAACCCTAAGGGAAAAAAGGGGGCGCCTTGGCTTGGGGGGCAAGCCACCCTTCCTCCTCCTCTCCTTGGCCGCCCCCCCTAGGGTTTTTCCCTAGAGGGCCGGCCCCCTGCCCCTCTCTCCTATATATAGAGGGGTGAGGGGAGGGCTGCAATACACAATTGAAGGCGCAGCCCCTCCCCTCCCCAACTCCTCTCTTTCTCCGTGTGAGCTTGGCGAAGCCCTGTCGGAGAACCTCTGCACCAATTGCACCATGCCGTCGTGCTGCCATTGGAGTTGTCTTCCTCAACCTCTCCTTCATCCTTGCTGGATCAAGACGGAGGAGACGCCATCGTCCCGTACGTGTGTTGAACACGGAGGTGCTGTCCTTTCAGTGCTTTGGTCATCGGTGATCGGAACCACGTTGGGAACGTCTCCATCATCACAACTCCCTCGAAGCAGCTTCCGTACTTTCGATCTACAAGTGGTATGTAGATGCAAACTCTCTCTCTTGACTCGTTGCTTAGATGAACTCATAGATAGATCTTGGTGAAACCGTAGGAAAATTTTAATTTTCTGCAACGTTCCCCAACATAAAATTCATGGGAGACTTTAAAAAAAAATCAAGGGTGAGTGAGTGGAAGACTTTAAAAAAAAATTAAGGATGAGTGAGTTAGATGTGAGATAATATTTCACATCTAGATGTGAAATAGCAAACCCGTTGTTTTACAGCTGAGTTTTACGCAAGGCAGGATAAACGTGTCAAGATAAAGTGCTTTTGGTCGATTCAGAACGACATAAGCAATGCACTTGATGCTCTTTTCTATAAGCAAAAGAGTTGGAATTTCTTCCTATGGATTCTTATATAGTTCTCGAGTAATAAAATAGCGATAAATAGGTGAAAAAAACCTTGCACTAAGCTAAGTTATGGCAGACCATGCTTTTTTCGATCAGAACATCTCACACTCAAAAACAAAATATACATCAAAGGTTCAAAACATCTCAGTTTTAAGAGTAATTAACATGACAGAACATGATGAGGAACATGTGGATAAACATATGATTACATTTCGAGACATCAGGTCGGAGCATATGATTTGTTTGCTGATGGAACTGAATTGAAATTCAGTCAGACTAAGAGCAGACATCCAACACAGGCATGTCACCACAACCCTAATTTCGCTGGAGATGCAACTAAGACCTATCATAAGATGCAACCTCACCACCTGGCGCCCGGGGGCGGAGCCAGAAAATTAAGTTGATGGGTTCATTCTTTGACTTAATTATTTTGAGGATTTAGTGTGCATTAATTGATTGTAGTGGTCAATTTCCCAATATCATATAATAATAGTATAGCAATCAAATATAACATAGCAACTAAATATACAATATTCGATATATATGTTTTACTTTATAAATAATATAGTGCAAGACATACCGGTTGGACAAAATTATAATATTACTTGTTTACACACTGCAAATAACTTCAGGTTTAGCTTGTCTCTTCGAAGTACTGGAAAAATTGACATTTTAGTTTGACAAGTTTATAGAACCATAAATTGGAAAAAGCATGTAAAGTCACTCACATTTTCAGAGTGTGCCCTTTCAATCGTTGTATGCATTACTTGATAATAGATCACTCCCAACTTGTCCCTAGATGTGCTCTGTTAAAAGGTAGCAGCACAAACAAAAGATCTTGTGCACCTTGTCATTGTTCTCAAGCCAACCATCATATTCCTTAAATAATTTTGAATAAATCTCGGTGGATACCATTTTCATTGACCTTCTGCGGTAATGAAAATTAGGCGGTGACATGTAAGGTCCCCAGTTAAATATGTCCGTCTTATCCCATCCTACTCCTTAGGATTTCTTGTATAATCTGAAATTCTCTTTCAATCAGCGGAGTCGTAAGGCATATCATCTAAATTATTTTTTCACCATATAGATGGCGCTTCGGGAGACTACTTGCAGTAACGAGATTCAGAAGCATCATGCCTATATCCAATATGGGGCCTTCATGACCCATCATTATCTGAATCTGATGAACCTAGATCAATCAAAGTTCTGGAAAAACAAATTAAAAATTAGGGCAAAGGTCATTATCGCACTAGGCTAAACTGAACATGCATAAGAGAGAAAATGTGATGATGGGATCTAATTTCTTTGAATTGGGATTGCATGCCCACCTGCTGTTGCAACCTTCTGGTTGCCACTGGAGATCAGGTGACACGTGTCACACGCCGACACCGTGACGGCGAACAGGGTAAAGAGAGAAGGCTAGAGGAAAGGCGGTGGTCTTGGGGAAGCGACAGTCAATTAACGAGACGTGCATCCTAATCTATACGATTGTAGCAAGTACTACCCCCGTTTCGAATTATTTGTCGCACGTATGGATATATCTAGATTTATTTTAGTTCTAGATACATCCATTTCAGCGACGAGTAATTTGGGACGGAGGGAGTACATGATATGGATTTGAGACACGCACCGAGGCGGTGGTAGTTTAATTGTGGGAATATGTGGACTAAAAGGCTTCTAGCTTGTCAATTCCAATCCAATGGGTTCATCCTTCAATTTCTATTGGGTTCATATACACAAAACTACCACATGCACATGCGTGGCAGGAAACTTTCGTTGGGTTCAACTGAACCCAACGCCATAACGCTAGCTCTCCGCCACTGCGCCGGCACATGGGGCAGCTCCCCTTCGCGTGCAACCACCTCTCCACGCACCGCCCGTGGGACCGGTGCCCGCACGGCGTCTCCTTCCACGCGCCCGTCGCTGCGTCGTCACCGTCGTCGTCCTCCATACAGATCGGGCAGCCCTGCCCGTCGGAGTCGGACGGAGCCTCCACGGTCTTCAGCGCCTCGGCCACCGCCTCGCCCAACGCCGGGTCGTCTGGAGCATCAGGGTCGTCTGTGTCCGCCATGACCAAATCGGAATTAAACTCGACGGCAGTAAGCTCGCGAAACAGCGCGTCGGCGTATTCTTGTTGCTGTTGTTGTCGTCGCAGCAGGTGCATGTTGATGTCGTCGTCTTGGGCGATGTCTTCTGCTTGGCCCTCGAGTATAGAGTCTCGTCCTTCTAGTGATTGCAGCACTCGGTAGAACAAGTCGTCGGCGGCGCTGTCAATGGCATGCGACGCCATCAATGAATCGCGCGACTGCGCGAGAGAAGTTGATCGATCGACGATTCGTCGCCGGCCGGGGGTGAGATTGAACGGGCGGGGAGAAGTTAGGGGGAAGCTATGGACGGGAGCGATCGCGCATCTATGCAATGCCTCTGCCGGTGAGAACATTTATAATGGCATCGCCTGCAATCTGAATAGTACTCAGGTGCGTGCTAGTGGCGGCGTAGGATTTTCACGTGATTACTGCTACGAATCTACGATCTAGTCCGTTGTTCTGTTGGAAACTGAATACGCACCAGCCTCGATGCACGATACAGTTCCGCTATTGGGCCGGCCTGCAGCTTTTGTGACGCCCTTCGTTCTACCCAGGCCATTGTCCCGGATGGGCCAGGTTACGGGCAAAATGCCAGCCTTAGGGCCTGTTTGGTTCCAATAACTCACCTGACTTATAAGTCGACTTAAAACCAGTGACTTATAAGTCACGCCTGTTTGATTGTCACCTGACTTATAAGTCACTTGACACACCTTCTCACACCAATCCACATCATGCAGGTGGTGGGACCCATGTAAAAGGGGTGACTTATAAGTTTTAAGTTGGGTGGAGCAACTTATGACTTATAAGTTGGGGTGACTTATAAGTCGGGTCTGTTTGGCAAAATAAGTCAGTTTTTTCACTTTTTGACTTATAAGTTGGTGACTTATTTGGAACCAAACAGGGCCTTAGATGGACGCCCGCGCCGGCACCCCCCTCACCCCTTCCTACAACCGCGACCACTCCGCCGCCGCAGCCGCCGCAAACCCTAGCGCGGGGAGCTTTGGCTTCGCCCCCACCAGAGTTCCTTCGAGCACCGGCATCGTGCGCGGCCTCTTCATGCCGCTGCGGATGACCTCGGTGGCGGGTGGCGTCGTGCCGGCGCCCGTCGTACCACATGCCCGCCTCTCGAAGCTCCCAAATGCGGCGCGGCCGAAGAAGGGCAAGGTTTCCGCGAAGAAGAAGAAGGCGGCGGACGGCTCCGGCTCCTCCAAGCAGTCGAGGAAGAAGCTTGCAGGGCGTGCGATGGGCGCGGCGGCTACCGAAGCGCCGATGAGCTCACTCGTTGAGCCGGCGGCGCTTATAGAATGTGTTTGTGCAAATGCCCGAAAGGTATATAAAATTTCACCAACTTTTTTGTTGTTGTTGTTGTTGTTGTTGTTGTTGTTGTTGTTCTTTTTTGAATGCATACATATAGATAGCTTATTTGCATTGTCCTACATACTTTGTAGTGTCAACGATGATGCATACATGTCAACTATGGGTGTTGGCTCCAACAATCCGCATTGGTCTCAAACCAATGACATGCATTTTGAAGACCATGAGTTAGAGGTGGACGAGGATGGTTAGGGCATTGACGACGCACCGAAAGGAAGAGGAGGCAACTACACCAACGACGAAGACATCGTGCTATGCAAAACTTGGTTGGACGTGTCGAGGGATCCATCTGTTGGAGGTGATCAAAGTAGAGATGCTTATTGACTCCGGGTGAAAGAACACTTTGATCTACGCAACGTGAGTGGAATTGACCGCTCCGCACGATCTCTTCGCTCCTGGTGGTTGTCGGTGTCAAAACCGGCGGATCTCGGGTAGGGGGTCCCGATCTGTTCGTCTTAGGCTGATGGTAACAGGAAGCAAGGGACACAATGTTTATCCAGGTTCGGGCCCTCTCGATGGAGGTAAAACCCTACTTCCTGCTTGATTAATATTGAAGATATGAGTAGTACAAGAGTAGATCTACCATTTAGATCGTAGAGGCTAAACCCTAAGAGCTAGCCTATGATGGTATGATTGTAATTGTGATCGGCCTTCTAAGGACCATCCTCTCCGGTTTATATAGACACGGGAGAGAGCTAGGGTTTACATGGAGTCGGTTACAAGGAAGGAAATATAATATCCGGATCGCCAAGCTTGTCTTCCACGCAAAGGAGAGTCCCATCCGGACACGGGCCAAAGTCTTGAGTCTTGTATCTTCACGCTTCGATAGTCCGGACGATGCATATAGTCCGGCTGTCCGGATACCCCCTAATCCAGGACTCCCTCAGTGGTCGACAATCAATAAGGATTGTGAACAATGTGCGGCCGCTCAAAAGGCGGTTGACAAGTTGAACCCAAGTGTCAGCAATGATGAAGGTAGGGTAAGTGCCATTTCATCATTCATGTTCATCATGCTTGTTGTTGGTGTTCCTTGTGCTAACTTGTTTTGTTGTCATGTAGTTAAATATTGCACAAAACTTGTTCAAAGGAGAGCAGAAGAGGACCAAGAAGGGGAGATCAAGAGAGGAAGGCCATTTACCTTGCCTCGTTGCTATGAAGTATTAAAGGATGATGAGAAATGGAAGAAGCGTGAGGATATTGATTATTTGGATTTGAGCAAAAAACACAAGCGAACAATTGATTTGGAAGATGATGAGGAGGATGCATCAAGTGATGATGGCAAGAGAAGCCTCACACCAAACTCGGTTTCATACTCAAAGGCAAAATGACCAGATGGCACCTTGAAAGACGCAAAATAAAAGAAGAAGAGGAAAGGAGATCATGAACTCAAAAATGCTATGGAAGCAATTGTCAAGGCAAGAAAAGAAGCCAACGAGGTGAGGAAGATGGCAAGGAACCAAGATGCCACTGCCGAGGAGAGGAGGTTGGCGGCCGAGGAGAGGAGGGTGGCGGCCGAGGAGAGGAAAGTGGCATTGGAGGAGAGGAAGATGGGCATAGAGGAGCGATCTAAATTGTTGGAATGGGAGAAGCACTTGTTCTTCTTGGACACATCTATGTTGAATGATGCGCAAAAGGAGTATGTCAATCTTGCCCGTGAAGAAGTCTTGATCCAAAAAAGAGCCATGATTCGCGCAATGGGTGGCGGTGGCCTTGGCGGCATGGGTGGCTTTGGAGCTAGCATGGGCGGCATGGGTGCCATGGGTGGCTTTGGAGCTACCATGGAGACCATGGGAGGCATGGGTGGCTTCGGAGCACCTCCGGGCGGCATGGCCGGCATGGGTGGCATGAGTTTTTGGTCTCTCATTGGAGTCATGGGTGATCCTCCAGGCGCTGGTGTGCCACCTTCGCATGAAGATGCCATTGAAGATCTTGCCAACACCTTCCGAGCTTCACGTGATGAGGATGCGGCGCGCAACAATGAAGAGGAGGAGAAAGAATCGTCTTCGGAGGAGTTGGATGAATTGTCGGATAGATGAGGATGAAGACGAGGACGAGTCCTGATTGTTGTGCCTTTCGTTTGTGTCATGAACTTGGTTTGCATTTTAAACTTGGTTGAATGATTTTGTGGGCATGAATTTGAACTTGTGGACATGAACTTTTGGTCATCAACTTGTTTGTTATTTAAATTATACGCCATGTCTTTGTTTTGTGATGTGTGAAAATTATTTTGTGTCGAAAATGCAACAAATGTGACGTGCGCCGCTGCTCGTGCACCGTGCATTTTAGCGCGCAGCTGGAGCTGCGCGCGCGCTGCATTTTAGCGTGGCTGCTGGAGCCAGCGCTGTGCGCCGCACCAAACCAGACGATGGGCGCGCCGCAAACCAGTTTTTAGCGCACCGCGCGTTGTCGGCTCTTGGAGATGCTCTAAGACACCAAGCTTTTAGGATGGTCGCTCCGGGTTGGGGTGCCCACGCAAGTATGACTGTTTTTTCACGAACACTGATTAGCCGATATCCCACAAGGGGTTACCTTGCATTATGCTTGACGTGAGGCAATCTCCATGCATGCTTCAAGTTCTTTTTATTACCAATTTAAAAGGTGGGCCAAGATCGATTCAGGTTCTGCACAAAGGCATAAAATCAGCGATAGCTTCTTTCGCCCACCATAGCGTAAAGAAAGAGTAACACGCATCCTGGACGAGTCATGTAGATGTAAAAACATCATGCCAGCAACCCTTACAAAAGACACATCTAAGATCACAAGGTATCATTGTTGTAGCCGAATTGAGCACAATCTAGAGTCGACCACCAAATGCAGGTTAAATTCAAGAAGGCCACAACGCCATTCGTTCAAAAAAAGGCCACAATGCTAAAGATGTCTCCATCGCCCCCTTTGGTTATCCGAGCCTATAGTTTCACCTACCATACACCAAAAGATGGCCATGGGCACGTTCAATGGCAACACCTCCAAAAAGGTCAAGGAAGCACACGTGTGTCATCTTTGCATGCAGCAGAACCAAACCGGGGTAGGGCTTTCACCTGTAATGCATGCATGCACTGCACCAAAATCACGTCGTCGTGAACTCGCTACCGCGCAGACCAAAGTTCACCGGACCTGCACCAACTAGTATCGATGAGAACGCCGGAAACCTAATGGCACCGGCTAGAACCCACAACAAGAGGGACCCGTGGTTGCCACACCTGCGAGGTCCCATGACACCAACTCTGATCTAACTTCTACTCCCTCCGTTCGGAATTACTTGTCTCGAAAATGAATGTATTTAAAACTAAAATACATCTAGATACATCCATTTCTACAACAAGTAGTTCCGAACGGAGGGCGTATAACCGACCGTTGTACCAAGCAGGACGACCGCTAATGCTAGCTAGTACCCCCGGTGGCCTTCAACTCATCAGGGCACCGACACTAGAAACACCTCCCACTAGCGCTCACCATGTGTGTCCCATCCGCCAAGAGCTCAATCCACACAAAAAAACTCATTTGGAAAAGGCGACATCTAGGAGGCGCCTTGGCACTATGCAACGACCAAACACCTCACTTAGGGCAAAGAAAAACTCTAGGAAAGACAAGCAAGAAATTGTTCACTTGAGATAGAAATCATGCCATATTGTCATTCGTCTCTCCGTTTTTTTTGCCTTCAGTCAATTTCCACTTTGTCGTTCTCCATCTCCCTCATGCCTTCGTCTTCTCCTCCCTGTCGACCTACCAGCGGCCACTCAGCAAACCAGTATATTCCTTCAGTCGTTGAACCACCGTCCCAAGCAAAATTCTCCACCTCACTACTGTTTCCCCGGCCATCCTTCTAACCAATCCCCCATTCCGGCCCCCATCTTTGTTGTTGGCCACTTCCCCACACCTGCAACCGTCAAGCCTCGACCGGCGGCCACTCAGTGCCCGTCCCCCGGCTGGTGGTGCTCCACATTGTCCCATCATCGACCGAAATGCCCATTTTTTTTGTATCCCAAAGAACAACATCTGCGGATATAATACACTTTCACTAGTAGAAAATGAGCCATTTGTCCCGGTTCCAGAGGCCCATTAGCCCCGGTTCTAGGACCGGGACTAAAGGGTCTGGACTAAAGCCCAAAACCTTAAGTCCCGGTGCGCTGACTACCGGGACAGAAGGGGCTCCACATGGCCGCTGCGGGGCGCCCAGGCAGGAGGATGTTTAGTCCCGGTCCCAAAGGCATCCACGCGTCAGCATATGGCAGGAGCTGGGTTTTTTGTTTATTTAAAGGGACCGGGGGTTGGAGGGTTAATTTAGGGGTTTCATATATTGTGTTAGCTAGCTAATAGAGAGAAGTGACCTCTTTTATCTCGGTGCTTGGTTGAAGCTAGCTAGCTACTATACGTATAGAGAGAACTTGACACACTAGCTAGTAGGCAAATGAAGGAACCATTAAATACACAAGATCGTCAGGAACGTATACAGAGAGAAGTGACCTCTCTTTCTCCGAGAGATTGGTCGGACAACAAGTTTTTGTATATCTATCCGACACTACTAGCTACATATATACAATATAAGATCTCTTAAAAACCCTAACATCCAAGGTCTATTTCAACTTCCACATGGTATTCTCCGGCTATATGTATGACGTGGTCAAGAAAGAATCCCGCCAATTCCTCTTGAATAGCTCGTATGCGATCATGTGGTAGGAGTTCATCCCGCATCTGCCACATATAATTTAAAGAAGTGGGTCAATACATATATATGAATGAAACCCAACACAAATGATGGTAATAAAATAAGATTGTGAATTCTTTTGTTTACGTACATCATATTGTTTTTCAGACACTAGTAGAAAACAGGGCATACGTTCGGGCCTGATAAGCCCATTAGTCCTGGTTCAGTCACGAACCGGGACCCATGGGGTCATTGGTTCTGGTACGTGAGGCCAGGTGGGCTGCCGGGCCTCGTGGGGGCATTGGTCCCGGTTCGTCTGGCACCTTTGGTCCCAGTTGGTGGGACGAACCGAGACCAATGGGCCTCGCTCCTGGCCCTCGACCATTGGTACTGGTCGTTGGCTTGAACCGGTACCAAAGGGTGGCCTTTAGTCCCGGTTCATGCCACGAACCGGGACGAATGAGTTGCATATATATACCCCTTGCCCGCGAGTAGAGCACTCCACTGCTCTGTTTTTTCGGGCCGGCGAGGGGAGAGCTCTGTGGTGCTCTAGCTCATCTCCTATTCACAGGAGGTGTTCGATGAAATGCCCGAGCCACACTAGTTAAGCTTTCTCCTCTCGAAGCTCGACCTCCAAGCTCCATTTTCCTCGAGATTTGTCTAGGTTTAGCGGTCCGTCCCGTCCCGTCCCCGTCTTCACCGCCGTCGATCGCCCGCGCCGATCTCATCGTCGGCACCACAATGGTGAGCCTCTTGTTCTTATCTTCTTTCTGAAAGAAAAAAAATTCTTACTTGTATGATTAGATAGATACTTGTCCAATTTTCTTACTTTTATTATTGCTTCTTATTATATAGTGCGACGGTTTTGGTATCCGCTCCCGTCGGCCCTCATCCTGTCTATGATTTGGATGTGGTATATGTTATCTTTATAACTATTTGGTTCATTTATTGTTTATGACAATTATGCCGACCAACGTGACATAGATTTTGTTTATCTAGGAGGTATGTGAACCGGAAATTCCAACCAACCCTATTGTCGAGAGGTTAAATTTAGTTGCAGAAGAAAACAATTTCTTGAAGGAAAAAATAAAAAAATTGAGGAGGAGAAGATGATATTGGAGTTGCATGTTGCGGATTTCGTCGATGATCACAAGATCAAGATGGATGTAATGCGCTTGAAGATTAGAAAGATTAGAAAATATGCCATTCATACCGAGGCTTGGTATCATTATGCCGCTGGATCGATTGTTACCTTGGTTGCGATTATGATTGCATTTGTTTTCGCATTGAAATGTTTTACATAGTTTCAATGTATGGTTTAATTAATTAGATGCTCTGGAGAGCTATATGTTGTTCAACGAGAACAATGTATGTGCTTTGGTTTAATTAATTAGATGCCACATGATTATGACGCAACTGCTTCCGGTTGCATTGAGGGGGCTTCTACCGGAAAATGTTCGATTAGCCATTGTGAAGCTATGTTCATTCCTCAATGCAATCTCTCAGAAGGTGATCGATCCAGAAATCCTACCAAAGTTAAGGAGCGATGTGGCGCAATGTCTTGTCAGTTTCGAGCTGGTTTTCCCACCGTCCTTCTTCAATATCATGATGCACGTTGTCGGTGTCAAAACCGGCGGATCTCGGGTAGGGGGTCCCGAACTGTGCTCTAGGCGGATGGTAACAGGAGACAAGGGACACGATGTTTTTACCCAGGTTCGGGCCCTCTCGATGGAGGTAAAACCCTACTCCTGCTTGATTAATATTGATGATATGGGTAGTACAAGAGTAGATCTACCACGAGATCAGAGAGGCTAAACCCTAGAAGCTAGCCTATGGTATGATTATTGTTCGTCCTACGGACTAAACCCTCCGGTTTATATAGACACCGGAGAGGGCTAGGGTTACACAGAGTCGGTTACAATGGGAGGAGATCTACATATCCGCACCGCCAAGCTTGCCTTCCACGCCAAGGAAAGTCCCATCCGGACACGGGACGAAGTCTTCAATCTTTTATCTTAATAGTCCAGGAGTCCGGCCAAAGGTTATAGTCCGGCTATCCGGACACCCCCTAATCCAGGACTCCCTCAGTAGCCCCTGAACCAGGCTTCAATGACGACGAGTCCGGCGCGCAGATTGTCTAAGCCATTGCAAGGCGGGTTGCTCCTCTGAATACTTCATAGAAGATTTTGAACACAAGGATAGTGTCCGGCTCTGCAAAATAAGTTCTACATACCACCGTAGAGAGAATAATATTTACAGAAATCCAATCTGCTGACGTATTCGCAACGTGACATCACACCACGGCCAAGCCTTTATCCGAATCGTTTTTACTGTCCCACCTCAACGCACTTAACGAGGCGGTTTCCTTGGCACGTCTTGTCGAAGCAGAGATCGTGTCCCCTTATTCCGGGATTCTCATCGATCTGGCGTAGTAACCCAATCGTGCCCGTTGGCATGTCTCCTCCATCGAAGGCGAGTCCCGAACGGTCACGGGGAGGGCTCTTGGTATTCAACCTCTTTATAAAGAGACCAAGGCTCGACTCCTTTCTTTCAATCGAATCCGCCTCTCACCTTGAGTTCCAACACCCAAAGCTCCAGATTCAGGCGCTTCAGACCTTCGATGATGTCCGGTTCCAACCTTCAAGGCCGGTGGATGCCTTCCTCCGTTACGGAAGAAGACGTGCTAAAGCTAAGAGATGCTAGGTATCTGACCGGCGAAATCTTGCATAGGCTGCCTGCTCAAGGGCAGGTTATTCCCACTCCTAAGCCTGGTGAGAGCATGGTGTTCGCGTCTCACTTCCTTCGGGGGCTTGGTTTCCCGACGGACACCTTCGTGAGGGGGCTCATGTTTTATTATGGGTTGGAATTTCACGACTTGGCTCTGGAGTCCATCCTCCACATCTCATCGTTCATTGTCGTGTGCGAAGCCTTCCTCCGTATTACTCCTCACTTCGGATTATGGCTTAAGACCTTCAAAGTAGAGCCGAAGATGATCGAGGGGCAGCACGCGGAGTGCGGAGGTGCAATTATAAGCAAGAATGCTGACGCTCCATGGCCCGAGGGCTCTTTTCGAGAGGAGTTCAGCTTATGGCAATGAGAGTGGTTTTATATCACAGCTCCCAGGGGCACCAAGTGGGTGGCGCCACCTGCCTTTCGCTCGGGTCCCCCACCACAGCTAGTGTCATGGGTCAATAAAGGGTTTGACTGGGGGCCATCCAAGGACGTGCCCTTGTTGCAGGGCCGCATTCGAGATCTCCTAGAAAGAGAAATCAATCTGCTCGTAGTGACGTAGGTCTTGTTGATTCTCCGCACCCTGCCCTGCAAACGTCGCCCCCTCCGCCTGTGGGAGTTTAATCCGGAGGGACCACGAGCCCTCCAACATTTTACGGGCGCGACGCCCATGGAGATGTACAAATTCTTCTTCGGATCACAAGCTATGTGTCCGGACTCGACCGAGGACACAGGTCTGAGCTGCAATCGCCCGGATACTCAAGTAAGTAGCCTTGTACCCGGACACGCTATCCGTATATTTATCATAAAATTGCCCTTAAAAGAGTTCTCCCTTAAACAGGAGTTGATAAGCGAAAAGCAAAGCTAATCAGTGTCCGCCCCCTACCTGAGACCACGCCGGATCCCGTGTTAACCAGGATGCTGGAGGTTGCACCTTTGAAAGAAGGCGAAGGGGGGAACAAGGAAGCTACCGCCTCCCCGAAGGAGGCTGTCAGGAAAGGAGGAATCGCGAATTTCTCTACCCAGGGGAAGAAGAGGACCGCCTCTGAAGACCCGGAGACCATGGTCTCAAAGCGGGGAAGAAATCTTTGTCGAGGGTCCCACGCCGGAGGATGCCTCGGCCTGACTGTGTCCCCAAGGATCAGCCTCCACCGAGCCGTAAGTAAAGAGGGGAGTTTTAATATAAGAGACATCCCTATTCTATTTCTGAGGAAGATAACCGGAATTTTACCTTGTAGTTCGGATCTCAGCCCTTCTCAGCAGAGCTCATCTTCAGGGGATCTTCGTCCGGAGATGATGGAGAGCGGAACGCCTCCCCCTGCCGTACCGCCTTGCGAGGTGGGCGACCCTGAGGTGTCGTCACGGAGGGTTTCTCCGAATCTGGCAGGGCCGGAGGGCAGTCGTATGGCCCCCCAAAGCCCTCCGTGTCCGGCCTTCGAAAAAGGCCATCGGACGAGTCCGGCACCGTCTGGTGCACGGTCGGAGGAGCTGAAGGATCTGCTCGGGCGAGCATCTATCTCAGAAGAACACCGTGCGTTGATGGGTACGGTGATTGAAAGGATTTCATACGCGGAGAACGGGTTGTACGAAGCCGTTAGGAGTTTACTGACAGGTATTGAGGTACGCGAAGTGATGTACCTTTTGACAGTTCCGCATATATAAGATGTGCCCTGTGTAGATAGTAGCCCCTGAGACTCGGTGCGTTGTCGGAAATGACGGCGCCGAGGATCATAATCCCAGTATAATATGTCGCCCCTTCGTATGTAGGTGGCGAAGTGTTGATGGCTAGCCGGATCGATGAATTTGCCGAGCTAAAGCGGCAACTTGACGTGGCAGATGTCGACATCGCGCTTGTCAACAAGCGGCTTGACGAGGCACAAGGTATGTAATTTCTCCGAAGACACACGGTAAGAGGAGCTTGATGCCCGTATCTCACAACATGTATGTAGCGCTTGACGATGGTGCCGCTGCCGTGGAGAACCTTGAGCGAGAACTTGCCCGAGAGCCAAGGAGCACGCCAGGAAAAGCGATGCGGCTGCCTTTAAAGGCGGTGAGAGCTGAAAGCCGGCAGTTGCTCCTTTGCCAAGCAAGAAGGAAATGGCCGAGATGGCTGTGAAGTTGAAAATGCTGCCGACCGCTGCAAGCTTCTTGAAAAAGAAGATCGGGCGGAACAGAAGGACATGGAGAAGGCCACCATCGAGGCCAAGGATACTCGCTCTTCGATGAGAGCTATGAAGGAGGAGCTACATCAGGCCGGAGATATCGCGGCTGGAAAGCCTTTTATGCTGCGGATGAAGTTCGGGGATCCTAAATATGCTCCGTTGGACCGGCTGTGGAGTCTGGCGGACACTTATCTGGACTTAGCGGCTTGTCTGCCATGAACGCGCCGAACACTTCCAGATCAAAAGGATCACGAAATGGAAAAGCTTTTTTGGTCGCAGTTCCACAATCCAGAGCGCCCACTTCTATTAACCGATCGTTTGGCCGCATGGCCGGAGCTGAATAGGATATCCGGACTCACCATGAAGTATGTCGTGAGTCATCTGTGGCCGGAAAGGCCCGAGCCGAAGAGTTATTTTAGCTTGGTGCAGCAGTTCCTTGGTGCGGTGCCGCATATCGATGCAGTGAAGAGGTCAGCGTGCATAGAGGGTGCGCGGATGGCTCTTGCCCGTGTCAAAACATATCTTGGCGGAGATGAATGCCATCGCTGTTGCATCCCAAGATTCGGACAGAGCCGAGTACCTCCGAGCACTATTTTCAGGAAGTTCTGCAGGCGCTCGTTTAATGAGACGCCTTGATGCTCGAAGGATATTATGTTCAAATAACATGTATTATTGTAAAACAATGTTCGAGGAATATAAAAGCTTTTTATACTTGTGCCTTCAAGAATTAAAATACCTCCTGGCGGCCGTTAATGTATATGTATATAACCTGAAAGATGGCAGCCTTGGCTTCAGCCCCACGCATATAATGCGGGTGTTATGAAAGGCACATTTTCACACTTGATCCAACGTCCTGGTCCTATTAAGGAGGTGATAGCCCAGTAGTAGGCAACCGGACTATAATGCTTTATCACTTTCACTTAGCCATAGGAGTTTGACAAAGGGGGCTACTATATAGCCCCTAGGGGCACCGCGCCACCCGAATTCGGTAGCGTGTGTGCTGGCCGGGAAACAGCCCTTCGTTAATGCAGACGAATCCTAAAGATTCCGGCGGGTCATCGAGTGGTTGACCAGTCTCATGCTATATCATGACAGTCAATTTTCGGCTTTCTCTACTGAGGTGTTCGCCTGGCCGAACCGGGGCACAATCACAGTAGTTCTCCTGGTGCCGCCTTAGCCGATAGAGGAGAACGTAAGGCAGCAAAACACAGAGCTGGCAAATCCAACATTTGACCAAAGACATGATTCGAGCTGATGCATATAAGGCCAAACTCATGACGCGAACACTCCCCAAGGTATTCGGTCTTTATGAAAATAAATTTGAACAACGCCCTTGGTAATAAGCCCCTGGTGTCCAGGTACGCGAAAAATTTTGACGTGGCCACATGCCAAGACGCTAGCCTCCTCCTCGGTTATACCAAAAAACCTGGGGATGTGTATCAACAAGAGACAGTGAGAAAGGTTTACACAGGGTCTTAATCTAAAAAGAATCCTTGGAACGGGTCCCTACTGCACGTCTGCGCCTGTGTCTCCGTTGTGCTGTATCACGGGCCGGGTGTAGCACGGTGTTCATCTCATAAAAGAGAGGAACTTAGTTGAAAAGATCGTGGGAAAATGTGAGTTATATTAAATAAACAAAAGTATAATTCGAAAAAATGAGTAAAGTTGAGCTTTATTGCCTCTCGTTGTACATGCGCTGAGCCCTTGTCTTTGGGGTAGGCGGCTAGTAAGCCCTTGTATGTTTACGCCGGACTCGTCTAACCATGTCCGGGGTCTGAACGACCTGTTTAGGTGCTTTGATTAGATAAGCCGGTTTAGTGTGTGGCTGTCAAGGCAGCCGCACAGTCTTCCGCGCTCGAGGAACATTCGACGTTTCCCTTTAATGAGATGATGCCTCGCGGACCGGGCGTTTTAATCGTAAGAGATGCATAATGCGGTATTGCGTTAAAGCGGGCGAAAGCTTCGCGTCCCAGTAGTGCTTGATAGCTACTTGTAAATGGGGTGATGTGGAAGGTTAGCTTTTCACGGCGGAAGTTGTCGGGGGAGCCGAACATAACTTCTAGCAGGAGAGAACCCGTACAATGGGTATCTCTGGGCTGGCGTTACCCTTGAAAGGAAGTGTTGCTATGGCGAATTTTTGTTGGGTCTATCCCCATTTTGCGGATTGTGTCCTCGATATAGCAGGTTTAGATCACTGCCGCCGTCCATTAGGACTTGTCTAAAGTGGAGTCCGTCAATTATCGGATCTAATATCAAGGCAGTCTAGCTCTGCGTTCCGGATACTTCTAGAGTAATCCCGATGGTGAAGGTGATTGGTTTTGACAACCCGGTGGCGGGACTCCTCTGGGATAGGCTGTATGGCGCGTGTCTCTATAGGCGCCACTCTGTTTTCCCTTGTCACATGAAGTGAGTTTACTGTTTTGACTTCTTGTGGGAAATTCTTTTGTTTTCGGTGCTTTCTGCTTGTGGGGTTCATCATCGTCCTCGCTTGGTGTGTCGAGTCCCTTATGTTCGGCGTTGAGTTTGTCGGATTGCTTGAAGACCCAACAATTTTTGTGGGTATGGTTTGCATGCTTCCCGGGAGTACTATGGATTTGGCATATCTCTTCCGAGATTTTGTTTAGGTTAGATAGCTCGTCCCTGCTATCCTTGAGGGGCGGCTTTTTCTGATTTTGCCAAGAGCTTTTGAATCCGGCGTTGACTGCCGTGCTCTATGGACTGTTTCCCTTAGTCCGGCGCTGGTCCTTGCTGCGTCGCCGTTTCCGTTCCATCCTAACTTCGGATGTACTTGGGTCGCTGGTACTGCATCTTGCCAACCAGCTATCCTCTCCTACGCAAAAGCGGGTCATGAGGCTTGTTAATGCGGCCATTGTTCTTGGCTTTTCTTGGCCAAGGTGTCTGGCGAAGAGCCATTCATCTCGAACACTCTGCTTGAAAGCTGCTAAGGCTTCGGCGTCCGGACAGTCGACTATCTGGTTCTTTTTAGTAAGAAATCTGTTCCAGAGTTTCCGGGCTAACTCTCCGGGTTGTTGAGTTATATGACTTAAATCGTCTGCATCCGGAGGTCGGACATAAGTCCCTTGAAAATTTTCCCGAAAAGCATCCTCGAGCTCTTCCCAACTTCCAATGGTGTTTTCGGGAAGGCTTTTAAGCTAATGCCAGGCTGGCCCTTTGAGCTTGAGGGGTAAGTATTTTATGGCGTGTAGGTCATCTCCTCTAGCCATGTGTATGTGGAGGATATAATCCTCAATCCGCACTCAGTGCATTGTTCCGTTGTGCGCCTCTATGTTTACGGGCTTGAATCCACTGGAAATTCATGGTCCAAGACCTCATCAGTGAAACATAGGGGTGTGCGGCACCCCTATATTTGGGTGTGCCGCGATGTCCGGATACTTGTTGTGTTGCATTGCTTACTGAAGCTTGCTTTCTTGGCCCGTAGATAGATCTGGCTGGGCCATCTTTTTGATGCGAATCCTTGTGCGGATCGCGTGCCGGCTTGTGTGCGGCGCCGTTTGCCGCTCTATGTTGGCCATGGGGTTGTGTATCCGACCAGGTGGCTGTTGGGGAACGTTGCAGAAAATAAAAATTTTCTACGCTTTCACCAAGATCAATCTATGAGTTCATCTAGCAACGAGAGAAAGGAGTGCATCTACATACCCTTGTAGATCGCGAGCGGAAGCGTTCAAGAGAACGGGGTTGAGGGAGTCGTACTCGTCGTGATCGAAATCACCGATGACCGAGTGCCGAACGGACGGCACCTCCGCGTTCAACACACGTACGGTTGGGGAAGACGTCTCCTCCTTCTTGATCCAGCAAGGGGGAAGGAGAGGTTGATGGAGATCCAGCAGCACGACGGCGTGGTGGTGGATGTAGCGGGGATCTCGGCAGGGCTTCGCCAAGCTCTACGGAGGAGGAGGAGGTGTTGGAGTGGGAGAGGGAGGCGCCAGGGGCTGGGGTGCGGCTGCCCTCCCTCCCCCTCTTTATATAGGGGCCTTGGGGGGCGGCCCTAGGAGATGCAATCTCCAAGGGGGGCGGCGGCCAAGTGGTGGCTTCCCCCCCCAAGCCAAGTGGGGGCCCCCCTACCCCTAGGGTTTCCCAACCCTAGGCGCAGGGGAGGCCCAAGGGGGCGCACCAGCTCACACAGGCTGGTTCCCCTCCCACTTCAGCCCATGGGGCCCTCCGGGATAGGTGGCCCCACCGGTGGACCTCAGACCCTTCCGGTGGTCCCACATAATACCGTGACCCCAGAACCTTTCCCGATGGCGAAACTGCACTTCCTATATATAATTCTTCACCTCCGGACCATTCCTAACTCCTCGTGACGTCCGAGATCTCATCCGGGACTCGAACAACTTTCGGGTTACTGCATACTCATATCTCTACAACCCTAGCGCCACAACCTTAAGTGTGTAGACCCTACGGGTTCGGGAGACACGCAGACATGACCGAGACGACTCTCCGGTCAATAACCAACAGTGGGATCTAGATACCCATGTTGGCTCCCACATGCTCCTCGATGATCTCATCGGATGAACCACGATGTCGAGGATTCAAGCAACCCCGTATACAATTCCCTTTGTCAATCGGTACGTTACTTGCCCGAGATTCGATCGTCGGTATCCCAATACCTCGTTCAATCTCGTTACCGGCACGTCACTTTACTCATACTGTAATGCATGATCCCATGACCAAACACTTGGTCACTTTGAGATAATTATGATGATGCATTACCGAGTGGGCCCAAAGATACCTCTCCATCATACGGAGTGACAAATCCTAGTCTCGATCTGTGTCAACCCAACAGACACTTTCGGAGATACCCGTAGTATACCTTCATAGTCACCCAGTTACCTTGCGACGTTTGGTACAACCAAAGTACTCCTACGGTATCCGGGAGTTACACGATCTCATGGTCTAAGGAAAAGATACTTGACATTGGAAAAGCTCTAGCAAACGAACTACACGATCTTGTGCTATGCTTAGGATTGGGGCTTGTCCATCACATCATTCTCCTAATGATGTGATCCCGTTATCAACAACATCCAATGTCCATAGTCGTGAAACCATGACTATCGGTTGATCAACGAGCTAGTCAACTAGAGGCTTACTAGGGACATGTTGTGGTCTATGTATTCACACATGTATTACGATTTACGGATAACACAATTATAGCATGAACAACAGACGATTATCATGAACAAGGAAATATAATAATAATATTTTATTATTGCCTCTAGGGCATATTTCCAACAGTGGCTTCCTTATTTTTTGATTGCGGGGGCACTAAGGCCTATTCATCAAATTCCAACAGTAATTTTCGCTTCGGATAGCTCTTTGTGCGGCGACTGTCGCCGTATTTGTCTGCGGTGTTGAGTACTTTGCTCCATCTAATTTTGAGTGCATCTTTCGCTGTTTTGAGCTTCCGCTTCAGCTTTTTCAGGCTCTGTAGCGATGGCGACGAGCCTTTTGTGGAGGTTCTTCTGCTCCAGCAACTTGTCCGGTGTGAGGTCGTCCGGACTGTTATCTTCGCCGGGGACGGGTTGTTCGGTTTGTTTATCCAAGTTGCCCTGTTCGGACGGTTGCTCGATGGCATGTTCGTCGTCCGCTGGTTCGCCCTGCTCTGTGGCTGGGTCTCTGTCGAGGTGGGGTTTAGAGCGGCGCTTACGCCGCCGCTTTGGCTGCTTTTCGAGGGAACGATCCCTCGTTGCGTCCCTTTGTTCCTCGTCGTCGTTTCTTTTAGGTGTATCCACCATGTATACATCGTGAGATGAGGTGGTTGTCCAGTGCCCTATAGGTGCTGGTTACTATTCGTCTCCTAACTCATCGTCCATACTGTCGATGTCTTCGGAGTCGAAGTCGAGCATGTCGGTTAAATCATCGGCGATTAGCTCTGAAGTGGGTGGTGGGTGGGCTTTGAATTTCTTCGTCATCCGCATCCCACCCTTGCTGACCATAGTCCGCCAGGCTCTCTGATAAAGAGAGAGACTTTAGTGAATTCAGAATGTCGCCGAAGGGCGAGTGCTGAAAGATGTCCGTGGTGGCGAACTCCATGATCGGCGCCCAATCGGATTCTACCGGTAGGGGCGCGGAAGGTTCGGAGTCCGGAGAGGAGTCTGGCACCTTGGAGTCACGAGCTTCGCAGAGGACAGGGCTGGTGTTCGGTTCCATCGCCGTAAAGGTTCCAACCTCCGAGGCGGTGTACAGCCACCCGTCCTAGATTGGCCCAGTCGGCTCCGAGCTAAGGGTCGGAGTGGACACGGCTGCGGCCTCTAGGGCACTATTCGGCGGCAGAGGTAGATCATGCCCATCGTGACAGTACGGCGCGCTCGGCTGCTGCTCGAACCCGTCGAAGATCAAGTCTCCGGGGACGTCAGCCGTGTGGTTCAAACTTCCAAATCTGACCTGACGGCTAGGGGCGTAGCTTTCAATCTGCTCCAGATGGCCAAGCGAATTATTGCCCGATGCAAAAGCCGGATATGAAGATCTGTCCGGAGAAAAGTCTCACCCTGGACCGCATTGTTGTTGATGATCGGAGGAGCCATCGGGCCTAAAGATGACGACACAGAGGAACTCTCAATGAAAGCACCAATGTCGGTGTCAAAACCGGCGGATCTCGGGTAGGGGGTCCCGAACTGTGCCTCTAGGCGGATGGTAACACACAAGGGACACGATGTTTTTACCCAGGTTCGGGCCCTCTCGATTGAGGTAAAACCCTACTCCTGCTTGATTAATATTGATGATATGGGTAGTACAAGAGTAGATCTACCACGAGATCAGAGGCTAATCCCTAGAAGCTAGCCTATGGTATGATTGTTGTTCGTCCCACGGACTAAACCCTCCGGTTTATATAGACACCTTTGGAGAGGGCTAGGTTTACACAGTCGGTTACAATGGGAGGAGATCTACATATCCGCACCGCCAAGCTTGCCTTCCACGCCAAGGGAAGTCCCATCCGACCACGAGACTAAGTCTTCAATCTTGTATCTTCATAGTCCAGAGTCCGGCCAAGGTTATAGTCCGGCTATCCGGACACCTCCTAATCCAGGACTCCCTCACACGTCCTAGTTCATCTAGTCAATGAGATTGTCGTTTTGGCCCTGTATTTCTACACAATATGTTCCCCTTTGAGAGGTCCATGGGAGTCCTAAAGAAATATGTCCGTAACCGCGCTAGGCCAGAAGGAAGCATCTCCATGGGACATCAAACAAATGATGTCATTGGGTTTTGTGTTGACTTCATTCCTGATCTTAAGAAGATAGGTCTCCCTCAATCACGGTATGAGGGGAGACTAGGTGGAAAAGGCACGCTAGGAGGGGACTCAATAGTATGTAGGGACGAGCATTCTTGGTCTCAAGCACTACTGCGGTTCTATAGAATTCTACCCTGGTGACCCGTATGTCGATGAACACAAGAACATTCTGCGCTCCAAACACCCGGACCAGTGTGAGAACGGGATTACATGTGAACACATCAGGAGTTTCGACAGTTGGTTCCAAACACCTCTCAGGTGTGACAAAACTGTTTCTGATGACTTGTACTCGTTGGCGAGGGAACCATCTTCGACTGTAATGACCTACAAAGGGTATAAGATAAATGGGAATACATTTTACACGATCGCCCAAGATCAAAAGAGCACCAACCAAAACAACGGTGTCCGCTTTGATGCAGCAACCAAGAGGGGAAAGGACACATATTATGGTTACATAGTGGACATATGGAAACTTGACTATGGAAATGTTTAAGTGCAAATGGGTCCACAGTACGGGTAGACCCACAGTACGGAATGACATCGGTGGATCTGAACAATCTGGGGTACAGGTAGACCCACAGTACGGAATGACATCGGTGGATCTGAACAATCTGGGGTACACAGACGAGCCATTCGTCCTAACTAATGATGTGGCGCAGGTTTTCTATGTGAAGGACATGTCTACCAAACCGAGAAAACAAAAAGATAAGGAAGCGGATACATCATACGATGAGCCAAAGCGCCACATAGTTCTTTCAGGAAAAAGAGACATCGTGGGATTGGAGGGCAAGACAGACGTGTCTAACGATGAAGATTATCCATGGTTACAGCGCAATAAGCAAAGAACACAAGCGAAGAAAAAGTGAAGACTTTCTATCAACAACTATTATGATGATGCCTTTGATGTAGAATATCACAGCAGTCAGAAGCAAAGAAAACGAGTGCATCCAGTTTTTATTGTAACCATCTCAACTTTTTAGCACATGCTATGTAGGTGAAATGATGTAATCAATTAAAATATTCTGTTATGATCAACTAAAACAAAACTATAATATTCTTCAATAGCAAAAAAATCAACTAAAAAGCTTTTGTAAAACTCCAATAGCAAAAGGAATTAACTCAAAAAACTTTTATAAACCTCTAGTATTATTGAAACTAAAATTATATAAAATTTATGCAACCAAAATTATCAAATTATTTTTATTCAAAACATTAAATGCAAAAAGAATAATCATAAAGAATTTTTGTCCTAGAAATTAAAATAACAAAATCTGTTGTTGAATATAATGATAAAACACAGTAATATTAAATCGCAGGAAAAAGAATCACTCAAAAATCTATGTTTATAGTAGAGTTATTCAAAAACTTGTGATTAACACAAATTTCAAAAAATTCAAATTTAAACTATTTAAAATGGAAAAAAAATGGCACTAACAGAAATTTTATATTTTTTATTACCTAAAAGCAAAAGGAAATAAAAAAAAAGCGAAAAACAAAAGAAAATAAATAATGCGAAAAACTTAAAAAACGGGAAAAATAAAAATGCCACCTACTGGTCCAATACGGCCTGAATACGACTAGAAACCCTACAATGGGCTAGGATTCAGGTCCGCACAAGGCCCAGTAGGCCCAATAGGCATAGAAGTGACAATTAGGCCCATAAGCCTGGGATCGAGAGGAGCTCAAGAGGAGTGCGGCAGTGGGGCTTATAAACCACTGCGCGCCCCTCTCAACTAGCGAGGTGGGACTAAAATTCTGGCCACAGGCAGCACGAGGCCTTTGGTCCCGGTTGGTGGCACAAACCGGTACCAAAGGTGGGCATTGGTCCCGGTTCGTGGCACCAACCGGGACCAATGCCCACCTTTGGCACCAACCGGGACTAAAGGTTGGCATTGGTCCCGTTGGTGCCACAATCGACCAATACTCTGGCTATATAAGCAGGACTTGTGAAATTTTCATCCACTTCACCGCCCTCTGCCCCGTCGCTCGCGTGAAATTTTCATCCACTTCATAGCCCTCTTGCTTCGCTCCTTGCCGCTTCGTTGTCGCCGCCATGTCGTCGCCGCTCCGACGATGTCGCTTGCCATTATTTGTCGCCATGCCTCGTCGTCACCGTCAAATAGCCCTCTGCTTGTCGCCTTGGCCCGTCGCCGTCGCCTGCCTCCGATGCCGCCGCCTTCACCCATTGTCCCCACGTGCCTCGTCGTCGTCATCGTCGCCCTCTACACGTGGCGCCCGTCGCCGTCATACGCCTGCCTCGTCGTCGTCGCCGTTGCGCTCTTCCCCGTCAGCCTTGGTCGCGTCGTCTGCCTCCGACCTCATCGCAACACCGCCCCGTCAGCCACATGCCTCATAAATCGTCGGCCCCATTGTCGTTATTTGCCGCCTGATCTTCCTCGCTGCCACCCCGTTGTGACCGTCAGCCGCCGTTTTTATTTAGGTTGTTAGTAGATATAGATTCAGGTTAGTGCATTTTAGGTTGTTCGTAGATATCGATTTAAAAAGAAAAAGAGAAAAAGGAAAATAATAAGAGGAAAGGTGAAGAAGAAGGAGAAGAAGATGAGAAAAAAATAAGAAGAGGAAGTAGAAGAAAAAAAAGAGTATTTTCTTATTCTCCCCCTTTCCTTCTTATTCTCCTCTTTTCCTTCTTCTTCTCCTCTTTTTTTTTGTCTTCTTCTTCTTCTCTTTTTTTTTCTTCTACTCTTTTTTTCGTCTTCTTCTTCTTGTTCTTTTTATCGGGAACGAGGGTGTCGAGGATCACCGATGGGTCGAGGGTCGTGAACTAGGATAGAGGTGCGTGGATCGCCGAGCGGTCGAGGGTCGTGAACTACTAGGGTATAGAGGGTCGAAGCGTCACCGAGGGTCGAGAGTCAAGGGTCATCGAGGATCGCCGAGGGTCGAGAGGGTGGCCTAGTGTCAAAGTATTGAAGAAATACATGGCTTCATCATTAGCCGGAAGTAACCGTGGCATAATGGTACGAAGTTCTCCAAAGTTATTTTGGAACGGAGTCCCGGATAGGATAATCCGCTTTTTGGTACGAATTTTAGCAAAGGCCTTCCGAATAGCGATATTCGGAAGGCTCTTGCTGTACTTTGTACCAAAAAGAGAATTATCCTATCTGGGACTCCGTTCCAAAACAACTTTGGAGAGCTTCGTACCATCATGCACCTGTTACTTTCGACTAATGATGAAGACATGGTTTTGTTGAATCCTTTGACACTAGACAAATGAGACATGAGGGGGCCGAGGGTCGGGAACTAGGGTAGAGGGTCGTGGATCGTCGAGGGGTCGAGGATCCTAAACTAGGGTAGAGGGTCGTGGATCGCCGAGGGGTCGAGGATCGTGAACTAGGGTAGAGGGTCGTGGATCGCCGAGCGGTCGAGGCTCGTGAACTAGGGTATCGAGGGTCGCCGAGGGGTCGAGATTCGAGGGTCATCGAGGGGTCGAGAAGGTGGCCTACTGTCAAAGTATTGAAGAAATACATGGCTTCATGATTAGACGGAAGTAACCGGGGCATGATGATACGAATTTCTCCAAAGTTGTTTTGGAATGGAGTCCCTGATAGGATAATCCGCTTTTTGGTAGGAATTTCGGCAAAGGCCTTACAAATAGCGATATTCGGAAGGCTTTTGCTGTACTTTGTACTAAAAAGCGAATTATCCTATCTGGGACTCCGTTCCAAAACAACTTTGGAGAGGTTCGTACCATCATGCTACCATATTTTCGCCTAATGATGAAGACATGGTTTTGTTGAATCATGACACTAGACAAACGTGAGATGAGGGGGTCGAGGGTCGGGAACAAGGGTAGAGGGTCGTGGATCACTGAGGGGTCGAGGATCATGAACTAGGGTAGAGGGTCGTGGACCGCCGAGCGGTCGAGGGTCGTGAACTAGGGTATCGAGGGTCACCGAGGGGTCGAGATTCGAGGGGACGTCAAGGGGTCGAGAGGGTGGCCTACTATCAAAGTATTGAAGAAATACATGGCTTCATCATTAGATGGAAGTAACCGGGGCATGATGGTACGAATTTCTATATATATGTCGTTGTTGTCGATATATCCATCTCTCATGTTTTGTATATTAATTGCCTTGTTGTAATATTTGCAGAAACTATGGATCATCAAAGAGACTTCGATCAAGAAGATATATTGGGGGACATAATCTATGACGAAGGTGATGTAGTCTTGTCGTTTCTCAACGACATCGAAGAAGGTCTGCAAGGAGAGGAAGCAGGCTGCGGTGATCAAACAATGGAGGAGGGTCATGATCGTGATGGTGGCTCCGGCGACCGTGATGACTGCACCGGTGATCGAACGGAGTCGGGATCAGCTGTTGCAAAGTCCGGCGAGGTCTATATATATTAACTCTTCTTGGTATGTACATATATTAACTGATGCATTAATTTTTTTGGTATGTACATATATTAACTCTTTCTTTCTTCTTTTATATAGCCCTCCGGATCAAGCAATACTTTAGTAAAGAAATGAGGCCCGAAGAAAAAGTTGCGCCTGGATGAAAGGTTCACGATCCACGAAATCGCGCGATGGCCAACCGGTTAAACCCCTCCGGACCAACGAAGCATTTTCTGCTCAGTGCGGGGTTCTTGTTAGGGACATGATCCCGATCAGCATCGAGCTGTGGAATGAACCTAAGAAGGAAGAGCTTCTTCAAGTTTCTTTTGTCGAAGATAGACAGAAAGAAGATCTTTGGAAAGCGCTGAAGGTAAATTTCACCCTACTGGAAGAGGAGGATCCGGAGAATCCTGTTATAGAGCCATTGATCAAGTCCTATGCTCTCAAGAAGATGGCATATCTATGCAGGAGGTGGAAGAATGAGTTGAAAACAACGTATGTCGACAACAATATGAAGTGCGTAAGCAATAATATTCACAATTTTTTTGTTAGCATCATTTTTGTTCAGTTTCATTCATATATATGTATTGACCCCCTTCTTGAAATTAGATGTGGCAGACACGGGATGAACTCCTACCACAAGATCGCATACAAGCAATTCAAGAGGAATTGGCGGGATTCTTTCTTGACCACGTCATCGACAAACACGGAGAATACCATGTGGAAATTGAGTTCAGATGTTAGGGGATGTAAGAGATCTTATATGTTGTAGCGTCGGATAGATATACGAAAACTTGTTGTTCGACCAATCTATCAGAGAAGGAGAGGTCGGTCACTTCTCTTTGTGTACATGTTCATAACGATCTTCTGTACTTAATGGTTTCCTTCATTTGCTTACTAGCTAGCTAGCGTGTCGAGTCTATACGTAGCGTTGACCAAGCACAGAGATATATAAGAGAGGACACTCGTCTCTATTAGCGAGCTAACACAATAGATGAAACCCCTAAATTAACCCTACAACCCCCCCCCCCCTAAATTAACCCTACAAATTAACCCCCCTTTCGGGGAAAAGCCTGGCCTTTTGGTCCCGGTTGGTGGCACCAACCGGGACCAAAGGCCCCCCCTGCCTGGGCAAGGCGCTCCAACCACGTGGAGCCCCATCTATCCCGGTTCATGTTCGAACCGGGACTAAAGGTGTAGGGCTTTAGTGATGACCCTTTAGTCCCGGTTCGTGAACCGGGACAAATGGCCCTCACAAACCGGTTCGAATGGCCCTTTTTCTACTAGTGAGCGTAGCCCCGCTTAGTGGTTGTTGAGTTGTAGATGAACTCACATACGTAGTATCCACAAAAATCATTCCCGGCTTCCTGCCACAAACACATTATGAGAAATAGAGTTCAATCAAAATGATAATCAAGCATGATAAATGGCATAGATGAATTTAGCTAGAATCAATGAGAGATGCGCGGAACTAGCTAGTAGTACTAACTTTCGGGTTTTAAATTGCAGCTCAAAATTGTAGTCCCGGCGTAGTTACGATGAACTCTTTCCAAACCCTGCCAGACAAAGAGAATAATTACTTGATATGCAGGACATGAACAAAGTTGCCGATATGGTGAGATAATGATCGATTGAACTTACTTCTAGAACATATCCGTCATGTCCACTTACTCTTGGGGATATTTTCTTCTCGAGTCTAAAGGCAGTTACTATTCTAGCTTCAAGCTTAATCTCTAGCAAAATAAAGTGGAATCTGCGCACGCATGCATAACTCATCAATTACATTACTATAATTAACCTCGAGTAAGGGAAACCGAATATGCACAAGACAGTAACACTCACTTGAAGTTGCAAGGAAAGAGTATTTTATCTTTGTTTTGATCTTTAAGCAACGACTGTACCAAGTTTTCCTCGGTTTCAGAGACATTGTGTTTGACCATCCATTCATGTATGAAATTTGGGTTAATGAACCCAATGTCATAGATAGCTGCTTTTCTGCATTCGACGATCTTCAACCTACATAATATAGTGAGGATAATGATATATACATGCAAATGAAAGAGTTGAGCTATATATAGAGACTTAATTATTATAGAAGTAGTACTTACCGATAGTAGCAAGTCATGAGTGTTTGGTCGAGGGCCTTTTGATTGTATAAATGGAATAACTCGTCACATTCAATATTCAAAATATACATTCCAACGAGGTTGTGCTCCTCTTTAATTCTCATCATCAAAGTATGCTTCCCAGACTGGCCGCATCTTTCCATCAACAATTCCTGGAGTCTCCGCACCATTATTGTTAGAGGAGGATGATGATCATGTTTGACGAGAGGCCGCCTGTACTGGAATCTGAATTTGTCCACCTCCATTGTTTCAAACTCTATATCATCGGTCAGGTAATGAGCAGGATTGGTACCGGGCACCATCCCCGGATGATTAGCGACGATATCGCTAGACACCTTGAGCGGGGGGCACGTTTGCTTCGCCTGTTCGCTGAGCTGGGGAATTTTTTCCACTTCCTCGTTCTGCTAACCTTGCATCACTACAAGTACTTCCCGACCGCTCTGCTTCCTTATATGCCTTTTTAATAGATGCGCTTTATAGTTGGAATCCGCGGAGACTGTGGTGGTTGCTTGTGGCATCGATAGTCTGCTTCAATTTCACAGGATCTATCGTTTCCTTCGGAGGTGGAGGTTTCCGTGCAAAAAAGACCCTCACTTGGGCACGACTGATGTCCTCATTTTACTTGTCGGTCATCTCATATGGAGACTTTTCCAGAGCCTTGAGAGATGAACCGTACTTGAATTGCTTAACTCCTCTACTTGTACTGCTAGCCACCGGAGCGGCGACCTCTCTCTCCCGCCGTTGCTGACAGGGCGGAGTCCGCTGACACGCTGGAGGAGGCAGAGTGCTTCCACGCGACTCAGGAGGCGGAGTGCTCCGACGCACCCGAGGAGTCGGAGGAGGAGACGTAGTGCCCGCACGCGACGGAGGAGGAAGAGTGCTCGGCGGAGGAGGCGACGAAGGAGCCGGAGGTGGCCGCCACGCTGGGAGGAGGCGGATGAGGAGGCGGAGTGCCTGATCACTGGGCCGAGGAGGAGGCAGAGTGCCCTGACTCGCCGGAGGAGGAAGAGGAGGAGGAGGCGGAGGCGTCCAGTTTGGAAGCTTGATGTACTCCTTCTGCCATAGACATGGAGTCTTCAGAGAAAGAGCCAGCTGAATCTCCCCTTCAACTGTAGGATGGTCAAGCTCGAGCTCCTCAAATCCCTCCATTACATCATCTGCCATCACAACAGCATAGCCCTGTGGAATCTGACGGCGGTGAAAAGTTCCATCGGGTCGTGGAGGTGCAACAATGCCGACAACCGCCTTCAAGGTGATGTTTTGCTATTTCGTCATAAGCTGGCAATGTCGAGCCTCCGTGATAGCATCCACGAAGTAGCTAGGAGCCGTGAAGTCAGGCTGCTGAACGAGCTGCATGGAAGCCACGCTGCTTCTCCACTGAGATGGCGGGGTACCTTCTCGGTAGCTTTGTGCCACTGAGGTGGTTGGTCGAAAACTCGCTGGCTCTCAACTTGTTCCTCTAGCTTTCATACTCTTGCATTGAGCTTGTGTATATCGCTCAGCTCCTGTTTCCTCTTCCTCTCCCGGGTTCTGTAACCGTCTGCGCCGGGAAACCGAATCTTCCATGCAACAGAGCCTGGCGTGCCTCGTGTTCATCCGGGGTGCTCAGATTCCCGAGGGCCTCAGTCAGCTCGTCATTCTCTCTGTCGGGAATGAACGTCCCTTCCTGCGCTACCTTGATTGCTGCCTGAAGCTTTGTGACGGGTATTGCAAGTTGCTCGTTCTGTCCAATGGCAGTTCCCTATTTCAGGGTCCAAAGTTCCCCCTACCCCGAAGAACCAAGTCCTTGAACGGTCTGGCCAGTTCAATGTCTCTGGTTGGACCCCTTTAGCAATCAGGTCAGTCTCAGCTTTGTCCCATAACGACCGGGCTTCGAGGTAGCCGCCTGACCCCGTGCGATGGTGATATAGCTTCTTTGCAGCATTTATCTTGTTTATCTCTAACATTTTCTTACTCTTGTCTGATGTCTTGTAGGCCACAAATACGGGCCAGTGATCTCAAATCGGCCGATGAATGCTGGAGTCTTTCCTTTGTCGACAAACGTTGATTTCAACTATTTCACCCACCTACTAAATAGACCTGCCATCTTCTTAAGAGCACACACCTTGACCAGTGGCTCTATAACTGGCTTATTCAGATCGTCCTTCAGCGAGGTCCAAAGATCATCTTTCTCTTTATCAGTGACATAAGAAACATGAGGGTCTTCTTTCTTAGGCTTATTCCATAGTGATGTCTACTACGCAACCTTCTTCTTGTAGACGTTGTTGGGCCTCCAAGTGCAGAGGTTTGGAGGACAATAGCAAATTTCCCTCAAGTGGATGATCTAAGGTTTATCAATCCGTGGGAGGGATAGGATGAAGATGGTCTCTCTTAAACAACCCTGCAACCAAATAACAAAGAGTCTCTTGTGTCCCCAACACACCCAATACGATGGTAAATTGTATAGGTGCACTAGTACGGCGAAGAGATGGTGATTCAAGTGCAATATGGATGGTAGATAAAGGGTTTTGTAATCTGAAATTATAAAAATAGCAAGGCAGCAAGTGACAAAAGTGAGCGAAAACAATATTGCAATGCTTCGAAACAAGGCCTAGGGTTCATACTTTCACTAGTGCAAGTTCTCTCAACAATAATAACATAATTAGATCCTATAACAGTCACTCAACATGCAACTAAGAGTCACTCCAAAGTCACTAATAGCAGAGAACAAACAAAGACATTATTGTAGGGTACAAAACCACCTCAAAGTTATTCTTTCTGATCAATCCATTAGGCTATTCCTATAAGTGTCACAAACAGCCCTAGAGTTAAGTAGTAAAATAATACATTAAGACAGAAATCAACCAATACCCTATTGTCACCTAGATACTCCAATGACACCACAAGTATCCATGGGTATGATTATACGATATGCATCACACAATCTCTAATTGATCTATTCAACCAACACAAAGAACTTCAAAGAGTGCCCCAAAGTTTCTACCAGAGAGTCAACACGAAAACGTGTGCCAACCCCTATGCATAAGTTCACAAGGTCACTGAACCCGCATGTTGATCACCAAAACATACATCAAGTAGATGACGTGAATATCCCATTGTCCGCACAGATAAGCACATGCAAGACATACATCAAGTGTTCTCAAATCCTTAAAGACTCAATCCGATAAGATAACTTCAAAGGAAACTCAATCCATTACAAGAAGGTAGAAGGGAGAAACATCATAAGATCCAACTATAATAGCAAAGATCGAAGTTTCATCAAGATCATGCCAAATCAAGAACACGAGAGAGAGAGAGAGAGAGAGAGAGAGAGAGAGAGAGAGATCAAACACATAGCTACTGGTACATACCCTCAGCTCCGAGGGTGAACTACTCCCTCCTCGTCATGGAGAGTGTCGGGATGATGAAGATGGCCACCGGTGATGATTCCCCCCTCCTGCAGGGTGCAGGAACAGGGTCCCGATTGGTTTTTGGTGTCTACGGAGGCTTGCGGCGGCGGAACTCCCGGTCTAAAGGGATTTTTGTATTTATAGGGATTTTTGGCGTCGGTTTCACATCAGGGGGGTCTCCGAATTTCCCATGAGGTAGTGGCCGCGCCCAGGGGGGTAGGGCGCGCCCTCCACCCTAGTGGTTGGCTCGGGACTCTTCTAGACCAACTCTTTTGCTTCGGGGGCTTCTTCTGGTCTATAAAAAATCTCCATAAATTGGCAGGTCAATTGGACTCCGTTTGGTATTCCTTTTCTGTAAAACTCAAAAACAAGGAAAAAACAGAAACTGGCACTGGGATGGAGGTTAATAGGTTAGTCCCAAACATCATATAAAATAGCATATAAATGCATATAAGACATCTAAGATGGATAATATAATAGCATGGAACAGTAAAAAATTATAGATACGTTGGAGACGTATCAAGCGTCCCCAAGCTTAATTCCTGCTCGTCCGTGAGTCACTACAAGAAATATGTCAACTTGTGACCTTGACTATTGGTCACTGAAAGGTCATTGTTTTTTATTTGCGACCTTTTTTTGACCAAAAACAGAAGGTCAAAAGCTGAGGGTCGTTAACTGACTATAGCGACCTTCTCTCGTGAGAAGGTCGTGGGACGCCATTCTGACCAAAATATTCCTCTCTTGTGGCGTTTTGGTCACTAGCAACCTCCCCAGCCACGTGAGGCATCCAAAAGCGTGGCAAGCGATGTTGCATAAGATTCAGCCGGTCCAATTCGGTTTTTCTACATGGGCATAGCCCATTAATTTGGCCTATTTGTGTTTTTTCTCATATTAATTTTGGTGAACTACACGGGCCAAGCCCTACAATTCGCCTTTTTATTTTTGGGCCAAGGCCTTTTGTACCAAAGCAGTTTTAGTTTTCTTTTTTTATGAAATGGGTCCATTAGTCAAACAAGTCCCACTTGTCGTGTTCGATAAATGGGTCCCAGCCTATTAGGCTCAGATTCTTCATATTTCAATTTGACATCATATTTGAATTTCATAGTAAGAAAATAACCAGTATTTAAATAGGCAAGCAGAAAGCACACATAATAATTCAAATAACCATAGCCAAATTCACTACAACCTCTACAAATGACACGTAATACAAGCTCAACATATACAATGCTTTACAAGCTCTACAAATGCAAAGCTCTACAGTACTTTACAAGCTCTCCAAGTAATGTTACAAGCTCTACAAGTGTTTTCTTCTTCAACATGGAGCTCCTTCGATAGAGATCAAATGCCGGACTCAATCGGACGCCATAGTCGATCGGGCTAACAGTAATCATTGCATGCCCTCCATGATCGCCCTGTTACATGAATCATCTAAGAATTAGAAAAACTGGAGTAAAATGGAGTAAAGGACAATTCATTATAGAATGATAAACACACAAAGCTCTATCCATAGTACCAGCAATGAATAACAAGAACAACTCCAGATTATTAGGTGATTCATTATAGAATAATATAGAACAAGCTCCCAGTTTGGACAAGGTCGACCTGGCGAAGAGACCGAGCAGAACGAGCGGCTCGATGAAGTAGCCGATCCCGCGGTGCGCCCTCCAGTCGTGCTCCAGGTCCTTCCCTCCAACGACCACATCGGGCTTGTACCCGACCTTGGTCCTTGCCCATGAACGAACCCAGCCACAATCAGCCACCAGCCCAGATCGAAGAAGCCAATCCAATCGAGGGAGGGAGGGAGGGATTGCAGCAATGGCTTGGGATTGTAGAAAATAAACAGAGGGAAGAAGATGAAATTGAACCTTGATGATGCGATGATGCTGCTGCTTGTCCTTGTCCTTGTCCCGTTGGGCAGAGGAAGGGAAGCTCCGCTCGATCTGGCCGCCGTCCGTGGAGGTCGAGGCCCATGGTGACCTTTCCATGGTGGATCTGAGAGGCAGAGAGAGGAGACGAGGTGCGGTGAGGGTGGGTCCTGCGGATCCAAGCGGGTCTGGGAGGAGAGGGAGGAAGGAGCGCACCATGGCAAGGTTGCGGCACTCGCGGGTCTGGAGCGTCGCCTCACACTGCCCGACCTAGGGCCAGGGTGAGGGGAGGGAACGGTGGTGTGCGGAGACGGCGGGGGGTCGTCGACAGTGAGGGTGAGGGTAGTGGTCGCAGACACGCACCCTGGGAGATGCAGGAGCGCAGGTCGGAGACGAGGCCGCCGACGGTGGCGGCGTTGTGGGCGTAGGCGTTGGAGCCCAGTTCGAACGCTTCGGGCAGGACCGAGGAGGAGGCCGGATCTAGAGGAGCGAAGGACCTCGGGCCTGGGGCAGGCCCTGGACGGCGGCGAGCTCCACCGGAGGTAGGTGGCGGCGGCGATCTAGAAGGGAGGAGGCGAGCTCTCACTCTCTCTCGATCTGGAAGGGATCAGGATCGGTTCGGTGGGTGGGAGCGGTGGGGGCGAGGAGATGAGGACGAGGGAGGAGGAGAGGGGATCGGGATCGATGGGGGCGTTGCGGAAGGAGGCCGGGGACGGGAAGGAGGTGGCAGCAAAGGCGGCGAGGGAGGAGACAGGCGGCGGTGGGTGGGTTCTCGGGGAGAGGGGGAGAGAGATCTGGATGGAGTGAGGGCTGCTAGGGTTTGGGTTGGGGGAGAGAGACCTGAGAGGTGAGTGAGAGCCGTTGGATCCGTGGGATCTGGATGGTTCAGATCGGCTACATTTGAGTGATCCGTGGGAACAGCCCTGATTGGTTCACAAATTTTATGATTTAAAATAGTTTTTAAGTACTAAAACTAGGAGGTTTTGTGAAGCAGCTATCAAAAATATTTTCCAAAATGGCACAACTAGATTTATCACTCAATTTAGACCACATTTTATGAAATGAAGTTTTTTTTGAAGGAACTACCAAATAATTGTTGTAAAAATGGATCAAATCGATTTTATAAAATACTAGGCCATGTTTAATGCACAGTTGACCAAATGGTTAGGTGTCAAAAGCTTTGATCCACCTCTCCTGAAAAGGATAAATTTCCGCCGGTTCAGCTGGAGGCGGGTCAAATTTGAACTGTAGCTGCCTCATAGTTTGCTCTTTATTTTTTCCAAAAATCATTTCTAGGTACATAACAATCTATTTAATCAGAGAAACATCAAAAGGTTTCCAAGATTCAACCACTAGCTAGGAACGGTCAAGCCCGCCGTTTTGATCGCATTTTGAAACGGGCATAGAAAATTCAAAAAAGAAAATCAAAAAATTGGAAAACCTTCGCATTGTGTCATTATATGTGACCAAGTTTCCAGGAAAAATAATAAACTTGTAATACGGTAATTATTTTAAAATAGTGTTCTCCGAAATGAGCTATCATGCGTGAAGATTCATGGCTTTCAAGCCAAATGATCAATCTTATGGCCACATTCATGGCATAGTTTGTTCAAATGATCTCATATTGTGCACGAGGGTGCACCTTGGAATTCCAAACAGTGTTGCCTAAGGAAGTTTTCATTTTCTTTGCACGGAAAATTCATTTTTCATTTTCCGAGTGCCCAAAAGGAGGGTTTTTTGTGAAGGAACTACCAAATAATTGTTGCAAAACTGGACCTAATCAATTTTATAAAATACTAGGCCATATATAATGCACAATTGACAAAATGGTTGGGTGAAAAAGTTTTGATCCACCTCTTGTGAAAAAGACAAATTGCCGTCGATTCAGTTGGAAACGGGTCAAATTTGAACTGTAGCTTCCTCATAGTTTGCTCTTTATTTTTTTCAAAAATCATTTCTAGGTAAATAAGTATCTATTTAATCATAGAAACACCAAAAAAATTCCAAGATTCAACCACTAGCTAGGAACGGTTAAGCCCGCCGTTTTGACCGCATTTTGAAACGGGCATAAAAAATTCAAAAAAAACAAAAAGTTGGAAAACCTTCGCATTGTGTCATTATATATGACCAAGTTTCCAGGAAAAATAATAAACTTGTAATACGGTAATTTTTTAATAAAGTGTTCTCAGAAATGAGCTATCATGCGTGAAGATTCATGGCTTTCAAGCCAAATGATCAATCTTATGGCCACATTCATGGCATAGTTTGTTCAAATGATCAAATATTGTGCACGAGGGTGCATCTTGGAATTCCAAACAATGTTGCCTAAGGAAGTTTTCATTTTCTTTGCACGGAAAATTCATTTTTCATTTTCCGAGTGCCTAAAAGGAGGTTTTGTGAAGGAACTACCAAATAATTGTTGCAAAATTGGACCTAATCAATTTTATAAAACACTAGGCCATATATAATGCACAATTGACAAAATGGTTGGGTGTCAAAATTTTGATCCACCTCCGTGAAAAAGACAAATTCCGTCGATTCACCGAAGCGGGTCAAATTTGAACTGCAATGCCTCATAGTTTGCGCTTTATTTTTTCCAAAAATCATTTCTAGGTAAATAAGTATCTATTTAATCATAAATACATGGTTTGATGGCGAGACATCGAGGTTTGGACGGTGGCCGAGGGCCCCAACTCTAGAGCGCGTAAGCTTGCATGCCCGCCGCGTGGTCACCACATGACCGTGGCGTTGCCATGTGTTCTGGGCAGCCTAGGCATGTCTAGTGGGTTCGGTACTCCCCATGTAGGTGCTAGGAAGAAAATCACAACATAAGATTCTCACGAGGAGACCGATCGATGCTCAAACATGAATAAGCAGCCAAGTGTTTGATTTGCGGTACGGGAAATGCGCATGGCTAATGGGCGTGCATTTTGGCTGAGGATGATCAGTTACTAAGACGACCGTCTTCACAAATTTTCACCTCAAAAGGAGGAGCCTAGGTGGTACTTGCTTTACAAACTACCACACTGGACATAAATACAAATGTTGAAGCTGGGCTCAAAATAATGCATGGATTGAGCTGGCATTTGGTGGAGGATGGTTATTTGGGCATAGGAAAGCACTGTAGAAAATGGATACCATTTGGACATGCCAAAGTGGTACTTCCTTCACAAAGTGCTACTCTAAACAGAATAGGAAAATGAATATTTCGAATTATTTTTGAACTAGGCAAGGAATGTTTTTACATATTTGACGAAGATATGACCCACAGAATTTATGACATTTTTTTGGGAATTTTGGGAATGATGTAAATATAGGTTTCTTCACAACCTAGGGCAAAAACTGCCACATGGACATGACACATAGGCAAAACTGATAAGGTGGCGCCTAGTCATAGCAACCCACCACAATTTACAAGGCTATGACCATCTATATTGGTCGTTAACAACTAGAAATAAGGCAGCGAACTAGCGCTGTTTTCTTTATGACCTTTTCGTGTAAGGAAATTACGACCTTTCTGACCAAGATGGTCGCAATGGTTTAGGGTTTGGAGCCCCTCGAACAGCTTTTGACCAATTGGTCTGAAATGGTCATAGATCTATGACCAATTCTTCCAGGGTCACTGACAGAAGGTCACTAGTTGACATATTTCTTGTAGTGAGTAGGTAAATGATAAAAAAAATTGATGTGGAATGCTACCTAACATATTTATCAATGTAATCTTCTCTATTGTGGCAAGAATATTCAGACCCATAAGATTTCAGACAAAAGTTTAATATTGAGATGAAAACAATAATACTTCAAGCATACTAACAAAGCAATCATATCTTCTCAAAATAACATGGCCAAAGAAAGCTATCCCTACAAAATCATATAATCTGGCTATGCTCTATCTTCACCACACAAAATATTTAAATCATGCACAACACCGGTTTCAGCCAAGCAATTGTTTCATACTTTATTATTCTCAAACCTTTTGAACTTTCACGCAATACATGAGCGTGAGCCATGGACATAGCACTATAGGTGGAGTAGAATGGTGGTTGTGGAGAAGACAAAAAACAAGGAAGATAGTCTCACATCAACTAGGCATATCAACGGGCTATGGAGATGCCCATCAATAGATAGCAATGTGAGTGAGTAGCGATTGCCATGCAACGGATGCACTAGAGCTATAGGTGTATGAAAGCTCAAAAAGAAACTAAGTGGGTGTGCATCCAACTCGCTTGCTCACGAACACCTAGGGCATTTTGAGGAAGCCCATCATTGGAATATACTAACCAAGTTCTATAATGAAAATTCCCACTAGTATATGAAAGTGACAAAATAGGACACTCTCTATCATGAAGATCATGGTGCTACCTTGAAGCACAAGTGTGGAAAAAGGATAGTAGCATTGCCCCTTCTCTCTTTTTCTCTCATTTTTTGTTTTTTTGTTGGGCCCTCTCTTTTTTTTGGCCACTTTTTTTCAATTTTTTTTATTTTTTGTCCGAAGTCTCATCCCGAATTTTGGGGGAATCATAGTCTCCATCATCCTTTCCTCACTGGGACAATGCTCTAATAATGAGACCATCACACTTTTATTTGCTTACAACTCCAGAATTACAACTCGATACTTGGAACAAAATATGACTCTATGTGAATGCCTCTGGTGGTGTACCGGGATGTGCAATGAATCAAGAGTGTGACATGTATGAAAGAATTATGAAAGGTGGCTTTGCCACAAATACGATGTCAACTACATGATCATGCAAAGCAATATGACAAAATGATGGAGCGTGTCATAATAAACGGAACGGTGGGAAGTTGCCTGGCAATATATCTCGGAATGGCTATGGAAATGACATAATAGGTAGGTATGGTGGCTGTTTTGAGGAAGGTAATGGTGGGTGTGGCGAAAGTTGCGCGGCACAAGAGAGGCTAGAAATGGTGGAAGGGTGAGAGTGTGTATAATCCATGGACTCAAAACTAGTCATAAAGAACTCACATACTTATTGCAAAAATCTATAAGTCATCGAAACCAAGCACGAGGCACAGTCTTAGGGGAAGGGTTGGTAGGAGTTAACCATCACGCGATCCCGACCTCCACACAAAGGATGACAATCAATAAATAAATCATGCTCCAACTTCATCACATAACGGTTCACCATACGTGCATGATACGGGAATCACAAACCTCAACACAAGTATTTCTCAAATTCACAATTACTCCACTAGCATGACTCTAATATCACCATCTTCATATCTCAAAACAATCATAAAGAATCAAACTTGTCATAGTATTCAATGCACTTTATATGAAAGTTTTTATTATATCCCTCTTGGATGCCTATCATATTAGGACTAAATTCATAACCAAAGCAAATTACCATGCTGTTTAAGACTCTCAAAATAACATAAGTGAAGCATGAGAGTTCATCTATTTCTTCAAAATAAAACCACCTCCATGCTCTAAATAGATATAAGTGAAACACCAGAGCAAATGACAAACTACTCCAAAAGATATAAGTGAAGATCAATGAGTAGTCGAATAATTACGTGACTATGTGAAGACTCTCTAACATTTAAGAATTACAGATCTTGAGATATTATTCAAACATCAAGCAAAACAAAATAAAATGACATGACGCTCCAAGCAAAACACATATCATGTGGTGAATAAAAATATAGCTCCAAGTAAAGTTACCGATAGACGAAGACGAAAGAGGGGATGCCATCCGGGGCATCCCCAAGCTTAGGCTCTTGTTTGTCCTTGAATATTACCTTGGGGTGCCTTGGGCATCCCCAAGCTTAGTCTCTTGCCACTCCTTATTCCATAGTCCATCGAATCTTTACCCAAAACTTGCAAACTTCACAACAAAAAATTCAACAGAAAACTCGTAAACTCCGTCTGTATAAAAAAATAAATCACCACTTTTGGTACTGTTGTGAACTCATTATAAATTTATATTGGTCTAATATCTACTGTATTCCAACTTCTCTATGGTTCATATCGTCCGATACTACTCATAGATTCATCAAAATAAGCAAACAACACATAGAAAACATAATCTGTCAAAAACAGAACAGAATGTAGTAATTTATAACTCTCGAATACTTCTGTAACTTGAAAAATCCATACAAGTTAGGAAACCTAAGAACTTTTTGTACCAATCTAGAGCAAAAAGAATTAGATCAAAATCACGTTTCTCTGAATTATCAAAACTAATTTACTAGGCGCAAAAGTTTCTGATTTTCAGCAGGATCAACACAACTATCACCGTAAGCTATCCTAAAGGTCTTACTTGGCACTTTATTGAAACAAAAGCTATAAAACATGATTACTAGGGTAGCATAATCATGTGAAAACACAAAAACAGTAAGGGTAAATATTGGGTTGTCTCCCGACAAGCGCTTTTCTTTAATGCCTTTTAGCTAGGCATGATGATTTCAATGATGCTCACATAAACGATAAGATTTGAAACATAATGGGAGCATCATGAAGCATCTGGCTAACACATTTAAGTCTAACCCACTTCCTATTCCTAGGGATTTTGTGAGCAAACAACTTATGAGAACAAGAATCAACTAGCATAGGAAGACAAAACAAGCCTAACTTCAAGATTTTCAACACATAGAGAGGAAACTTGATATTATTGCAAGTCCCACAAGCATATATTCCTCCCTCGTAATAATTTTTAGTAGCATCATGAATGAATTCAACAATATAACCATCACATAAGGGATCATTTTCATGATCTACGAGCATAAAAAATTTACTACTCTCCACATAAGCAAAATTCTTCTCATCCGGAATAGTGGGAGTATCATAAGAAACTTGAATAATATAAATTGCTTCCACATTAAAAGAGTAATGTTCAGAAAAAGGGTAATCATAATCATGACAAGTTTTATAAATATAATCATCACTACTTTTTATAACATAAGTATCATCACGATAATCATCATAAGTAGCAACTTTGTTCTCATCATAATCAATTGAAACCTCTTCCAAGCTAGTGGAATCATTACTAAATAAAGTCATGACCTCTCCAAATACACTTTCATAATTGTCAAAATAAGATTCAGCACCCTCCGAAATAGTGGGATCATTACTTCCTAAAGTTGACACTCTTCCAATCCCGCTTTCATCAATATAATCATCATAAGTAGGAGGCATGCTATCATCATAATTAATTTGCATATCAAAACTTGGGAGACTAAAAATAACATCTTCATTAAGCACAGCATCTCCAAGCTTGGGACATACATTAATTGCAGCAAATAAATTCTCAAACATGTCTCATCAAACATTGCATCCCCAAGCTTGGGCCTTGGCATATCATAAGCATAATCACTCTCATCATTAATAGTATGGAGAGCACCAACAGTATAGCAATTATTAATTACCATCACAATGAGTAATAGGAACAACATCATTTGGGAAGGATACCTTTTTATCTTTGCTTGTCCGTCTTTTCTATTTCTTCTCCACATTATGTGTGGGTTTAATCCTCTTTTTGGAGCTCCTTATTAATGAGATTGGTTGAATAGAAGGCTCCTCCTCGTTACCTTATTCATCATAAGAAATAATAGGAGGATATTGGGAAACATGTTCCCTTTGATTAGTATTCTCTTCATCTTCTATTTGTTTCCTTATCTTTATGTAATTTGCAATATATGGATTTTCAATGCAATTCACCGCATAATACATATAAATTTCCTCTAGAACAAAATCAAGAACTTTATCAAGGACAAATTCTGGAATATCCTTAGTTATACGTTTCATTTCTTCATAACGAAAAAGCAAAATAAATTCATTATCATGCGTAAGGGAAATCAAGTCATCACAATTTTTGGACACGATTCGATCATAAAACAATTTGCATTGGAGATTTAGATGACCATGTTCATTGCAAAGTTCACAAGTATGGCTAAGAAAATTTAAATTTTCAGAACAAACATCTAGCCTCTCTTGAAACCATTTAGTTTTAAATACTTATGCCTCTTGCAAACTCTACGCACTCCGCAAAAGTTGACATGCTTATAAGATACATTTTTATCATGACTAATGCAATCATCATTAGTACTATGGATATTCAAAGAGTTCATACTAACAACATTGCAGTCATGCTCATCATTCAAAGATCTAGTGCCAAACATTTTTCACATTCTTATTCTAAAACATTGGCACAATTATCGGAATCCTTATTTTCATGAAAGACATTAAAAAGATGAAGCATATAAGGCACTCTCAATTACCTTTTTTTGTAGTTTTCTTTTATAGACTAAACTAGTGATAAAACAGGAATCTAAAAGATTCAATTGCAAGATCTAAAGATATACCTTCAAGCACTAACCTCCCCGGCAACGGGGCCAGAAAAGAGCTTGATGTCTACTACGCAACCTTCTTGTAAACGTTGTTGGGCCTCAAAGTGCAGAGGTTTGTAGGACAGTAGCAAATTTCCCTCAAGTGGATGACCTAAGGTTTATCAATCCGTGGGAGGCGTATCGATGAAGATGGTCTCTCTCAAACAACCCTGCAACCAAATAACAAAGAGTCTCTTGTGTCCCCAACACACCCAATACAATGGTAAATTGTATAGGTGCACTAGTTCGGTGAGGAGATGTTGATACAAGTGCAATATGGATGGTAGACAAAGGTTTTCGTAATCTGAAATTATAAAAACAGCAAGCTATCAAGTGGAAAAAGTGAGCACAAACGGTATTGCAATGCTTCGAGTTCATATTAAAATAACACCTTAAGACACAAATCAACCAAAACCCTAATGTCACCTAGATAATGGAATGTCACCACAAGTATCCGTGGGTATGATTATATGATATGCATCACACAATCTCAGATTCATCTAGTCAACCAACACAAAGAACTCCAAAGAGTACCCCAAAGTTTCTATCGGAGAGTCAAGACAAAAACGTGTGCCAGCCCCTATGCATAAGTTCACAAGGTCACTAAACCCGCAACTTGATCACCAAAACATACATCAAGTAGATCACGTGAATATCCCATTGTCACCACAAATAAGCACATGCAAGACATACATCAAGTGTTCTCAAATCCTTAAAGACTCAATCCGATAAGATAACTTCAAAGGGAAACTCAATCCATTACAAGAAGGTAGAAGGGGAGAAACATCATAAGATCCAACTATAATAGCAAAGATCGAGTTTCATCAAGATCATGCCAAATCAAGAACACGAGAGAGAGAGAGAGAGAGAGAGAGAGAGAGGGAGAGGGAGAGAGAGAGAGAGATCAAACACATAGCTACTGGTACATACCCTCAGCCCCGAGGGTGTCCCTCCTCGTCATGGAGAGCGCCGAGATGACGAAGATGGCACCGGTGATGATTCCCCCCTCTGGCAGGGTGCCGAAATAGGGTCATGCTACCTCTTGAGCACTGCGTTGGATTTCCCTGAAGAGGAGGGGATGATGCAGTAAAGTAGCGTAGGTATTTCCCTTAGTTTTTGAGAACCAAGGTATCAATCCAGTAGGAGACAACGCACAAGTGCCTCGTACCTACACAAAACGATAGCAACTCGCAACCAACGCTTAGGGGTTGTCAATCCCTTCACGGTCACTTACGAGAGTGAGATCTGATAGAGATAGTATTTTTTGGTATTTTTGATAGATAGATGCAAAGTAAAAAGTAAAAGGCAAAGTAAAACAAAGCAAGTAAATAAACTGATTTAGATTGATATGATGAGAATAGACCCGGGGGCCATAGGTTTCACTAGTGGCTTCTCTCAAGAGCATAAGTATTCTACGGTGGGTGAACAAGTTACTTTGTTGAGCAATTGATGTAATTGAGCATAGTTATGAGTATATCTAGGCAATGATCATGTATATAGGCATCACGTCCAAAACAAGTAGATCGAAATGATTTCTGCATCTACTACTATTACTCCACTCATCGACCGCTATCCAAAGATGCATCTAGAGTATTAAGTAAAACAGAGTAACGCCGTAAGCAAGATGACATGATGTAGAGGGATAAATTCATGCAATATGATAAAACCCCATCTTGTTATCCTCGAAGGCAACAATACAATACGTGCCTTGCAACTCTTTACATCCTTGAGTAAGGACACCGCAAGATTGAACCCAAAGCTAAGCACTTCTCCCATTGCAAGAACTACCAATCTAGTTGGCCAAACCAAAAAGATAATTCAAGAGACTTGCAAAGATAACTCAATCATACATAAAAGAAATCAGAGAAGAATCAAATATTTTCCATAGATAATACTTGGATCATAAACCCACAATTCATCGGTCTCAACAAACACACCGCAAAAAGAAGATTACATCGAATAGATCTCCACGAGAGAGGGGAGAACATTGTATTGAGATCCAAAAAGAGAGAAGAAGCCGTCTAGCTAATAACTATGGACCCGAAGGTCTGAAGTAAACTACTCACACTTCATCGGAGGGGCTATGATGATGTAGAAGCCTCCGTGATGACGGCCCTCTCCGGCGGAGCTCCGGAACAGGCCCCAAGATGGGATCTCGTGGATACAGAAAGTTGCAGCGGCGGAATCAGGTTTTGGCTCTGTTACGATTGTTCGGGGGCACGTGAGTATATATAGGAGGAAGGAGTACGTCGGTGGAGCTCCGAGGGGCCCATGAGGTAGGGGGGCGCGCCCAGGGGGGCGCCTCCACCCTCGTGACCGCCTCTGGCGCTGCTTGGAGTAGGGTCCAAGTCTCCTGGGTCATGTTCGGTTAGAAAATCATGATCCCGAAGGTTTCATTCCGTTTGGACTCCGTTTGATATTCTGTTTCTTCAAAATACTGAAAAATGCAAAAAATAGCAATTCTGGGCTGGGCCTCCGGTTAATAGGTTAGTCCCAAAAATAATATAAAAGTGGAAAATAAAGCCCAACATAGTCCAAAACAGTAGACAAAGTAGCATGGAGTAATAAAAAATTATATATACGTTGGAGACGTATCAGGTCGCGATTGGGTTTTGGTGGGTACAGAGGCTTGCGGCCGAGGAACTCCCGATCTAGGTTTCTTTTTAGGGGTTTCTGTATTTATAGGGATTTTTGGCATCAGTTTCATGTCAGGGGGGTCTCCGAGTCAGCCAAGAGGTAGGGGACACGCCTAGGGGGTAGGGCACGCCCTCCACCCTTGTGGTTGGTCTGGGACTCTTATGGTCCATCTCTTTGCTTGAGGGCTTCTTCCGTCCATAAAAAATCTTCGTAAATTGGCAGGTTAATTTGACTCCATTTGGTATTCCTTTTGTGTAAAAATCAAAAACAAGTAAAAAACAGAAACTAGCACTGGGCTAGCATATAAATGCATATAAAACATGTAAGATGGATAATATAATAGCATGGAACAATAAAAAATTATAGATACTTTGGAGACGTATCAAATAGCTAGATACTGATCGGGATGCTAGCCCTAACAATAGATCCGCACTGATAAGGAAATGCATCCTTGGTCCGCCTGGGTTCAATCGGTTGGCCATCGTTTGTGATCGTGAACCTGTCATCCGGGCGCAACCTTTTCTTCGGGTCTCATCTCGTTACCGAAGTTTGGCTCGATCCGGAGGGCTACAAAAGAAGAAAGAAGAGTTAATATATGTACAAACCAAAATAGTTAATGCATCAATTAGCTACTCAGCATAGGCCATCATTGGTGAACATCTCCACGTTGATCGTATCTTCCATACGACTCATGTTCGACCTTTCGGTCTCTTGTGTTCCGAGGCCATGTCTCTACATGCTAGGCTCATCAAGTTAACCTAAGTGTTTTGCATGTCTAAATCTGTCTTACACCCGTTGTATGTGAACGTTAGAATCTATCACACCCGATCATCACGTGGTGCATCGAAACAACGAAATTTCGCAATGGCGCGCAGTTAGGGGGAACACTTTCTTGAAATTATTATGAGGGATCATTTTATTTACTACCGTCGTTCTAAGTAAACAAGATGCATAAACATGATAAACATCACATGCAATCAAATAATAGTGACATGATATGGCCAATATCATATAGCTCCTTTGATCTCCATCTTGGGGCTCCATGATCATCTTGTCACCGGCATGACACCATGATCTCCACCATCATGATCTCCATCATCGTGTCTCCATGGGGTTGCTCGCCAACTATTACTTCTACTACTATGGCTAACGGATTAGCAATAAAGTAAAGTAATTACATGGCGTTGAATCAATGACACGCAGGTCATACAATAATTAAGACAACTCCTATGGCTCTCGCCGTTGTCATATTACACATCGACATGCAAGTCGTGATTCCTATTACAAGAACATGATCTCATACATCACATATACATCATTCATCACAACTTTTGGCCATATCACATCACAAAAGCAATTGCTGCAAAAACAAGTTAGACGTCCTCTAATTGTTGTTGCATGTTTTACGTGGCAGCAATAGGGTTCTGGCAAGAACGTTTTCTTACCTATGTATAAGCCATAACGTGATTTGTCAACTTCTATTTACCCTTCATAAGGACCCTTTTCATCGAATCCGCTCCAACTAAAGTGGGAGAGATAGACACCCGCTAGCCACCTTATGCAACTTGTGCATGTCAGTCGGTGGAACCTGTCTCACCTAAGCGTACGTGTAAGGTCGGTCCGGGCCGCTTCATCCCACAATACCGCTGAAGCAAAATAAGACTAGTAGCGGCAAGAAAGTTGACAACATCTACGCCCACAACAAATTGTGTTCTACTCGCAAAGAGAACTACGACAGACCTAGCTCATGATGCCACTGTTGGGGAACGTTGCAGGAAAATAAAAATTTCTACGCTTTCACCAAGATCAATCTATGAGTTCATCTAGCAACGAGAGAAAGGAGTGCATCTACATACCCTTGTAGATCACGGCGGAAGCGTTCAAGAGAACGGGGTTGAGGGAGTCGTACTGCCGTGATCGAAATCACCGATGACCGAAAGTGCCGAACGGACGGCACCTCCGCGTTCAACACACGTCACGGTTGGGGAAGACGCCTCCTCCTTCTTGATCCAAAGCAAGGGGAAGGAGAGGTTGATGGAGATCCAAAGCAAGACGACGGCGTGGTGGTGGATGTAGCGGGATCTCTCAAGAGGGCTTCGCCAAGCTCTACTGAGGCGGAGGAGGTGTTGGAGTGGGAGGAGGCGCCAGGGCTGAGTGCGGCTGCCCTCCCTCCCCCCTCTTTATATAGGGGCCTTGGGGCGCCCGGCCCTAGGAGATGCAATCTCAAGGGGACGGGCTGGCCAAGGGGTGGCTTCCCCCTCCCAAGCTGGGTGGGCGCCCCCACCCCTAGGGTTTCCCAACCCTAGGCGCAGGGGAGGCCCAAGGGGGGGCGCACCAGCTCACCTGGGGCTGGTTCCCCTCCCACTTCAGCCCATGGGGCCCTCCGGGATATGTGGCCTCACCGGTGGACCTCGGGACCTTTCGGTGGTCCCGGTACAATACCGGTGACCCCCGAACCTTTCCCGATGGCCGAAACTGCACTTCCTATATATCATTCTTCACCTCCAGACCATTCCGGAACTCCTTGTGACGTCCGAGATCTCATCCGGGACTCTGAACAACTTTTGGGTTACTGCATACTCATATCTCTACAACCCTAGCGCCACCGAACCTTAAGTGTGTAGACCCTACGGGTTCGAGACACACGTACATGACCGAGACGACTCTCCGGTCAATAACCAACAGCGGATCTGGATACCCATGTTGGCTGCCACATGCTCCTCGATGATCTCATCGGATGAACCACGATGTCGAGGATTCAAGCAACCCCGTATACAATTCCCTTTGTCAATCGGTATCGTTATTTGCCCGAGATTCGATCGTCGGTATCCCAATACCTCGCTCAATCTGCTACCGGCAAGTCACTTTACTCGCATCAGAATGTCGTGATCCCATGACCAAACACTTGGTCACTTTGAGATCATTATGATGATTCATTACCGAAAGTGGGCCCAGAGATACCTCTCCGTCATACACGGAGTGACAAATCCAGATCTCGATCTGTGTCAACCCAATGTACACTTTCGGAGATACCCGTAGTATACCTTCATAGTCACCCAGTTACCATCTTTGCGACGCTTGGTACACCCAAAGTACTCCTACGGTATCCGGAGTTACACGATCTCATGGTCTAAGGAAAGATACTTGACATTGGAAAAGCTCTAGCAAACGAACTACACGATCTTGTGCTATGCTTAGGATTGGGTCTTGTCCATCACATCATTCTCCGAAGATGTGATCCCGTTATCAATGACATCCAATGTCCATAGTCGAAACCATGACTATCACTTGATCAACGAGCTAGTCAACTAGAGGCTTACTAGGGACATGTTGTGGTCTATGTATTCGCATATGTATTACGATTTACGGATAACACAATTATAGCATGAACAATGTGACGATTATCATGAACAAGGAAATATAATAATAATCTTTTATTATTGCCTCTAGGGCATATTTCAACAAAGGGCTTCCTTATTTTTTGATTGCGGGGGCGCTAAGGCCTATTCAACAAATTCCAACAGTAATTTTCGCTTCGGATAGCTCTTTGTGCTGCGACTGTCGCCATATTTGTCTGCGGTGTTGAGTACTTTGCTCCATCTAATTTTGAGTGTATCTTCCGCTGTTTTGAGCTTCCGCTTCTGGTTTTTCAGGCTACGCGCAGATGGCCGAGCCTTTTGTGGAGGTTCTTCCGCTCCAGCAACTTGTCCGGAGTGAGGTCGTCCGACCGTTATCTTCGCCGGGACGGGTTGTTCGGTTTGTTTATCCAAGTAGCCCTGTTCGAACGGGTTGCTCGATGGCATGTTAAATGCGTCCGCTGGTTCGCTTCTGCTACGTGGCTGGGTCTCTGCCGAGGTGGGGTTTAGAGCGCGCCACGCCGCTTTTGCTGCTTTTAGGGAACGATCCTCGTTGCGCCCCTTGTTCCTCGCCGTCGCTTTCTTTTAGGTGTATCCACCATTTATACATCGTGAGATGAGGTGGTTGTCCAGTGCCCTATAGGTGCTGGTTACTATTCGTCTCCTAACTCATCGTCCATACTGTCGATGTCTTCGGAGTCGAAGTCGAGCATGTCGGTTAAATCATCGACAGTGGCTACGAAGTGGGTGGTGGGTGGGCTTTGAATTTCTTCATCATCTGCATCCCACCCTTGCTGACCATAGTCCGCCAGGGCTCTCCGATAAAGAGAGAGACTTTAGTGAATTCAGAATGTCGCCAAGGGCGAAGTCTTTGAAGATGTCCGTGGTGGCGAACTCCATGATCGCGCCCAATCGGATTCGACCGGCAGGGCGCGGAAGGTTCGGAGTCCGGAGAGGAGTCTCGCACCTTGGAGTCACGAAGCCAGCAGAGAGAGGGCTAGTGTTCGGTTCCATCGCTGTAAAGGTTCCAACCTCCGAGGCGGTGTACAGCCACCCGTCCTAGATTGGCCCAGTCGGCTCCGAGCTAAGGGTCGGAGTGGACATGGTGGCGGCCTCTAGGGCACTATTCGGCGGCAGAGCTAGATCATGCCCATCGTGACAGTACGGCGCGCTCAGCTGCGGCTCGAACCCGTCGAAGATCAAGTCTCCGCGGACGTCAGCCGTGTGGTTCAAACTTCCAAATCTGACCTGACGGCTAGGGGCGTAGCTTTCATTCTGCTCCAGATGGCCAAGCTTAATTGGCCCGCAAAGGCAAAGTCACGGATATGAAGATCTGTCCGGGGAGAAAAGTCTCACCATGGACCGCATCGATGTTGATGATCGGGGGAGCTATCGGGCCTAAAGATGACGACACAGGGGAACTCTCAATGAAAGCACCAATGTCGGTGTCAAAACCGGCGGATCTCGGTAGGGGTCCCGAATCAGCGTCTAGGCGGATGGTAACAGGAGACAAGGGACATGATGTTTTTACCCAGGTTCGGGCCCTCTCGATTGAGGTAAAACCCTACTCCTGCTTGATTAATATTGATGATATGGGTAGTACAAGAGTAGATCTACCACGAGATCAGAGAGGCTAATCCCTAGAAGCTAGCCTATGGTATGATTGTTGTTTGCCCTACCGACTAAACGCTCCGGTTTATATAGAAACTGGAGAGGGCTAGGTTTACACAGAGTCGGTTACAATGGGAGGAGATCTACATATCCGCACCGCCAAGCTTGCCTTCCACGCCAAGGGAAGTCCCATCTGGACACGAGACGAAGTCTTCAATCTTGTATCTTCATAGTCCAGGAGTCCGGCCAAAGGTTATAGTCCGGCTATCCGGACACCTCCTAATCCAGGACTCCCTCACACGTCCTAGTTCATCTAGTCAATGAGATTGTCGTTTTGGCCCTGTATTTCTACACAATATGTTCCCCTTTGAGAGGTCCATGGGAGTCCTAAAGAAATATGTCCGTAATCGCTTAGGCCGTATGAAGCATCTCCATGGGACTTCAAACAAAGGATGTCATTGGGTTTTGTGTTGACTTCATTCCTGATCTTAAGAAGATAGGTCTCCCTCAATCACGGTATGAGGGGAGACTAGGTGGAAAAGGCACGCTAGGAGGGGACTCAATAGTATGTAGGGACGAGCATTCTTGGTCTCAAGCACACTACACGGTTCTATAGAATTCTACCCTGGTGACCCCGTATGTCGATGAACACAAGAACATTCTCAAGGCCCAAACACCCGGACCAAAGGTGAGAACCTGATTACATGTGAGCACATCAGAGTTTCGGCAGCTTGGTTCCAAACACCTCTCGTGTGTGATAAAACTGTTTCTGATGACTTGTACTCGTTGGCGAGGGAACCATCTTCGACTATAATGACCTACAAAGGGTACGAGATAAATGGGAATACATTTTACACGATCGCCCAAGATCAAAAGAGCACCAACCAAAACAATGGTGTCCGCTTTGATGCAGCAACCAAGAGGGGAAAGGACACATATTATGGTTACATAGTGGACATATGGAAACTTGACTATGGAAATGATATAAAGGTCCCTTTGTTTAAGTGCAAATGGGTCAATATGTCAGGAGGCGGTGTACAGGTAGACCCACAGTACGGAATGACATCAGTGGATCTGAACAATCTGGGGTACACAGACGAGCCATTCGTCCTAACTAATGATGTGGCGCAGGTTTTCTATGTGAAGGACATGTCTACCAAACCGAGAAAACAAAAAGATAAGGAAGCGGATACATCATACGATGAGCCAAAGCGCCACATAGTTCTTTCAGGAAAAAGAGACATCGTGGGATTGGAGGGCAAGACAGACGTGTGTACGATGAAGATTATCCATGGTTACGGCGCAATAAGCAAAGAACACAAGCGAAGAAAAAGTGAATACTTTCTATCAACAACTATTATGATGATGCCTTTGATGTAGAATATCACTGCAGTCAGAAGCAAAGAAAACGAGTGCATCCAGTTTTTATTGTAACCATCTCAACTTTTTAGCACATGCTATGTGGTTGAAATGATGTAATCAATTAAAATATTCTGTTATGATCAACTAAAACAAAACTATAATATTCTTCAATAGCAAAAACATCAACTAAAAAGCTTTTGTAAAACTCCAATAGCAAAAGGAATTAACTCAAAAAACTTTTATAAACCTCTAGTATTATTGAAACTAAAATTATATAAAATTTATGCAACCAAAATTATCAAATTATTTTTTGTTCAAAACATTAAATGCAAAAAGAATTATCATAAAGAATTCTTGTCCTAGAAATTAAAATAACAAAATCTGTTGTTGAATATAATGATAAAAATCAGTAATATTAAAACGCAGGAAAAAGAATCACTAAAAAATCTATGTTTATAGTATAGTTATTCAAAAACTTGTGATTAACACAAATTTCAAAAAATTCAAATTTAAACTATTTAAAATGGAAAACAAATGGCACTAATAGAAAGTTTATATTTTTTATTACCTAAAAGCAAAAGGAAATAAAAAATAAAGCAAAAAACAAAAGAAATAAATAATGCGAAAAACATAAAAAATGGGAAAAATAAAAATGCCACCTACTGGTCCAATACGGCCTGAATACGACTAGAAACCCTACAATGGGCTAGGATTCAGGTCCGCACAAGGCCCAGTAGGCCCAACAGGCATAGAAGTGACAATTAGGCCCATAAGCCTGGGATCGAGAGGAGCTCAAGAGGAGTGCGGCAGTGGGGCTTATAAACCACTGCGTGCCCTTCTCAACTAGCGAGGTGGGACTAAAATTCGGCCACAGTAGCACGAGGCCTTTGGTCCCGGTTGAGTGGCACAAACCGGTACATTAGTGGGCGTGGTCCCGTTCATGGCACCAACCGACCATCGCCCACTTGGTACCGGTTGGTGCCACCAACCGGGACCAAAGGCCTCTAATTTCCGCCCAAAACCGGGACCAAAGGCCGCTAATTCCCGCCCTTTGGGCTGCCAATAAGAGGCCTTTGGTCCCGGTTGGTGGCACCAACCGACTAGAGTTGGCATTGGTCCCTTGGTGCCACGAACCGACCAATACTCGCTATATAAGCAGGACTTGTGAAATTTTTCATCCACTTCACCGCCTTCTGCTGCCGTCATGGAAATTTTCATCCACTTCATAGCCCTTCCTCGCCTTGTCGCCCGCCGCCTCATTGTCGCCATGCCGCCGTCTGCCGCTTCGCCTCCGACGATGTCGCCGCCCGCGCTTCGCTGCCGCTTCAGGTTTCGTCGCCATCGTTGCCGCCATCGCCCTTTGCCGCCTTCGTCACCTCGCTTCGCCCGGCGCTGCTGCCGCTGCCCACCTCATTGCCGCCTTCGTGCCTCGTCGTTGCCGTCATCGTTGCCTGCACACTGGTCTTGCGCCTGCCGCCGTCAGCTGTGCCTCGTCGCCGCCGTTGCCGCTCTGCCGCCTGCCGCTTGTCGCCGCTGCCGCCTCGCCTCCCGACCTCATCGCAACACCGCCTCGGCCGCCTCAGGCCTCATCATCGCCGCTGCCGGCCCCACAACAAGCCTGTCGCCGCCGCCTCGCTGGTCGCCCCTCGCCACCCCCAAGCAGACCTGTCGCCGCTGCTTTTATTTAGGTTGTTAGTAGATATAGATTCAGGTTAGTGCATTTTAGGTTGTTCAGAGATATCGATTTAAAAGAAAAAAAGAGAAAAGGAAAATAATAAGAGGAAAGGTGAAGAAGAAGGAGAAGAAGATGAGAAAAATAAGAAGAGGAAGTAGAAGAAAAAAAAGAGTATTTTCTTATTCTCCCCCTTTCCTTCTTATTCTCCTCTTTTCCTTCTTCTTCTCCTCTTTTTTTTTGTCTTCTTCTTCTTCTCTTTTTTTTCTTCTTCTACTCTTTTTTTCGTCTTCTTCTTCTTGTTCTTTTTATCGAGAACGAGGGTGTCGAGGATCGCCGATGGGTCGAGGGTCGTGAACTAGGATAGAGGGTCGTGGATCACCGAGCGGTCGAGGGTCGTGAACTAGGGTATAGAGGGTCGAGCGTCGCCGAGGGGTCGAGAGTCAAGGGTCATCGAGGATCGCCGAGGGGTCGAGAGGGTGGCCTAGTGTCAAAGTATTGAAGAAATACATGGCTTCATCATTAGCCGGAAGTAACCGTGGCATAATGGTACGAAGTTCTCCAAAGTTATTTTGGAACGGAGTCCCGGATAGGATAATCCGCTTTTTGGTATGAATTTCAGCAAAGGCCTTCCGAATAGCGATATTCGGAAGGCTCTTGCTGTACTTTGTACCAAAAAGTGAATTATCCTATCTGGGACTCTGTTCCAAAACAACTTTGGAGAGCTTAACCATCATGCACCACATTTTCGCCTAATGATGAAGACATGGTTTTGTTGAATCCTTTGACACTAGACAAACGTGAGATGAGGGGGTCGAGGGTCAGGAACTAGGGTAGAGGGTCGTGGATCACTGAGGGGTCGAGGATCATGAACTAGGGTAGAGGGTCGTGGACCGCCGAGCGGTCGAGGGTCGTGAACTAGGGTATCGAGGGTCACCGAGGGGTCGAGATTCGAGGGTCGTCAAGGGGTCGAGAGGGTGGCCTACCATCAAAGTATTGAAGAAATACATGGCTTCATCATTAGATGGAAGTAACCGGGGCATGATGGTACGAATTTCTATGTATATGTCGTTGTTGTCGATATACCCCCTTCCCGATAACTTTGATATATCCATCTCTCATGTTTTGTATATTAATTGCCTTGTTGTAATATTTGCAGAAACTATGGATCATCAAAGAGACTTCGATCAAGAAGATATATTGGGGGACATAATCCGCGACGAAGGTGATGTAGTATTGTTGTTTCTCAACGACGTCGAAGAAGATCTGCAAGGAGAGGAAGCAGGCTGCGGTGATCAAACAATGGAGGAGGGTCATGATCGTGATGGTGGCTCCGGCGATCGTGATGACTGCACCGTGATCGAATCGGAGTCGGGATCAGCTATTTGCAAAGTCCGCGAGGTCTATATATATTAACTCTTCTTGGTATGTACATATATTAACTGATGCATTAATTTTTTTGGTATGTACATATATTAACTCTTTCTTTCTTCTTTTATATAGCCCTCCGGATCAAGCAATACTTTAGTAAAGAAATGAGGCCCGAAGAAAAAGTTGCGCCTGGATGAAAGGTTCACGATCACAGAAATCGCGCGCGATGGCCAACCGGTTAAACCCCTCCGGACCAACGAAGCATTTCTTTCGCTCAGGCGGGTTCTTGTTAGGGACATGATCCCGATCAAAGCATCGAAATGTGGAATGAACCTAAGAAGGAAGAGAGCTTCTTCAAGTTTCTTTTGTCGAAGATAGACGGAAAGAAGATCTTTGGAAAGCTACCAAGGTAAATTTCACCCTACTGGAAGAGGAGGATCCGGAGAATCCTGTTATAGAGCCATTGATCAAGTCCTATGCTCTCAAGAAGATGGCATATCTATTCAGGAGGTGGAAGAATGAGTTGAAAACAACGTATGTCGGCAACAATATGAAGTGCGTAAGTAATAATATTCACAATTTTTTTTGTTAGCATCATTTGTGTTCAGTTTCATTCATATATATGTATTGACCCCCTTCTTGAAATTAGATGTGGCAGACACGGGATGAACTCCTACCACCAGATCGCATACAAGCAATTCAAGAGGAATTGGCGGGATTCTTTCTTGACCACGTCATCGACAAACACGGAGAATACCATGTGGAAATTGAGTTCAGATGTTAGGGGATGTATGAGATCTTATATGTTGTAGCGTCGGATAGATATACGAAAACTTGTTGTTCGACCAATCTATCAGAGAAGGAGAGGTCGGTCACTTCTCTTTGTGTACATGTTCATAACGATCTTCTGTACTTAATGGTTTCCTTCATTTTCTTACTAGCTAGCTACGTGTCGAGTCTATACGTAGCGTTGACCAAGCTACGTAGATATATAAGAGAGGACACTCGTCTCTATTAGCTTAGCTAACACAATATATGAAACCCTAAATTAACCATACAACCCCCCTAAATTAACCCTACAAATTAACCCCCCTTCAGGGGAAAAGCCTGGGCCTTTTTGGTCCCGGTTGGTGGCACCAACCGACCAAAGGCCCCCCGCCAAGCAAGGCGCTCCAACCACGTGGAGCCCCATCTATCCCGGTTCATGTTAGAACCGGGACTAAAGGTGTAGGGCTTTAGTGACGACCCTTTAGTCCCGGTTCGTGAACCGGGACAAATGGCCCTCACAAACCGGTTCGAATGGCCGTTTTTCTACTAGTGAGCGTAGCCCCGCTTAGTGGTTGTTGAGTTGTAGATGAACTCACATACGTAGTATCCACAAAAATCATTCCCGGCTTCCTGCCACAAGCACATTATATGAAATAGAGTTCAATCAAAATGATAATCAAGCATGATAAATGGCATAGATGAATTTAGCTAGAATCAATGAGAGATGCGCGGAACTAGCTAGTAGTACTAACTTGCGGGTTTTAAATTGCAGCTCCTTCGGTAGTCCCGGCGTAGTTACAGTGAACTCTTTCCAAACCCTGCCAGACAAAGAGAATAATTACTTGATATGCAGGACATGAACAAAGTTGCCGATATGGTGAGATAATGATCGATTGAACTTACTTCTAGAACATATCCGTCATGTCCACTTACTCTTGGGGATATTTTCTTCTCGAGTCTAAGACAGTTACTATTCTAGCTTCAAGCTTAATCTCTAGCAAAATAAAGTGGAATTTGCGCACGCATGCATAACTCATCAATTACATTACTATAATTAACCTCGAGTAAGGGAAACCGAATATGCACAAGACAGTAACACTCACTTGAAGTTGCAAGGAAAGAGTATTTTATCTTTGTTTTGATCTTTAAGCAACGACTGTACCAAGTTTTCCTCGGTTTCAGAGACATTGTGTTTGACCATCCATTCATGTATGAAATTTGGGTTAATGAACCCAATGTCATAGATAGCTGCTTTTCTGCATTCGACGATCTTCAACCTACATAATATAGTGAGGATAATGATATATACATGCAAATGAATGAGTTGAGCTATATATAGAGACTTAATTATTATAGAAGTAGTACTTACCGATAGTAGCAAGTCATGAGTGTTTTGTCGAGGGCCTTTTGATTGTATAAATGGAATAACTCGTCACATTCAATATTCAAAATATACATTCCAACGAGGTTGTGCTCCTCTTTAATTCTCATCATCAAAGTATGCTTCCAGATCACATCTTTCCATCAACAATTCCCGGAGTCTCCGCACCATTATTGTTAGAGGAGGATGATGATCATGTTTGACGAGAGGTCACTTGCATCTTTGGAATCTGAATTTGTCCACCTCCATTGTTTCAAACTCTATATCATCGGTCAGGTAATGAGCAGGATTGGTACCGGGCACCATCCCCGGATGATTAGCGACGATATCGCTAGACACCTTGAGCGGGGGGGCACGTTTGCTTCGCCTGTTCGCTGAGCTGGGGAATTTTTTCCACTTCCTCGTTCTGCTAACCTTGCATCACTACAAGTACTTCCCGACCGCTCTGCTTCCTTATATGCCTTTTTAATAGTGCGCACATAGTTGGAATCCGGCGGAGACTGTGGTGGTTGCTTCAGGGCATCGATACTCTGCTTCAATTTCACGGGATCTATCGTTTCCTTCGGAGGTGGAGGTTTCCGTGCAAAAAAGACCCTCACTTGGGCACGACTGATGTCCTCATTTTACTTGTCGGTCATCTCATATGGAGACTTTTCCAGAGCCTTGAGAGATGAACCGTACTTGAATTGCTTAACTCCTTTGCTTGTACTGCTAGCCACCGGAGTGGCGACCTCTCTCTCCCGCCGTTGCTGACACGGCGGAGTCCGCTGACACGCCGGAGGAGGCAGAGTGCTTCCACGCGCCTAAGGAGGCGGAGTGCTCCGACGCACCAGAGGAGTCGGAGGAGGAGCCGTAGTGCCCTCACGCGCCGGAGGAGGCAGAGTGCTCGTCGGAGGAGGCGAAGAAGGAGCCGGAGTGCCGTCACGCGCCGGAGGAGGCGGATGAGGAGGCGGAGTGCCCTGATCACTCGCCGGAGGAGGAGGCAGAGTGCCCTGACTCGCCGGAGGAGGAAGAGGAGGAGGAGGCGGAGGCGTCCAGTTTGGAAGCTTGATGTACTCCTTCTGCCATAGACATGGAGTCTTCAGAGAAAGAGCCAGCTGAATCTCCCCTTCAACTGTAGGATGGTCAAGCCCGAGCTCCTCAAATCCCTCCATTACATCATCTGCCATCACAACAACATAGCCCTGTGGAATCTGACGGCGGTGAAAAGTTCCATCGGGTCGTGGAGGTGCAACAATGCCGACAACCGCCTTCAAGGTGATGTTTTGCTATTTCGTCATAAGCTAGCAATGTCGAGCCTCCGTGATAGCATCCACGAAGTAGCTAGGAGCCGTGAAGTCAGGCTGCTGAACGAGCTCCATGGAAGCCACGCTGCTTCTCCACTGAGATGGCGGGGTACCTTCTCGGTAGCTTTGTGCCACTAAGGTGGTTGGTCGAAAACTCGCTGGCTCTCAACATGTTCCTCTAGCTTTCATACTCTTGCATTGAGCTTGTGTATATCGCTCAGCTCCTGTTTCCTCTTCGTCTCCCGGGTTCTGTAACCGCATGCGCCGGGAAACCGAATCTTCCATGCAACAGAGCCTGGCGTGCCTCGTGTTCATCCGGGGTGCTCAGATTCCCGAGGGCCTCAGTCAGCTCGTCATTCTCTCTGTCAGGAATGAACGTCCCTTCCTGCGCTACCTTGATTGCTGCCTGAAGCTTTGTGACGGGTATTGCAAGTTGCTCATTCTGTCCAATGGCACTTCCCTGTTTCAGGGTCCAAAGTTCCCCTACCGAAGAACCAAGTCCTTGAGCAGTCCGCCAGTTCAATGTCTCTGGTTGGACCCCTTTAGCAATCAGGTCAGTCTCAGCTTTGTCCCATAACGACCAGGCTTCGAGGTAGCCGCCTGAACCCATGCGATGGTGATACAGCTTCTTTACAGCATTTATCTTGTTTATCTCTAACATTTTCTTACTCTTGTCTGATGTCTTGTAGGCCACAAATACGGGCCAGTGATCTCAAATCGGCCGATGAATTCTGGAGTCTTTCCTTTGTCGACAAACGTTGATTTCAACTATTTCATCCACCTACTGAATAGATCTGCCATCTTCTTAAGAGCACACACCTTGACCAGTGGCTCTATAACTGGCTTATTCAGATCGTCCTCTGGCGGTAGGGTGAAATTTTCCTTCAGCGAGGTCCAAAGATCATCTTTCTCTTTATCAGTGACATAAGAAACATGAGGGTCTTCTTTCTTAGGCTTATTCCATAGTGATGTCTACTACGCAACCTTCTTCTTGTAGACGTTGTTGGGCCTCCAAGTGCAGAGGTTTGGAGGACAATAGCAAATTTCCCTCAAGTGGATGACCTAAGGTTTATCAATCCGTGGGAGGCATAGGATGAAGATGGTCTCTCTCAAACAACCCTACAACCAAATAACAAAGAGTCTCTTGCGTCCCCAACACACCCAATACAATGTTAAATTGTATAGGTGCACTAGTACGGCGAAGAGATGGTGATACAAGTGCAATATGGATGGTAGATAAAGGGTTTTGTAATCTGAAATTATAAAAATAGCAAGGCAGCAAGTGACAAAAGTGAGCGAAAACGATATTGCATTGCTTCGAAACAAGGCCTAGGGTTCATACTTCCACTAGTGCAAGTTCTCTCAACAATAATAACATAATTAGATCCTATAACAGTCACTCAACATGCAACTAAGAGTCACTCCAAAGTCACTAATAGCAGAGAACAAACAAAGACATTATTGTAGGGTACAAAACCACCTCAAAGTTATTCTTTCTGATCAATCCATTAGGCTATTCCTATAAGTGTCACAAACAGCCCTAGAGTCCGTAGTAAAATAACACATTAAGACAGAAATCAACCAATACCCTATTGTCACCTAGATACTCCAATGACACCACAAGTATCCATGGGTATGATTATACGATATGCATCACACAATCTCTAATTGATCTATTCAACCAACACAAAGAACTTCAAAGAGTGCCCCAAAGTTTCTACCAGAGAGTCAAGACGGAAACGTGTGCCGACCCCTATGCATAACTTCAGAAGGTCACTGAACCCGCACGTTGATCACCAAAACATACATCAAGTAGATGACGTGAATATCCCATTGTCCGCACAGATAAGCACATGCAAGACATACATCAAGTGTTCTCAAATCCTTAAAGACTCAATCCGATAAGATAACTTCAAAGGGAAACTCAATCCATTACAAGAAGGTAGAAGGGGAGAAACATCATAAGATCCAACTATAATAGCAAAGCTCGCGTTACATCAAGATCATGCCAAATCAAGAACACGAGAGAGAGAGGGAGAGAGGGAGAGAGAGAGAGAGAGAGAGATCAAACACATAGCTACTGGTACATACCCTCAGCTCCGAGGGTGAACTACTCCCTCCTCGTCATGGAGACTGTCGGGATGATGAAGACGGCCACCGCTGATGATTCCCCCCTCCGGCAGGGTGCAGGAAGAGGGCCCCGATTGGTTTTTGGTGTCTACGGAGGCTTGCGGCGGCGGAACTCCCGGTCTATAGGGATTTTTGTATTTATAGGGATTTTTGGCGTCGGTTTCACATCAGGGGGGTCTCCGAATTTCCCATGAGGTAGGGGCTGCGCCCAGGGGGGTAGGGCGCGCCCTCCACCCTAGTGGTTGGCTCGGGACTCTTCTAGACCAACTCTTTTGCTTCGGGGGCTTCTTCTGGTCCATATAAAATCTCCATAAATTGGCAGGTCAATTGGACTCCGTTTGGTATTCCTTTCAGAGAACTCAAAACAAGGAAAAAAAATGTAAACCGCACTGGGCTGGAGGTTAATAGGTTAGTCCCAAAAATCATATAAAATAGCATATAAATGCATATAAGACATCTAAGATGGATAATATAATAGCATGGAACAATAAAAAATTATAGATACGTTGGAGACGTATCAAGCGTCTAAGCTTAATTTCGCCGTCTGCGTGAGTCACTACAAGAAATATGTCAACTTGTGACCTTGACTATTGGTCACTGAAAGGTCATTGTTTTTTATTTGCGACCTTTTTTTGACCAAAAACAGAAGGTCAAAAGCTGAGGGTCGTTAACTGACTATAGTGACCTTCTCTGTGAGAAGGTCGTGGACGTTTACGACCAAAATATTCCTACTGTGGCGTTTTGGTCACTAGCAACCTCCCCAGGCCACGTAGGCATCCAGCGTGGCAAGCTGATGTTGCATAAGATTCAGCCCGGTCCAATTCGGTTTTCTACATGGGCCTAGCCCATTAATTTGGCCTATTTGTGTTTTTTTTCTCATATTAATTTTGGTGAACTACACGGGCCAAGCCCTACAATTCGGCCTTTTTATTTTCTGGGCCAAGGCCTTTTTGTACCAGCAGTTTTAGTTTTCTTTTCTTTATGAAATGGGTCCATTAGTCAAACAAGTCCCACTTGTCAGGTTCTGATAAATGGGTCCCAGCTATTAGGCTCAGATTCTTCATATTTCAATTTGACATCATATTTGAATTTCATAGTAAGAAAATAACCAGTATTTAAATAGGCAAGCAGAAAGCACACATAATAATTCAAATAACCATAGCCAGATTCACTACAAGCTCTACAAATGACACGTAATACAAGCTCAACATATACAATGCTTTACAAGCTCTACAAATGCAAAGCTCTCACAAGTACTTTACAAGCTCTCCAAGTAATGTTACAAGCTCTACAAGTGTTTTCTTCTTCAACATGGAGCTCCTTCGATAGAGATCAAATGCCGGACTCATCGGACGGCCATAGTCAGGTGGCTAACAGAATCTAATCGCATGCCCTCCATGATCGCCCTGTTACATGAATCAGCTAAGAATTAGAAAAACTGGAGTAAAATGGAGTAAAGGACAATTCATTATAGAATGATAAACACACAAAGCTCTATCCATAGTACCAGCAATGAATAACAAGAACAACTCCAGATTATTAGCTGATTCATTCTAGAATAATATAGAACAAGCTCCCAGCTTGGAGCGAACAGTGGATAAAATCATGCAACAGCAATGGAACAATCATGCACACAGTATAATAAAATGGATAGAACAATAAAATGGATAGAACAATAACAAGAACAACTCCAGATTACACAAAGCTCTATCCATAGTACCAAAGAATGGATAAAATCATGCACATAGTATAATTTCGACTATAATATAACCAGAGAACTAAAGATTCTACATACTTTGAACTCATCAACTAATAAGTGAGAATGATCTAATTGTATGCAAGCAATCTTTTTTATTTGTTTATATTACTAAAACAGACGCCTTCCTTTATGTGAAGAAGTCCGCTTCCTTCTTTAGTTAGTAGTAATCGTTCCATGCAAATCAACCGTGTGTATGCTTGAGCATGGTCTGAGATTACATGCATAGAGGAACAGAATCCTAAACAAAATAGCATCAAATAGCGGTGGGTGCTCAACCTATTTACCATACACTAGCAACACTTAAACCATAGCATGTGCATATACTTGTGTCACATTAGGGGGTTCAGAATATACACAGTATATTCTAATAAAAAGGATTGGGAGCAGAGGGAGAGGGAGGTGGATATGGACATGCTACCTGCTGCTGTGGTGGTGCCTCTTGGTGGTCGTGCTTGAGCTCCTCCTGATGCTGCATGAATCCAAGTGGCTCTCAAGCAAAATCTCCAGCGAAACTACAATGCAACGTATAGTAAGTAACAGCAATGTCTGCGATGTCTGCAATGAACTTTTGAGCAGCTACAGCAACCAGCCTTGTTCCGCAGACCACAAAATTAGGAAATAGATTTGAAAACATGTCATTCATGTGGACCAATAATCAATGAGTTGGAGGGGAAACTGCAGTTTCTCTCAGGCTGGAACTACAACGTGCTAAAACAACCCTAAGTGGTTCCATTCATGTGGAAGAATACAGCTTAGGTGCTAAACCTGAAAACAATATGATGTGCAGAAACTTGATTTAATATAGTATTATAGGAATTTGAATTTTGTTCACAGGTTAATCCAACCCAAGTAAAAATAGGCTAAATAGAACGGATAACTCCATCTTCTCTGTTAAGGCTGAAAAGAGATAAATCAACTTATTTGACCTTTTAAGTTCCATGATTTTTACTAGCTTCACAAACAATTGTTCTTACTAGTGGCAAATAGTACCAAACAGAAGTACTGAAATTCATCTGTTAATTGTGAGTAGTATGAAACCAACAATTTAAAAGTTTCTCTGACTATCAATTTAATAGTACCAAACAGAGAAACTGTTAACTAATTTTCAGACTACATCAATTTCAGTAAACTCGTTGAGAATATATCATGGTAGGATACAGAGCACAACCAATCCTTCAAGGGGAACCCCTACCAGGCAGCAAGTTAAGTATGCAGAGTAGCATTATAAGATCAGCAACGTGCTAAATTAGATAATCACAGTGCCTGTGTATGATAAACACACGAGGTGGTGCCCAGCACTACATTATATCAACACTATTATACTACATTTTGAACTTGCAAGTATATACACATAATCTGACATCGAATCAATTAATCTCAAGCAGAAACAGGATAAGAAAACACCCTTCAGCTTTGAGACGAATGGACAAGGTCGACCTGGCGAAGAGGCCGAGCAGAACGAGCGGCTCGATGAAGTAGCCGATCCCGTGGTGCGCCCTCCAGTCGTGCTCCAGGTCCTTCCCTCCAACGACCACATCGGGCTTGTACCCGACCTTGGTCCCTGCCCACGAACGAACCCAGCCACAATCAGCCACCAGCCCAGATCGAAGAAGCCAATCCAATCGAGGAAGGGAGGGAGGGATTGCAGCAATGGCTTGGGATTGTAGAAAATAAACAGTGGGAAGAAGATGAAATTGAACCTTGATGATGCGATGATGCTGCTGCTTGTCCTTGTCCTTGTCCCGTTAGGCGAGGGAAGGAAGCTCCGCTCGATCTCGGCCGCCGTCTCGTGGAGGTCGAGGCCCATGGTGACCTTTCCATGGTGGATCTGAGAGGCAGAGAGAGGAGACGAGGTGCGGTGAGGGTGGGTCATGCGGATCCAAGCGGGTCTGGGAGGAGAGGGAGGAACCTTGAAGCACAAGTGTGGAAAAAGGATAGTAGCATTGCCCCTTCTCTCTTTTTCTCTCATTTTTTGTTTTTTTGTTGGGCCCTCTCTTTTTTTTGGCCACTTTTTTTCAATTTTTTTATTTTTTGTCCGAAGTCTCATCCCGACTTTTGGGGGAATCATAGTCTCCATCATCCTTTCCTCACTGGGACAATGCTCTAATAATGAGACCATCACACTTTTATTTGCTTGCAACTCAAGAATTACAACTCGATACTTGGAACAAAATATGACTCTATGTGAATGCCTCTGGTGGTGTACCGGGATGTGCAATGAATCAAGAGTGTGACATGTATGAAAGAATTATGAAAGGTGGCTTTGCCACAAATACGATGTCAACTACATGATCATGCAAAGCAATATGACAAAATGATGGAGCGTGTCATAATAAACGGAACGGTTGGAAGTTGTATGGCAATATATCTCGGAATGGCTATGGAAATGACATAATAGGTAGGTATGGTGGCTGTTTTGAGGAAGGTAATGGTGGGTGTGGCGAAAGTTGCGCGGCACAAGAGAGGCTAGAAATGGTGGAAGGGTGAGTGTGTGTATAATCCATGGACTAAAAACTAGTCATAAAGAACTCACATACTTATTGCAAAAATCTATAAGTCATCGAAACCAAGCACAAGGCACAGTCGTAGGGGAAGGGTTGTTAGGAGTTAACCATCACGCGATCCCGACCTCCACACAAAGGATGACAATCAATAAATAAATCATGCTCCAACTTCATCACATAACGGTTCACCATACGTGCATGATACGGGAATCACAAACCTCAACACAAGTATTTCTCAAATTCACAATTACTCCACTAGCATGACTCTAATATCACCATCTTCATATCTCAAAACAATCATAAAGAATCAAACTTGTCATAGTATTCAATGCACTTTATATGAAAGTTTTTATTATATCCCTCTTGGATGCCTATCATATTAGGACTAAATTCATAACCAAAGCAAATTACCATGCTGTTTAAGACTCTCAAAATAATATAAGTGAAGCCTGAGAGTTCATCTATTTCTTCAAAATAAAACCACCTCCATGCTCTAAATAGATATAAGTGAAACACCAGAGCAAATGACAAACTACTCCAAAAGATATAAGTGAAGATCAATGAGTAGTTGAATAATTACGTGACTATGTGAAGACTCTCTAACATTTAAGAATTACAGATCTTGAGATATTATTCAAACATCAAGCAAAACAAAATAAAATGACATGACGCTCCAAGCAAAACACATATCATGTGGTGAATAAAAATATAGCTCCAAGTAAAGTTACCGATAGATTTAAGATTTAAAGAGGGGATGCCATCCGGGCATCCCCAAGCTTAGGCTCTTGTTTGTCCTTGAATATTACCTTGGGGTGCCTTGGGCATCCCCAAGCTTAGTCTCTTGCCACTCCTTATTCCATAGTCCATCGAATCTTTACCCAAAACTTGCAAACTTCACAACAAAAAATTCAACAGAAAACTCGTAAACTCCGTCTGTATAAGAAAATAAATCGTCACTTTTGTTACTGTTGTGAACTCATTATAAATTTATATTGGTCCAATATCTACTGTATTCCAACTTCTCTATGGTTCATACCGTCCGATGCTACTCATAGATTCATCAAAATAAGCAAACAACACATAGAAAACATAATCTGTCAAAAACAGAACAGAATGTAGTAATTTATAACTCTCGAATACTTATGTAACTCGAAAAATCCATACAAGTTAGGAAACCTAAGAACTTTTTGTACCAATCTAGAGCAAAAAGAATTAGATCAAAATCACGTTTCTGTGAATTATCAAAACTAATTTACTAGGCGCAAAAGTTTCTGATTTTCAGCAGGATCAACACAACTATCACCGTAAGCTATCCTAAAGGTCTTACTTGGCACTTTATTGAAACAAAAGCTATAAAACATGATTACTAGAGTAGCATAATCATGTGAAAACACAAAAACAGTAAGGGTAAATATTGGGTTGTCTCCCGACAAGCGCTTTTCTTTAATGCCTTTTAGCTAGGCATGATGATTTCAATGATGCTCACATAAACGATAAGATTTGAAACATAATGGGAGCATCATGAAGCATCTGACTAACACATTTAAGTCTAACCCACTTCCTATGCCTAGGGATTTTGTGAGCAAACAACTTATGAGAACAAGAATCAACTAACATAGGAAGACAAAACAAGCCTAACTTCAAGATTTTCAACACATAGAGAGGAAACTTGATATTATTGCAAGTCCCACAAGCATATATTCCTCCCTCATAATAATTTTCAGTAGCATCAGGAATGAATTCAACAATATAACCATCACATAAGGGATCATTTTCATGATCTACGAGCATAAAAATTTACTACTCTCCACATAAGCAAAATTCTTCTCATCCGGAATAGTGGGAGTATCATAAGAAACTTGAATAATATAAATTGCTTCCACATTAAAAGAGTAATGTTCAGAAAAAGGGTAATCATAATCATGACAAGTTTTATAAATATAATCATCACTACTTTTTATAACATAAGTATCATCACGATAATCATCATAAGTAGCAACTTTGTTCTCATCATAATCAATTGAAACCTCTTCCAAGCTAGTGGAATCATTACTAAATAAAGTCATGACCTCTCCAAATACACTTTCATAATTGTCAAAATAAGATTCAGCACCCTCCAAAATAGTGGGATCATTACTTCCTAAAGTTGACACTCTTCCAATCCCGCTTTCATCAATATAATCATCATAAGTAGGAGGCATGCTATCATCATAATTAATTTGCATATCAAAACTTGAGAGACTAAAAATATCAACTTCATTAAGCACAGCATCTCCAAGCTTGGGACATACATTAATTGCAGCAAATAAATTCTCAAACATGTCATTTTCATCAAACATTGCATCCCCAAGCTTGGGCCTTGGCATATCATAAGCATAATCACTCTCATCATTAATAGTATGGAGAGCACCAATAGTATAGAAATTATTAATTACCATCACAATGAGTAACAGGAACAACATCATTTGGGGAGGATACCTTTTTATCTTTGCTTGTCCGTCTTTTCTATTTCTTCTCCACATTATGTGTGGGTTTAATCCTCTTTTTGGAGCTCCTTATTAATGAGATTGGTTGAATAGAAGGCTCCTCCTCGTTACCTTATTCATCATAAGAAATAATAGGAGGATATTGGGAAACATGTTCCCTTTGATTAGTATTCTCTTCATCTTCTATTTGTTTCCTTATCTTTATGTAATTTGCAATATATGGATTTTCAATGCAATTCACCGCATAATACATATAAATTTCCAATAGATCAAAATCAAGAACTTTATCAAGGACAAATTCTGGAATATCCTTAGTTATACGTTTCATTTCTTCATAACGAAAAAGCAAAATAAATTCATTATCATGCGTAAGGGAAATCAAGTCATCACAATTTTTGGACACGATTCGATCATAAAACAATTTGCATTGGAGATCTACATGACCACGTTCATTGCAAAGTTCACAAGTATGGCTAAGAAAATTTAAATTTTCAGAACAAACATCTAGCCTCTCTTGAAACAATTTAGTTTTAAATACTTATGCCTCTTGCAAACTCTATGCACTCCACAAAAGTTGACATTCTTATAAGATACATTTTTATCATGACTAATGCAATCATCATTAGTACTATGGATATTCAAAGAGTTCATACTAACAACATCGCAGTCATGCTCATCATTCAAAGATCTAGTGCCAAACATTTTTCGCATTCTTATTCTAAAACATTGGCACAATTATCGGAATCCTTATTTTCATGAAAGACATTAAAAAGATGAAGCATATAAGGCACTCTCAATTACATTTTTTTGTAGTTTTCTTTTATTGACTAAACTAGTGATAAAACATGAATCTAAAAGATTCAATTGCAAGATCTAAAGATATACCTTCCAGCACAAACCTCCCCGGCAACGGGGCTAGAAAAGAGCTTGATGTCTACTACGCAACCTTCTTGTAAACGTTGTTGGGCCTCAAAGTGCAGAGGTTTGTAGGACAGTAGCAAATTTCCCTCAAGTGGAAGACCTAACGTTTATCAATCCGTGGGAGGCGTAGGATGAAGATGGTCTCTCTCAAACAACCCTGCAACCAAATAACAAAGAGTCTCTTGTGTCCCCAACACACCCAATACAATGGTAAATTGTATAGGTGCACTAGTTCGGTGAGGAGATGTTGATACAAGTGCAATATGGATGGTAGACAAAGGTTTTCGTAATCTGAAATTATAAAAACAGCAAGCTACCAAGTGGCAAAAGTGAGCGAAAACGGTATTGCAATGCTTCGAGTTCATATTAAAATAACACCTTAAGACACAAATCAACCAAAACCCTAATGTCACCTAGATACTCCAATGTCACCACAAGTATCCGCGGGTATGATTATATGATATGCATCACGCAATCTTAGATTCATCTAGTCAACCAACACAAAGAACTCCAAAGAGTGCCCCAAAGTTTCTATCGGAGAGTCAAGACAAAAACGTGTGCCAGCCCCTATGCATAAGTTCACAAGGTCACTGAACCCGCAACTTGATCACCAAAACATACATCAAGTAGATCACGTGAATATCCCATTGTCACCACAAATAAGCACATGCAAGACATACATCAAGTGTTCTCAAATCCTTAAAGACTCAATCCGATAAGATAACTTCAAAGGGAAAACTCAATCCATTACTAGAAGGTAGAGGGGGTGAAACATCATAAGATCCAACTATAATAGCGAAGCTCGCTGTACATCAAGATCATGCCAAATTAAGAACACGAGAGAGAGAGAGAGAGAGAGAGAGGGAGAGAGAGAGAGAGAGAGAGAGAGAGATCAAACACATAGCTACTGGTACATACCCTCAGCCCCGAGGGTGTCCCTCCTCGTCATGGAGAGCGCCAAGATGATGAAGATGGCACCGGTGATGATTCCCCCCTCTGGCAGGGTGCCGAAATAGGGTCATGCTACCTCTTGAGCACTGCGTTGGATTTCCCCGAAGAGGAGGGGATGATGTAGTAAAGTAGCGTAAGTATTTCCCTCAGTTTTTGAGAACCAAGGTATCAATCCAGTAGGAGACAACGCACAAGTGCCTCGTACCTACACAAGACGATAGCAACTCGCAACCAACGCTTAGGGGTTGTCAATCCCTTCACGGTCACTTACGAGAGTGAGATCTGATAGAGATAGTATTTTTGGTATTTTTGATAGATAGATGCAAAGTAAAAGTAAAAGGCAAAAGTAAAAACAAAGCAAGTAAATAAACTGATTTAGATTGATATGATGAGAATAGACCCGGGGGCCATAGGTTTCACTAGTGGCTTCTCTCAAGAGCATAAGTATTCTACGGTGGGTGAACAAATTACTGTTGAGCAATTGACAGAATTGAGCATAGTTATTAGTATATCTAGGCAATGATCATGTATATAGGCATCACGTCCAAAACAAGTAGATCGAAATGATTTCTGCATCTACTACTATTACTCCACTCATCGACCGCTATCCAGCATGCATCTAGAGTATTAAGTAAAAACAGAGTAACGCCGTAAGCAAGATCACATGATGTAGAGGGATAAATTCATGCAATATGATAAAAACCCCATCTTGTTATCCTCGAAGGCAACAATACAATACGTGCCTTGCAACTCTTTACATCCTTTGGTAAGGACACCGCAAGATTGAACCCAAAGCTAAGCACTTCTCCCATTGCAAGAACTACCAATCTAGTTGGGCAAACCAAAAAGATAATTCGAAGAGACTTGCAAAGATAACTCAATCATACATAAAAGAATTCAGAGAAGAATCAAATATTTTCCATAGATAATACTGGTTCATAAACCCACAATTCATCGGCCTCAACAAACACACCGCAAAAAAGAAGATTACATCGAATAGACCTCCACGAGAGAGGGGGAGAACATTGTATTGAGATCCAAAAAGAGAAGAAGCCATCTAGCTAATAACTATGGACCCGAAGGTCTAAAGTAAACTACTCACACTTCATCGGAGGGGCTATGATGATGTAGAAGCCCTCCGTGATGACGGCCCTCTCCGGCGGAGCTCCGGAACAGGCCCCAAGATGGGATCTCGTGGATACAGAAAGTTGCGGCGGCGGAATTAGGTTTTTGGCTCCTGTTCTGATCGTTCGGGGATACGTAGGTATATATAGGAGGAAGGAGTACGTCGGTGGAGCTCCGAGGGGCCCATGAGGTTGGGGCGCCTGTGGGCGCCCACCTCGTGACCTCTGGCGCTGCTTGGAGTAGGGTCGAAGCCTCCTGGGTCACGTTCGGTTAGAAAATAATGATCCCGAAGGTTTCATTCCGTTTGGACTCCGTTTGATATTCTGTTTCTTCAAAATACTGAAAAAGGCAAAAAACAGCAATTCTGGGCTGGGCCTCCGGTTAATAGGTTAGTCCCAAAAATAATATAAAAGTGGAAAATAAAGCCGAACATAGTCCAAAACATTAGACAAAGTAGCATGGAGTAATCAAAAATTATAGATACGTTGGAGACGTATCAGGTCGCGATTGGGTTTTGGTGGGTACAGAGGCTTGCGGCCGAGGAACTCCCGATCTAGGTTTCTTTTTAGGGGTTTCTGTATTTATAGGGATTTTTGGCATCAGTTTCACGTCAGGGGGGTCTCCGAGTCAGCCAAGAGGTAGGGGACACGCCTAGGGGGTAGGGCACGCCCTCCACCCTTGTGGTTGGTTTGGGACTCTTATGGTCCATCTCTTTTGCTTCAGGGGCTTCTTCTGGTCCATAAAAAATCTTCGTAAATTGGCAGGTTAATTGGACTCCATTTGGTATTCGTTTTCTGTAAAAATAAAAAACAAGTAAAAAACAGAAACTAGCACTGGGCTCTAGGTTAATAGGTTAGTCCCAAAAATCATATAAAATAGCATATAAATGCATATAAAACATGTAAGATGGATAATATAATAGCATGGAACAATAAAAAATTATAGATACGTTCGAGACGTATGAAATAGCTAGATACTGATCGGGATGCTAGCCCTAACAATAGCTCCGCACTGATAAGGAAATGCATCCTTGGTCCGCCTGGGTTCAATCGGTTGGCCATTGTTTGTGATCGTGAACCTGTCATCCGGGCGCAACCTTTTCTTCGGGCCTCATCTCGTTACCGAAGGTTGGCTCGATCCGGAGGGCTACAAAAGAAGAAAGAAGAGTTAATATATGTACAAACCAAAATAGTTAATGCATCAATTAGCTACTCAGCATAGGCTTAATATATATATATATATATATATATATATATATATATATATATATATATATATACACACACACACACACACACACAGACGGTCCATTCTGCTAATATTAGCAGAATAACTATTCTCCACACCACTTCCGCACTGCACGCTGAACGCAAGTGCACGTCATTCTTTGAACCAAGTGTGCTGCAGTACTCACACGAGTGAACTTCTCGTCGAAAAAAACTGCACGCGTTATTTTTTCGGTACTGTTTTCGCTCTAATTTTTTAACCGTTTATCGGAATGAGGCGTGTAATATACCGTTGAAAAGCTATGGATTAGGCGCAACTTCGACATGTTGAACACTTTTCAAGATTCCACACGGTTTAAGAGCAGTTTTGAAATTGGCGCGTCCCATGATGAGTGGCAGCGAGCGTTTTTTTGCGATTTCTTCTAAACCGCTCGTCGGAATGAAGCAAATGATACGCCGTTGGATAGATATCATCGAGGTGCATCTTTTTCATATATAAATTTTTCTCTAAAACGTTACGGTTTAAGAGCAGTTCCAAATTTACTAAATCGCGGAACTCTGTTTTTCAAATTTTTTGAAATTTTTGGTAATGCTTTTGATCCAGTTTTCTAACCGTTTGTCGAAACAAGACGTATGATACGCTTTTGGAAAGCTACGGACAAGGCGCAACTTTCATATGTTGAAATGGTTTTGAGATTCCTTATGGTTTTTAGTTAATTTTGAAAATCGTGTGGCTGACGTCGAGAGGCAGCGGCTGTTTTTTCCTGAAATTTTTATGAACGGCTGGTCGGAATAATTCAAATCATACGCCGTTGGGAAGATATCGACGAGACGCAACTTTTTCATGTAGAACACTCTCTCTAATTCCTTACGGTTTAAGAGCAGTTTCGATTTTACCGAAAAGCGGACACTGTTCTTCGCGAGACCAAAATCGTCGTATTTACTGCATCAGACAGAAGAACGCATTGCTTCAGACAAAATACCGCACTGCATCTGATGCGCAAGTGCACTGCATGGTTTCTTTTTGTTTAGACGTATTTTTTCTCGGACGAGGAAAGAAGAACGACCGCTTGCATTTAAATACCGCACTTCATTAGATGGGCAAGTGCACTACATGGTTTCTTGTTGTTTAGACGTATTTTTTTGTCGACGGGGAAAGAAGAACGCATCGCTTGCATTTAAATACCGCACTTCATTAGATGGGCAAGTGCACTGCATGGTTTTTTTCGTGGGACGTAAATTTTCCCAAACGAGATGGAGTGCACTGCTTCAGATGAAAAACCACACTGCATCGGACGAGCAAGCGCACTTCATGATTTCTTTTGTCGGACGTAAAAAAATTCAAGAGTGTACTACAAAGTCCATCAGAGCGGACTTTTTTAAAGACCGGAGTGCACTGCATTTGCATTCTTTTAAATGTATTTTTTTTCTAAATGGATTGTAATGCAGAGTCCTTTCGTAGTGGACCCTTTTTTAGACCAAAGTGCACAGGATGGTCGAAAAAAATGAACCACAACACCACGTGAGATGAACAACCTTTTTTCATGAAGAACCATCCATGCATATTAAAATGAATTTCTCAACAAATAATTAAACGCATTCCCAACAGCAACAAATCCCATAATAGTGAAGTGCACTCATTTGTGCGCCGACCTGCACACACACAACATGTGAACCTTGTCTCAGATCCAAGGTAGATGTCATGGGAGGAGAGGACTGCACGCGAGCCGTATTTTGCCCTGCACACTCATGGCCCAACACAGCACACATAGATCAGATAACATAGCAAAAGAGACTGAAAAATAGCATGTATTAGGGCTGAACTAAACTGAATGCATCTAGCAGCCAAATCATGTGCGCACTGCCGACGAGCATAATACCAGCAGTCCTATCTTTTTGTGTGCGTTTTTATTCTTTGCATCACAAAAATTAGAGTGAACCACAGTGGACAGAGTAGCGAACCTCTGCAAAAGACAGTAAAGCTTTTTCTTACCAAAGTAGAGTGTTGCTTCATCCTTGCTCTGCTGGAGCCAAAGACAGCAGAAACGCACACGCGCACCAGATTACTTTCGCACGCCATCTGGTGGTCACTCTCATCTCGAGGGGACTGCTTGTAGAGGGAGGTGCTGGGAGGGAAGTAGTCGTGGAAGAACTTCATGCTCTCTCACCCTATGAAACCACGCTGCACGAAACCTTCGGAGCACCGGCGAGCACGGGGAGGTGGTGGCGCGTGCGGTCGGAGCATCTAGAAGTTGAGACGTTGGCTTGGGAGCCTGATCCGGAGTCCAGGGAATCAGGGATCCATGGATCGAGCATCCCGGGCGAACAAATGAGAGAATGAGAGGGGAACGACTTTGCCATCGGAGCATGTCGGAGGAGCCCCGCACCTTCCGCAGTCCACCATCCAGGAGGTGCGGTGCAGTTGTGTTCGTCGAGCAGCACGGGCACGAGCAAGTAACTTCATTTGTGTTTGCGCACTTTCCGAGCTGCAAGGCCACGACCGCGGACTGCATGACTATGGTTTGCTGGACTGCGCGATTGTAGGAGACGAGGGGGCCGGCGAGCTCGAAGGGAGAGGAGGTCGCATGCCGCGTTGGTTGGCAGGGGAGTCAGGGGATTCTCCCCGTCACGTCTCCGGTGTGTTGGAGGAGCAAGGCGTGGCGGTTCCCGATGCGCCCCAACGCCGGAGTTGCTCGCGCGCAGATGGCCGATCGTGGCTTCGGTGGTGGCACCGGATCCGCTGCTAATGGCCGCGCCCCGAACCGTGGCCGCCGGATCTGGTGGTGATGGCCGCGTCCAGGGCTTGTGGGTGCCAGATCCGGCCACGGGGCACCGCGACATGGGTAGGTCCGGCCACGGCGGAGGCAGACCTAGGCCACAACGGGGGAGGGAAGTTCGGGGAGGGGAGGCAGAGAAGTTGTGCTCGCCGGCGGTAGGAAGCAGTAACGGGGGGAAGGGGAAGTTGGTGCTGGTGTAGGGCATGGTAGAGGGGCGGGGCCGGGTGGCGCGTGGAGGCGCGATGCGGGGACGGCGCTCTGCGATCCGGTCGGGGTTGAGGCGCAGGGAATGAGGTGGTTTGGTGGTGTGGGAGAGCGTGGTGGGGCGGCGCGGGGCAGGGGGTGGGTGGTTGCGAGGGAGAGGAAGAAGGCAGGGTTGGGTGCGTGTTTGCTGGGCTCGCTTCGGGTGCGTTTTTGTTAGCAGAATAAGCGAAAGTTTTATCATAATAAGGTCTTTAGGGGTGTTATCATAATAGACCCACCCTATATATATATACCGCGCCGGACTTTGCAACAGCTCATCCCGACTCCGTTCGGTCACCGGAGTTGTCATGATAGTCTCCTTCTTCCACCGGCATTCGGTCGTCGGAGCCATTATGATCATGACTTTCCTCCTCCATTGTTCGATCACCAGAGCCTGCTTCATCCTCGCCTTCCAGACCATCGGTGTCATTGAGAAGCTACAAGAGATCACCTCCGCCAAAGATTATATCCCCCAACAACTGTTATTTTTCCAAGTCTCTTTGTTGATCCATAGTTTCTGCAAATATTACAACATGGTAATTGATATACAAACATGAGAGATGGATATATTAGTGGCAAACATAGACCTAGCTAGCAAATCATAGCAAAGAATATTAATTAGTGGCCTCGACGCTTCTATAGTTTGGGGTGGCCTCAACAATGCTTCTAGGGTTTGGGGTGGCCTCGACGACAACGCTCTTTTAACTCGGTAAATTTGGGTGGCCTTGATGATTCTAGGGTTTGGGGTGGCCTCGGCAACGCTTCTAGGGTTTGGGGTGGCCTTGACGCTTCTAGGGTTTGGTCGGGCGAGAGGGTTTGATCGACGTCCCCCCTCATGTTGAAGAGTTACCGGAGTTCTCTCCTGAATGTCCAACGTCCGGATCGCCTCTCTCATGAATGTCAAACAAGGGATTTAACAAAATGGCGCCATTCTAGATGTGCAGAAAATGATCCATATTTTTCCTAATCTCATCTACCCTTCTATATGTCACATTGTCTAGTGTCAAAGGATTTAAGAAAACCATGGATTCATCATTAGCCGGAAGTAATAGGTGCATGATGGTACGCAGCTGTCCAAAGTTGTTTTGGAACGGAGTCCCAGATAGGATAATTCTCTTTTTGGTACAAAGTTCAGCAAGAGCCTTCCGGATATCGCTATTTGAAAGGCCTTTGCTAAACTTCGTACCAAAAAGTGAATTATACTATCTGGGACTCTGTTCCAAAATAACTTTGGAGAGCTTCATACCATCATGCGCCTGTTACTTCCGGCTAATGATGAAGTCATTGATTTCTTCAATACTTTGCCACAAGACAACAGGACATATAGAACGTTACGTAGATGAGATCAGAAAAAATGGATCAACTTGTGCACATCCATAATGGGGGCATTCTTGATAAATCTCGATCCTCGACCCCTCGACGACCCTCAACCCTCGACCCCTCGGTGATCCTCGAAACTCGACCCCTCGGCGACCCTCGACCCCTCGCCGACCCTCGACCCTCCACCCTAGTTCCCGACACTCGACCGCTCGACGACCCTCGACCCCTCGACGACCCTTGACCATCGACCCCTCGACAACCCTCGACCCCTCAATGACCCTCGACCCTCGACCCTCTACACTAGTTCCCGACCCTCGACTGCTGGGCGATCCTCGACACCCTCGTTCCTGATAAAAAATAAGAAGAGGAAGTCGAATAAAAAAAAGAGGATAAGAAGAAGGAATAGAGGAGAAGAAGAAAAAATAGGAGAAGAAGACGGAATAGAGGAGAAGAAGAAAAAATAGAATAATATTCTATTTTTTCTTATTCTCCTCTTTTTTTTCTGTTTCCTGTTCTTATTTTTTTCTCCTCTTCTTCCTCTCCTATTCTTCTTCTTCTTCTTCTTCTTCTTCTTCCTCTTCTTATTTTCCTTTTTCCACTCCTTCTTTTTCATCTTCTTCCTTCTTCCTTCTTCCTCTTTTCTTCTTTTTCCTTATTTTCCTTTTTCCTCTCCACTAACCTAAAATCTACTAACCTAAAATGCTATGAACATCCATGCATTTGAACGAAAAAATACATATGTGAACAAAAAAATAATACATATATGACCATTCAAGTTATACATATAGCCACATACATATATACATTATGTATGAACAATATAATTCATCATATAAAAAATCAACATATATAAAAAAATGCAAATAGCCCCGGCGGCGGCGGCTCACAGCGGAGGCGGCGATGGTACAACGACGGCGACGGTGGGGGCGGCGATGGCATGGAGATGGCGACGGTGGTGGCGGCGATGGCACACGATGATGGCGACGGTGGGGGCGGGCCGCGGGGCAAGGGCGCGCGCGGGCGGGCGCGCTCGAGGGTGGGGCACCAGGGGTAGGGGAAAGGGCACGGGGAAGACGACTGCGGCGACAGGGCCCGGGCGAGACGAGCATGACGACGGGGACGATGGGGCACGGGCGACGATGACGACGGGGCAGCCTGGCGTTGAGCTCGGCGTCGTCGGGGAGGCGTCGGCGATGGCGAAAGGCGACGAGGAGCGAGCGGCGACGGGGCAGAGCGCGGCGATGACGACGGTGATGAGGAGCGGCCTCGCGGCGTCGGGGGAGAATGGGAGCACCTGGGGAAAATTTCCTAAGTGTTTTCTTATATAGCCACCCCTTTGGTCCCGGTTCGTGGCACCAACCGGGACCAATGCCCCCCTTCGGTCCCGGTTCGTGCCGCCAACCAGGAGCAAAGGTTTGTTTTGGCTAGGCGAAAGGGCAGGTAGCAAAACCCTTTGGTCCCGTTTGGTGGCACGAATCGGGACCAAAGGGTGGCATTGGTCCCGTTTGGTGCCACGAACCGGGACCAGAGTTACGATATTGGTCCCGGTTCGTGGCATCAACCGGGACCAACGGCCTTGTGCTGTAACTGGCGCGGTGCAGTGGGATGTTTAGTCCCACCTTGCTAGCTGAGACACGCTGTGTGCTGTTTATAAGCTCTGGCCCACCCTCTCTCTCGAACTCCTTTAAACTGCAGGCCTACAGGCCTAATCGCACACTGATATGCATGTCGGACTACTGGGCCTTCTGTGGGCCTAAATCCTGGCCCACTTGGCTGGTTGGGTTTCTAGTTGTATTCAGGCTGTGGTGGCCCAGTAGGCAGCATTTTTTCCAGTTTTGTTTTTTCATTTTTATATTATTTTGTTTTTTGGTTTATTTTTTTAATTATTTTGCTGTTAGGTCACAAAATTGTATACTTTCTATTAGTGCCATTAGATTTCAAATTTGAATAGATTAAATTTGAATTCTTTGAAATTTGTGTGAATCACTAGTTTGTGAATAACTTCAATATAAAAATAGATTTTTGACTGATACTTTTTCCTTCTATTTAATATTATTTTGTTTTATCATTATTTTCAATTTGGTAATCTTTAGGTAATTTTGAATGCATGTTTTCATAAAAAACAGATTTTCTTATTTTAGTTTGCTATTAAAGTTTCTAACAAAAAATTTCTTTATGAAAATTCTTTTTGCTATTAATGTTTTGAACACAAAATACTTTGCTAATTTTAGTTGCATGAATTTTATATAATTTTAGTTTCAAAAATACTAGAGGATTGTAAAAGCTTTTTTGATGATTCCTTTTGCTATTACAGATTTATAACAGATTTTTAGTTGATTCTTTTTGCTATTGAAGAATATTATAGTTTTGTTTTAGTTGATCATAACAGAATATTTTAATTGATTATTTTTAGTTCATTCTTTTTGCTGTTAGTTCATTCTTTTGCTATTGGTTCATCATTTGAGCTAAATGACCTGAAATTGAAAAAGCACTACAAATGAACTACGAAAAAGGTTGAAAGTTGGCATGGTATCATCACTTTGCCAACATAGCATGTGCTAAAAAGTTGAGAGGGTTACGGCAAAAACTGGATGCACTTCGTGTACAAAATGAACAATCTCTTTTGAAGTATAAAGGTTTCGATCGAAAACTCATCTGTTACAAAGGGGTTTCATTTTTTTGAACTTATTTGAACTCCAGACTTTTTGTGTGTTCAAAATGCACCATTCAAAGCCACATCATCAATTTTCAACCCTTTCTGACTTCATTTGGTATTTTCCATGCATTTACTTATATTTTTGATATAAATGACCCTGAAATTGGAAAGCACTACAAATGAACTCTGAAAAGGTTGAAAGTTGGCATGGCATCATCATTTATGCACTTCATGATGGACAATCTCTTTCGAAGTATCAGGATTTCGGACGAAAAGTCATCAGTTACAAAGGGATTTTATTTTTTGAACTTATTTGAATTCCAGACTTTTTGTGTGTTCAAAATGCACCATTCAAAGCCACATCATCAATTTTCAAGCCTTTCTGACTTCATTTGGTATTTTTCATGCATGTACTGTTTTTTTGAGCTAAATGACCCTGAAATTGAAAAGCACTACAAATGAACTCTGAAAAGGTTTAAAGTTGGCATGGTATCATCATTTCACCCACATAGCATGTGCTAAAAAGGTGAGAGGGTTACGGCAAAAACTAGATGCACTTCGTGTACAAAACGGACAATCTCTTTCGAAGTATAAAGGTTTCGGACGAAAACTCATCTGTTACAAAAGGTATTTCATTTCTACACATGTAACTGGAGTGATATTCTAGATCAAAGGCATCATCATAATAGTTGTGGAGAGAAAGTCTTCACTTTTTCTTCGCTTGTGTCCTTTGCTTATTACGCCGTAACCATGGATAATCTTTATCGTTTAATAGGGTGCTTGGTCAGCCTTGACTCTGAATGGAGGAACTTCATGAAACTTTTCACAATCTTCAGACATGTCAGTCTTGCCCTCCAATCCCATGATGTCACTTTTTCCTGAAAGAACTATGTAGCGCTTTGGCTCGTCGTATGATGTATTCGCTTCCTTATCTTTTCTTTTTCTCGGTTTGGTAGACATTGGCTAGGACGAATGGTTCATTTGTGAATCCAAGACTGTTCAGATCCACTATTGTCATTCCACTGTGGGTCTACCTCTACCCCGCTGATAACCCATAAGTATAGGGGATCGCAACAGTTTTCGAGGGTAGAGTATTCAACCCAAATTTATTGATTCGACACAAGGGGAGCCAAAGGATATTCTCAAGTATTAGTAGTTGAGTTGTCAATTCAACCATACCTGGATAACTTAATATCTCCAGCAAAGTATTTATTAGCAAAGTAGTATGGAAGTAATGGTAACAGTGGCAAAAGTAACACTAGCAGTTTTGTAGTAATTTCAATAGTGGCAACGGTAAAGTAACTAAGCAAAGATCAATATGTGAAAAGCTCGTAGGCATTGGATCAGTGATGGAAAACTATGTCGGATGCGATTCCTCATGCAATAGTTATAACACGGGGTGACATAGAACTAGCTCCAGTTCATCAATGTAATGTAGGCATGTATTCCGAATATAGTCATACGTGCTTATGGAAAAGAACTTGCATGGCATCTTTTGTCCTACCCTCCCGTGGCAGCGGGGTCCTATTGGAAACTAAGGGATATTAAGACCTCCTTTTAATAGAGTACCGGGCCAAAGCATTAACACTTAGTGAATACATGAACTCCTCAAACTATGGTCATCACCGGGAGTGGTCCTGATTATTGTCACTTGAGGTTACCGGATCATAACACATAGTAGGTGACTATAGACTTGCAAGATAGGATCAAGAACTCACATATATTCATGAAAACATAATAGGTTCAGATCTGAAATCATGGCACTCGGGCCCTAGTGACAAGCATTAAGCGTAGCAACGTCATAGCAACACCAATCTCAGAACATAATGGATACTGGGGATCAAACCCTAACAAAACTAACTCGATTACATGGTAAATCTCATCCAACCCATCACCGTCCAGCAAGCCTACAATGGAATTAGTCAGGCACGGCGGTGAGCATCATGAAATTGGTGATGCAGGATGGTTGATGATGACGACAGTGACGGATTCCCCTCTCCGGAGCCCCGAACGGACTCCAGATCGGCCCTCCCGAGAGAGATTAGGGCTTGGCGGCGTCTCCGTATCGTAAAATGCGATGAATCCTTCTCTCCTACTTTTTTTCTCCATGAACGTGAATATATAGAGTTGGAGTTGATGTCGGTGGAGCACCAGGGGGCCCACAAGTAGGGGTGGGCATATAACCCGAAAACCGATTTACCGAACCGATTTAACCTGGACCGAAGCTGAAGTGACCGAAACCGTAACCTTCGGTACAAATCTCGGTTAGCAATTCTAAAAGACCGAATTAAGTTCGGTGAATTCGGTCTGTACCCTCGGTCCACCGAACTGACCGAAACACCGAGGCCCTACACCTAATTCCTATCTTGCCAGCTGCGGCACAACCGCAGCCCCGCGCGTACGTAGGGAACTAGCGCCTCCTCCTGCCGTCCTCCCAAAACGTCGCTTATCCCAAATCGCCTTCTCCCAAAATCATGACACAGATCGACCCTTGCCCTCCCCAAGACCGCAAGTCTCACGTCCGTAATCTGTACCTTCCATGGCCGCTTGATTTCCTGTCTCCTGAGCATCCTACATGGGGTCCGATACCTCGCTACATGAGGTCCTCTGTCCGCCACACCGGCAGCGGCGGCCGGTCAATTTCCGCAGAAGAAGTTGGATGCTGCATGCTGCAACAAGTGGCTGGACGAATTCTGCATCGAACACTGCTGTTTGCCTGCGACGTAAGTACACTAGTTGATCTCTATTCTATCATATTCTTATTCCATCCAGATCCAAGTTCGTGATTTGATCCTTGTTGTGAGGGCAATGATAAGCAAGATGTCTTTGCCAAGTCAACCATTGGTGACAGTTGAAGAATAAGCAATCAAGCTTCAAGTTTAGATGATGGGAGATTGTACTTATCCTGCTCAAAAGCTTCTTGCTGATTGCACCTTCTTTTATCAAACTTAAGTGTTAAGTCGGACTTATCGATTGTATCATGTGTGCTAAACTTAGTTTTTGAGTCGAATCTGCTATGTTTATCGTCATTCTTGTCTATTTGAGAACGGTGTGGTACAAGACAAAGTATATGTCGGCAATATTTTCTGTGCATAATATGCAGCTAATCGCCTTCTGTGAAAATTTGTAGTTGATCATTTCTAAGCCTGCATGTTGTCTGTTGGTGCAGTTTGTGGCTATCTGAAACTTTTTTCGGCCTCCTTTTTCCGTCAGAGCAAGTTGTGCGCCTGTGCCAGTCTCTCACATTTGTTTGTTATGCCAACCCATCTAGCATCAATGACTATATATAATATATTATATCCGACCATCCCAGCCTACCCGAATGCCCCATCTTTCCAAAGAGGTTTGTCCGGTGCACCGAGGACCGAACCGAATGATCCATAATCGAACTCTCGGTTATGTTAATTGGTAGAGACCGATCGGTTCATATTTGCTGAGAACCGAAAATAAAAAAATACCGAACCACCGAACTGAACGGTTCGGGAGAACCGAACGCCCAGCCCTACCACGAGGCAGGGAGGCATGCCCAGGGGGTAGGGTGCGCCCCCCACCCTCGTGGACAGGGTGTGGGCCCCCTGGACTTGATTCTTTCGCCATTATTTTTTATTAATTCCAAAAATAATCTTTGCGGAGTTTCAGGTCATTCCGAGAACTTTTATTTCTGCACAAAAATAACACCATGGCAATTCTGCTGAAAACAGTGTTAGTTTAGGTTAGTTCCATTCAAACCATGCACCTTAGAGTCCAAACAAGGGCAAAAGTGTGTGCAAAAGTAGATACGATGGAGATGTATCAACTCCCCCAAGCTTAAACCTTTGCTTGTCCCTAAGAAATTTAGTTGACAAACTGAAAGTGATAAAGAAGAACTTTTACAAACTCTGTTTTCTCTTATTGTTGTAAATATGTAAAGCCAGCATTCAAGTTCTCAGCAAAGATTATGAACTAACCATATTCACAATAACACTTAGGTCTCATGTTTACTCATATCAATGGCATAATCAACTAGTGAGAAATAATAATAAATCTTGGATGACAACACTTTCTCAAAATAATCATATATGATATAACAAGATGGTATCTCGATTTCTGAGACCGAAAAACATAAATGCAGAGCACCTTTGAAGATCAAGGACTGACTAAACATTGTAATTCATGGTAAAAGAGATCCAGTCATAGCCATACTCAATATAAATTAATAGTAATGGATGCAAATGACAGCGGTGCTCTCCAACTGGTGCTTTTTAATAAGAGGATGATGACTCAACATTAAAGTAAATAGATAGACACTTCGCAGAGGGAAGCAGGGATTTGTGGAGGTGCCAGAGCTCAAGTTAAATAATATTTTGGGTGGTATACTTTCATTGTCAACATAACAACCAAGAGATCTCGATATCTTCCATGCCACACACATTATAGGCGGTTCCCAAACAGAATTGTAAATTTTATACTCCCCTCCACCAACAATCATCAATCCATGGCTTGCCCAAAACAACGGGTGCCTCCAACTAACAACAATCCTGGGGGAGTTTTGTTTGCAATTTATTTTGATTTGATTTGAGCATGGGACTGGGCATCCCGGTGACCAGCCATTTTCTCGTGAGTGAGGAGCAGGGTCCACGCCTCTTGCGAATAACCCGCCTAACATGGAAGATATAGACAGCCCCGGTTGATACATGAGCTGTTCAAGCATACAAATCATAATTTCATTTGAAGGTTTAGAGTTTGGCACATACAAATTTACATCGAACGGCAGGTAGATACCGCATATATGAAGGTATGGTGGACTCATATGGAATAACTTTGAGGTTTATGGAAGTGGATGCACAAGCAGTATTCCCTCTTAGTACAAGTGAAGGCTAGAAAAGGACTAGGAAGCGACCAACTAGAGAGCGACAACAGTCATGAACATGCATTAAAATTAATAGACATTGAGTGCAAGCATGAGAAGGATATAATCCACCATGAACATAAATATCGTGGAGGCTATGTTGATTTTGTTTCAACTACATGCGTTAACATGTGCCAAGTCAAGTCACTCGAATCATTTAAAGCAGGATACCACCCTATCATACCACATCACAACCATTTTAACAACATGTTGGCATGCAAGGTAAACCATTATAAACTCCTAGCTAATTAAGCATGGCATAAGCAACTAAAATCTCTAATTGTCATTGCAAACATGTTTATTCATAATAGGCTGAATCAGGAACGATGAACTAATCATATTTACAAAAACAAGATGGTCGAGTTCATACCAGCTTCTCTCATCTCAATCAGTCCATCATATATCGTCATTATTGCCTTTCACTTGCATGCCCGAATACTGTGGATAATAATAATAGTGCACGTGCATTGGACTAAGTTGGAATCTGCAAGCATTCAATTCAAGGGAGAAGACAAGGTAATATGGGCTCTTGGTTAAATCAATAATAATGCATATGAGAGCCACTCAACGTTTTCATCATGGTCTTCTGCTCTCGTCCCCAAAGAAAAGAAAATACATAAAACTATTTACACGGGAAAGCTCCCAACAAGCAAAAGAAGAACGAGAAATCTTTTTGAGTTTTCTTTCAATTACTACTACTATAGGCATGGAAAGTAAACTAGCTAAAAGCTATAACTAATTTTTTTGTTTTTCTTAAGGTTATTGAAACACACAAGTCGAAAACAAGAAAAGAAAATAAACTAGCATGGATAGTACAATGAAAAAGTATGAGAACTGACAACTAGCGTGAGTGTGTGAACATGAATGTAATGTCGGTGAGAAATACATACTCCCCCAAGCTTAGGCTTTTGGCCTAAGTTGGTCTATGCCCATAGGTCAAAGCTACTCTCTACAGTGTACTGAGGAGTGTCATCTGAGTGCCACTGGCTGGCGATCTCCTCCGGATCCCACTGATAAAAGGACTGTCGATAAGGGTCGAGTGGTGGTTCCGGCTCAAGTTCTAGAGCTGGTGTCTGGGTCCGGTATGCGTAAACGGCCTCCGGCAAGATGAGGTACGTGCCTGAAAATATGTTAAACAAGATAATAGTCTCACTGTGAGTTTTATTAAATCTCAAATTATACTTAGGCATCATCTCATTATTTTTAACAATAAATTCATATGCTATCATACACTTATAATCTAGAAAAATAGAGGGCAACAACTTTTCCTCTTTCTCATTGTGCCTAATAGGTATCCTAAAGTGTTTAGCAAGGCGTGAAGCGAAGATGACTCCAAAGATGGGGCCCTTTGTACGGTTCAGACTTAACCGTTTAGCAATAATAGCGCCCAAACTAAAAGTGTTATTGTGAAACAAGGCATGGCACAAAATAACAATATCAGGGGCACTAAGGTTTCCACAGTTTCCGCGACCAATTAAGCATCTACTAGCAAATATTGCAAAGTAACGTAGAACAGGAATGTGTGTGCTAGTAATTATTGCATCGGAAATCTTCCTCGTCTCCCCTACATCAATCATATCAATAAATCCATCTGCATCACTATGATGTGGTTCCTCTATGCTGCCCTCAAACGGTATCTTGCAAACCCCACAAAAATCATGTAGTAACATCTCCTTAACCTCATCATATAAGTGAAACTCCACTGAAGGTGGTGATTTCCTAGCATGAAAGTAAAAATTTTGCACGAAAGTATTAGTGAGTAGGAGATACTGATCGAGCTGGTCGTGGAGGAAGTCGGTGAGGCCTGCATTCTCAGCTAAATGATAAAAATCATCATGAATCCAGGCTGCTCTCAAGAGCTCATCACAAGGCCATTCACACGGCCGAACCTCCGTGGTGCGAGGGAGATTAAATTTGGGCTTTTTACTCTCCTCATTTTGTTTATCCTTCGAGCTTCGGCTCGAAGAGCCCCTCAAAAATCTCTTCATCATTTTCTGAAAATTTCTGAAATGTTTAGTAACTCAAAAAAAAAGTGAACCAAACTCAATAAAATTGATAGCAACTACTCCCACAAGTGCCTATAGACTATATCACACATTAAAACTACTTGGGACCAAATAAATTTGACATGCAAGCTCAAGAACAGGGTCACCTTAGCAGCAAGAATTTGCAATGAATAAAGCACTAGAACAAAAACTAACTAGACCAGTGGAGGAGACACATACCAAAGAACAATCCCCCAAAGCAGTTTCGTGAATGAAGCTTTGAACAAGGAGATCGAAAATGGCAACAAGATGAGCTAGAACTTGTGCTTGAGCTGGTTGGTGATATTTTTGGGAGGAAGAAGGAGTGTGTGGTTGCAGGAATCAGCGGAGGGGGGCTACCAGGGGCCCATGAGGCAGGGGGCGCGCCCTGGGCCCTCGTGGCCAGGTGCTTGTCCCCTCTGGTGTGTTCTAAGTGCCAAATATTCTGAAATATTCTAGAAAAAACATATTTAATTTTTAGGGCATTTGGAGAACTTTTATGTTTGTGGTATCTTTTTATTGCACAGATAATTCAAAAAACTGACAGAAAATACTATTTTTGCTTTATTAAATCTAAATTACAGAAAGTAAAAGGAGGGTACAGAGAGTTGTGCTTTCTAACTTCATCCATCTCATGCTCATCAAAAGGAATCAACTAACAAGGTTGATCAAGTCTTGTTAACAAACTCATTCCGAATCGCATGAAACCGGAGAATTTTTGAATAGCACTAGCTTACCTCAACAGGGATATGTACATCCCCAACAATAAGAATATCATATTTCTTCTTGATAGTAGGAAGAGGAAATTCAAAACCTCGAATGGTAATAGTTAGAATCTTTCGAATAGAATTTATATCGTGGTCTCGAAGTTGTTTCCTCGGAAAGTGTACTGTATGCTCATTACCATTAACATGAAAAGTGACATTGCCTTTGTTGCAATCAATAACAGCCCCTGCAGTATTCAAAAAGGGTCTTCCAAGGATATTCAACATACTATCGTCCTCAAGAATATCAAGAATAACAAAGTCCGTTAAAATAGTAACGTTTGCAACCAGAACAGGCACATCCTCACAAATACCGACAGGTATAGCGGTTGATTTATCGGCCATTTGCAAAGATATTTCAGTAGGTGTCAACTTATTCAATTCAAGTCTATGATATAAAGAGAGAAGCATAACACTAACAACGGCTCCAAGATCACATAAAGCAGTTTTAACATAGTTTCTTTTAATGGAGCATGGTATAGTTGGTACTCCTGGATCTCCAAGTTTCTTAGGTATTCCACCCTTAAAAGTATAATTAGCAAGCATGGTGGAAATTTCAGCTTCCGGTATCTTTCTTTTATTCAAAACAATATATTTCATGTAATTAACATCCGGATTCATTTTAAGCATATCAATAAAACGCATACGTAAAAAGATAGGTCTAATCATTTCAGCAAAACGCTCAAAATCGATCTCTTTCTTTACCGTATTTTTCTTGGATGGTTTAGGAGGAAAAGGCATGGGTTTCTGGACCCATAGTTCTCTTTCTTTACCGTGCTTCCTAGTAACGAATTCTCTCTTATCATAACGTTGATTCTTTAATTGTGGGTTATCAAGATCAACAGCAGGTTCAACCTCTAGACGATTATTATTGCTAGGTTGAGCATGAACATGAACCTTATCATTAACATTAAGACTTGGTTCATGTTCATCACCAGATTGTGTTTCAGCGTCAGAAATAGAAATATCATTGGGATTCTCAGGTGTGTCAACAGCAGGTTCACTAGAAGCATGCAAATTCCTATCATTTTCCTCTTCTTCTTTTTAGAAGGACTAGGTGCATCAACATTAATTATTTCTCTGAGTATCTTGCTCAATTCTCTTAGGGTGGCCCTCAGGATACAAAGGTTCCTAAGTCATTCTACCACCTCTAGTCACAATTCTAACAACATTATCATTTTTCTTATCATTTAATTCATTGAGAAAATCATTTTGAGCCTTAAGCACTTGTTCTACTTGAGTGGTAACCATAGAAGCATGTTTACTAACAAGTTTAAGTTCACCTTTAACTCTAGACACATAATAACTCAAGTGTTCAATCATATAAGCATTACGGTTCAATTATCTACCAACATAAGCATTGAAGTTTTCTTGTTTAACAATAAAATTATCAAACTCATCTAAGCATTGGCTAGCAGACATATAACGAGGAATATCACCTTCATCAAATCTATAGAGAGAATTTAGCTTTACTACCTGTGTCGGGTTATCAAGACCATGTATTTCTTCTATAGGTGGTAAACTAATTAAGGCCATGTATTTCTTCAACAGGAGGTAAATTCCTAAGGACTGAGAAATAGAACACCCCTTTTCTTCAGGGTTGGCTTAGGAGTTGGTTCAGGAAGTGTCCAATTGTTTTCGTTAGTCAACATATTATTCAATGACTATTCAGCTTGATCAATAGTTCTTTCCCTGAAAACACAACCAGCACAACTATCCAGGTGGTCTCTGAAAGCATCGGTTAGTCCACTATAAAAGATATCAAGTATTTCATTTTTTTAGAGGATGATCAGGCAAAGCATTAAGTAATCGGAGAAGCCTCCCCCAAGCTTGTGGGTGACTCTCTTCTTCAATTTGCACAAAATTATATATTTCCCTTAAAGTAGCTTGTTTCTTATGAGCGGGGAAATATTTAGCAGAGAAGTAATAAATCATATCCTGGGGACTACGCACACAACCAGGATCAAGAGAATTAAACCAAGTTTTAGCATAATCCTTTAGTGAGATGTGCCACAACAGTTTTAGATTCGTAGCCATAAAAAGGATCAGATTAAACCAAAGTAATTATCTCAGGATCGTTAGAGAAATCATAATCGTTATCAGTAATAAAGATATGTGAAGTAGAAAAAGTAGGGCCATATTTCATTCTAGCATTCAGAGACTTTTCTTTCAGCTTGGCTAATAATTTCTTAAGATCAGATCTATCATTGCAAGCAAGAAAATCTCTAGCAGTTTCTTCATCCATAACATAACCCTCAGGAACAACAGGCAATTCATATCTAGGGGGAGAATCTTCATCATCAGTTTCATCAATATTATTAGTTTAAAAAATTTCATTCTCTCTAGCCCTAGCAAGTTGTTCATCAAGAAATTCACCTATGGCACAGTATTATCAAGCATAGAAGTAGTTTCATCATAAGTATCACACATAGCAGAAGTGTCATCATCAATAACATGCGACATATCAGAGTTAATAGTAGAAGCACGTTTAGGTGTCGCAAGCTTACTCAAAAAAGATGGTGAATCAAGTGCATAGCTAGATGGCAGTTCCTTACTCCCCTCGTAGTTGACGGAAAAATCTTAGTAGTTTCGTCTTTAAAGTTCCTCATAGTGATCAGCAGATATAAATACTAATTGACTCAAAGAATAGAGTATTCAACCCAAATTTATTGATTCGACACAAGGGGAGCCAAATAATATTCTGAAGTATTAGAAGTTGAGTTGTCAATTCAACCACACCTGGATAACTTAATATCTACAACAAAGTATTTAGTAGCAAAGTAGTATGGAAGTAATGGTAACAGTGCCAAAAGTAACAGTAGCAGTTTTGTAGTAATTGTAACAGTGGCAACGGTAAAGTAACTAAGCAAAGATCAATATGTGGAAAGCTCATAGGCACTGGATCATTGATGGATAATTATGTCGGATGCGATTCCTCATGCAATAGTTATAACATAGGGTGACACAGAACTAGCTCCAGTTCATCAATGTAATGTAGGCATGTATTCCGAATATAGTCATACGTGCTTATGGAAAAGAACTTGCATGACATCTTTTGTCCTACCCTCTCCCGTGGCAGCGGGGTCCCATTGGAAACTAAGGGATATTAAGGCCTCCTTTTAATAGAGTACCGGACCAAAGCATTAACACTTAGTGAATACATGAACTCAAACTACGGTCATCACCGGGAGTGGTCCCGATTATTGTCACTTCGGGGTTACCGGATCATAACACATAGTAGGTTACTATAGACTTGCAAGATAGGATCAAGAACTCACATATATTCATGAAAACATAAAAGGTTCAGATCTGAAATCATGGCACTCGGGCCCTAGTGACAAGCATTAAGCATAGCAAAGTCATAGCAACATCAATCTCAGAACATAATGGATACGAGGGATCAAACCCTAACAAAACTAACTTGATTACATGGTCAATCTCATCCAACCCATCACTGACCAGCAAGCGTACGATGAAATTACTCGCGAACGGCGGTGAGCATCATGAAATTGGTGATGGAGGATGGTTGATGATGACGACGGCGATGGATTCCCCTCTCCGGAGCCCCGAACGGACTCCAGATCAGCCCTCCCGAGAGAGATTAGGCTGTGGCGGCGGCTCCGTCTCGTTAAACGCGATGAATCCTTCTCTCCTATTTTTTCTCCCCGAACGTGAATATATAGAGTTCGAGTTGAGGTCGATGGAGCACCAGGGGGCCCCCGAGGCTGGGAGGCGCGCCCTGGGGTTTGGGCGCGCCCCACACCATCGTGGACAGGGTGTGGGCCCTCTGGCCTTATTTCTTTCGCCAGTATTTTTTATTAATTCCAAAAATAATCTTCGTGGAGTTTCATGTCATTCTGAGAACTTTTATTTCTGCACAAAAATAACACCATGGCAATTCTGCTGAAAACAATGTTAGTCTGGGTTTGTTCCATTCAAGTCATGCAAGTTAGAGTCCAAAACAAGGGCAAAAGTGTTTCAAAAAGTAGATACGATGGAGATGTATCACCCGCCTCCTGACAAATTGACCCATTTGCACTGAAACAAAGGGAACTTAAGATCATGTCCATTTTCAAGTTCCCATATGTCCACTATGTAACCATAACATGTGTCATTTCCCCTCTTGGTTGCTGCATCAAAGTGGACACCCGCTATTTTGGTTTGTGCTCTTTTGATCTTGGGCGATCGTGTAAAATGTAATCCCATTTATCTCGTACCCTTTGTAAGTCAATACAGTCGAAGATGGTCCCCTGACCAACCAGTACAGCTCATCAGAAACAGTGTTGTGACCCCTGAGACGTTGATAACCCACAAGTATAGGGGATCGCAACAGTTTTTGAGGGTAGAGTATTGAACCCAAAATTATATATTTGACACAAGGGGAGCCAAAGAATATTTGAAGGTATTAGCAGCTGTGTTGTCAATTCAACCACACATGGAGAATAATTATCTGCAGCAAAGTGATTAGTAGCACAGTAATATGACAGTTTTGATGATAGTGGCAGTAGCAACAGTAACGGTAACAGTGATAGCAGTGATATGGAAGCAGTAACGATAGCAGTAGCAACAGTAGTAACTTAGCAAGAACAAATATAAGATAAATTCGTAGGCATTGGATCAGTGACTCGTTAGATGATATTCATCATGGGACAATTATAACCTAGGGCGATACGACACTAGCTCTAGTTAATAAATATAATGTAGGCATGTATTCCGTAAATAATCATACATGCTTATGGAAAGAACTTGCATGACATCTTTTGTCCTACCCTCCTGTGGCAGCGGGTTCCTATTGGAAACTAAGGGATATTAAGGCCTCCTTTTAATAGAGAACCGGAACAATACATTAGCACACGACGAACACATGAACTCCTCAAACTACGATCATGATCGGGAGTGGTCCCGACTATTGTCACTCCGGGGTTACCGGATCATAACACGTAGTAGGTGACTATAACTTGCAAGATCGGATCTAGAACATGGATATAATGGTGATAACATAAACAGTTCAGATGTGACATCATGGCACCTGGGCCCAAAGTGACAAGCATTAAGCATGGCAAAGTCATAGCAACATCCATCTTAGAACATAGTGGATACTAGGGATCAAGCCCTAACACAACAAACTCGATTACATGATGAATCTCATTCAACTCGTCACCGACCAGCGAGCCTACGAAGGAATTACTCACTCCCGGTGGGGAGGATCATGAAATTGGCGATGGGGATGTGTTGGTGATAACGAAGATCGAAGATCCCCCTCTCCGGAGCCCCAAACGGACTCCAGATCTGGCCTGTCGACGAAGAACTGGAAACAGCGACGGCTCCGTCTCGTGAAACGCGATAATTCTTTCTCCCTGAATTTTTCCTAGAATAATGGGATTTTATAGCGTCGGTTTGAGGATCAGCAGGGCCACCAGGTGGGCAGCACCCACCTGGGCGCTCTTGGGGGGGGGGGGTAGGCGCACCCTGGGGGGTTGTGCCCACCCAGGTGCCCCCCTCAGTTACCTCCTGGCTCGATAAATTCTCATTTGATATAAAAAATCCTCGCAAAGTTTCGTTCCATTCCGAGAAGTTTTATTTCTGCACAAAATAACACCATGGTAGTTCTGCTGAAAATAGCGTCAGTCCGGGGTTAGTTTCATTCAAATCATGGAAATTAGAGTCCAAAACAAGAGCAAAAGCGTTAGGACGTATCAAATCCCCAAGCATAAACCATTGCTTGTCCTCAAGCTATTAAGTTTATAAACTGAAAGTGAAAAATAAAAACTTTTACGAACTCGTTTGATCTTGTTTCATAAATAAGCTTAAACAACACCCAGGTTTTCAGCAAGGATTATAACTAACCATGTCAACAATAACTTTTAAAAATTATATTAACTCATATCAATGACATAATCACTAGAGAGCAATAATAAGATATCTCAAATAGGAACACGTTGTCAAAACAACCATGATATAGTATGACAATGATGGTATCTCGTTAGCCCTTTCTGAGACCGCAAAACATAAATGCAGAGCACACCCAAAGTTCAAGCAGTGACTAAACATTGTAATTCATGGTAGAAAAGATCTAGTCATGATCCACCCAACATTAGCTATACACAATGCATCAGCATGACAATAGTGCTCTCAAGTTCTGGCGCTTATTGGAGAAGATGACACAACAGAAAAAGTAAATAAATTGTCCCTTCGCAGAGGGAAGCAGTGATTTGTAGAGGTGCGAGAGCTCAAGTTTTTAAAACAGAGGTAAATGATATTTTGAGACATGCACCCTTCTCATTTACTTCACGACCATCAGTTATCAATATCTTCAATGCTAAGCATGCTAGTGGCGGTTCCCAAGTGGAAAGGTAAAGGTTATGACTCCATTGAGAGTTTTTGTTTGATTATTTGTAAGCTCTTTTCTGTTTGCAGTTTGGGACTGGGCATCCCTATTACCGCCCTTTTCTCGTGCAATGGCAAATGAATAAACACTCGACCTGAGAATAACCCGCTTAGCATGGAAGATACCGACTACCTCCTGTCGTTCCATAAATGATCCATGCACACAAAAAGGATGTTTATTTGAATTTTTTCGAGGTGGCACATGAAAATTTACTTAGGATGGCAAGGTAATACTCCCTCCGTTCCTTGCTATAAGGTGTATAGATTTTTGAGGAAAAACCCAAAATATAAGGTGTATTGAGTTGCACCACTCGTATGGATAATTTTTTTTGGGATTCGATTACATTTCCTTATATTAGGCAAGCTCCTCTATTTTCTCATGCCAATTAGTTAGGTGTAATCTCGCCCAAAACTTGTGAAATTTTCCCTCCACGTGCGTTCTTTAATTTCCGTGCCAAAAACTATACACCCTATATTTAGGAACGGAGGGAGTACTGCATATAGGTAGGTATGGTGGACTCATATGGAATAACTTGGGTTTCAGGTTTTGGATGCACAAGCAGAATTCTCACTTAGTACAGGCGAAGGCTAGCAAATAGGTTAAGATGCAGCCAGCTAGAGAGCAACAATGGTCATGAACATGTATTATGCATAAGTAACATTGGATACTAGCAGGAGTAGGATATGAACACCATGAACATAAATATCATAGAGGCTATGTTGGTTTTGATTCAACTACATGCATGAACATGTGCCAAGTCAAGCCACTCGAACATTCAGAGGAAGATACCATATCATCATACTACATCACAATCATTTTAACGCAATGTTGATATCCAAGACATGTCATTATTCACTCCTAGCTACTTATGCATGGCATGAGAAACTATAATCTCTAATGGTCATTGCAAACATGTTTGATCATAATAGGCTGAAGCATGGATACTAGCTTAAACATATTTACAAAAACAGAACAAGTCGAGTTCATACCCGTATCTCTCTACCACGGCCAGTTCATACCCATATCGTCATTATTGCCTTTCACTTGCACGACCGAATGATTTGAAAATAATGATAGTGCAAGAGTGTCGTGGACTAAGCTGGAATATGCAAACATTTTATTCAAGAGGAGAATACAAGGTAACATGGGCTCTTTGTTAGATCAACAATAATGCAACTAAGAGCCACTCAACATTTTCATCTTGGTCTTCTCCTCGGTATGACTCGATAAAAGAAAAGGAAATTCAGAGAAACACAATGAAATATTTTTGGAGTTCTTGGTGTTTCGACAGCAAGAAAATGAAAAAGGGATAAGCAAAAACAAGAAAAACTATTTACACGGGAGAGCTCCCAACAAGTAAAAGAAGAACAAGGAAATCTTTTTGGGTTTTGTTTTTAGTGCTACAACAATTTAAACTAGGAAGAAAAATCAAAAAGAAGCAAGAAACATGCTTTTGGATTTTCTCAAAGTTTTTCAAACACGCAAGAAGAAAGTGAGAACATAAATTAAACATGGATCATACAATGAAAAAAGTGTGGACACCGACAACTGGAATGAAATGTGTGAACATGAATGTAATGTCGGCGGAAATACGTACTCCCCCAAGCTTAGGCTTTTTGCCTAACCTGGAAATCAGTCAATAGCCTAGATGGTAGTAGGCGTGGTAGCTCACGGAGGCCCTCGTTGTTGATGCCTCAGCCCGCCGTGCTGTCTCCACTCCTGCGTTGTGAGATTGAGCCTCGCTCTCAAGAACAAAATATCTTCCTCTGCTATGATAGTCAAAAAGAGCACGTGGAGGCAAATATGTGTGCACAATAGAAGTTTGGTGAAATAACAGATTGTAAGTGAAGTCATGAATTTTTACTTTGAGGATCTTATGACCTTTTAAAGCATCAAAGTCTAAATACTGCGTGGGTAGGATAGGGTCAAAGGGCAAAGGTGAAACACCCAGCTCTCGTGCTAAACGCGTGGCATAAATTCCGCAATAGAAATATAGCCATTGTTAGCATTATGCTGCAGCCTGCGTGCAACAATCACTCCAAGGTTATAACTCCTTTCACCCGTGAGAGTGGCGCGTAGAGGCTCAAATCTGGAGCACAAAGCATACTACAGTCTTGCTTGCCTACTATACATTTTCCATTAAATAATGCGAAGTACTGAATAGCAGGAAAATGTATGCTCTTTATTCTACCTTGTGTCACTCCCGTAGTTTCACGAAAGCAAAGACTAGTCAAGAATGCTTCAAACTTAGACCTAGGTGGCTCATCGACCGAACCCCAGAATGGGATTTTGCAGAGGTGAGCAAACCTTTCTAGAGAAAAGGTAAATGGATTATCATAAAGTTTAAAAGACACCCTAGACTCACGGGGAAAGAATTTAAATTCTTTGACAAATGGTTCGGTGAGGATGAGGCATTGGTTGCACTTATCTAAAATGTAGGGACCGAGCTCGGCATTGTGAACATATTGCTCAAATTCCTCCTTAATACCCACTCTCACCATGTAATCGTTGCATGGACGTAAGCATGTTTTGGTGGTGGCACTTCAAATGGAACTTTTGCTTGGTTCAGCATAGGACCAACGAACGGAGCTGCTGCTAGAAGATACCTCTGAGGATATCCTCCTCAAAGAACTCCTTCCAAAGAAGTTCATAATGTTCGGGGATAGGCCCTCCTGGCACACAAGCTGGCTCATGTGTGATCGGGCGAGGCATCGAAACCCAATTGTTTCCGTTCGTATGTACATCCCACATGGTGAATCCCAGGAAAACATTTCCGTTCGTATGTATATCACACACAGTCAATCTAAGGAGAATTTTTTCATTCTCATGTACATCCCACACAGTGTATCCAGGGAAAACGTTTCCGTTCGTATGTACTTCCCACACAGTCAATCCAGGGAAAATGTTTCCGTTCGTATGTATATCCCACACAGTCAATCCAAGGAAAACGTTTCCGTTCGTATGTACATCCCACACAAGTTTATGTATAGGCTCGTGTGTGATATGTGTAACTATCACACACGCTCTACCTTTGTTAACCGTTTGCTTTTATCAACTACATCACACACGATTTGATGAAGAAAACTGTGTGGCATTGGACTATCCATCACAAGCGCTTTTACTTCTAGAACCGTTTGCAAAGTTCCATGACCCATTTCGCAGGTTTATTAGTTTACAATTAATAATTCCAGTATTATGCAAATTCACATTTCATATCGTACAGTCGTTTGCCAATTTCATATCAGGCACATAGATATATTTTAACATCACATTACGATAGCTACAGGAAACCAGCATAGTACATCATATAGATAGTTCAACTTCATCGGAACAATATTAGAACAATATATTCATTTCCCTAATTGAGATCATCCAGGCTCGCCTTATCCACCTCTGCTTTCAGTTTAGTAAGAACCTGTTTTGCACTGGCCAACTGGTAAAGTGCCTCCTCCTTCGCCAACACCATCTTGGCAAAGTTTGATTTAAAAAATCTGAGCTCATTCTCCACCTTCCTCTTTTTATCCCGCATCTTCAAATATTCTTCAGTGTTGACAACACTTTCTCTAAGCCTACCTCTGTTCTCCTCCTGATACATGCTCCAGAGCTTTGCTAGGCACATCTTCAAAGACTGTGGCCACTCTTGATCAACCCACTCCAAGTAAGAACACTTCCGTTCATCCTATAATATTTAAAACTAGATCAGTAAAAATTGTAGGGAAAATGGGTTTATAGCAATATAGAAAATCACCAATACTTATTATGAAAACTAAAGAAACAGGTTAATTATGACATATCTTCTCAAAAAGATCAATGTGCAAATGAATTAATTGCTACTGACACAACAACCAAATTCTGAAACCTCAGAAGCTATAATTAACAACAACAATGCTACAAGTTCTTACTCATGTACTATAAATAACAAATTGAACATTTTAAGAGAAAGGTAAATATAACTGCAACAGCATAGCGATAGTATTTGGATGACAGCAAATTGATACTAACAGGTGTGTACATGCACAAATTAAGTAACATAGAACTAATAACACTAAGGCATCCACTATGTATGACAAAACCGGTGTAAAGCCAACTATTGCTACATCTTGCACCGGTGCCCTGCACTGGCGAGCCGATGCAACGGAAAAAAATCAGGGACCCGAACTCCGGAGCACCTAGTTGCTCCGACGCCCAGTTCCTTTGTGCCATAATGATTTAGTATTTTACAGCTTGTCTACTCGGATGTGTGGACAAGTTGGCTCCACAAACTGCTGAAGTGGTGCCAAATAATTTTCTAATGGCACCGCTGATGAGATGGCAACATTTTTAGATACTAGGTACAAACTGTGACACTGTCTTAGGATGCGTTTGGTTGAAGGTGTGGTGTGAATGGGTTGGGACCGTGACCGTGTTTGAATCACATCTAACAAATGATTTGTAAGAACGAAAGAGGGTCTAACCTTCTTTGCACATGCCAGAAACTTCCTCCCACTGTCCACAGATTCAAACACAACTAGCTTCATGCATGGAGATTGATGGTGACAACAAGCAGACAGATCTTCAGCCAACCCGCTCCATTCGTTGCAACTGATGGTCATAGGGAACTACAAGAGGAAGAAATCCTTCATTCCAAGTCATAGCCCGAGAGAGAAAAGAGAGGCATACCCGGGTGGTGAAGGAGCCGTCGGAGGAGGAGGAACCGCTGGAGCGGTCTTTGAAAAAGACCATGGCAACCTTGGCGGTAGGATGCGAGACGGCGAGAGCGAGGAAGCAAGCAAGGAAGCGGCTATAGCTTAGGAAGGAAGGATGAAGGAAACAGGGGAAATTTGACTTGTGGTTGGGGAGAAAAGGGGATGGGGAGGGGGGAAGGTAGATATTTCGGCGGTAGGCCAAAAATTTGGATATGTGGAGGGAAACTTTGCGCGCGGTGCCACTGGATACCATTCACTTTGAATGATAGTGTGCATCGCAAACGATTCTTCTACTTAACGCGCATCGGATGAGTTTGATAATTGAAATTTTGGTGGAAATTTCCCCGCGTACGTCATTGCATAATTTAACATCGCTTGCTAATTTGGGCACACAAAAGAGCGTACATCACATAGACCAGACTGACTGAATCGAGCAATTTTAGTAATTAAACAGAGACAGCTCACCTAAACATTGCTCTAACAAAAGACCAGCATTAAACACAAAGCCTAAGTATGAAATTTTTTAACAAATCCGCCACCGCGCCTGCCTATGCATCGCCGGTGTGAGATGAGACATCGATGACTTGTCCTGGTGACATGCCGCCGTTGGTGGACTCCACGTCCCCCTGCTGAAGTCGACCGTGTGCTTGTCCTCGTCCTCATCCTCATCCTCGGCGCCACCCTCAAGGTTGTAGTACTCATAGAAGTGGTTGCGCCAGAGCTCGCATTGTTACTCCACCGCCGATTCCTCGATGGACAAAATCTTCTCTACCTCGACCTGGGCCACACGCAACTCCTCCTCCCGGCGCTCCTAAATCTCCACCGCCTCCTGCATCTCCAGCTCCCGCTCGAGGACCTCATGAGGAAGCAGGAGCTCCATGGCCACCGCCGCCTTTTCGGACGTGGATTGCATGCTGGATTCTGAGGTGGCCTAGAATATCTTGGCGTGGATGGCCTCGACCTGGGCCAGGGCGACATTGGTGGCACGGACGGTAGCTCGAGCTCTCTCGGCGTGTGCAGCCGCCGCCGCAGCAGCCGGTGCAGCTGTCTCAGCAAATGGAGCTGCCCTGTCGACTGCCGCAGACGCCTTCTAGGTGAGAGCGGCCAAGCTTAATACGTATGAGGCGGCACTCTTGGCATAGGCGTCCGCGCTCTTGGCGCAGGCGGCGGTGCTTGGGGGGACGCGACCATCGGACGGGCCTTCATGAAGCATTTCCACGGCGTCATCTTTGCAAGAAGGGGTGCGGGAATGGGGATCGGGATTTGTGGATTCGGGGGTTAACGGCACTGGAGCACACTAGTCGGTGAAGCTTAAGGAGAAAGACTTAAATAGACCCAGAATTTTTCATCGCAAACGGTTCCTACAAAACAAATATGTGTGATGTTGTAGATATTTTTTATTACCTATGAAAGACGAATTTGGAGTAAAGTGGCAACGGATGGTGTCTTAAATGTACGAGAAAATCTGTAGTACTAATACAACTGTCATGTCAAATTTTGGAAAATTTCAGGGGTCATTTGACCTTTTAAGACATATAAGATATTTTCTAGCCATTTAATGACCGTAATTGAAATTTAAACTACATGTACTCGCAGCAGCTAACCAAAACGGTTTGAAAAGTCATATTTTGTGTGCTTGTGTGTGATTTGATTCCACATGCAGTAAATTGGAAGTAATTTTCAAAAATATTGGTCTAACGGCTATGACACAATTAAGAATGGAGTGCCATGGCATTTAAATTCCAAAAAATTAAAAACATGAAACCTTGCTTGATGTAATTTCATACCACCAAGATGATGTGGTACAAAAATTGGCTTGTTTGACGAAAGTTTGGACACACACACCTCCCAAACCGGAGCAACTCACTAGAAGGCTGGTGGTTTCGAGAGGGAACAATGCATGTTTGATGACGAACGGCAGATATCTTCCTCTTCCGGCCTTCAAAAATTTTCTACGTTTAATGTGCACTGATACAAACTGTCATGTGAAAATTTGGAAAATTTCAGGGGTCATTTGATCTTTTGAAGACATTTAAGTGATTTTCTAGCCATTTAATTACCGTAATTCAAATTTGAACTAGATATAGATGCAACGGCTAACCATAATGGTTTGAAAAATCATGTTTATGTACTTGTGTGCGAGTTAATTCCATGTGCAGTAAATTAGAAGGAATTTTCAAGCATATTGGTCTCACGGCATGGACAGATGCATGGAGTGCCATGGCATTGTAATTCCAAAAAATTTAAAAAGATCAGGAAAACATGAAACTTTGCTTGATGTAATGTCATGCCACCAAGATGGTATGAAAATTGGCCTGTTTGATGAATGTTTGGACACACACCCCTCACAAACCGGAGCAACTCACTAGAAGGCTCGTGGTTTCGAGAAGAGAACAATGCATGTTTGATGACGAACGGCAGATAGCTTCCTCTTAGGGCCTTCAAATTTTTTCTACGTGTAATGTGCACAGATACAAACTATCACGTGAAAATTTGGAAAATTTCAGGGGTAATTTGACCTTTTGAAGACATTTACGTGATTTCCTAGCCATTTAATGACCGTAATTCAAATTTGAACTAGATGTACATGCAACGGCTAACCATAACGGTTTGAAAAATCATATTTGTGTACTTATGTGCGAGTTAATTCCATGTGCAGTAAATTAGAAGGAATTTTCAAACATATTGGTCTCACGAGATGGACACATGCATGGAGTGCCATGTCATTTTAATTCCAAAAAAATAAAAAATGATCAGAAAAGCATGAAACCTTGCTTGATGTAATGGCATGCCACCAAGATAATGTGGTACAAAAGTTGGCCTATTTGACAAAATTTTGGACACACACCCCTCACAAACCGGAGCAACTGACTAGAAGGCTCGTGGTTTCGAGAGAGAACAATGCATATTTGATGAGGAATGGAAGATAGCTTCCTTTTACGGTTTTCAATTATTTTTCTACATGTACCGTGCACTAATACAACTGTCATGTGAAAATTTGGAAGATTTCAGGGGTCATTTGACCTTATGAAGACTTTTAAGTGATTTTCTATCCATTTAATGACCGTAATTCAAATTTGAACTACATCTACATGCAACGGCTAAACATAATGGTTTGAAAAATCATATTTTTGTATGTGTGTGTGAGTTAAAAAATCATCAGATGATATAAATATCTGGTGTTGCAAAAAGAAGATGTAAAATCTGGCAAGACAACTGGCCCCACACGATTGGCACTCTATTTTGCGCCTCGAGGTTTGGAAGGTGAGTGGCGGGCTTTATTAATCAGACACAGTTTTTCATTGGAAACCGTCAGCTATTATGTTCACACACGGATTTTGTTGCAGGAATCGTGTGTAATTCACACTAGGGTATCCGTAAATTCCGGTGACCGGCGTGTGTACTATTCTCGTCGATCTAGATTCCGGCCGCCAATAAATACTACCTTGCTCACATCGTCCCGCCTGCATTCTTATTTAGATCCTCCCCTTGCTCGCCCTCTCTCTCTCTGTCTCTCCAATCTCTGCCATGGCGTCACCGGTCTGCCCATGCGTCGACCAGGAGTCGCCACCCCTCGAGGACGCTCACTCGAAGAGCAGCGACGAGGATACCGACGCGCCGCTGGACGAGGTTGCGCTGAACCCCCTCCCCCCAGCTTTGGGTTGGTTTTGGGGCCAGTACGATCTTTTCTTTGGAAGTCATTGCCGCCGGCTAAGAAAGCGAGGCAAGTGGCTTTCAAGAAGGAGATAACAGAGGAGCATGCCAGGTACCAGGAGGCCTGTGAAGCCCGTGATGCCGCCTAGAAAAAGGAGGCGGCGGAGCTTTGAGGGTGGGCATGTCATCATGCGGAGGAGGTGTACTAAGATGGGTACTTCGCGAGGAAGACCAGAGGTGCTAGGCGTCTCGTCGTTGCATGGAGCTGGGCCGATAAGCTCCAGCATGCCACACCATGAGGAGCTCCGGTCGGCGCCCAATGAAATGGCAAGATCGTTTGTGCGCGTCCGCCTGCAAGAGGCAAAGCGGCACGTCAAGCGCTGCGAGGCGGAGTACTGCCTCCGGTCTGGGAAGACGCCGTGCACCAGGGAGCTGCTGGCGATGGGCTGCCGGAATAATGGTCCCAGGAGGAATTATTAGTTTTAGTATTGTTCGTTTTCAATTTTATGCATTGTACCTAGTAGTTAAGTATCATCACGTATATGTGATGATATTATATATATTTTGTGATGAACTAATGATCAATTAATATTATATATATTATGAATTCCATTTTCTATCTGTTTTTGTATACTAATTTGAATCTATCTGTTATCATCCACATATACAGAATGGAAAGTGTATAAACACACATTGAAACAGAACATATAAAAACGGAAAACAGAGTACACACATTGAAACGGAGCAATAAACAGAGAAATAGTATGATTGTTGTGAATACATGCTATCCACGTCGAAACGACTCAACAAAATAAAACGCGTCCATGAGACCATGACCAGCTGCCCTTGCCTATGATAGCTCTTGGCTCTGCCTGAACTCGTGCAGGCGGTCGTCCAAGCAGTCGACACGCTCGCGTTACGTCTGGAGCGTGATCTCGAGCTCCAAGTTGGATATTTCATCGGAGATCACCACCTCGAGGATGCGACAGCCATGTTCCTCTACTGCGCCCAGGTGGACACCTGGGCCAAGGAGGCAGTCGAGCCTACCGACCAATAGCGTTGGAATCGAGCGGGTCGAGACAAAGCGACAATGCGCGACCCATCACGAGCAACCGCGGTGGACGTCCGGTGCAAAATGCACGGCAGCCAGCCTCTGGTGGAAGTACGGTGCAGAGTTCATGTGCCCACTTCTAGCGAGGAATGGGGGTACTGACGGGACGTGTACCCAGCTAAGACGCCCTGTCGACAGCAGGCAACCACCAACGGATCCGCTCTTGCTGTGCGGCGCGCCGTGCCTCTCGCTTTGTGGCGCTCCGATGCTCTCGCCGTGCGGCGAGCCGTAGCCTATCGGTGCGGACGCGCCTAGCTTGCTCTGCAGCGTGCCATTGATCATGTTGTGTGGCGAGCTGCAGCATCTCGGTGCTGAAATGCCTATCTTGATCCGGGGCGCTGAAGCGCCATGCGCCAAGGGTCTGCTCAACCCTGGCAATGACACGCATCACAGCATCGTCCATCGCGTTGCCGGGGAGTGTCGCGACCTCGACGGGCCGTGGCGCCTTCTGGTTTTCCTCGTCGACGAGCTTGATGGCAGAGGCAGCGCGTTGGTGTGTTGGCATGCTTGGAAAAGGTGGATGTGCTACAAGTTGTGCTTGTTTCCTCTATGCGTCGCGCCGTGCCTCGGTTTATGTGCAATATCGCTTGGTGGCAGGAAACATGTGAGGAAATGGCGGGAAACGGTGGCGTGTTCATAGAACGCCATCAACTAATGGAAACTTAGCATATATAAGGAACATCGAGCTAACACAAGAAGTAGATGATGATGAGATGAACACGGACCACACTAGGTTACCCGTTGGTGATGAATTCATCAATTGCAAATGATTGTACACTAGCAAGTGCACACACGGCTTATTCCATCACAAACAGGTCGGATGGATCAACTGTATGCCATGTATACACATTGTCAAAAAGTAATGTGGTAGACCTTCTTTAACATATGTTAAAAAATAAAATAAAAATAAAAAATCAAGACCTTGAGGTTAAAAAGTCCCGTAAGTTAATTTAACACCAACACAACTTCCCATCCAGTCACCCATCTGATGGCTGATCCAGCCTGAGCACACTTAACTTGAGAAATCTCTTAGATGAGCTACTAGTGGAACAACTAGTCCTTGCTGATATAGGATGCCTCTTCGCATCCTTATGGCGTATCTGGATGACCACCTGTCCCCCAATGGCCACTACATGTTGTGTAGACCAAGCATATCACATATGTCTTATTAGAAGCAACCGTCTGTGTTATTATAGGCGTTCACACATATTTCTGATTATAGACCTGTTTGTCACGTATCACACACATCTTGCTATATTGAACCGTTTCTGTTCTCTTGCCTCAACGCAAATAGTTCATCCGAGTGAACCGCATGCCGTATATCGCACACACCTTGATCTGCCAGACCGTTTCTTTTGTGTTGCCTAATCACAAAAAATTCATCCGAGTGAACCGTATGCTGTATATCGCACACTCCTTCATCTGGTTGCCCGTTTCTTTTGTTCCTCCTCATCGCAAACAGTTCATTGAACTGAACTGTATGCCCGGCATCGCACACGCAATTAAAATCTGAACCGTGTTTGATGCATCCGTCATCGCAAACATTTTGCACATTTTTCACGGTTTTCTTACACCACCATTTGCGGTTATTGCATCGCACACAGTTTCTCGAAGGGGCTCTGATCGTAGTGTCGCGTTAGCAGCATCCTGCAGTAGTGTATGTAGGCCATAGCAAGCATTCGACTACCTAGAACTCTAAGAATTTGACATGCAAGCTCATCTACAGAAGAACCAAGAGTACCTAATTATTCTAAATATAACAACTAAAACAAAAACTAATTGGACACATGGAGGAGTCACATACCAAGCAACAAATCCCCGAAACAGTTTCGGAAACGGAGCTTCGAGCAAAGAGATCGAAATCCACAGTTTCGGGAGCAAGAACACGAGAGAGAGAGAGAGAGAGAGAGAGAGAGAGTGATACTGATTTTTTTCTGGGTGAATGGAGTGATGTGGGAATAAGAAGTAGGTAGGCAGCACCCACCAGGGCGCGCCTGGGGGTCCTGGCGTGCCCAGGTGGGTTGTGCCCACCTGGTGCACCTGCCTCTAATATTATTTGCACCAGAAAATCAGAAATATTCAAAAAAAAATCGTACAGATTTTCAGAATCTAAGAACTTTTATTTTTGAGTCATTTTTTTATATCACGGAAAATTCAGAAAACAGACAAAGCATGGCATTTTATTTTATTTAACTAATAAAAATAGAAAATAAAAGGTTGGGACAGAAGCTAGTGCTTACTAAATTCATCAACTTCATACCTCTAAAAAATGATCCATTAATAAGGTTGATCAAGTCTTGTTAACAACCACTTCCGATTAGCATGAAACCGAAGAACTTTCGTAAATCACTAAGTTACCTCAATGGGGATGTGAATGTCGCCAACAATAATCATTTCAAATTTCTTTTTAACAGTAGGTAGAGGTAGTTGAAAACTTACAATAGTGATTGTCAGAGATGTTTCAATAACATTAATACCATTCACTTGGAATCATTTCTTTGGAAAGTGCACCATATGCTCATTACCATTGTTTTGAAACATGACCTTGCTTTTATTGCAATCAATAACAGCCCCTGAAGTATTCAAGAAGGGTCTACCAAGGATAATCGACATGTTGCCGTCCTTGGGCATCTCAAGTATAACAAAGTCAGTCAAAATAGTAACATTAGCAACAACAACGGGCACATCCTCACAAATACCGATAGGTATGGTAGTTGATATATCAGTCATTTGCAAAGATATTTCAGTAAGTGTGAGTTTATTCAAATCATGTCTTTTGTATAAAGAGAAAGGCATAACACTAACACTAGCTCCCAAATCACATAAAGCAGTTTTCACATGATTTGTTTTAATGGAGCAAGGTATAGTTGGTATTCCCGGATCTCCAAGTTTTTTAGGCACTCCATCTTCAAAAGTGTAGTTAGCAAGCATAGTGGAGATTTCAGCTTCCGGTATTTTTCATATACTTTGCATAAGGAGGCATTTTCAAGATATCGGTCAAGCTAGTACGCAAAAAGACTGGCCTAATCATTTCAGCAAAGCGTTAAAATTCTTCATCATCTTTCTTTTTAGTTGACTTAGGTGGAAAGGGCATAGGGTTTTGAACCCATGGTTCTCTTTCCTTTCCATGTTTTCTAGCAACAAAGTCTCTTTTATCATATCTTTTATTCTTAGATGGTTGGTTCTATCTCAACATCATTATCTGGTTCTTTATCATTTGGTTGAGTGTCTTCATGAACCTCATCATTATCTTTTTCATTATCAAAAGGTGAATGTTCATTACCAGATTGAGTTTCAACATCAGAGATAGATACTTCATTATCATTATCAGGAGCTTTTTCTATTTCAGGTTCACTAGAGGCAGGCTAAGGCCTATCATTTTTCTTCTTCTTTTTCTTTTTAGAAGGACTAGGTGTAGCGGTGTTATTCCTTTGAGAATCTTGTTCAATTCTCTTTGGGTGTCCCTCAGGATAAAGTGGTTCCTGAGTCATTTTACCTCCTCTAGTTGCTACTCTAACAACAAAGTGATACGTCCATTTTGCATCATGCTTTTATATCAATATTTATTGCATTATGGGCTGTTATTACACAATATATCTCATTAGTTATGGCTATTCTATCTTATTTTACAAGGTTTACCATGAAGAGGGGGAATGCCGGCAGCTGGAATTCTGGGTGGAAAAGGAGCAAACGTTGGAAACCTATTCTGCACAACTCTAAAAGTCCTGAAACTCCACGAAACAACTTTTTGGGATTTATCGAATTTACGAAATAAAGAAATAGGCTAGGGGTCCACACTGTCAGAGACAGGCGCCCCCCTATAGGGCGCACCCCTATCTCTCTTGGGCCCTGGTGGGCCTCCGCGTCAAATCTTACGCTATATCATCGCTTTTACCCTGGAAAAATCGGGGGCAAGCTTACGGGACGAAACTCCGCCGCCACGAGGCGGAACCTTGGCGGAATCAATCTAGGGCTCTGGCGGAGCTGTTCTACCGGGAACACTTCCCTCCGGGAGGGGGAAATCATCACCAACGATCCTCTCATCGGGAGGGGGTCAATCTCCATCAACATCTTCACCAGCACCATCTCCTCTCAAAACCCTAGTTCATCTCTTGTATCCAATCTTGTATCAAAACCACAAATTGGTACTTGCGGGTTGCTAGTAGTGTTGATTACTCCTTGTAGTTGATACTAATTGGTTTACTTGGTGGAAGATCATATGTTCAGATCCTTTATGCATATTATTACTCCTCTGATTATGAACATGAATATGCTTTGTGAGTAGTTACTTTTGTTCCTGAGGACATGGGTTAAGTCTTGCTATTAGTAGTCATGTGAATTTGGTATTCGTTCGATATTTTGATGAGATGTATGTTGTCTTCTCCTCTAGTGGTGTCATGTGAACGTCGACTACATGAAACTTCACCATTATTGGGCCTAGAGGAGGGCATAGGTAAGTAATAGGTAGATGATGGGTTGCTAGAGTGACAGAAGCTTAAACCCTAGTTTATGCGTTGCTTCGTTAGGGGCCGATTTGGATCCACATGTTTCATGCTATGGTTAGGTTTACTTTAATACTTTTGTTGTAGTTGCGGATGCTTGCAATAGGGGTTAATCGTAAGTGGGATGCTTGTCCAAGTAAGGGCAGAACTCAAGCACCGGTCCACCCGCATATCAAATTATCAAAGTACCGAACGCGAATCATATGAACGTGATGAAAACTAGCTTGACGATAATTCCCAATGTGTCCTCGGGAGCTCCTTCATTATTATTAGAATTTGTCCAGGCTTATCCTTTGCTACATACAGGATTGCACCACCTTGCTGCACTTTATTTACTTTATTTACTTGTTGCTCGTTACTATTTATCTTTCACAAAACTATCTATTACCTACAATTTCAGTGCTTGCAGAGAAAACCTTACTGAAAACCGCTTATCATTTCCTTCTTCTCCTCGTTGGGTTCGACACTCTTACTTATCGAAAGGACTATGATAGATCGCCTACACTTGTGGGTCATCAAGACTCTTTTCTGGTGCCGTTGCCGGGGAGTGTAGCGCTTTTGGTGAGTGGAACTTGGTAAGGAAATATTTATATAGTGTGCTGCAATTTTCCGTTACTTGTCACTATGGAAACTAATCCTTTGAGGGGCTTGTTTGGGGTATCTTCACCCCAACCAGAAGAACAAAGAGTTGCTCCTCAACCTACTGAACTTTATGGAAATATTCACTTTGAGATTCCTTCGGGTATGATAGAGAAACTGCTAGCTAATCAATTTGCAGGAGATGGAACATTGCATCCCGATTTACACCTTATCTTTGTGGATGAAGTTTGTGGATTATTTGAGCTTGTAGGTATTCCCGATGATGTTTCCAAAAGGAAGGTCTTCCCTTTATCTTTGAAGGGAGATGCATCGACATGGTATATGCTATGCGATGATACGAGATCTTGGAATTATAAGCGATTGAAGTTGGAATTTCACCAGAAGTTCTATCATATGCATCTTGTTCATCGTGATCGTAATTACATATATAATTTCTGGCCTCGCGAAGGAGAAAGCATCGCTCAAGCTTGGGGGAGGCTTAAGTCAATGTTATATTCATGCCCCAATCATGAGCTCTCTCGGGAAATGATTATTCAGAATTTTTATGCTCGGCTTTCTCTTGATAATCGCAACCTGCTCGATACTTCCATGTCTTTGGTTCTTATATCTTTGAAGACTATTGATTTCAAATGGGACATATTGGAAAGAATTAAACGCATAACTCAAGATTGGGGTTCCGGCGATGGTAAGGAGTCAGGTATGACACCTAAGTTCGATTGTGCTAAATCTTTTATGGATACCGATGCTTTTCGTGGATTTAGCGCTAAGTATGGACTTGACTCTGAGATAGTAGCTACTTTTGTGAATCTTTTGCTACTCACGTTGATCTCCGTAAAGAGAAGTGGTTTTAATATATTCATCCTGTTGATTTGAAAGTAGTTGCACCTATTACAGTCGAAGAAAAGACTATTACCTATAGTAATCCTATTGTTCGTACTGCTTATGTTGAAAGACCTCCTTTTTTCGTTAGGATAAAGGATCATGCTAAAGCTTCGACTGTTGTTCGTAAGAGTAATACTAGGACTTATACACCTCCTGAGCAAATTAATGTTGAACCTAGTAATTCTATGGTTAAAGATATCTTGGATGAGGACTTAGATGGGCATGTTATTTCTTTCTGTGGTGAGACTGCTAATATTGCTAGGCTAGATACTAAGACACGTAGACCTGTCGTAGGCACGCCTGTTATTTCTGTTAAAATAGGAGATCATTGTTATCATGGTTTATGTGATATGGGTGCTAGTGCCAGCGCTATCCCTTATGATTTATATAAAGAAATTATGCACGACATTGCACCCGTTGAATTAGAAGACGTTGATGTTACTATAAAGCTTGCTAATAGGGATACCATTAAACCTGTTGGGATTGTTAGAGATGTTGAAGTTTTGTGTGGGAAGGATAAATATCCTACTGGTTTTCTTGTTCTTGCTTCCCCACAAGATGCCTTTTGTCCAATCATTTTTGATAGACCCTTCTTGAATACTGCTAGTGCTAAGATTAATTGTGAAAAGAATATTGTCACTGTAGGCATAGATGGTATGTCTCATGAGTTTAATTTCGCTAAGTTTAATTAGTAGACAACCTCGTGAAAGGGAACCACCTAGTAAGGATGAGATTATTGGTCTTGCTTCCATTGTTGTTCCTCCAACTGATCCGTTAGAACAATATTTACTAAACCATGAAAATGATATGTTTATGAAGGAAAGGGAAGAAATAGATGAGGTGTTCCTTAATCAGGAACCTATGCTGAAACATAACCTTCCCGTTGAAATTCTTGGGATCCCCTCCACCCAAGGGTGATCCCGTGTTTGAACTCAAACCATTACTTGATAATCTTAAGTATGCTTATCTTCATGAAAAAGAAATATATCCTGTTATTATTAGTGCTAACCTTTCAGAGAAAGAAGAAGAAAGATTATTGAAAACTCTAAAGAAGCACCGAACAGCTATTGGATATACTCTGGATGATCTTAAGGGCATTAGTCCCACATTATGTAAACACAAGATTTCAGTGGAGAAAGATGCCAAACCAGTTAGAGATCCTCAACAACGACTAAATCCAAAAATGAAAGAAGTGGTAAGAAAGGAGATACTAAATCTCCTTGAGGCAGGTATTATTTATCCCATTGTTGATAGTGAATGGGTAAGCCATGTCCATTGTGTCCCTAAAAAGGGAGGTATTACCGTTGTTCCTAACGATACAGATGAATTGATCCCGCAAAGAATTATTACAGGTTATAGGATGGTAATTGATTTCCGTAAGTTAAATAAAGCTACTACGAAAGCTCATTACCCTTTACCTTTTATTGATCAAATGCTAGAAAGGCTATCAAAAACACACACATTTTTGCTTTCTAGATGGTTATTCTGGTTTCTCTCGAGATACGATGTCGTGAAGGATCAATCTAAAACTACTTTTACTTGCCCTTTTGGTACTTTTTCTTATAGACGTCGCCTTTTGGTTTATGTAATGCACCTGCTACCTTTCAAAGATGCATGATGGCTATATTCTCTGATTTTGTGAAAACATTTGTGAGGTATTCTGGATGACTTCTCTGTCTATGGATCCTCTTTTGATGATTGTTTGAGCAACCTTGATCGAAGTTTTGCAGAGATGCGAAGACACTAGTCTCGTCTGAATTGGGAAAAGTGTCACTTTATGGTTAATGAAGGCATTGTCTTGGGGCACAAGATCTCCGAGAGAGGTATTGAAGTTGATAAAGCCAAAGTTGATGCTATTGAAAAGATGCCATGTCCCAAGGACATAAAAGGTATAAGAAGTTTCCTTGGTCATTGTCACGACCGGTTTTCCAATAAAATGCTTATTGAGAAACCGACCTTTTTGAGTCCAGTATGAGGAAAATCCTCCTGACTGGTAGACAAAAATCTTGATACAAGAAGCCAAGAGCACTAAATATATTACAGGTGGTCGAGCTGGGGGTGCTCAACAATTTATTACAAGTACGCCAATAATTATACATAATGGCGGATATGAGACCATGGTGTGGGGTGACATACTCCTGACTCGAGTTGAAAGTGGTGGTGAATATGTTACAGTGGAGTGGATAACACAACTCCTAGATCGACGGGCATCATCGAAGCGTCGAGGTGAGGCTCGATGAATTTATTAGGGTAAGCGGAAGCGGATATAATACTGATGACCAAGACCAGGGTCGCATCGGGACTGGCCCAGGACTCCTCTAGGCGTCGGACTCGCTATCGAACTCTTCGTCCATGAGATCACCTTCATCAACATCTGGCCAAATCAACAAGCCAGGTGAGTACTTTAAAAGTACTCGCAAGACAATTCGGACATAAGATATAACAAATGCATGCATGAATGCGTTAAGAGCAAATAGCAATGCACACTCAATTAATGAATATTCGCATGACATGATAAGTAAAAAGGAAGTCGGGCGGTAGTCCTCCCGAAATCCACAATCTAACTGAAAACCGATCGGATGTCTGAAGCGACGCCTCGAAGGGTGAACAAATAAATAATCATGTATCGCGATCGAGGCGTCTAAGGGATACCACATAAAGGGCTTATATTGAAAAGTAAATGACATGCGTGCCACAGTCGGACGTCGGAGCGATATCACAGAAAGGGCTTATATTGAAAGTAAAAAAAATAGGTGTGCCACAGTCGGACGTCTGAGCAACATCGCAGAAAGGACTTATACCGAAAGTAAAATAACAAGCGAGCCACAGTCGGACGTCTGAGCGACATCGAAGAAAGGGCTTATATTAAAAGTAAATAACAAGTGTGCCGATCGGACGTCTGAGCGACATCGCAGAAAGGGCTTATATCAAAAATAAATAACAAGGGTGACACAGTCGGACGTCGGAGCAACATCGCAGAAAGGGCTTATATCAAAAATAAATAACAAGGGTGCCCCAGTCGGACGTCGGAGCGACATCTCAGAAAGGGCTTATATCGAAATTAAATCAACAAGCATGCCACAGTCGGACGTCTGAGCGACATCGCAGAAAGGGCTTATATCAAAAGTAAATAACAAGGGTGCCACAGTCGGACGTCTGAGCGACATCGCAGAAAGGGCTTAAATTTCATTATTCATGTCTGATGAATTCACGGAGGTATAATACTCATTGGAAAAATATTCAACACATAATAATAAACGGGTTAGTCCATCCACATGAATAAACATTTAACCAGACTTAGCACTCATGTGGTTTACCGGAGTTTTGACACCGAGACTGACACTTGACAAGATAAGTTGAACATGGTACTTGGACATGGATAAGATGATTTCAAGGATTTTTGACTCTGCAGAGTTTGTACTAAAATGCCCACAGCCAACGGATTTCCGTACTCACGAAGGACTAGTTCCATTTACGGTATTTCAAAAGAAACACACCTAACCAGTACACACCCATCCCACCTCACGATGACAGGAATCACCCTAGACAGCGTTCAAGAAAAACTTTGAGACGGGGAGATCACAATCTCGAATAGCATGGGATCAAATTTATATATCGCGCTCTAAGGGATGCCCCTCTCGGTCCCAACCGGAAACACCCATGCCCTGACCGGATGGTAGCTTTAATCCAGGCCATGGAACCCTCATCACGGCCTCTCGATTTGGTGTGTACCAGGAAAGCGGTTTGCAACTTACTAAGCCGTATCCCTTGCGGAAAACATGTGGTAGAACAGGGAGGAAAAACGGATGGAAACTGGACTGATTCATGTTGACACTGGAGTCAAATAACCTGGCATAAGACTGGCATGCTACAACACTGCCATCTTACCCATCCTCGTGCCATCTCATGGCCATGCAAACTCATATCCAACAACTTATGGATTTTCGAAACTCACTTGCCTCAACTTTGCATGTAATATAACATTCATCGCGATGTTGATAAACATACCATGCAACTACTTAGTGCAAACATGCCAAGACACTCATCATATCAAAAGTTCAAACATGCTTGCCTGGTTCGGAGTAGTCGGAGCCTAGCTCGGTGAAGTTCAGCGTTCCGTCACCCCTTCTTGGTATCTACGGTATACGTAAATACACGCACTATCGTAAATACCATGAGGTGCACAAAAATATTCCAAATATTTTTAAATAAATCTTATGAAAAACTAGACAAAACTTTAAAGAGGACAGAAAAAGAATTAATCAAAAATCCTTTTCTATTTAAAAGTTATAAGGGTTTTAATCCAGGGACCTTTCTGTAATGAAACAGAAACTTCTCAGGGGGCTGAATAGAAAAGACCAGAAAAACGCTTCAGATTGAAAGCGTATTAGCCTGAATACGTTTTCAGAAAACGCTTCAAAAAAAAAGAAAAGAGAGGCGGCGGGGTCCCACCCGTCGAGGTTTAAATTTTCAAAGCGGAGAACAGAGCTCGTCGGCACCCGAGAGCTGTGGTGAGCACGCGGCATCCACAGAGGCGGTGGGTATCGGGAGGTACCCTACGTGCTCAGCGTGTCCTTCCGCGTCGGTGAGTGGTGGTGGTGGTCGCCGGCGAGCACCACGTCGACGGCGGCCCTTGCCCCTGCGGACGACGGCTCGGGTGGAGTTGCATCTCGTCGTGGAGGGCTGCGAGGGTCAAATTAAAGCTTGGGTTAGCTCACTGGGTGCTCGAGGAGGCTACTGACGAGGTTTGGGCGTCGGGGATGGCCTCACCGGAGTGGATCGAGCTGGTGCCCGAGGCGGATCGGGGCGGCCGGAGTTGGGGAGGAGACCTCCTCGAGGTCCTCCTAGTGGCTTAGCGGTGTTGGTGGGGTGCAGTGGTGGTGCGTGCTCGAGAACGAGCTCGGGGCTTCCATTTATAAGCGATCTGGCGGTGGCCGAGAACGGGATCTCCGGCGATGGTTCTGGCGGCGCGATGCTTAGTCGGGAGATTAGGGGTTGAGCATCGACGTGGAGGTCCACGGGCTCCGTTTAGCATCTAACCTTGGCTGGATTAGGCGTCTTTGGGGGTTTGGCGAAGCGGAGGCGGCGCGGGCCCGTCAGCGGCAGAGGGCGCGCCTTTGTGCTTGCCGAGCCACGGCGACAGTCTTCTTGTCGCGAGCTGGCATGCATGAGGCCACGCGGAGGGCTAGGGGCGTTAGGCGGCTGAGCAGAACGGGCGTAGCGAGCCGGTTCGCTCCGTTAGCGCCACGGGTGGCTCTACCATCGCAGAAAGCTGTCGGCGTCGGCGATGCTCGCCGCCACCGACACACCGCATCCGTCCAAGAGGCGTGCGGTGCTCAGCCAGGGAGAAGGGACCGTGCGCAACGCGCCAGGGTGCACGGGCGATCGGTGACGAGTCTCTGACGAAAAACGACACTGAAGAAGACTCTGAAACTCTGAACTTTCTGAATGTGCACAGGAACAGTGCCGGCCAAGTGTTTGATGAAATGATTCAAGCATGAGAAAATTTTATCTAGGGCTGATCTTTGGTCTGGTGACCTCTCAAAGCATCTGGGGGCTGCCTAAATTTTGGTGGAATTTTTGGAGAAAGAAAAATATGAATTTCACCTAAAATGATGAATATGGTCCAAACTTGCAGTGGCTGAAACTGGAAAATTTTGAAAAGAGGAAGAGTGGATCTTGATGGATCTAGGTTGGGGGTGCTAAAGACTATCCAAAGGAGTTTGTTTGAGATCAAAACTCAAAGGAAATTAGGTACTTCCTTTTTAAATCATCTAGGGTTAAAATAATTGACAGAATTGTTTTGGGGAATAAAAGAAATGAAATTAAATCCAAAAATGGGTTGGACTTGTTGGAACAGAATATTTGGATTGCCCCAAAGTGGAGGGAGGGGGTTTTGGGAGGATTTACCACATGAGGCATGGTAAAAACCATGGGTGGTTTCAATATAAGAGAAGTCCCAAAACTCCTAGGGTTTCTTTTAAAAGAAAATAAATTCCAAAAAAAAATTGGGAAGAGAACAATCAGAAGAAAGGTTTTTAATAATCAAACACCAGGGTTGAAGAAGATACCAAAATAAGATCCTTGCCAAGGGGAAAAGTTTTGAGAGAGAGGTTTTTGTAAGGATTTAAAAGACCTTCTTCAAATCCAACAAGGTTTTTGTTGAAAACCAAATAAAAATTTTGGAGTGTCACAACACCTACCCCCTTAGGAAAAATCTCGTCCCCGAGATTTCAGCTGATCCTCAAATAAGTGTGGGTGCTCTGTCCAAAGAAAATCTTCTCTTTCCCAAGTTACTTCACTCTCGGTGTGATTTCTCCAATTGAACTCTGAAAAACCTGATGGTATACATCGGGTCCTCCTTCGAGACTCCTCTAATATTTTTATTGGATGTTCCCGATAGGTGAGGTCTGGTTGCACGTCAATGTTTTCATGGGACACTTGCTTCTCTGGGTTGCTTACGCACTTCCTCAACTGCGAGACGTCGAACACGTCGTGGACATCGGATAATTCTTCGGGTATGTCTAGCTGGTAGGCTACCGTGCCTCTTCGTGCCAATATACAGAATGGTCCGATGAATCGTGGTGCTAGCTTCCCCTTAATCTTGAATCGTTGCAGGCCCCTCATAGGAGATACTCGTAGGTACACAAACTCACCGGGTTCGAATCTGACTCCACGATGTTTCCGATTGTAATAACTCTGCTGTCGGCTTTGAGCTGTCTTGAGTCGGTCCTTGATTAGCTTGACCTTTTCCTCGGCTTCTTTGAGCATGTCTGGGCCGAAGATACGGCTGTCTCCGGTCTCTGACCCATTTAGCGGTCTGACATCTCCGCCCAGTACAAGGCTTCAAATGGTGCCATTTATGTGCTGGCACTGGTAATCTGTTGTTGTATGCGAACTCTGCGATGGCAAGCTTTCTTCCCAACTGGTTCCTTAGGTGAGGACACATTCTCTCAGCTTGTCTTCTTGTTTTTGGTTTACGCGTTCAGTTTGTCCATCGATGCAGGGGTGGTATGCGGTACTAAATGCCGGTTGAGTACTCGAGCTTGTTGTAATTGATCCCAAAATCGGGAGGCGAATTGAGTGCCTCATCCGACATTATAGTCTTTGGAACTCCATGTAAGCGGGCAATCTACGGGAAAGATAGAGCACAGCAAGCTTACGAGTGGTGTGGGTTGTCTTCACGGGGATGAAGTGTGCCACCTTAGTCAGTCTATCTGTGATGACCCATATGGCATCATTCCCGTGTCGTGTCGTTACCGAGGTAACCCAACAATAAAATCCATTCTGGTGCTCGGCCTTGATGCGTTGACATGAGTCACAACATGCAATGAACGTGACTATGTCCCTCTTGATACCGTGCCACCAAAAAATTTCCTGAAGGTCCTTGTACATTTTTGTTCCTCCAGGATGGATTAAATACGGGGCGGTGTGGCCTTCAGCTAAAATTTTATGTTTAAGGTTCTCGATATTTGGTACGCAAAGCCTATCTCCGTACCAGAATATTCCCTGTTCGTCTATGATGAATTCTGAGGCCTTGCCCAAACTCACTTTCCGTTTTATGCCTTCAATGCTTTGGGGGTGTCTATCTTTGAGCCTCCTTAATCTTTTCTATTAGGGTAGGCTGTATTTCCAAATTCGACACACTGCCTTCGGTGACCATTATTAAGTTGAGTTTGGCAAATTCCTGCTGAAATTCAGGTCTCGTATTTGATAGGTTGTCGTCGTCTGAGCTGGGGTTTCGACTTAGAGCATCTGCCACTACATTTTCTTTTCCTGGATGGTAGTGGATTCCAACATCATAATCCTTCACTAATTCCAACCAGCGTCGTTGTCGTAAATTTAGTTCTGGTTGTGTGAAAATATACTTGAGGCTCTTATGGTGCATGTATATTTCTAGCGATTTCCAAGTAAGAAGTGTCTCCATTCTTTGAGTGCATGGATGACCGCTGCCAATTCCAGGTCATGAGTAGGATAATTTTCTTCATGTTTGCGAAGTTGTCTGGAAGCATACCCGACTACTTTGCCTTCTTGCATCAATACGCATCCGAGGCCCTTAGGGATGCGTCTGTCTCTACCTCAAAATTCTTGTGTGTCTGGCACAATTAATACTGGTGCTGTTGTTAACTTCCTTTTTAGTTCTTGGAAACTTTTCTCGCAAGCTTCCGTCCATTCAAACTTCTTGTCTTTCTTGAGTAACTGTGTCATTGGCTTTGCTATGGTGGAGAATCCTTCAATAAATCTACAGTAGTATCCTGCCATTCCCAAGAAACTTCGTACGTCACATTCTGTTGGTTGGTGATTTCCTGCCAAGTACAGCCTTGACCTTTTCGGGTCTATGGTGATACCTTCTTGGAGTCGATGCGGCCCGTGAAACCCAATCTTAGCCAAAATTCTCATTTGCTGAACTTGGCGTACAATTGATGTTTCGGAGTTCTCCTAGTACAATTACGAGATGTTGATGCTCTTCTGGTGTCTTGGAGTATATCAGAATATCATCGATGAATACTACAACAAACTTGTCCATAAACTTCATAAATACTTTGTTCATGAGGTGAACAAAATATGCGGGGGCGTTTGTTAGTCCAAACGGTATTACAGTGAACTCATACAGTCCGTATCTGGAGGTGAAGGCTGTCTTAGGGATATCTTCTGTTCGCACTTTTAATTGATGGTATCCCGACCTTAAGTCAATTTTTGAGAAGACCTTGGCCTGAGCGAGCTGATCAAATAAATCATTTATCCGGGGCATTGGGTATTTGTTCTTGATTGTGACCATGTTAAGTGCTCGATAGTGTATACACAATCTCAGTGTCCCATCCTTTTTCTTGGCAAATAAAATTGGTGAACCCCAAGGTGAGGAACTGGCTCGTATATATCCTTTGTCCACTAATTCTTTTATTTGCTTCTTCAATTCTACCAACTCGGATGGTGCCATTCTGTATGGTTTCTTGTACATGGGGTGGTTCCGGTGCTAGCTGAATGCTGAATTCTATCTCTCGGTCTGGTGGCATGCCTGGTAGTTCTTCGAGAAATACGTCCGGAAATTCACACACTATTGGAACTTTGCTTAACTCCGAAACGTCCACCTTGTTCAATCTCGGTTGCCATGATATTTGTCTCTCTTTGGCTGAAACTTTTATTGTCTTCCCGTGATGGTGGGTGAGAATTACGGTCCGGTTGAAGCAGTCAACAAATCCTTTGTTGGTGGTTAACCAATCCATCCCTAAGATGACATCCAGTCCTTTATTTGCCAATACAATAAGGTTGGCGTGAAACTTCAATCCTTCAAATTCAATAACCACACCTTGGCAGTAACTCTGAGTCACTTGCTTAATCCGGGGACTTGACAATCATGGATTTTTCAAGGGAAGCATCGAAAAATTATTTTGCAAAGCAAACCTCTTGAAATGAATGAGTGAGAAGCTCCAATCAAACAAAAGCGGTGGCAGGTGTTGTGTTGACAGAAATGTCTTGACACGATATCCGGGGCATTTTGTGCTTCTTCCACAGTCACGTGGTTCAGATGACCCTTCCGTGGTTGTTATTGGGGTTGAAATTGTTGCGCTTAGGCGCTGAATTATTGCCACCGTTGTTCGGCTTTGGGGTCGAGTTCCTTGGCTTGGGGCACTGCTTGGCATAGTGCCCTTCTTCTCCTAGCGTAGCAAATAACGCTGGCGATATGTGAACTCCTTGTCCCTTGCATGGAAATTCTTGATTGGGCGTGAGGCGTTTGTCGTGGGTTTGTGTGTCCCACCTTTACGAAAATCCGTCTTGCTTCGGTGGTTGCGAGCAAGATTAGTCTAGTCCCTTTTAAACTTGCGGAAATCCTCCAAGCTGCGTCTCTCATTTTCTAAGTTAATGGCCTTATCCACCAGCGTTTTGAAATGCGGGAAGGTGTGCACAATTAGGCTGGCATTTTGCCGCCGGGTGCCGGACCGTCTAGGAATTTTTCCATCTTCTTGCTTTCAGTCATACGCTCTTCGTTGGCGTCGCGAGACAACAGAGTAAACTGACTATTGTATTCTGACACCGTCATGGTCCTTTGTTTGAGGTCATCAAATTCTCTCTTCTTGATCTTCATAAGACTTTTAGGAATTGTTGGGGAACGTAGCAGAAATTCAAAATTTTCCTACGTGTCACCAAGATCTATCTATGGAGAAACCAGCAACGAAGGGAAGGAGAGTGCATCTACATACCCTTGTAGATCGCTAAGCGGAAGCGTTCAAGAGAACGGGGTTGATGGAGTCGTGCTGCGTGCGTGATTCAAATCACCGATGATCCTAGTGCGAGCAGACGGCACCTCCGCGTTCAACACACGTACAGCCCGGTGGCGTCTCCCATGCCTTGATCCAGCAAGGAAAGAGGGAGAGGTTGAGGAAGACTCCATCCAGCAGCAGCACAACGGGCGTGGTGGTGGTGGAGGCGTGGCAATCTGCGGGGCCGCCAAGCACTGCGGGAGAGGAGGAGGTGTCACGGAGGAGGGAGGCGCCGAGGACTCGGGTGTGGCTGCCCTCCTCCCCTCCACTATATAGGGGTAAGGGAGAGGGGAGGCGCAGCCTTGCCCCTTCCTCCAAGGAAGGAGTGCGGCCAAGGGAGGGGAGGAGTCCATCCTCCCAAGGCACCTCGGAGGTGCCTTCCCTTTGAGGACTCTTCCCTTTTCTTATATCTTGGCGCATGGGCCTCTTGGGGCTGGTGCCCTTGGCCCATATAGGCCAAGGCACACCCCCTACAGCCCATGTGCCCCCCCGGGGCAGGTGGACCCCCCCGGTGGACCCCCGGACCCCTATCGGCACTCCCGGTACAAATACCGATAAAGTGCGAAACCTTTCCGGCGACCAAAATAAGACTTCCCATATATAAATCTTTACCTCCGGACCATTCCGGAACTCCTCGTGACGTCAGGGATCTCATCCGGGACTCCGAACAACATTCGGTAACCACATACAAACTTCCTTTATAACCCTAGCGTCATCGAACCTTAAGTGTGTAGACCCTACGGGTTCGGGAGACATGTAGACATGACCGAGGCGTTCTCCGGTCAATAACCAACAGCGGGATCTGGATACCCATGTTGGCTCCCACATGTTCCACGATGATCTCATCGGATGAACCACGATGTCAAGGACTCAATCGATCCCGTATACAATTCCCTTTGTCTAGCGGTATTGTACTTGCCCGAGATTCGATCGTCGGTATACCGATACCTTGTTCAATCTCGTTACGGCAAGTCTCTTTACTCGTTCCGTAACACATCATCCCGTGATCAACCCCTTGGTCACATTGTGCACATTATGATGATGTCCTACCGAGTGGGCCAGAGATACCTCTCCGTTTACACGGAGTGACAAATCCTATCTCGATTCGTGCCAACCCAATGAGACACTTTCGGAGATACCTGTAATGCACCTTTATAGCCACCCGATTCGTTGTGACGTTTGGTACACCCAAAGCATTCCCTACGGTATCCGAGAGTTGCACAATCTCATGGTCTAAGGAAAAGATACTTGACATTAGAAAAGCTTTAGCATTGAACTACACGATCTTTGTGCTAGGCTTAGGATTGGGTCTTGTCCATCACATCATTCTCCTAATGATGCGATCCCGTTATCAACGACATCCAATGTCCATGGTCAGGAAGCTGTAACCATCTATTGATCAACGAGCTAGTCAACTAGAGGCTTACTAGGGACATGGTGTTGTCTATGTATCCACACATGTATTGCTGTTTCCGGTCAATACAATTATAGCATGAATAATAAACGATTATCATGAACAAGGAAATATAATAATAACTAATTTATTATTGCCTCTAGGGCATATTTCCAACAGTCTCCCACTTGCACTAGAGTCAATAATCTAGTTCACATCGCCATGTGATTAACAGCGATAGGTCACATCGCCATGTGACCAACATCCAAAGAGTTTACTAGTGTCTTAAACTAGTTCACATCACCATGTGATTAAGTCTCAATGAGTTACGGGGTTTGATCATGTTTTGCTTGTGAGAGAGGTTTTAGTCAGCGGGTCTGAACCTTTCAGATTCGTGTGTACTTCGTAAATCTCTATGTCATATTGTAAATGCTGCTTCCACGCTCCACTTGAAGCTTATTCCAAATGGTTGCTCCACTATACGTGTCCGGTTTGCTACTCGAGTCACTCGGATAGGTGTTAAAGCTTACATCGGCGTAACCCTTTACGTGAACTCTTTATCACCTCCATAATCGAGAAACATGTCCTTATTTACTCCAAGAATAATTTTGATCATTGTCCAATGATCCATTCCTGGATCATTCTTGTACCCTTGACTGACTCATGGCAAGGCACACTTCGATGCGGTACACGGCATAGCATACTATAAAGCCTACGTCTAAAGCATAGGGGCGACCTTCGTCCTTTCTCTCTTTTCTGCCGTGGTCGAACTTTAACTCTTAATTCATACCTTACAACTCAGGCAAGAACTCCTTCTTTGACTGATCCATCTTGAACACCTTCAAGATCATGTCAAGGTATGTGCTCATTTGAAAGTATTATTAAGCATTTTTGATCTATCTTTATAGATCTCGATGCTCAATGTTCAAATAGCTTAATCCAGGTTTTCTATTGAAAAACATCTTTCAAATAACCCTATATGCTTTCCAGAAATTCTACATCATTTCTGATCATCAATATGTCAACAACATATACTCATCAGAAATTCTATAGTGCTCCCACTCACCTTTTGGAAATACAAGTTTCTCATAAACTTGGTATAAACCCAAAATCTTTGATCATCTCATCAAAGCGCACATTCCAACTCCGAGATGCTTACTCCGGTCCTTAGAAGGATCATTTGGAGCCAGCATAACTTTAGCATCCTTAGGATCGACAAAAAACTTTCTGATTGTATCACATACAACCTTTCCTTACGAAGACTGGTAAGGAAACTTGTTTTGACATCCATCTGCCAGATTTCATAAATGCAGCTTATGCTAACATGATTCCGACGGACTTTAAACATCGCTACGGATGAGAAAATCTCATCGTAGTCAACTCCTTGAACTTGTGAAAAACTCTTCGCCACAAGTCGAGCTTCATAGAAGGTGATATTACCGTCCACGTCCGTCTTCTTCTTAAAGATCCATTTATTTCAATGGCTTGCCGATCATCGGGCAAGTCCACCAAAGTCCATGCTTTGTTATGATACATGGATCCTATCTCAGATTTCATGGCTTCTAACCATTTGTGAATTTGGGCCCACCATTGCTTCTCCATAGCTCGTAGGTTCATTGTTGTCTAGCAACATGACCTTCAAGACAGATTGCGTACCACTCACGGTAGTCGCATCCTTGTCACCCTACGAATGCGTCGGTGACTTGATCCGAAACTTCATGATCACTATCATAAGCTTCTACTTCAATTGGTGTAGGTGCCACGGGAACAACTTCACGTGCCCTGCTACACACTAGTTGAAGTGACGGTTCAATAACCTCATCAAGTTTCCACCATCCTCCCACTCAACTTTTCGAGACAAACTTTTCCTCGAGAAAGGACCCGATTCAAGAAACAATCCCTATTGCTTTCGGATCTGAATTAGGAGGTATACCCAACTGTTTTGGGTGTCCTATGAAGATGCATTTTATCCGCTTTGGGTTCGAGCTTATCAACCTGAAACTTTTTTCACATAAGCGTCATGGCCCCAAACTTTTAAGAAATGACAGCTTAGGTTTCTCTAAACCATAGTTCATACGGTGTCATCTCAACGGAATTACGTGGTGCCCCATTAAAGTGAGTGCGGTTGTCTCTAATGCCTAACCCATGAGCGATAGTGGTGATTCGATAAGAGACATCATGGTACGCACCATATCCAATAGGGTGCAACTATGATGTTCGGATACACCATCACACTATGGTGTTCGAGCGGTATTAATTGTGAAACAATTTGCACAATATCTTAATTGTGTGCCAAAACTTCGTAACTCAGATATTCATCTCTATGATCATATCATAGACATTCTATCCTCTTGTCACGAAGATCTTAAACTTCACTCTAAAATTACTTGAACCATTCAATAATTCAGACTTGTGTTTCATCAAGTAAATATACTCAACATCTACTCGAATCATCTGTGAAGTAAGAAGATAACGATATTCACTGCATGCCTCAGCACTCATTTGACTGCACACATCAAAATGTGTTACTTCCAACAAGTTGCTATCTTGTTCCATCTTACTGAAACCAAGGCTTTTCAGTCATCTTGCCCATGTGGTATGAATTTGCATATCTCAAGTGATTAAAATCAAGTGAGTCCAAACGATCCATCTGCATGGAGTTTCATCTTGCGTATACACCAATAGACATGGTTTGCATGTCTCAAACTTTTCAAAAACAAGTGAGTCCAAAGATCCATCAACATGGAGCTTCTTCATGCGTTTTACACCAATATGACTTGCATGGCAGTGCCACAAGTAAGTGGTACTGTCATTACTATCTTATACCTTTGGCATGAAAATGTGTATCACTACGATCGAGATTCAATAAACCATTCATTTAGGTGCAAGACCATCGAAAGTTTTATTCAAATAAATAGTGTAACCATTATTCTCCTTAAATGAATAACCGTATTATGATAGACATAATCCAATCATGTCTATGCTCAGCATAAACACCAAATGACAATAATTCTGGTTTAATACTAATCTTGATGGTAGAAGGAGGCGTGCGATGTTTTGATCACATCAAATTGGAAACACTTCCAACACATATCGTCAGCTCTCCTTTAGCTAGTCTCCATTTATTCCGTAGCTCTTTTATTTGAGTTACTAACACTTAGCAACCGAACCGGTATCTTAATACCCTGGTGCTACTAGGAGTACTAGTAAAGTACACATTAACATAATGTATCCAATATACTTCTATCGACCTTGCCAGCCTTCTTATCTACCAAGCATCTAGGGAAATTCCGCTCTAGTGACTATTCCCTTATTACGTAAGCACTTAGTCTCGGGTTTGGGTTCAACCTTGGGTTTCTTCACTTTGGGCGACAACTGATTTGCCGTTTCATGAAGTGTCCTTCTTGCCCTTGCCCTTCTTGAAACTAGTGGTTTCACCAACCATCAACAATTGATGCTCCTTCTTGATTTCTACTTTCGCGATGTCAAACAACGCGAATATCTCAAGGATCATCATATCTATCCACGATATGTTATAGTTCATCCACGAAGCTCTAGCAGCTTGGTGGCAATGACTTTGGAGAAACATCACTATCTCATCCGGAAGATTAACTCCCACTCGATTCAAGTGATTGTTGTACCCGGACAATCTGAGCACAAGCTCAACGATTGAGCTTTTCTCCCTTAGTTTGCAGGCTAAGAAAATCGTCGGAGGTCTCATACCTCTTGGCGGGCACGAGCCTGAAATCCTAATTTCAGCCCTCGAAACATCTCATATGTTCCGTGACGTTTGAAAAAGCGTCTTTGGTGCCTCAACTCCAAACCGTTTAAGCGAACTATCACGTAGTTATCAAAAGCGTGTATGTCCGATGTTCGCAACATCCACAAAGCGACGTTTGGGGTTCAGCACCTTGGCCGGTGCATTAAGGACATAAGCTTTCTACTGACCGCATAATCGCTACTTTGAACTTTCAACTATATTTTCTCTAGGAACATATCTAAACAGTGGAACTAAAGCGCGAGCTTTCGACATAATTTGCAAAAGGTCTTTTGACTCTGTTCAGGATAATTAAGTTCATCTTATGAACTCCCACTCAGATAGACATCCCTCTGGTCATCTAAGTGATTACATGATCCGAATCAACTAGGCCGTGTCCGATCAACACGTGAGACGGACTAGTCATCATCGGTGAACATCTTCATGTTGATCGTATCTACTATACGACTCATGCTCGACCTTTCGGTCTCTGTGTTCCGAGGCCATGTATGCGTACATGCTAGGCTCGTCAAGTTAACCCTAAGTGTATTGCGTGTGTAAATCTGTCTTACACCCGTTGTATGTGAACGTAAGAATCCATCACACCCGATCAACACGTGGTGCTTAGAAGCGACGAACTGTAGCAGCGGTGCACGATTAGGGAGAACACTTCTTGAAATTGTTGTAAGGGATCATCTTATTTACTACCGTCGTTCTAAGTAAACAAGATGCATAAACATAATAAACATCACATGCAATTATATATTAGTGACATGATATGGCCAATATCATATAGCTCCATTGATCTCCATCTTGAGGCTCCATGATCATCATCGTCACCGGCATGACACCATGATCTCCATCATCATGATCTCCATCATCGTGTCTTCATGAAGTTGTCTAGCCAACTATTACTTCTACTAGTATGGCTACGGTTAGCAATAAAGTAAAGTAATTACATGGCGTTGTTTAATGACACGCATGGTCATACAAAAATAAAGACAACTCCTATGGCTCCTGCCGTTGTCATATTCATCGACATGCAAGTCGTGATTCCTATTACAAGAACATGATCAATCTCATACATCACATATATTCATCACATTCTTCTTGGCCATATCACATCACATAGCATACCACCGCAAAAACAAGTTAGGCGTCCTCTAATTGTTGTTTGCATGTTTTACGTGGCTGCTATGGGTTTCTAGCAAGAACGTTTCTTACCTACGCAAAACCACAACGTGATATGCCAATTGCTATTTACCCTTCATAAGGACCCTTTTCGCCGAATCCGTTCAGACTAAAGTGGGAGAGGCGGCACCCGCTAGCCACCTTATGCACGAAGTGCATGTCAGTCAGTGGAACACTGTCTCACGTGGAAGAGTGCGTGTAAGGTCGGTCCGGGCGCTTCATCCCACAATACCGTCGAAACAAGATTGGACTAGTAACGGTAAGCATATTGAACAACATCAACGCCCACAACTACTTTGTGTTCTACTCGTGCAAAGAATCTACGCAATAGACCTAGCTCATGATGCCCTTTGTTGGGGAGCGTGGCGAAATTCAAAATTTTCCCACGTGTCACCAAGATCTATCTATGGAGAAACCAGCAACGAAGGGAAGGAGAGTGCATCTACATACCCTTGTAGATCGCTAAGCGGAAGCGTTCAAGAGAACGGGGTTGATGGAGTCGTACTCGTCGTGATTCAAATCACCGATGATCCTAGTGCCGAACGGACGGCACCTCCGCGTTCAACACACGTACAGCCGGTGGCGTCTCCCATGCCTTGATCCAGCAAGGAAAGAGGGAGAGGTTGAGGAAGACTCCATCCAGCAGCAGCACAACGTGGCGTGGTGGTGGTGGAGGAGGCGTGGCAATCCTGCAGGCTTCGCCCAAGCACTGCGGGAGAGGAGGAGGTGTCACGGGAGGGAGGGCGCCGAGGGACTCAGGTGTGGCTGTCCTCCCCCCCCTCCACCATCTATCGGGGCACGGGCGAGGGGGGAGGCGCCGCCTGGCCCCTTCCTCCAAGGAAGGGGTGCGGCCCAGCGGGGGGGGAGGAGTCCATCCTCCCCAAGGCACCTCGGAGGTGCCTTCCCTTTGAGGACTCTTCCCTTTTTCTTATATCTTGGCGCATGGGCCTCTTGGGGCTGGTGGCCTTGGCCCATATAGGCCAAGGCGCACCCCCTACAGCCCATGTGCCCCCCCGGGGCAGGTGGACCCCCCGGTGGACCCCCGGACCCCTTTCGGCACTCCCGGTACAATACCGATAAAGTGCGAAACCTTTCCGGCGACCAAAATAAGACTTCCCATATATAAATCTTTACCTCCGGACCATTCCGGAACTCCTCGTGACGTCCGGGATCTCATCCGGGACTCCGAACAACATTCGGTAACCACATACAAACTTCCTTTATAACTCTAGCGTCATCGAACCTTAAGTGTGTAGACCCTACGGGTTCGGGAGACATGTAGACATGACCGAGGCGTTCTCCGGTCAATAACCAACAGTGGGATCTGGATACCCATGTTGGCTCCCACATGTTCCACGATGATCTCATCGGATGAACCCACGATGTCAAGGACTCAATCGATCCGTATACAATTCCCTTTGTCTAGCGGTATTGTACTTGCCCGAGATTCGATCGTCGGTATACCGATACCTTGTTCAATCTCGTTACGGCAAGTCTCTTTACTCGTTCCGTAACACATCATCCCGTGATCAACCCCTTGGTCACATTGTGCACATTATGATGATGTCCTACCGAGTGGGCCCAGAGATACCTCTCCGTTTACGGAGTGACAAATCCAGTCTCGATTCGTGCCAACCCATGAGACACTTTCGGAGATACCTGTAATGCACCTTTATAGCCACCCGATTCGTTGTGACGTTTGGTACACCAAAGCATTCCCTACGGTATCAAGAGTTGCACAATCTCATGGTCTAAGGAAAAGATACTTGACATTAGAAAAGCTTTAGCATACGAACTACACGATCTTTGTGCTAGGCTTAGGATTGGGTCTTGTCCATCACATCATTCTCCTAATGATGCGATCCCGTTATCAACGACATCCAATGTCCATGGTCGAGAAGCTGTAACCATCTATTGATCAACGAGCTAGTCAACTAGAGGCTTACTAGGGACATGGTGTTGTCTATGTATCCACACATGTATTGCTGTTTCCGGTCAATACAATTATAGCATGAATAATAAACGATTATCATGAACAAGGAAATATAATAATAACTAATTTATTATTGCCTCTAGGGCATATTTCCAACAGGAATGTGTGCCCCAAGAAAACCTTCTTTGAACTCCTCCCAGGTTATATCATTTTCGTTGGGGTGCATGTGTAGGAAATTTTCCCACCACGATGCGGCTGCTCCAGTGAGATAGTGCGGTGCATATAGTACTTTCTCAAGGTCTGAACACTGTGCAATAATTAATTTTCGTTCCATGTCTCAAGCCAGTCTTGACCTCAAGAGGTTTGTCAAGATGAGAAAATGTTTGACGACGCGTCTTACGTAGATCGAGATAACTTGGATTGCTGCTGATACTGTCCACGGTGATTTCCCATATTGATGACTTGGTTTATCATTTCCTGATGTTGTTGCTGCCTTTGCTCATAAAGACGGCACATTTGGGAAAATGCTGTCCCACTATCCTGTTGACTTGACTGCCCCTGTGTGAAATTGTTGCTTGGTTGTGTGCCAAAATTTTCCTCTTGGGACTTGGCATGGAGCGTGTCCAAGGACGAGACATTTTTCACTCTGGGGATCAATTTTGTAAAACTCATAAGAAAAAGGAAAAGAGTCGCAGAAATTAATAAACTCATAAATACGGGAAATTTTAAATGCTCCAGGATTTTTTTTAAGATAATAATCGGTTGCGCACGGAGAAGGACTGCTCATTACATATATTACACGCAAGCAGTAATTATGCAATACAGCACTCAGGATATGCGTACATAATCCTGACATGTTATTTAGGCTAGTGCACTTCTCCCAGTTCCTACATGATGCGCAAACAAGCTACTTCTCACAACCTATGTACATATACACATATCGTACAAGTCGGTACATCGCATGGCGGCTAGGCGTACTCAGTCGGAGATAGTAAGGATCTCCCTTGCCCTACCGAGGGTGAGGCGCAGTGAGGCTGGGGATTCAACCTCCTCCTCGCTAATAGGCTGCAGACGTGAAGTGCTGCGCTGAGTAGATGGAGCGGGCGCCATAGGCGGAGCAACACGAACAGGAGTGGGCGCAATGGGTGGTGCAGACCGGACTGGAGTGGGCACAATGACTTGATTGAACTCCTCGGTGGTAGGCAGGCGACGAGCAGTGGCGAGAGTGGTAGGTGCATAAGATGCCGAGGACGAGACGGAAGTCAGTGGCGGTGCGGCTTGCAGGAGCTCCCTCCTGTTGGCGGCACAGCCATGGATTGAGTCCATACGGGCAGCCACGAGGTCGTCCACCAGGTTGTCGAAGGCTGCCTCCAGAGCCCGGAGGTACTCGATAACCATCTCGAAAGCCTCGTCTCGTTCTCCTCTGGGGCAAGAGAACGCGTAGTGATAGGTGTATGGCACGTGGCATGGAAGGTAGCGGTAACGACGAGTCTTCATCGAAGGCAGAACATCCCTGAGACGAGCTATCGCCTCACGGGCTGCCATCTGCATAGCATGCTTCTCCGTAGGCATGGCTCTCCCCAAGAACCGGGCAGGCGTAACTCAACACGCCCTCCCTTGAATTGCACCGCGGCCTGGTGCATGGTCAGACTGTGGTTGATCTTGTGCTGATAGAGTGTGAAGACTGGGCGCATAGATGGCCCCATCGCGACCTGGACGATGAAGGAGGGAAGCTTGACGAACCCATCAGGCATGTTGGCGAACATATGTGACTCATGATCGTTGTCGACCATCTACAAAAGTAGGCAAAAAATTTGAGTGGTCAGATCATAAATTTTATGCTGACTGTCAGAAAATGACTACATTTGCAAAAATATGAATTAGCTCTATTATGCTAATAACCGATTAGCGATCGCACCTAGTGGCTTCCTACAGTCAGCCTGGCTCTGGTACCAAGCTTGTCACGAACGGTTTTCCAATAAAATGCTTATTGAGAAACCGACCTTTTGAGTCCAGTATGAGGAAAATCCTCCTGACTGGTAGACAAAATCTTGATACAGTAAGCCAGTAGCACTAAATATATTACAGGGTCGAGCTGGGGTGCTCAACAATTTATTACAAGTACGCCAATAATTATACATAATGGCGGATATGACACAATGGTGTGGGGTGACATACTACTGACTCGAGTTGAAAGTGGTGGTGAATATGTTACAGTGGAGTGGATAACACAACTCCTAGACTGACGGCATCATCGAGCGTCGAGGTGAGGCTCGATGAATTTATTAGGGTAGCGGAAGCGGATATAATACAGTGACCAAGACCAGGGTCGCACGGGACTGACTGGGACTCCTCTAGGCGTCGGACTCGCTATCGAACTCTTCATCCATGAGATCGCCTTCATCAACATCTGGCCAAATCAACAAGCCAGGTGAGTACTTTGAAAGTACTCGCAAGACAGTTCGGACATAAGATATAATAAATGCATGCATGAATGCGTTAAGAGCAAATAGCAATGCACACTCAATTAATGAATATTCGCATGACATGATAAGTAAAAAGGAAGTAAGGCGGTAGTCCTCCCGAAATCCACAAAATAACTGAAAACCGATCGGGTTATGCGAGGCGGCGCCTCGAAGGGTGAACAAATAAATAATCATGCATGATCGGGCGTCTAGCGACACCACATAAAGGGCTTATATTGAAAAGTAAATGACATGCGTGCCCACGATGGACGTCGGAGCGACATCACGTAAAGGGCTTATATTGAAAGTAAAAAAATAGGTGTGCCACGATCGGACGTCGGCGACATCGCAGAAAGGACTTATACCGAAAGTAAAATAACAAGCGTGCCACGATGGGGACGTCTGAGTGACATCGCAGAAAGGGCTTATATCAAAAAGAAAATAACAAGGTTGCCCCAGACGGACGTCTTAGCGACATCGCAGAGTGGGATTATATCAAAATTAAATAACAAGGGTGCCACAGTCGGACGTCGGAGCGACATCTCAGAAAGGGCTTATATCGTAAGTAAATAAACAAGCGTGCCACAGTCGGACGTCTGAGCGACATCGCAGAAAGGGCTTATATCAAAAGTAAATAACAAGGGTGCCACAGTCGGACGTCTGAGCGACATCGCAGAAAGGGCTTAAATTTCATTATTCATGTCTGATGAATTCACGGAGGTATAATACTCATTGGAAAAATATTCAACACATAATAATAAACAGGTTAGTCCATCCACATGAATAAACATTTGACCAGACTTAACACTCATGTGGTTTACCGGAGTTTTGACACCGAGACTGACACTTGACAAGATAAGTTGAACACAGTACTTGGACATGGATAAGATGATTTCAAGGATTTTTGACTCTGCAGAGTTTGTACTAAAATGCCCACAGCCAACGGATTTCCGTAGTCACGAAGGACTAGTTCCGTTCTGATATTTCGGAAGAAACACATCTAACCAAGACACACCCATCCCACCTCACGATGCCAGGAATCACCCTAGACAGCGTTCAAGAAAAACTTTGAGACGGGAGATCACAATCTCGAATAGCATGGGATCAAATTTATATCGCGCTCTAAGGGTGCCCCCTCTCGGTCGCAACGGAAACACCCATGCCCCCTGACCGGATGGTAGCTTTACTCCAGGGCCATGGAACCCTCATCATGGCCTCTCGATTCGGTGTGTACCAGGAAAGCGGTTTGCAACTTACTAAGCCGTATCCCTTGCGGAAAACATGTGGTAGTACAGGAAGGAAAAACGGATGGAAACTGGACTGATTCATGTTGACACTGGAGTCAAATAACATGGCATAAGACTGGCATGCTACAACACTGCCATCCTACCCATCCTCGTGCCATCTCATGGCCATGCAAACTCATATCCAACAACTTATGGATTTTCGAAACTCACTTGCGTCAACTTTGCATGTAATATAACATTCATGGCGATGTTCATAAACATGCCATGCAACTACTTAATGCAAACATGCCAAGACACTCATCATATCAAAAGTTCAAACATGCTTGCCTGGTTCGGAGTAGTAGGAGCCAAGCTCGGTGAAGTTCGCGGTCCCGTCACCCCTTCGGTATCTACGGTATCTGAAATACACGCCCTATCGTAAATACCGTGAGGTGCACAAAAATATTCCTAATATTTTTCAAATAAAGCTGATAAAAAACTAGACAAAATTTTAAAAATGACAGAAAAAGAATCACTCAAAAATCATTTTCTGTTTAAAAGCTATAAGGGTTTTAATCCAGGGACCTTTCTGTAATGAAACAGAAACTTCTCAGGGGGCTGAATAGAAAAGACCAGAAAACGCCTGCATTGAAAGCGTATTAGGCCCGAATACGTTTTCAGAAAACGCTTCAAAAAGAAAGAAAGAGAGGCTGACGGGGTCCCACCCGTCAGTTTGAATTTTCAAGCGGGAGAACAGAGCTCGTCGGCACCGAGAGTCGAGCTTGTCGCCGGCGGCGATCCACGGCGAAAGGTGGGGATCGGGAGGTACCTCGTGCTCAGCGTGTCCTTCCGCGTCGGTGAGTGGTGGTGGTGGTCGCGGCCAGCACCACATCGACGGGCGGCCCTTGCCCGGCGGACGACGGCTCGGGTGGAGTTGGATCTCGTCGGGAGGGCTGCGAGGTCAAATTAAAGCTTGGGTTAGCTCACTTTGGGTGCTCGAGGAGGCTCTTGGCGAGGTTTGGGCGTCGAGGATGGCCTCACCGGAGTGGATCGAGCTGGTGGCCGAGGCGGATCGGGGCGGCCGGAGTTTGGGGAGGAGACCTCCTCAATGTCCTCCTAGTGGCTTGGCGGGGTGTTGGTGGGGTGCAGTGGTGGTGCGTGCTCGAGAACGAGCTCGGGGCATCCTTTTAAAGGCGATCCGAGGCGGTGGCCGAGAACGGGGATCTCCGGCGATGGTTACGGCGGCGCAGTGCTTGGTCGGGAGATTAGGGGTTGAGCATCGACGTGGAGGTCCACGGGCTCCGTTTAGCATCTAACCTTGGCTGGATTAGGCGTCTTTGGGGGTTTCGGCAGAAGCAGGCGGCCTTGGGCCCGTCGTGACAAGAATAGTGCCGGCCAAGTGTTTGATGAAATGATTCAAGCATGAGAAAATTTTATCTGGGGCTGATCTTTGGTGTGGTGACCTCTCAAAGCATCTGGAGGCTGCCTAAATTTTGGTGGAATTTTTGGAGAAAGAAAAAATATGAATTTCACCAAAAATGATGAATCTGGTCCAAACTTGCAGTGGCTGAAACATGAAAATTTTGAAAAGAGGAAGAGTGGGTCTTGATGGATCTAGGTTGGGGGTGCTAAAGACTATCCAGAGGAGTTGGTTTGAGATCAAAACTCAAAGGAAATTAGGTACTTCCTTTGTAAATCATCTAGGCTTAAAATAATTGACAGAATTGTTTTGGGGAATAAAACAAATGAAATAAAATACAAAAATGGGTTGGACTTGTTGGAACAGAATATTTGGATTGCCCCAAAGTGGAGGGAGGGGGTTTTGGGAGGATTTACCACATGAGGCATGGTAAAAACCATGGGTGGTTTCAATATAAGAGAAGTCCCAAAACTCCTAGGGTTTCTTTTAAAAGAAAGTAAATTCCAAAAAAAATAATTGGGAAGAGAACAATCAGAAGAAAGGTTTTTAATAATCAAACACCAGGGTTGAAGAAGATACCCAAATAAGATCCTTGCCAAGGGGAAAAGTTTTGAGAGAGTGGTTTTTGGAAGGATTTAAAAGACCTTCTTCAAATCCAACAAGGTTTTTGTTGAAAACCAAATAAAATTTTTAGAGTGTCACAGTCATGTCGGTTTTTATAGGAGGTTCATTAAGGACTTTTCTAAAATCTCTAGGCGTCTGACTAATTTATTGCAAAAATATATTCCTTTTGTCTTTGATGATGATTGTGTAGAAGCGTTTGAAGTGCTTAAGAAAGCTTTGATCACTTCACCTATTGTTCAACCACCTGATTGGAATTTACCTTTTGAAATTATGTGCGATGCTAGTGATTATGCTGTAGGTGCTGTTTTAGGGCAAAGAGTTGATAAGAAATTGAATGTTATCCAGTATGCTAGTAAGAGTCTTGATACTTCCCAGAGAAATTATGCTACTACTGAAAAAGAGTTCTTAGCAGTTGTGTTTGCATGTGATAACACTAGTAGAAAAAGGGCCTATAGTCCCGGTTGGTGAGGGCCTTTAGTCCCGGTTCATGAACCGGGACTAAAGGGTCGGTACTAATGCCCTGACCCTTTAGTCCCGGTTCAATCCAGGCAAGACGGATGGGCCTCCACGTGGCCTGTCCGTGAGCCCAGGCGGAGGGCCTTTGGTCGGTTGGTGGCACCAACCGGGACCAATAGGCATCCACGTCGACATTTACGTGGCTGTGGTTTTTGTTTTTTTTTTTGAAAAGGGGGGGGGGGTTTGAGGGGTTTTGGGGGGGTAATTTAGGTGTTTAATATATTGTGCTATAGCTAGCTAATTAATAGAGAGAAGTGTCCAATCATTTGTCCGTGCTTGGTCGACGCTTCGTATGATACATACGTATAGAGAGGACTAGCTAGACACGCTAGCTAGCTAGTAAGCAAGCAGAAGATCGTCATGAACATATATGCATACAGAGAAGTGATATCGACCACCTCTCCCTCTCCGAGAGATTGGTCGAACAACAAGTTCTCGTGATATCTATATATCCGACACTACCGGCTGCATATATACAATAATTATCTTTTACAAATATATAATCTCCTAACATACGAATAGCGTGGTCCACATAGTATTCTCCGTCTTCAGTGATCACGTGGTCAAGAAAGAATGGCGCCAATTCCTCTTGAATTGCTCGCATGCGATCTCGTGCTAGGAGTTCATCCCGCATCCGAAACATCTAATTTTAAGAAGGGGGTCAATACATATATATATATATGAATGAATGAAACTCAACACAAATGATGGTAATAAAATAAAATTGTGAACATTGTTATTTATGCACTTCATATTGTTTGTCGGAGTAGCCCCGCTCACAGTGTCGTGGTGGCGGATGGACTCAAATGTAGTATCCACGTAAATCATTCCCTTGTTCCTGACACAACCACTTTACAATAAATAGAGGTCAATCAAACTGATAATTAGCAAGCATGATAAATGGTATTGATGAAACTAGCGCTTGAATCACTAGGAGATGCGTGGAATATGCTACTATATAGTACTTACTTTGGTGCCTAAATTGCAGCTTCTTGGTAGTCCCGGAGCTTTTTGGTGAATTTTCTCCAAGCCCTGCCATACAAAGAAAACAATTACTTGATATCAGAAATGAACAAAGTTGCTGATATGGTGGATAATGATCGATTTAACTTACTTCTCGAGCAGTTCAGTCATGTCTGCATACTCCTTGGATCTTTTCGCTTGGAGTCTAAGACAGTTACTACTCCCTTCTCAAGCTTAATCTCTAGGAGAATATAGTGGTAGCTGCGCACACATGCATAACTCATCAATATTACATTACTATAACCTGGACTAATAAGGAAACCGAATATGCCACAAGACAAGAACACTAACTTGAAGTTGTAAGGAAAGAGTATTATATCTTTGTGTTCATTTATTTCCAACGATCGTAGCAAGTTGGCCTCGGTTTCTTGGGCACGATATTTAACCTCGCTTGCATCTATGAGATACGTGTTAATGAACCCAATATCTCCCACTTGTCTTTTCTTAAATTCGCGATCTTCAATCTGCATAATATAGTGAGGATAATTATAAATACATGCAATGAAAGGGCTGAGTTATAGAGAGACTTAATGATGTAAGTAGTACTACTTACGAGGACGGTAGCAGGTGACCGTTGATTTATCGATGGCCAATTGATTGAAAAACTGATAGAACTCCTCAAATGGAATAGGCAACAGTTCAATTCCAAGGAGGTCATGCTCCTTTAACTCTCACATACAAAGTACTCCTCCCTCGGACTCTTTGGAGGTTTTCATGTACCAATCATGCAATCTTCGCATCATCGTTGATAGAGAACTTTCATCTTTGACGAGAGGCTTCCCGTAATCGTATCTTTGTATCTGCACCTCCAAGAAATCATAATGTACATCGTCAGGCAGGTCATCTGCAGGATTGCCATAACCGGGCACCATCCTCGGATCGACGATGTCGCTAGCGTGCACCTTGAGCGGGGGCACGACAGCTGCTTGTTCGCCGAGCTGGGCAATTTGTTTCCCAGCTCGTCGTTCTTTCATCCTTTGATCACTTTTAGTACTTCCCGACCTCTCCGCTTCGCAAATGCCTTTCCAATAATGCGCTCATAGTTGCCTTTGGAGGAGACTTGGGTGGTTTTGTCAGGGCAGCCAGAGTGCGCTTCGCTTTCACCGGATCTACCTTCTCCTCCGGAGGTGGATGTCTCTTTGCTTTCAATCCTTGAAACCAGTCATCCACTTCGGTCTACGCGATCTTCGCGTTTTCCATCAATCTATTGTAGTCGATTCGGATATCTATTCAATGTGTTTTTAATACCCTAACCTCCAGTGGTTTACAGTTGAAAGCCTTACCCAGCCTTGAAAACATGTGTTTTTTGAACATTATATTACATAAAAATAGGTATGATGTTGCATTATTTTATTCAAAAAATTGGTTATTTATTAATTCTACTAACAAAATTAAACACTTTTCCAATGCTCGTGCTGGGCCAAGGCTGACATTTTGAAGTCAAGCTTTGCCCGTGATCCGGTCCCGCCCGGACAAGAAGAGCGTGACGAAACTGCAAGTTGGCCCATTTAGCACGACCCGTTATTTTCGAAAATACTAACATACAATTAACGATGATTTTTGAACATACATGTTGCCAGAGTTTGAGTCATATACTACATGTAATCTTAACTATTTTTCCTCCCGTATCTATCTCTATCTCTCTCAATAACGAACTAGGATCGATCTCTACGATCAAGTCCTTGTAGGCTACGGCATGGGATGTTTTGCCCTGGATATAATAAATGCACGTGGCTCTCCAACGAGTAGAAACTCTTCCCCAATATCGTTTTACATGGTATCCAAAGACTCTTCCAAATCTTCTAACGATACAAAAAGGCCTTGTGCTGCCCCGCGCCGAAAAGTTTAGTCCCACCTCGCTAGTTGAGAGAGCTCGAGTGTGGTTTATAAGCTCTGCTGCGCCCACCCACTCGAGCTCCTCTCAACTGCAGGCTTTCGGCCTAACTGCAATCTCTGCACAGGCTCTTTGGGCCGCCCGCGGGCCTGAATCCTGGCCCATGGTAGGCTTTCTAGTCGTATTCAGGCCATGGGGGCCCAGTAGGTGGCACTTTTTTTGTTTTTTTTTGTTTTCTTTGTTGCTTTATTTATTTTATTTTGTTTCTACTTACAACAAAATACTTATTGTTGCTATTTTTTTTTCCAGTTTTTTGGTTTTGCTTTCCGCATTATTTATTTTTTGTTGTTTTTTGCTTTATTTTTTAATTCTTTTTGGTTTTAGTTTTAGAAAAATTATAAACTTTCTCATAGTGCCATTAGTTTTCAAATTTGAAAACACTTTTTTGTTTTCTTTGTTGCTTTATATATTTTATTTTGTTTGTACTTACAACAAAATACTTATTGTTGCTATTATTATTATTTTTCAGTTTTTTTGTTACATTTTACGCATTATTTATTTTTTGTTGTTTTTGCTTTATTTTTTAATTCTTTTTGCTTTTAGTTTTAGAAAAATTATAAACTTTCTGTTAGTGCCATTAGTTTTCAAATTTGAAAACACTTTTTTGCTTTATTTATTTATTACAACAAAATACTTATTGTTTCTATTTTCATTTTTTTTCAAGTTCTTTTGTTTTGTTTTCTGCATTATTTATTTTCTTTTGGTTTTTTGCTTTATTTTTTAATTCTTTTTGCTGTTAGGGTCAAGAAATTATAAACTTTTCTGCTTGTGCCATTAGTTTTCTTTGAAATTTGTGTGAATCACAAGTTTGTGAGCTCAACAAAGGCGTGTAGAGGGATGGGCTTATAAACCGTGTGAGCGCCCTTCGGTTGGCGAGGTTTTCAAATTCATAGTTTTCAAATGAACTCAAAAAGTTGGCATAGCATGTGCATGTACAAAAGCGGACAATGGTATCATACTAAATGCATTACAATGTTGGCATGGTATCATCATAATAGTTGTGGGAGAAAGTCTTCACTTTTTCTTTGATTCTGTCGATTGCTTATTGCTACCAGTAACCATGGATAATCTTCATCGTTTATCGGGATGCTTGGGTCAGCCTTGACTTTGAAGGGGAATTTCATGAAACTTTTCATACTCTTCGTACATGTCCTGTCTTGCCCTCCACTCCAGGATGTCCCTTTTCCTGAAAAGAACTATGTGGCGCTTTGGCTCATTGTATGATGTATTCGCTTCCTTATCTTTTCTTTTCCTCGGTCTAGTAGACATGTCCTTCACATAGATAACCTGTGCCACATCATTGGCTAGGACGAGCGGTTCGTCAGCTGTACCCAAGATTTTTCAGATCCACTGTTGTAATTTTGTCTTGTGGGTCTACACACCCGCCTCCTCTGACAGATTGACCCACTTGCACTTAAACAAAGGGACCTTAAAATCTACTCCGTAGTCAAGTTCCCATATGTCTACTATGTAACCATAATATGTGTCATTTCCCTTGTTGGTTGCTGCATCAAAGCGGACACCGCTGGTTTGGTTGGTGCTCTTTTTCATCTTGGTCAATCGTGTAAAATGTATTCCCATTTATCTCGTATCCTTTCCAAATCATTACAGTCGAAGATGGTCCCACGGACAACAAGTAAAGCTCATCACAAACAGTGCTGTCACCTCTGAGACGTGTTTCCAACCAACTGCTGAAAGTCCCGATGTGTTCACATGTAATCCGATCGTCGCCTTTGCTCAAGGGTGTTTGGGCGCAGATCGCTCTTGTGTTCATCGACATACGGGTCACCAAGGTAGAGTTCTCAGAAGCTGTGTAGTGTGCTTGAGACCAAGAATATCCGTCCCCTGCATATTATTGAGTCCTTTCCAAGCGTGCCTTTTCAGTCAGTCTCCCCTCATACCGCTGATTTAGGGAGACCTATCTTCTTAAGGCCAGGAATGAAGTCAACACAAAACCCGATGACATCCTCTGTTTGATGGCCCATGGAGATGCTTCCTTCGCCTAAGCGCGATTCTGAACATATTTCTTTAGGACTCCCATGAACCTCTCAAAGGGGTACATATTGTGTAGAAATACGGGCCCCAGAATGACAATCTAAATCGACTAGATGAACTAGGTCGTAAGGCCATGATATTGAAGAAGGATGGTGGGAACACCAGCTCGAAACCGACAAGACATTGCGCCCACATCACTCCTTAGCGTTGATGCGATTTACGGATCGATCACCTTCGAGATATTGCATTGAGGAATGCACATAGCTTCACAATGGCTAATCGGACGTTTTCGGTAGAAGCCCCCTCAATGCAACCGGAAGCGATTCGTCATAATCACGTGGCGATCATGAGACTTTAGGTTACGGAACTTTTCTCTCGGCATATTTATTATTCCCTTTATATTCGGCGAGAAGCGGTCGGGACCTTCATACTTGAGCAGGCATTGAAAGAATATTTCTTTCTCTTCTTTCGTAAGAGCGTAGCTGGTAGGACCTTCATCTTGCCGGAGGCATGCCCTCGTTTTTCGTTACAAGCGTTGCAGGTCCTCTCGTACCTCGTGTGTATCTTTTGTCTTCCCGTACACGCCCAAGAAGCCTAGCAGGTTCACGCAAAGGTTCTTAAATCACGTGCATCACGTCGATCGAAGAGCGGACCTCTAGGTCTTTCCGGTAGGGTAGGTCACAAAATATAGATTTCTTCTTCCACATGTGTGCGTGATTGTCAGAGTCATTCGGAACAGCTAGTCCGCCGGGACCCTTTCCAAAGATTACGTGTAAATCATTGACCATAGCAAGTACGTGATCACCGATGCGCATGGCGGGCTTCTTCCGGTGATCTGCCTGCTTTGAAATGCTTGCCTTTCTTTCGACATTGATGGTTGGTCGGAAGAAATCGACGATGGCCAGTACACATTCTTCCCGCAGCTTCCTAGGTATATACTATCGGTGTCGGGTAAACAAAGGCGTGCATGCGTGGTATCCCTTGTTTGTCTGGTCTCACGAAGGTTACCGAGAGCGGGCCAATCGTTGATGGTCACGACAAAAACGCCTTTAGGTCAAATTCCTCCTTTTTGTGCTCATCCCACGACGCATAATCGTTTCCATTCCACAGCTGTAAAAGTTCTTCAACTAATGGCCTTAGGTACACATCAATGTCGTTGCTTAGGGTTGCTTAGGGCCTTGGATGAGAACTGGCATCATAATGAACTTCCGCTTCATGCACATCCAAGGAGGAAGGTTATACATACATAGAGTCACGGGCCGGTGCTGTGATTGCTGCTCTGCTCCCGAAAGGATTAATGCCATCCGCGCTTAAAGCAAACCATACGATCCTTGGGTCCTTTGCAAACTCATCCCAGTATTTTCTCTCAATTTTTCTCCACCGCGACCCGACAGAGGGTGCTCTCAACTTCCCGTCTTTCTTACGGTCCTCACGGTGCCATCGCATCAACTTGGCATGCTCTCCGCTTCTGAGCAGACGTTTCAACCGTGGTATTATAGGAGCATACCACATCACCTTTCGAGGAACCCTCTTCCCGGAGGCTCGCCGTCAACATCACCGTGGTCATCTCGTGCGATCTTATATCAAGCAATGCACCGTGATACCGCATGCGTTCAGATCCTTGTAGGCACCATGATAGAGGATGCAGTCATTAGGGCATGCATGTATCTTCTCCACCTCCAATCCTAGAGGGCATCGACCTTCTTTGCTGCGTATGTCTTGTCGGGCAATTCGTTATCCTTTGGAAGCTTCTTCTTCATTATTTTCATTAGCTTCTCAAATCCTTTATCGTGCACAAGATTCTCTGCCTTCCACCGCAGCAATTCGAGTACGGGTGCGAGCTTTGTGTTGCCATCTTCGCAATTGGGGTACAACCCCTTTTGTGATCCTCTAACATGCGATCGAACTTCAGCTTCTCCTTTTGACTTTCGCATTGTGTCCTTGCATCGACAATGACCGGCGGAGATCATCATCATCGGGCACATCGTCTGGTTCCTCTTGATCTTCAGCAGCTTACAGATTGCGGCACCATCGTGCACATCGTCTGGTGCATCTTGATGTTCAGTAGCATCACCGTATTCATGGGGCACATAGTTGTCATCGTACTCTTCTTCCTCGCCGTCTTCCATCATAACCCCTATTTCTCCGTGCCTCGTCCAAACATTATAGTGTGGCATGAAACCCTTGTAAAGAAGGTGGGTGTGAAGGATTTTCTGGTCAGCGTAAGACTTCGTATTCCCACATATAGGGCATGGACAACACATAAAACCATTCTGCTTGTTTGCCTCAGCCACTTCGAGAAAATCATGCACGCCCTTAATGTACTCGGAGGTGTGTACATCACCGTACATCCATTGCCGGTTCATCTGCGTGCATTATATATAATTAAGTGTGTCAAAAATCATTACAGAACATCATGAATAGATAATTATAAGTGACCAAATTAATAGAAGTTCATCATCACATAAAAACCAAAGTACATACATAGTTCTCATCTAACAACATAAAGCTCTGCAGAGCATCTAAATTAATTAAACCATACATTGAAACTATGTAAAACATTTCAATGCGAAGACAAATGCGATCATAATGGCAACCAAAGGTAACAACTGATCCAACGGCATAATGATACCAAGCCTCGGTATGAATGGCATATTTTCTAATCTTTCTCATCTTCAAGCCGCATTGCATCCATCTTTATCTTGTGATCATCGGATTTACATCCGCAACATGCAACTCCAATATCATCTTCTCCTCCTCAAGTTTTTTTATTTTTCCTTCAAGAAATTGTTTTCTTCTTCAACTAAATTTAACCTCTCGACAATAGGGTCGGTTGGAATTTCCGGTTCAACAACCTCCTAGATAAATAAAATCTATGTCACGTTGGTCGGCATAATTTTCATAAACAATAAATGAACCAATAGTTATGAAAAGATAATATATACCACATCCGAATCATAGAGCAGACGAGGGCCGACGGGGCGGATACCAAAACCATCGCACTATATAAGATGCAATAATAAAAGTAAGAAAATAATACAAGTATCTATCTAAACATACAAGTAAGAATTTTTTTCCTTTCGTAAAGAAGATAAGAACAAGAGGCTCACCACGGTGGTGCCGCGATGAGATCAGCCTTGGTGATCGACGGGCGGTGAAGACGGGGCCAGGCGTGATGGACCGCTAAATCTAGATCAATCTTGAGGAAAAGCGAGCTTGGCGGTCGAGCTTGGAGAGGAGAAACCTTAAGTAGTGTGGCTCGGGCATTCCATCGAACACCTTGTGTGCATAGGAGGTGAGCTAGAGCACCACCAAGCCCTCTCCCCTCGGCCGAGAAAAAAAGCGAGCACTGTGCTCGCTTCTTGGGAGGGGGGTATATATAGGCACCACTATTGGTCCCGGTTGGTGGCATGAACCGGGACTAAAGGGAAGTCGTGTCCCATAGTGGTGGGCAGAGCCGAGCCCATTGGTCCCGGTTCGTCCACCAACCGGGACCAAAAGGTCCCAGACGAACGGGACCAAGGGCCCACGTGGCCCGGCCAGCCCCCTGGGCTCACGAACCAGGGCAAATAGCTCCATTGGTCCCGGTTCTGGATTGAACCGGGACTAATGGGCTGAACTGGCCTGGGCCATTGCCCCCTTTTCTACTAGTGTAAGTTTAGACCTTACATTGTTGATTCCAAAGTTACTATTCACACTGATCATGCTGCTATCAAATATCTTATCGAAAAGAAAGATGCTAAGCCTAGACTCATTAGATGGGTTCTCTTGCTCCAAGAATTTGACTTGCACATTATTGATAAAAAGGGAGCTCAGAACCCCGTTGCAGATAACTTGTCTAGGTTAGAGAATGTTCTTGATGACCCACTGCCTATTAATGATAGCTTTCCTGATGAACAATTAGCGGTCGTCAATGCTTCTCGTCTTTGCTCCTTGGTATGTCAGATTATGCTAATTACATTGTTGCTAAATATTTACCACCTAGTTTCACATACCAAAGAAAGAAAAAAGTTCTTTTACGATTTAAGACATTACTTCTGGGATGATCCACACCTTTATAAAGAAGGAGTAGATGGTCTTATTAGACGTTGTGTGCCTGAGCATGAACAGGAACAGATTTTACGTTAGTGTCACTCTGAATCTTATGGAGGACACCACGCTGGAGATAGAACTGCACACAAGGTACTACAAGCTGGTTTTTATTGGCCTACTCTCTTCAAAGATGCTTGTAAGTTTGTCTTATCTTGTGATGAATGTCAAAGAATAGGTAACATTAGTAGATTTCAAGAAATGCCTATGAATTATTCTCTTGTTATTGAACCGTTTTATGTTTGGGGCTTTGATTATATAGGACCTTTTCCTGCCTCTAATGGTTACACACATATTTTAGTAGTTGTTGATTGCGTTACTAAGTGGGTAGAAGCTATTCCAACTAGTAGTGCTGATCATAACACTTCTATTAAAATGCTTAAAGAAGTTATTTTTCCGAGATTTGGAGTCCCTAGATATCTTATGACTAATGGTGGTTCACATTTCATTCATGGTGCTTTCCGTAAGATGCTCGCTAAGTATGATGTCAATCATAGAATAGCATCTCCTTATCATCCGCAGTATAGTGGTCAAGTAGAGTTGAGCAATAGAGAGCTCAAATTAATTTTGCAAAAGACTATGAATAGATCTACAAAGAATTGGTCCAAAAAAACTTGATGATGCATTATGGGCCTATAGAACTGCATAAAAAAATCATATGGGTATGTCTCCGTTTAAAATGGTTTATGGAAAAGCATGTCATTTACCTCTTGTAACTTGAACATAAAGCATATTGGGCGATTAAAGAGCTCAATTATGACTTCAAACTTGCCAGTGAGAAGAGGTTATTCGATATTAGCTCACTTGATGAATGGAGAACCCAAGCCTATGAGAATGCCAAGCTTTTCAAAGAAAAAGTCAAACGCTAGCATGATAAGAGGATACAAAAGAATTAAACATGATATTTCAGGTAATCCTATCAATGTTGAAACTAATATTATTGAAACCGTAATCCTTGAGGAATACATAAGGGACACTTTCCAGAACGTTCCAGACTCCGAAAAGGCATAGGTATGTGCTACGGTAAGTAAACCGACTCCAAAACAACTCCAATGGCAATTTTTATCAGTTTTGGAATATTTAGGAATTTTAGGAAGAAAGAAGTAGTCCGAAAGGGACACGAGTCCCCCACGAGAGTGGAGGGCGCCCCCCCCTATAGGGCGCGCCCCCTGTCTCGTGGGCACCTCGTGTGCCTCCTGGACTCTGTTTTCTTGCACGTTACGTATTTTGGTCGGTAAAAATTCATTATATATACTCCCGAAGGTTTTGACCACCGTATCACGCAAATATCCTCTGTTTTCGTTTCGAGCTGTTTCTTTTTCAGATCCAAGAGCATCATGTCGTCTCGAAGCGCTCCCAAGGACAAGTTTTTCGAGAGGGTTATCAACACCTATCTTGCGGAGGTGCTGCAACACCCTCAAACCATTGAGATGCGTGAGGGGGTGCTGCACATCCGCGATGTGGAGGGACCAAAGCGTACCGGGAGCGTGGAGACAAAGCTCGAAGCCATGGAGGAACAAGTTTTCATGTGCCAAGGGATGGTGGAGCATGGACTCAATGCCAACCAGATGATAATCACAGAATTCACCAATAACCACAAGCTGGATTCCAAAGTCATTTGGGATACCATCTTCAAGCTTCAAGAGAAAATCGAGCACCTCCAAGCCCAGATCTATGACCCGTAACTGTAACTGTGAGTATGAATATAGATTCAAGAGGATGAGTTTGGTTGCAGATTTAAGGATTCCGGAGATTCGATCATCCTTCTATGATGGAGAGGCTATGCCTTGGAAGACGGACGACAAGCCTACATTATCAACAACTCCTACTCCGTCACCTCCGAGGACATAATCACATGGGTATGGGCACTCCCCTTGGCAACTGCCAAGCTTGGGGGAGGTGCCCCGGTATCATATCACCATCACACTCCTATCTTTACCGCTTTATTTAGTTCAATCCTTTTAGTAGTATCTTGATCTAGTAGATTGAAGTTTTGATATCTAGTAGTTTGAGTTTTGCTTTGTGATATTTTTCTTTTTGTATTCGAGTCCGAGAGCTATCTACAATAAAGATTAGTGTTGAGTCAAGGGCTTTGCTATGTGCTATGATCTTGAGAAAGTAGAAAGAATAAAAGAGTTCATATTGATCTTATGGATAGTGATAACTTCACACATAGAAAGTATGAGGCATAAAAATTGTTGGGAGTTGATGAACGTAGCCTTGGTCATCGTTGCAATTAATATGAAGTAATAAGGGAAGAGAGGTTCGCATATAAATACACTATCTTGGACATCTTTTATGATTGTGAGCACTCATTAAGTATGACATGCTAAAAGAGTTGACGGTGGACAAGGAAGACAACGCAATGGTTTATGTTTTCTCACATCTCTGTTAAAGTATGTTATCATTGACCTTCCGAACATGTTGAGCCTGCCTTTCCCCCTCATTCTAGCCAAATTCCTAGCACAAATTAGAAATACTACTTGTGCTTCCAAATACCGTTAAACCCAGTCTTGCCATGAGAGTCCACAATATCTACCTATGGATTGAGTAAGATCCTTCAAGTAAGTTGTCATCGGTGCAAGCAATAAAAATTGCTCTCTAATTATGTATGACTTATTAGTGCGGAGAAAATATGCTTTATGCGAACTTGTTGTGGAAGTAATAAAAGCGACGGACTGCATAATAAAGGTCCACACACAAGGGGCAATATAAAGTGACGTTCTCTTGCATTAAGATTTTATGCATCAACCCTAAAAGCGCATGACAACCTCTGCTTCCCTCTGCGAAGGGCCTATCTTTTACTTCATGTTTTTACTTTATGCTCTTATTTTGCGCTTGAGTCAAGATGATCTCCACCTTTCCCTTTTTCATTTTATCATTTGGCAAGCTCTTCGTGTTTGAAAGATCATGATATACATATCCAATTGGATGTTCGTTAGCATGGGCTATTATTGTTGACATCACCTAAAGGTGAATACGTTGGGAGGCAACACAATAATCCCCTATCTTTCTCAGTGCCCCTCTAAAACTCCGTAACCACAAGTACTGCGTGAGTGTTAGCAATTGTAGAAGACTATATGATAGTTGAGTATGTGGACTTGCTGGAAAGCTCTTTTATTGACTCTTTCTGATGTTACGATAAATTGCAATTGCTTCAATGACTGAGATTATAGTTTGTTAGTTCCCAATGAAGTTTTTGAACCATACTTGACATTGTGAATTGCTTGTTACTTGAGCATAGGAAATCATATGACAAATCCTATATATGTTGATGTTATTAGAATGATCATGATGCCCTCATGTCCGTATTTTATTTTTATCGACACCTCTATCTCTAAACATGTGGACATATTTTTCGATTTCGGCTTCCGCTTGAGGACAAGCGAGGTCTAAGCTTGGGGGAGTTGATACGTCCATTTTGCATCATGCTTTTATATCAATATTTATTGCATTATGGGCTGTTATTACACAATATATCTCATTACTTATGGCTATTCTCTCTTATTTTACAAGGTTTACCATGAAGAGGGGAATGCTTGCACTGAATTCGGGCCGAAAAGGAGCAAACGTTGGAAACCTATTCGCACAACTCAAAAAGTCCTGAAACTCCACGAAACAACTTTTTTGGGATTTATAAGAATTTCTGAGCGAAAGAAATAGGCCAGGGTCCACACCTGTCCGAGAGATGAGGGCCGCCCCATAGGGCACGCCCCCTATCTCCTGGGGCCCCTGGTGGGCCTCCGGCGTCCATCTTCTGATATATCATCACTTTTACCCTGGAAAAAAATTGGGGACAAGCTTACAGGACGAAAATCCGCCGCCACGAGGCGGAACCTTGGCGTAATCAATCTAGGGCTCTAGCGGAGCTGTTCTGTTGGGGACACTTCCCTCCGGGAGGGGGAAATCATCACCAACGTCATCACCAATGATACTCTCGTCGGGAGGGGGTCAATCTCCATCAACATCTTCAATAGCACCATCTCCTCTCAAAACCCTAGTTCATCTCTTGTATCCAATCTTGTATCAAAACTACAAATTGGTATCTGTGGGTTACTAGTAGTGTTGATTACTCCTTGTAGTTGATACTAATTGGTTTACTTGGTGGAAGATCATATGTTCAGATCCTTTATGCATAATATTACTGCTCTGATTATGGACATGAATATGCTTTGTGAGTAGTTACGTTTGTTCCTGAGGACATGGGTGAAGTCTAGCTATTAGTAGTCATGTGAATTTGGTATTCATTCGATATTTTGATGAGATGTATGTTGTCTTCTCCTCTAGTGGTGTCATGTGAACGTCGACTACATGACACTTCACCATTATTGGGCCTAGAGGAGGGCATAGGAAAGTAATAAGTATATGATGGGTTGCTAGAGTGACAGAAGCTTAAACCCTAGTTTATGCGTTGCTTCGTTAGGGGCTGATTTGGATCCACATGTTTCATGCTATGGTTAGGTTTACCTTAATAATTTTGTTGTAGTTCCGGATGCTTGCAATAGGGGTTAATCATAAGTGGGATGCTTGTCCAAGTAAGGGCAGTACCCAAGCACCGGTCCAAACGCATATCAAATTATCAAAGTACCGAACGCGAATCATATGAACGTGATGAAAACTAGCTTGACGATAATTCCCAATGTGTCCTCGAGCTCTGGCCATTATTATTAGAATTTGTCCAGGCTTATCCTTTGCTACATAAAGGATTGGGCCACCTTGCTGCACTTTATTTACATTATTTACTTGTTGCTCATTACTATTTATCTTTCACAAAACTATCTATTACCGACAATTTCAGTGCCTGCAGAGAAAACCTTACTGAAAACCGCTTATCATTTCCTTCTGCTCCTCGTTGGGTTCGACACTCTTACTTATCGAAAGGACTACGATAGATCCCCTACACTTGTGGGTCATCACAAAGTCACTTATATTATTGTTCATTTCATCAAGCAATTCTCTTTGAGATTTAGCAACTTGTTCTAATTGAGTTTGAACCATAAAGGCATGCTGTCCTACACCTCTAACATCATTTGAGATTCTAAATAACAAGTCACTTAAGTGAGCAATCATGTCAGAGTTATATTTCAATTGTTTCATAACATTTCCATTGAAGTGATATTCCTTTCTAATGTAATTATCAAACTCATAAAGGCATTGACTAGGATGTTTATTACAAGGATCATCACTGTCGGTGTCCAAACCGGCGGATCTCGGGTAGGGGGTCCCGAACTGTGCGTCTAGGCGGATGGTAACAGGAGACAAGGGACACGATGTTTTTACCCAGGTTCGGGCCCTCTCGATGGAGGTAAAACCCTACTCCTGCTTGATTAATATTGATGATATGGGTAGTACAAGAGTAGATCTACCACGAGATGAAGGAGGCTAAACCTGGAAGCTAGCCTATGGTATGATTGTTGTGTATATGTCGACTAGCCTGGCCCTGGTTTATATAATGCACCAGAGGCCTAGGATAACAAGAGTCCTAGCCGAATACGCCGGTGGGGGAGGAGTCCATGTCTTGATCGCCAAGTCCTGTGGAATCTTCCTTGTATGGGGCAACTGTCCGGACTGGCCCATGAGTATGCGGCCCTGGGGGTCCTCATCCCAATCTAACTGATCGGGGGACGACGTGGTGAGTACCCCCTAGTCCAGGACACCGTCAATCACCGTCATTGAATTTCATTAAAAATTTCACCCCTGAACCGGTTTTCAAGTTAGGGACGCTCCTCGATTCTTCTGAACTGTTCTTCATCTTCGGTTGCCGGTCTTGAAAACTGGTTCAACAAATCTTCTCATCTTCTATCTTGAGGATCGCCGAGGAGCCCCTTTAAGTTTCCGGCCTTTATCAATACCTTGTTATTTTTATGCCACACCTTGGGTTCGAAGTTGTTCCCGGGAGGCAGTGTCCTCTTGCGTCCGAGCTCTAACGCCGGACTGGATTCAAGGTATCTCTTGTAGCCGAGCACCAATGCTGGACTGCTTTCGAGCTCCAACGCCGAAATGTATCCGAGCTCCAACGCCGGACTGTGTCCAAGCTCCAACGCCGGACTATATCCAAGATGTGATAGATCATCTTGGTCCAAAAAAGTTGAAGGAGTTTAGCCGAGCTTAATGCCGGAAATGCCCTCTAAGGAGCCAGCCACTTGCTTCCGATTTATATGCCGAACTGCTTCCGAGGTGGTTAAGCACCTCGGTCATGGGCTGATTTTTGGTCAATGTCTTTTATTGATGCAATTTATTCTCCGACGAGATATATAGCCAAGAGCCCTCAAGGTGTGTATCGATCTAAAACCCGAGATGCACCGATGGATGACATAAGACCGCCGATCCTTAAACCGCCGAGACTCAAAGTTGATTTGCAAAATCGGCCCGAGGATCAAGTCCTAGCTCGGCAGAATACTTCGGGACACAAAAAGTGGCGTGCTCAGTCCTCAAGACTCAGGTTGTGTGCGGCCGACCAACCTGAGGATCAAAATCTCCTCGGAGACTGTATTGCACTTAAAATTTTCTACATAGAACAGGCAATGCAGTAGCCCCGAGACATCGGGTCGGGTGGCAACACCAGATCAAGGGATTGATGTGCCCCTTTAATATTTGTAAATAATAAGCCCGAAGCCCAGTAGCCCCCGAGCCTTAATGCGGGCACGGGTGGCCAAATTAAGGATTTATATCCATAGTAAAATCACAAATTATTTGTAATGACTCTAAGTATCCAAGTACTTTACGTCATTAATGCTCGGATCCGCATTGTACAAAACTTTGTTGACCGACCATCGGCTTCCACCTCCTCGGCCAATAGTCGAGGAGTGTTTGTCCTACTTTATAAAGCCTTTATGAGGGCAAAGATTTACGACAAACAAGGCAATCTGGCCATACGGTTTATAAACAAAGGTACGCAGAGAGATATGTTATATTGTTGTTTAACATAGGAAATGCCTTCCAAAGAAAATATTCCTACTATCGGTTCCTTTCTTTAGGTTGTCATGCTAAGCATGATCATGAAACCTCAGCTCTAATGTAAGAGCAAAATATTGAGGATTTAGTTTGGGAGGCCAGTTACTAGCTCCCGGTAGTGTTCGGCGACAGTCGAGGTCAGGCCGGAAACACTTCGGCCAATGTTATGAATGGCCCGTCATTTAATATAGTCATCGGATCGCTGACCAGTTTACACCTATTGTGACAAATGGGCCGCTTTCTCCACTGAGGTGCTTGACCATGCGAGCTAGAAGCACAATCGCAGTGGTTCTCCCTTTGCACACCTAGCCGAACAAAGCGGAACGTAGGAGGCAAGCGCAGGAGCCGGGCAACCCAACTATTGACCGAAGACACAATTCGAAACCGATGCATATATGGCAATATCCGAGAATGTTTGTGCCGAATCTCTAAAGGTGTTCGGCGTTGCATCATGAGACTTGTGCTGAAAACACACAAATAGTTTAAAAGTGCCAAAAGCTTGGAAAACCAAAAACGCCAAGAAAACATGATGTCCAACAAGATCAAGTGTTCGGTGCCAATCCGAAAATTGGACTTTAGAAAAAAAGGTGCTTCGCCGTGCTTTAACATGACACATCCTATCTCAAGACTTCAAGTTGGTCAGCCTACGGCTTCAGTCTCCCCATCCCAAGGCGGAGTACTTCTCATTAGGCCAGTTTAGAAAACTAAACTCTAGCGGTTTTGAGAGACAAATTAGGCTCCCTACTCTTGACCGCACACTCGTGTCGAAAAAAGGAGTGATAAATAATAATAAAAACTTTGCAACGACTAAGAAGAAAAACACTTATTATAAAACGGCCCAAATAAACATAAGAGACCCCAAGTGACTTGGGTAAAAGAATGATTGCATGTACCGAAGTACCTATATCATGTCTATGTTCAACCGAACTTTAAACGCGTCTTAACCGACCGTCGGCTTCTCCCTCTTCGGTCAATGACCGAAAAGTGTTATGTACTCCATCTGTCGAGAATATCCACGGTGTTTCCAATAACCAGGCAATCAGGCCATAAGGCAGAATGTGAGACAAAGCGCTCAGGAACTTATGCTATATTACTAATAAAGTGTAAGAAGCATCTTCGAAGAAAATAGTACCCCCACCGATACCTTTCTTCGGTGCTCATTGTTAATATGAGACTTGTGCAATAGATTTTTTGTGCTCATGAGTTCCGTTCCGTGCCGACCATGATTGAAAACAATAAGAGCGCTAGCTTTCGGCTTCACCCAGTCTGAGGTCAGAGCTCGGAGGACCCGGTCATGACAATCGCAGAGGTGCTCCCTTTACTCCCTAGCCGAACAATCGGGAACGAGGGGTAAGCAGAGCCGTGCAACCCAGCTTGCAAATCGCTTAAGTCAATATGGTGCATATTGTGGCGTAATAGACGAACAAGAAACGAAGCCGCATAAGTATAATCATATGCAAGAGGAAAAAGCTTCATGAAGGAAGCCCCCAAGTAAACGGGTATTTGAATTATGCGTCACAAACAAAGTTTGGACAAGGAAAAATTTTACAAGCAACTTTTTTCCAAAAAAGTATAATGCTTGGTCGAACCGAACACAAGTTAAAATTTTAAAACTTTGAGCATGATGGCAACTTAGCTGGTTAATGTGTTCGGTATTGACGACGCGGTACGAGCTTGATGCGGGACAAGGTTCCATCCCCCAATCCGGTCCCGAGGTGGCGGAGCAAAGAGCTCGGCACTCCAAAGTGGTGACATAGCACGGTCAATGCAGGACGGCAGAGTGATGCCGAAGTCCCCTGCATGGGGTAATGAAGTGTTGACGAAGCCCCCCGTCCAGCCGAGGTGACGCCAAAGGATATAGTCCGGCTGGATCATTTTCCTGTGCACAAAAAATAGTGCAAACCAGAGATAATAGTAATAATAATAAAAAAATCATTGCATAATAAATAATTTATGCAAAGTGAGTAATAAAAGAAATATGGCCTGGCGCCGAAGTCAATGTCGATGCAAGGCGGCGGCGTGATGCGGTAAAGGCATGGCAAGGCGTGAATTCACAGGTCGGTTCGAGTTCCGGATGCGGCGTTCGCCGGACTATGTACGGAAACTGACCGAACCACCATGCGACCGTCGTTAATGCGGCCACCATTTGATAGATCTGCGTACATATGATGGACAAACCAGAGTAATAATTCATTGGGAAAAAAAAACCCAAACAAGCAAAAAATACTAGGATTAATAGCACCTGGTTTATTTGTTGTAGCAATCTGAAGAAAGGTGATTCCCAAAATTGGGACTCGATCCGCACACCCATTGCCTGACGGGTGACGGCATGACGATGCTGACAAGGGTTGGCTCGCCGAGGCAAAGCCCTCGGTCCAGCTAACGTGATGAAGCTGGTCGGCTAGTGACGCCGAAGTCTCCGGAGTAGGTTGATGAAGAGATGATGAAGCCCCCGGTCCAGCTATCGTGATGAAGCCTCGGTGTCAGCCGATGAGTCGAAGTAGGTCGGCGTGATGGACACCAGCTTGAAGAAGCAATAGTGCGGCCCTGCCGATGCAGGTCATGACGTGGTCGATGCCGGCTTGATGAAGCGACCGTGCGGCGATGCCGGTATGCCCGCTCCGTGTAATCCGTGGGGCGGCGATGTTGGTGATGATTTATCCTTCGCGATGCCGGACACTTGTTCGGCGTGCCGAGATGATGATCCGAAGAAGTTGAGCTCGGCTCAACAAAGTGACGACGATGTCTAAGCGCAGTCGGCAGCCGTGGAGAAATATTGCGGACTGGTTTGACACCGCATGATATTGAAGATCATATTCAAAAGATTTTAAAGTTAGCGGGATGTGTTCGGAAACAAAACACGACACCCCATACAAAACTTCCTACAAAAAGGATGTCTGAAATCCCGTTCATAAAAAAAAAGACGAACTCGGGTCGGATTCGTTTTCGCGCAGAAAACAGATCCGAAAAGTGATGCACTAATCGGAAGGTTCCCGGAGTTTGGACGGTCGGATCGAGCTGAAATTTTGAGGGGTGGTAGACGTAGGAATTCCGCAGTCGATCAACGGTTGGATTTTCCAAAGGAGGTCCGACCTAGAAGCTAGACACCACGCCCTAAACTCGTCCGGATTCTCGTCCAGATTCAATGCGGCTCCGGTATATCGGAGATTGCCAGAGATTCCTCCATCGGAATTCGACGAAATTTTCCAGGGTTATTGTAGACTCAATTCCGCACAATTCCACCGAAGTGATCGTTAAAACGACACTTGAGGAGACGGTGGCGGCGGACACAAGTCCGCTGTCCAGAAAAACAGCACGGTCGCCCAAGGGCAATGTTGACGTTGAGCCCCCCGGCTCCCTGGATGATTCCTCCATGATCTTGATAGAGATAGGAGTTGATGTTGATGAAGGCCCTCATCCGAACATGACGATCGGAGGTAGGGAGCAATCATGTCAGAGTTATATTTCAATTGTTTCATAACATTTCCATTGAAGTGATATTCCTTTCTAATGTAATTATCAAACTCATAAAGGCATTGACTAGGATGTTTATTACAAGGATCATCACTGTCGGTGTCCAAACCGGCGGATCTCGGGTAGGGGGTCCCGAACTGTGTGCGTCTAGGCGGATGGTAACAGGAGACAAGGGACACGATGTTTTTACCCAGGTTCGGGCCCTCTCGATGTAGGTAAAACGCTACTCCTGCTTGATTAATATTGATGATATGGGTAGTACAAGAATAGATCTACCACGAGATCAAAGAGGCTAAACCCTAGAAGCTAGCCTATGGTATGATTGTTGTGTATATGTCGACTAGCCTGGCCCTGGTTTATATAATGCACAAGAGGCCTTGGATAACAAGAGTCCTAGCCGAATACGCCAGTGGGGGAGGAGTCCTTGTCTTGATCGCCAAGTCTTGTGAAATCTTCCTTGTATGCGGCAACTATCCGGACTGGCCCATGAGTATGCGGCCCTGGGGTCCTCGCCCCAATCTAACTGATCGGGGGACGACGTGGTGAGTACCCCCTAGTCCAGGACACCGTCAATCACCATCATTGAATTTCATTAAAGATTTTACCTCTACCACCTTAGGTGGTGGTGGTGCTTCAAGCCCATGTATTTCTTCGATAGGTGGTAAATTTTTAACATCCTCGGCTTTAATACTTTTTTCCTTCATAGATTTCTTTGCCTCTTGCATATCTTCAGGACTGGGATATAAGATACCCCTCTTCTTCGGAGTGGGTTTAACAGGTGTTTCAGGAGGAGCCCAATAGTCATAATTTTTCAATATGTTATTCAATAACTTTTAAGCTTGACCAATAGTTTGCTCCCTGAAAACACATCCAGCACAACTATCTAGGAAGTCCCCTGAAGCATCGGTTAGTCCATTATAGAAGATATCAAGTATTTCATTTTTCCTAAGAGGATGATCAGGCAAAGTATTAAGCAATTTGAGAAGCCTCACCCACGCTTGTGGGAGACTCTCTTCTTCAATTTGCACAAAGTTAAATATTTTCTGCAAGGTAGCTTGTTTCTTATGAACAGGGAAATATTTTTTAGAGAAGTAATAAATCATATCCTGGGGACTACGCACACAACCAGGAGCAAGAGTATTGCATCAAGTTTTAGCATCACCCTTTAATGAGAACGGAAATAACTTGAGAATATAGTAGTAGCGAATCTTCTCATCATGAGCAAAAAGGGTAGTTATGTCATTCAACTTAGTAAGATGTGCCACAACAGTTTCAGTTTCATAACTATGGAAAGGATCAGATTCAACCAAAGTGATTAACTCTGGGTCGACAGAGAATTCATAATCCTTATCATCAATAACAATAGGTAAAGTACCAAACTCAGGATCACATTTCATTTTAGCATTCAAAGATCTTTCCTTATACTTGCATAGTAATTTCTCTAGATCATCTTTGTCCTCACAAGCAAGAATATCTCTAGTTGCCTCCTCACTCATAGTATAACCTTCCAGTGCCTTTGGCAATTCATATCTAGGAGGACTAGTTCTGGTGGGTGTTTCAAGACTTTTAGTTTCAAGTTCATCATCAGATTCAACAATATCATGTTGTCTTACTCTAGCAATTTGTTCATCAAGAAATTCACCTAGTGGCACATCATCATCAAGAAAGGTACTAGCATCATCATGAGTAGCATTCATAGCAGAAGTAGCATCGTCAATAACTTGCAACATATCAGAATTAATAGCATGTTGTGGTGTTGCAACTTTACTTGTAACGGAAGGTGAATCTAAAGCAGAACTGGATGGTAGTTCCTTACCTCCCCTCATATTTGTGGGAAAAATCTTAGTCTTAGCATCCTTCAGATTCTTCATAGTGATAATACGATAATAATCCCAAGTGACTCAACAAATATAGCTATGCTCCCCGGCAACGGTTCTAGAAAAAGGTCTTGATAACCCACAAGTACAGGGGATCGCAACAGTTTTCGAGGATAGAGTATTCAACCCAAATTTATAGATTAGACACAAGGGGAGCCAAAGAATATATGAAGGTATTAGCAGTTGAGTTGTCAATTCAATCACACCTGGAGATTAATTATCTATAGCAAAGTGATTAGTAGCATTGTAATATGATAGTTTTGATGATAGTGGCAGCAACAATAGTAACGGTAACAGTGATAGCAGTGATATGGTAGCAGTAACGATAGCAGTAGCAACAACAATAACTTACACTACAGAAAAATACACTTCCGTGATGATACGTGTTTGTCACAGTAGGTCGCGTTTTCTTTCATGCATGTACATCCATGACGATTTTATGATAGAATCAATGTAGTCATACATGTGCTGTTGTAGAAGTGTTCCATGACATTACCAAAATTATCATCACGGAAGTGTCCACTTCCATGACGATAAATCGTAGCGTCCTGAAGTGCTTTCGTCAAGGGTGACCGACACGTGGAATCCACCGTAACGGAACGCTGTTAAGTTATTGGGTCGGGTTTTGGATCCGATAACCCGTTAACAGCCCCGACCAATGGGGATTTCCCACGTGTCAAATCATCATTGGCTGGAGGAAACACGTGTCGGCTCATCGTTGGGACAGATGTCACTCCTTGGACGGAAGGCGCCTATGATACGTCGACATGTGGCACAGCCCAGCAGAGGCCCATTCCTGTGAAAAGGCCGGCCCGTTTGACTTGGTCAAAAGATGGCGGGCCGGCCCATGTAAATCCTGTTAACGGCACGTTCACATATAGCCCATTTACAGCCCGCTAACCCAAGGCCCGTTATGCGCTATCCGAATTATGCCCAGTAGCGTCATCTGGGCCATCCAATATGATTCCAAATTGTTTCACTTCGCCCATGTATGGCCCATGACGCTATTCGCCCATATGAGGCCCTAGGTAACTCTTGGCCTATTAACGGCCCGTGGTGAAATCGGCTCAGAATGAATAAAGCAGTATCACTTTACACCCATTAACGGCCGTGGTGAAACTGGCCGGTAATGAACAAATGTATCACTTTATACCCATTAACGGTCCGCTATTCCGCTGGGCTGTTTCCAGCCCATGTTATCTTCGGCCATCTCGAGCCCATTTATTCTTGGGCTCATTTCCAAAGATTCGCTTACTTACGGCTCGTTACTATCATTTTCGCTTAGGGCCAAATTCAGCCCGGTTACAAATCGGCCCGTTTGTGGTCCGTTAATATGTTGGGTCGCTTTCATAGCGTCATCAAATACGGCCTATTAACGATGGCCCGTTATGGTCGGCCCATGAACGGACGATTCCAACTCTAGCCCGTTTGCGGCCATATTGCGGCCTGTTATTGGCCATGTTTGGCCAATCGATCATACTGCCCGTATAAGGCCCATTGATGTTACGGCCCGTAGAAGGCCCATTGTTTCTACGGCCCGTAGAAGGCCCATTGTTTCTACGGCCCGTAGAAGGCCCACTGTTTCTATGGCCCGTAGAAGGTCCATTGTTTCTACGGCCCGTAGGAGGCCCAGTGTCACTAAAGTAAATATTAGCCCATGGTTATTGTGGCCTAGTTTTAAAAAGTAGGATATTGCAGCCACTAGCAAACCGAGGAAAAAGAACTGCTATGACTACAAGCAAACAAATAAACAAGACAACAAGGAAATAAATAAGCTAGCAACTTACGCTAGGCTATCACGGCTATCACACATATTACATCCATCGGGCATCAAAGTTCGCCACCAAAGGCAAATAAACGCTACCGACAAAAGAATATACAAAACTGAGAGCACTTCGTAAGGCACTAGGCCTGGCCTGGTCGGGCCCCCAAACAAATGAAGAAGCTGAGTAGACTCCTGCCAGTGACATCTTCATTGCATCTTTGACTTCAAGTCGGAGCTGAGCCGAAGCAAGCCTTTCCGCTTTAAGTTGAGACCAAGAAGTCGAATCGATTGAGGCAAAGGAATCCACAGAGGTTGTCTCACACCTGCCGTGAGTAGCTCCAACTCACTGCTCTTCATCAAGACAGACCTTGGGGTCATATCGCTATCCTCAAGATGGTTTTGCTCACTATCTTCCCTAAAGTTCTGCCTGGCGTAAGAGATACGACTCTGAAAGAGAAACAAGGAGACATGTCGGTGTCAAAACCGGCGGATCTCGGGTAGGGGGTCCCGAATTGTGCGTCTAGGCGGATGGTAACAGGAGACAAGGGACACAATGTTTTTACCCAGGTACAGGCCCTCTCGATGGAGGTAAAACCCTACTCATGCTTGATTAATATTGATGATATGGGTAGTACAAGAGTAGATCTACCACGAGATCAAGGAGGCTAAACCCTAGAAGCTAGCCTATGGTATGATTGTTGATGTTGTAGTTGTTGTCCTACGGGCTAAAACCCTCCGGTTTATATAGACACCGGATAGGTTAGGGTTACACAGAGTCGGTTACAATGGTAGGAGATCTACATATCCGTATCGCCAAGCTTGCCTTCCATGCCAAGGAAAGTCCCATCCAGACACGGGACAAAGTCTTCAATCTTGTATCTTCATAGTCTTGGAGTACGGCCGTGACGATAGTCCAGCTATCCGGACACCCCCTAGTCCGGGACTCCCTCAGTAGCCCCTGAACCTGGCTTCAATGATGATGAGTCCGGCGCGCATATTGTCTTCGGCATTGCAAGGCGGGTTCCTCCTCCGAATACTTCATAGAAGGTTTTGAACACAAGGATAGTGTCCGCTCGCAAAACAAGTTCCACATAACACCGTAGAGAGAATAACTTTTGCACAGATCCGCTGACGTATTCCGCGGCGTGACATCACACCACGGTCAGGCCTTTATATGAATCATTTTTTACTGTCCCACCTCAGCGTGTTTAGCGAGGCAGTTTCCTTGACACGTCCTATCAAAACGTAGATCGTGCCCCCTTATTCCGGGATTCTCATCAATACAGACGTGGGTAACCCAACCGGGCCCGTTAGCCTGCCTCCTCTATCAAAGGCGAGTCCTAATCGACCACGGGGTGGGCTCTTGGTATTCAACCTCTTTATAATGAGACCAAGGCGCTCTTCTTTTTTACACCGTCCATCGAGTTCGCCTCGCGCTTCGAGTTCCAACACCCAAAGCTTCAGATTCAGGCGCTTCGGACTCTCGACGATGTCCGGATCCGACCGACATGGCCGATGGATGTCTTCTTCTGTCACAGAAGAAGATGTGCTAAAGCTGCGCAACACTGTGTACCTAACCGCGAGGTCTCGCATAGGCTGCCTCGCTCCAGGCAGGTCATTCCCACTCCTGAGCCCGGGCGAGAACGTGGTGTTCGTGTCCCACTTCCTTCGGGTTTTAGGCTTCACGACGGATCCCTTTGTGCGGGGTCTCATGTTTTATTATGTGCTTGATTACAATGACTAGAATCAGGGGTCCATCCTCAACATATCGACATTCATAGTCGAATTTGAGGCCATCCTCCATATTACCCCCCATTTTGGATTGTGGCTCAAGACCTTCAAGGTGGAGCCAAAGATGATCGAGGGGCAACAAATAGAGTGCGGAGGGACGGTCATAAGCAAATGTGCTGATGCTCTGTGGCCCGAGGGCTCTTTTCAAGAGGAGCTAGATTTGTGGCAACGGGGGTGGTTTTATATCACCGCCTCCTGTGGGCACCAAATGGGCGGGCGCTCCCCGCTTCTCGCTCAGGTCCACCACAGCGTCTGGCATCATGGGTCAACAAGGGGCTCGACTGGGGCCGCCCAAGGACGCCCCTTGCTACAAGGCCGTATTCGAGACCTCCAGAAAGAGGAATCAATCAGGTTGCGATGGCGCAGGTTATGGTGATCCGCGCCTTCAGCCTGCAAACGCCGCCCCTCCGCCTATGGGAATTCAATCCGAGGGACCACGAGCTCTCAAAATTTTAGAGGGCACGGCGCCCATGGAGATGTATAAACTGTTCTTCGGATCACAAGAAAAGTGTCCGGACTTGACCGAGGATGCAGGACTAAGCTGCAATCACTCGGATACTCAAGTAAGTAGTCCTGTAACCGGACAAGCTGTTCATTTATTTATTTTGTATACGTGCCCTTTAAAGGAGCTGTTTTTTGAACATGAATGGATAGCCAAGGCAAAGTTAATAAGGTGTCTGGCTCCCCTCCCAGAGACCACGCCGGATCCCATGCTGACCAAGATGTTGAAGGTCGCGCCTTTTGAAGAAGGCGAAGGGGGCAGCGGGAAGCAACTGCCTCTTCAAGGAGGCCATCGAGGAAGGAGGGATTAAGAGTCCCACCTTCCGAGGAGAGAAGAGGACCGCCTGTAAGATCCGGAGGTCAAGGCCTCAAAGAGGGAAAGGGATCTTCGCAAAGAGTCCGGCGCCGAAGTAACCCATCCGCATTATTTCCCCAAGGGGTCAGCCTCCAACGAGCCGTAAGTTAAAAAAGGAGGGTCTTGTAAATAAGGAACATCCCTATATTTATTCATGAAGATAACCAAATTGTACCTTGTAGTTCGGACCTCAGCCCTTCTCAGTGAGCTCGTCTTCGGGGGATCTTCTTCCGGAGATGATGGAGAGCGAAACGCCTCCACTTGCCGCACCCTCATGTGAAGCAGACGACCCGGAGGTGTCGTTGCGGAGGGTTCCCCCAAGTCCGGCGGGGCCGGAAGGCCCAGCGCCAAGTGGTGTGCGGTCGGAGGAGCTGAAGGATCTGCTCGGGCAAGCGGTTATTTCGGAGGATCACCGTGCTCTAATGGATACGGTGATTGTAAGAATTACATCCGCAGAGAGCGGATTGCATGAAGCCGCCAGAAGCTTACTGACGGGGTTTGAGGTACGTAAAATGATGTACCTTCTGACAGTTTTGCATATAAAATGCGCCCCGTATAGATAGTAGCCCCTAAGACTCGGTATGTTGTCAAAATTGACAACGTGCCGAGGATCAAATTCTCAGTTATAACATATCGCCGCTTCTAAACAGGTGGCGTGGCGTCCGGAGGCCAGCCGGACTGATAAATATGCCGAACTAATGCGGCGACTTGACGAGGCGGATGCGGACATCACGCTGGTCAATAAACGGTTCGACGAGTCACAAGGTATGCGACTTCTGTGCGGACACCTGGTAAGGGGGCCTGACGCCCATGTCTTACTATTCGTATGCTTAATGCAGATGGTGCCGCTGCCGTGGAGGAGCTGCGCGGAACTTCATGAGCAAGAGAGCAGGCCCGAAGTCGATGTCGGCTGCTTTAAAGGCAACCGAAGAGCTAGAAGCCGAACGGGCTGCTCACTGCCGAAGCAAAGAGGAAATGGCCGATATGGCCAAAAAGTTAAGGAATACTACCGATTGATGCGAGGTTCTTGAAAAGGAACGTCAAGCGGAACAAGAGGGCCTAAAAAAGGCCGCCGCCGAATCCAAGAGTTCCCAAGCGGCGTTGAGAGCTGCCAAGGAGGAGCTGAAGTCGTGCCGGGCAATTATGCTGGAAAACCGTTTACGCTGCGGAGAAAATACACAGATCCAAAGTATGCTCAATTGGATAAGTTGTGGAGTTCGGAGGATGCTTATCTGGACTTGGCGGCGAGCGCTGCGGACGCGGTTGAGCACTTCCAGGGCCAGAAGGGGCACAAAAGGGAAGAGCTATATTGGTCTCAATTCCATAGTCCAGATCGTCCTCTGTCGCTGACCGATCGGGGTGCCGAATGGGCCGAACTGAATCGGTTGTCCGGCTTTGCCATGAAGCATGTCCTGACCCACTTGTGGCCGGGCGGACCCCAGCCGAAGAGCTATTTTGGTTTAGTGCAGCAGTTCCTTGGTGCGGTACCGCAGACGTCGGCAAAATGAGGCGGTCGGCGTGTATTGAGGGAGCGCTGATGGCTCTTGCCCGTGTCAAGACATACCGGGCAGAGATGAAGGCCACCGATGTTGCATCCCAAGATTCGGACGGTGAGTACCTGCCGAGCACTACGTTAAAGAAGTCCTACCGGCGTCGTTTAATAGAGACGCAGTGCTCGAAGGATATTATGTTTTATATGACATGTATGATTTGTGAAAAACAATGTTTCAATATAATAAGAGCTTTCTATACTTGTGCGTTCAAGTAGTAAACTACTCCCTATGCGGCCGTTTATGTATATGTGTATATAACCTGAAAGATGGCAGTCCTTGGCTTCAGCCCCCACGCACATAGTGCGGGGGTGTTTGCAAAGAAAGCGCTTTTTCACACTTAATCCAACGTCTTGGTCCTATTAAGGAGGTGATAGCGTAGCAAACCAGGCAACCGGACTATAATGCTTTATCACTTTCACTTAGCCATGGGAGTTCGAGGGTGGGGCTACAATATAGCCCCTGGGGGCACCGCACTCTCCCGAATTGAGTGCGTATGTGCTGACCGAAACCGGTCCTTCGTTAATGCGGAGGAATCCTAAACATTCCCGTAAGTCATCGGTGGTTGACCAGTCTCTCGCTTTATCATGACGATCAGTTTCGGCTTTCTCCATCGAGGTGCTCGCCGCGAACCGGCACAATCGCAGTTGGTTCTCCTGGTGCCGCGTTAGCCGTGAAAACGGAACGTGAGGCAGCAAAACAAAGGAGCTGGGCAACCCAACATTTGACCAAAGACATGATTCGGAGCTGATGCATATAAGTCCTAACTCGAGACGCCGAATACTCCCTATGGTATTCGGTCTTTATGAAAATGGGCCGAATAATGCCCTAGGCCCCTGATGTCCAGGTACGCGCAAAAATTCTGATGCGATCAATGCCAAAACACCAGCCTCCTCCTCGGTTATAGTAAGGAACCGGGGGATGTATATCGACAAGAGACAGTAAAAAAGGTTTACGCAGGTCTTAATCTGAAAAGAATCCTTGCAACGGGTCCCTCGCACGTCTGCGCTGTGTCTCCGTTGTGCCGTATCCTGGGCCAGATTATGTAGCACGTTGTGCATCTGTAAAAAGAGAGGAACTTAGTTTTAAAAAAAGGATCGTGCAAAATATGTACTTAATAGTAAATAAACGAAGTATTGTTCGAAGAAGTGAATAAAGTTGAGCTTTATTGTCTCTTGTTATACATGCATGCAGCCCCTCGTATGGGGGTGTGCCGCTAGTAGGCGCCGGACTCGTCTAGCCGTGTCCGGAGAGTGAATGACCAATTCTGGTTCTTTGCCTAGTAGAGCCGGATAGCTATGTGGCTGTCAAGGCAGTCTCCCGTTTTTCCGTGCTTGACTAACACTTAATACTTCCTTTTAACGAGATGATGCCACGTGGACCGGGCATTTTAAGTGTTAGAGATGCATAGTGCGGTATTGCGTTAAAGCGGGCGAAGCTTGGCGTCCCAACAGTGCTTGATGGCTGCTTTTAAGCGGGGCGATATGGAAGAGTAACCTTCGCGACGGAAGTTGCGGATGAACCGAACACAACTTCTAGCGATATTGAGCCCGTACAATGGGCATATGGGCCTGGCATTACTCCTTTAAAGGAGGTGTTGCTACGGCGAATTTTGTTGGGTTTATCCCCATCCTGCGGATTGTGTCACGATATATCGTGTTTATGTCACTGCTGCCATCCATGAGGAATCGTGTAAATTGGAATCCGTTCATTATAGGATCCAATATCGTGGCAGTCCATCCTGCGTTAGGATATTTTCGGAATAGTCCTGATGGTCGAAGGTGATTGGTTTTGACAAGCAGTGTGCGGCGTGCCTTTTAGTGGGCGCCGCTCTGTTTTTCTCTTTGATCACGTGAAGTGAGTTTACGATTTTGACCTCTTGAGGGAAAGTCTTTTGTTTTCCGGGGCTCTGCTTGTGGTGCTCGTCGTCATCTTCACTTGGTGTATCGAGCCCCTTGTGTTCGGCGTTTAGTCTGCCGGACTGTTTGAAGACCCAACAATTTCGGTGGGTATGGTTAGCAGGCCTCCCAGGAGTACTATGTATTTTACATATCTTGTCCAAGATTTTGTTAAAGTTGGATCGCTCATCGCTATTGTTCTTAAGGGGCAGTTTTTTGTTGTTCTCGCCGTGACCTTTTGAATCCGGCGTTGATCGTCGTGCTCTTTGGACTGTTCCTTTTCATCCGCGCTGGTCCTTGTTGCACCGTGGTTTCCCATTTCCATCCTCGATTTCAGATGTACTTGCGTCATTTGGTGCTGCATCTTGCTAGCCAGCTATCCTCTCCGCCAAAAAGCGGGTCATGAGGCTTGTTAGTGCGGCCATTGTTCTTGGCTTTTCTTGGCGAGGTGTCACAGCGAGCCGTTCGTCTGGACGTTGTGTTTGAAAGCTGCTAAGGCTTGGCGTCCGGACAATGTCGACTATTTGGTTCTTTTTAGTGAGGAACCTGTTCTAGAATTTCCGGCTGACTCTCCGTGTTGTTGAGTTATGTGACTTAGATAAATGCGCATCCGGAGGGCGGACATAAGTCCCCCGAAAATTTGCGAAATGCATCCTCGAGCTCTTCCCGGCTTCCAATGGTATTTTCGGGAGGCTCTTAAGCCAATGCCGAGCTGGCCCTTTGAGTTTAAGGGGTAAGTATTTTATGGCGTGGAGATCATCTCCTCTAGCCATGTGTATGTGGAGGATGTAATCCTCAATCCGAGACTCAGTGGTCCTTGTTCCGCCATATGCCTCTATGTTTACGGGTTTGAATCCCCGAAATTCATGATCCGGCACCTCATCGGTGAAACATAGGGGTGTGCGGCGCCTGTGTTGGGTGTGCCGTGATCTTGAATTTTGGCGTGTTGCATTGCTTAGACGAGCATGCTTTCTTGGCCCGTAGAAGGACCTAACAGGGCCATCCTTTTGATGTGAATCCTTATGCGGATCGCAAATTGTCTTGTGTGCGGCACCATTCGCCGCTCTCTTCTTGCCGTGAGGTCGTCCATCCGACCGGGTGGCTTTCTTGCTTTTTGATTGTGGGGGCTCTAAGGCCTCCTCGTCGAATTCGGGCAGTAGCTTTCTTTTCGGGTAGCTCTTTTGTTCGGCGCCTGTCGCCGTATTTGTCTGCAGTACTGAATACTTTGCTCCATCTGATCCTAAGTGCATCTTCCGCTGTTTTGAGCTTCCGCTTCTGCTTTTTCAGGCTGCGCGCAGTGGCTACGAGCCTTTTCTGGAAGTCGTTTTGCTCCAATAGTTTGTCCGGCGTCAGATCGTCCGGACTGTTGTCTTCGTCGGGGACAGATTGTTTATCCACGTTGTCTTGTTCGGACGATTGCTCAATAGCTTGTTCGTTGTCCACTGGTTCGCCCTGCTTTATGGCTGGGTCTTTGTTGAGGCGGGACTTTGTTCGGCGTTTACATTGCCGCTTTTGACTGCCGAGGGATTTATCCTTCGTGGCGTCCGTTATTCCTCGTCTTCATTTCCTTTAGGTGTGTCCACCATGTATACATCATGAGATGAGGTGGTTGTCCAGCATCCTAGAGGTGCTAGCTCATTGTTTTCTCCTGCATCGTCAGTCCATACAACCGATGTCTTGAGTCGAAGTCGAGCACGTCGTGTAAACTTTACACGATGGCTACGAAGTGGGTGGTGGGTGGGTGTTGAATTTCTTCGCCGTCCGCATCCCAACCTTCCTGACCGTAGTCCGGCCAGGGCTCTCCGGATAAAGAGAGAGACTTTATTGAATTCAGGATGTCGCCAAAGGGCGAGTGCTGAAAGATGTCCACGGCCGTGAACTCCATGACCGGCGCCCAATCGGATTCGATTGGCAGGGGCGCGGAGGGTTCGGAGTCCGGAGAGGAGTCCGGCACCCTGGAGTCGAGGTCTTCGCAAAGGACAGGGATGGAGTTCGGCTCGATCGCCGTAGAGATTGTAGCCCCCGAGGCGGTGTCCAACCACCCGTCCTCGATCGGGGAATCTGGCTCCGGATTAAGGGTCAGAGCGGATCTTGATCACGGCCTCCGGGGCCTTTGTTGGCTCGCAGAAGCGAGATCATGCTCATCGAGACAAAGGCGGCACGCTTCTGCGGCTCGAATCCGTTGAAGATCAAGTCTCCGCGGATATCGGCCGTATAGTTCAAACTTCCAAATCTGACTGATGGCGGGCGTAGCTTTCGATCTGCTCCAGATGGCTGCTTAATTGGCCCATGATGCAAAGCCGCCGAACACGAAGATCTGTCCGGGAGAAAAGTCTCACCCTGGACCGCGTCGTTGTTGATGATCGGAAGGAGCCATCGGGCCTATCGGTGACGACACAGAGGAACTCTCAATGAAAGCACCAATGTCGGTGTCAAAACCGGCGGATCTCGGGTAGGGGGTCCCGAACTGTGCGTCTAGGGAGATGGTAACAGGAGACAAGGGACACAATGTTTTACCCAGGTTCGAGCCCTCTCGATGGAGGTAAAACCCTACTCGCTTGATTAATATTGATGATATGGGTAGTACAAGAGTAGATCTACCACGAGATCAAGGAGGCTAAACCCTAGAAGCTAGCCTATGGTATGATTGTTGATGTTGTAGTTGTTGTCCTACGGACTAAAACACTCCGGTTTATATAGACACCGGATAGGTTAGGGTTACACAGAGTCGGTTACAATGGTAGGAGATCTACATATCCGTATCGCCAAGCTTGCCTTCCACGCCAAGGACACGGGACGAAGTCTTCAATCTTGTATCTTCATAGTCTTGGAGTCCGGCCGTGACGATAGTCCGGCTATCCGGACACCCCCTAGTCCGGGACTCCCTCAAGACACGTAACATGTTTCACAATTATATAAGCAAATAAATGGATCTGTTCTGCATAAGGAACATGTTTTTACAACTACAATTAGAAACTGGTAGTTGTTGCAAACATCCAATCAGATGTAAACAGCAAAGCAAACAGCAGTGGAGGAAATGATGTTGGGTTCTACGGTAGGGTGCGTCGACTGCAAATTAAAAATTCCTACGCGCAGAACATCCAGGAACATGCTACGGGAGATGGATCACAGTTCGTTACCACTAGACGCAGCGATGCGTGCAGCGAAGAAGAGTTGAGCAGCGGCGTCTGCGTGGATCGTCTCCTCCTCGTTCGATCTCCCTCGGCGGCCGGGTCGTCTGATCCCACGTACAAGTTCGCCGGAGCGGGCGCAAGTGCACCGCCTCTAACGGTATCCGCGCGTGCGGGAGGAACGTCGTGCGGCGGACTGCTAGGTCCGATCACACAGTCGGCGGCGAGTGGAGGTGGCTATTCGCAACACATGCAAACCCTAGTCGCAGCGCCGAAGCGATCAAACTAATGAGTGTGCCGCACCTCCACTTTATATAGGCGTCCGCCGCGGGCTCAACACTTGGGCCTCGCACGGACCCTAAAGCCCAAAGTCTACTCGGTCATGTTCCTAGTCCAGCCGGATCACATCCGACCGGTGTCCTCTGAACTTACCTCGTAGGTTCCTTCCCTTAAGCCTTGCGACCCCTTAGGTTCAAGTCGGCTTGGTCACAGTTCGGATCACCTCCGACCTGTACGGTTGGTAGCGGCCTCTAGCAAGGCGTGCCGACCACCAAGCTGACTATGAAGCTGGTTAGGCGAACATGTACAACGTGTCACACTTCTGTTCCCTTTGCATACGATATATGTTGTCGGGCTCAAAGGCGAGACTGTCATCCTTGTGCTAGCCCGACCTCTTTCTGCGTTCCGGTGATACCGACCACAATCCGGATTATCTCATAATCCTTGTCGCATGGCCATGCTTTCCTGGTCGAGATCACCACGAGGGGCCCAGAGTATATCTCTCCTGATCGGAGGGCAAATCCCATCTTGCACGACCATGTCTCGCAGCATGGGATTGGACAAACCGAAACCTACCTTTGTAACTACCCGATCACGGAGTAGCGTTTGGTCGGCCCAAAGCAAGTCTATCACCATCTCAAGTACATGCGTCACCTCAGGTCTTAGGACATAGAACGTATGTTGTACTAGAGACTCACAGATGACATATCGCTGCGTCTCATAGTTGGGTCTGTCCGACTCGGACCTTATCTCGACTCGGATCCGACTATGTCGAATCCGACCAGACCTTTCCAACTCCATATTATCCGGTTAGCATCCAATGCTCCATGGCTAGTGAGACCAAGCCATCGACCGTGTCATATGCTAGTCTAGTCATCAGCGCATCCACACAGCCCTTTCGACTAGGGACCTTTAGGACAGTCATCATACAATGCATAGTCCCACAAACAAGTCACGTACTTGCCGATACACATCATTGATAATGTCCAAGGACTATCTTTATTCATAACCACATAGCAAATATCATCATACATGATTGCCTCTAGGGCATATCTCCAACAGTCTCCCACTTGCACTAGAGTCAATCAAATAGACATCGAATGCCCATGGCTCTAACGTGCCCCTCACGCTTGGGTTGTGGAAGAGGCTTAGTCAACGGATCTGCAACATTTGCATCCGTGTGAATCTTGCATAACTCTACATCACCATTCTTCACGATCTTCGTATCGGTGATATTTCCGGTCTATGTGTCCGACCTTGTGGTGATTCCTCGGCTCCTTGGCTTGTGCGATGGCACCAGAATTATCACAATAAAGGTCCAACGGTTTCACCGAGGCTGGGAAAATACCAAGATCATCCGAAAATGCCGGATCCAAACACCTTCCTTTGCGGCTTCACAAGCCACAATGTATTCGGCTTCGTGGTAGAATCGCCACCGTATCTTGCTTGGAACTCATCCGATTACTGCTCCTTCGTTCGGGACATACGAATCCGGACTATGATCGACAATCATCTCTGTCGGTTTGGAAACTAGCATCGGCGTAACCCCTGACGCAGCTCTTCCTCACCTCCATAAACTAGGAACATCTCTTTAGTCCTTTTCAGTACTTCAAAATAGTCTTTACCGCTGCCCAAAGTGACTCTCACCGGGTTGGCCTGGTATCTACTTGTTAGGCTTATTGCAAAAGCAACATCAGGCCTTGTACATATCATGGCATACATGATGGATCCGATTCTTTGAGGCATACGGAATCCTACTCATCCTGCTTCGCTCATCGGATGTCGAAGGACTACTGAGTCTCGCTTAGCCTTATACCATGTGAGAGCGGCAAGAACCCTTTCTTCGCCTCACTCATGTTGAACCGCTTCAACACTTTATCTATGTACGTGCTCCGGCTTAATCAGAGCAGCCTCCTCGATCTATCTCTATAGATCTTAATGCCTAAAATATAGACTGCCTCACCAAGGTCCTTCATCGAAAACTTGCCATTCAATGATCCCTTGACCGAGTTTAACATCGAAACATCGTTCCCGATCAGTAGTATGTCGTCCACATACAAGATCAAAAATACTATCGAGCTCCCACTTAACTTCTTGTATAAACAAGAGTCCTCTTCGCTTTTGATGAAACCGAGACCAGTGACGACCTCATCAAAACGAATGTTCCAACTCCGAGATGCTTGCTTCAACCCATAAATGGATCTCTTGAGCTTGCATACCTTACTAGTGCTAGTCGGATCGACAAAACCCTCGGGCTGTATCATATACACGTCCTCGGTTAAATTTCCGTGAAGGAAAGCCGTTTCGACATCCATCTGCCATATCTCGTAATCGAAATATGCAGCTATAGCTAGTATGATCTTCACCGACTTCAGCATTGCTACCGGCGAGTAAGTCTAAATGCGTCGTCAATTCCTTGAACTTGTCCATAACCTTTAGCGACAAGCCGAGCTTTGTAGATCTGAACATTTCCATCCACATCGGTTTTCTTCTTAAAGACCCATTTGCAACCAATGGCGATTCGCCGGTGGCGGATCAACCAAGTCCTGGACTTGATTCTCATCCATGGACTTTAACTCGGATTTCATGGCCTCTAGCCATGACTCGAATCTGGGCTCACCATCGCTTCCGCATACGTGGCTCAAATGCCGCTTTCTAGCAACAATACATCGCACACTCTGCGCAATCTTTCCGACCTCCGTGGTTCGGTGCCGCTTCCACTCTGGGTTCCACTGGCCGACTCGGTATGATTTCATCACCAGCCGAGCTGTCCCGAAGTGGTCCTCGAATTTCTTCGAGTCGAACCGTCCTCCCACCGGCCTCCCGACCGAGAAACTCTTTCTCAAGGAAAACCCGTTCGAGCAACAAACACTTTGTTCCCTTCCGGTTGTAGAAGCTATATCCCAAGGTTTCCCTCGGGTATCCACGAATATGCATTTATCCGACTTGGGTGTAAGCTTGTCGACATAAGTCGCTTGACAAATGCTTCACAACCCCAAATCTTTAGAAAAGACAAACTGGGACTCTTCCCGGTCCACATCTCATCACGGTGTCTTGTCTACGGATTTTGATGGTACCCTATTAAGTGTGAAAGCTGCGGTTTCTAGAGCGTATCCCCAAAATGACAAGGGTATATCCGATTTGCTCATCATAGACCGGACCATGTCCAACAAGGTCCTATTCCTCCGTTCGACACGCCCGTTTCTCTATGGCGTACCCGGAGGTGTGAGCTGAGGTACTATACCTCGACTTTTCAGATGATCATCGAACTCCTGGCTCATGTACTCACCTCCACATAAAACTTGCTATCGGTCTAGTAAAGTAGTCAATTGCTAAGGGACAATTTCGCAACTCCTACCACCACTTTTCCACACTCGCTATATTTACTTTAGTTGTGTTTTTATCTAAGCAGCCCCTAGTTTTATTTTCGTGCTCTTTACTTTCTTGCAAAACCTATCCGAAAACACCTACAAAGTACTTCTAGTTTCATACTTGTTCTAGGTAAAGCGAACATCAAGCGTGCGTGAAGAGTCGTGTCGATGGCGAATAGGACTTGAGAGAGTATTTGTTCTACCTTTAGCTCCTCGTTGGGTTCGACACTCTTACTTATCGAAAGAGGCTACAACTATACCGTATAATTGCGGGTCATTAAGACGTTTTTCTAGCGCCGTTGCCGGGGAGCAATAGCGTGGGGTGAATATTCTCGTGTGTGCTTGTTTGCTTTATCATTAAGTAATTTTTATTTTCTGTTCTTAGTTGTTCTCTATCCTTAGTTATGGATATGGAACGCAAAATACCAAAACAATTAGCTGTACTTGCTACTCATGAGGATGGGGTAACTCCTAAAACCCTCGATTCTCATCATGAGAAAAATATTTTGTACTACTTTGATAATCCTGAGAAAGCCCCATTCAACTTTATAATGGGAGACACGTTGGATCAACGTGAATACTTTAGGGATTATCGCTCGACACAAAAAGGGAAACTATTATGGGATCAATTTATTATGTTGCGTTGGTATGCCTGGAATCTATGCTTGAAATATGATATTACTTGTTGCTCTAGGATGGAGGCTCCACGGCTTCCCTTTTCATGCAAATTTAATGATAATGAAACCTTAGCTTCTTATGCTAATGGTAGATATGATTACTATGATGTGGAACAAATAGAAGAATTTGTTGCTTTTAAGGCTGCTTATGAAATTGAATCTTTGTTTGAAAAGTATGAGGCTTTTGATGATGATGGTGCTTATAGGCCGGAAAATCTTGCTGTACTTAGATATTGCTATGAAAATTATGAATACAATTACTATATCAATGCTTTTATGAAGAAAGTCAATGCTGTCCAGGAAGAGACTAATATTTTGCAGGAAGCTATGGAAGAAGAAATTGATGAAATTGTGAGCTCATTGGATGAAAAAGATGATGAGGAGAGCGAAGAACAAAAGGAGGAAGAGCGGATTGATCACCCGTGCCCACCTTCTAATGAGAGTAACTCTTCAACTCATACATTGTTTAATTCCCCTTCGTGCTTATCGAAGGATGATTGCTATGATGATTACTATGATGACTGCTATGATGATTGCTATGATCCCGTTGATTCTCTTGAAATATCCCTTTTTGATGATGCTTGCTATGCTTGTGGCCAAGATGCCAATATGAATAATGCTTATGGAGATGAAATTGCTATAGTTCCTTACGTTAAACATGAAATTGTTGCTATTGCACCCACGCATGATAGTCCTATTATCTTTTTGAATTCTCCCGACTACGCTATATCGGAGAAGATTGCACTTATTAAGGATTATATTGATGGGTTGCCTTTTACCGTTGCACATGATGATTTTGATAGATATAATATGCATGTGCTTGCTGCTCCTACTTGCAATTATTATGAGAGAGGAACTATATCTCCACCTCTCTATGTTTCCAATACAATAAAATTGCAAGAAACTGTTTATACTATGCATTGGCCTTTACTATGTGTGCATGAATTGTTCTTTTATGACATGCCGATGCACAGGAAGAGAGTTAGACTTCGTCATTACATTATATATGTTACTTTGTGCTCACTACTAAATTACAAATCATTGCTACATTATATATACTTTATGCCTAGCTTAATGGCTTTAAAGAAAGAGCTGCCAGGGAGACGACCCGGAAGTTTTAGAGAGTCGTTTATTTCTGTTGAGTGCTTTCATATAGTTTAAAAACAACAAAAATAAAGAGGGGAACCCAAAACTTTTGAAAAAGGAAAGTGAAAGTGAGAAAGACAAGCATTGTTGAAGTGGGAGAGCTCCTTGAGCTTTGTTCATGCTCACGACAACTTTGTGAATCTTGATTACAGAAACTTTTCAACAAAATTAATTATCCTTGTACAATTACATTGTATTATAAAAATAATGTGCCAAGGTTTGCCTTTAGGATGTTTACAATGCTTGTTGGTTTGTACGGTGCAGGACAGAAACTTTGGCTGTAGTGCGCGATTTTACATTTTTAACTGGAACATCAATTGGTTCTGATTCTTTTTGCAATGCCTTGCTGTACAACTTGTTTATTTTTTCAAATTTTGGCAGAATGTTTCAAGTATCAGATGTATGGTGAATGTTCAGATTGCTACAGACTGTTCTGTTTTAGACAGATTCTGTTTTTGATGCATAGTTTGCTTGTTTTGATGAAACTATCAATTTATATCAGTGGATTAAGCCATAAAAAGTTATATTACAGTAGAAACAATGCAAAAATAAAATATGAATTGGTTTTCAACAGTACTTAGAGTGGTGATTTGCTTTATTTTACTAACGGATCTTACCGAGTTTTCTGTTGAAGTTTTGTGTGGATGTAGTGTCTAATCGAGGATGTCTCGATATGAGGAAAAGGAAGAGAGGCAAGAGATCAAGCTTGGGGATGCCCGGGGCACCCCAAGTAAATATTCAAGGAGACTCAAGCATCTAAGCTTGGGGATGCTGGGAAGGCATCCTCTCTTTCTTCAACAAGTATCGGTATGTTTTCGAATTCGTTTCGTTCATGCGATATGTGCCATCTTGGAGCGTCTTTTGCATTTAGTTTTCATTTTTCCTTTATGCACCATGCTGGTATGAGATAGTACTTGGTTGGTTTAGAGAATGCTCTATGCACTTCACTTATATTTTTTGAGTATGGCTATATAGAATGCTTCATGTGCTTCACTTATATCATTTGAAGTTTGGATTGCCTGTTTCTTTACATAGACAACCGCCATTTGTAGAATGCTCTTTTGCTTCACTTATATTTGTTGGAGTTTGGGCACATCTTTTGTAGAAAGAAATTAACTCTCTTGCTTCACTTATATCTATTTAGAGAGATGATAGGAACTGGTCATTCACATGTTTAGTCATAAAATCCTACATAAACTTGTAGATCGCTGAATATGATATGTTTGATTCCTTGCAATAGTTTTGCGATATAAAGATAGTGATATTAGAGTCATGCTAGTTGAGTAATTGTGAAATTGAGAAATACTTGTGTTGAGGTTTGCCAGTCCCATAGCATGCACGTATGGTGAACCGTTATGTAACGAAGTCGGAGCATGAGGTGTTTATTGATTGCCTTCCTTATGAGTGGCGTTCGGGGACGAGCGATGTTCTTTTCCTACCAATCTACCCCCTAGGAGCATGCGTGTAGTACTTTGTTTCGATAACTAATAGATTTTTGCAATAAGTATGTGAGTTCTTTATGACTGATGTTGAGTCCATGGATTATACGCACTCTCACCCTTCCATCATTGCTAGCCTCTTCGATACCGTGCATTGCCCTTTCTCACCTCGAGAGTTGGTGCAAACTTCGCCGGTGCATCCAAACCCCGTGATATGATACGCTCTGTCACACATAAGCCTCATTATATCTTCCTCAAAACAGCCACCATACCTACCTATCATGGCATTTCCATAGCCATTCCGAGATATATTGCCATGCAACTTCCATCATCATCATATTCATGACTTGAGCATTTATCGTCATATTGCTTTGCATGATCGTAAGATAGCTAGCATGATGTTTTCATGGCTTGTCCGTTTTTGATTTCATTGCTATGCTAGATCATTGCACATCCGGTACCTTTGCCGAGGCATTCATATAGAGTCATATCTTTGTTCTAGTATCGAGTTGTAATATCGAGTTGTAAGTAAATAAAAGTGTGATGATCATCATTAGAGCATTGCCCCATTCAAAAAAAAGAGAGGGCAAAGAAGCCTACATAAAAAAATGGGGCCAAAGAAGCCCGCAAAAAAAGGGGGGGAAAATAAATAAAAAGGGGCAATGTTACTATCCTTTTACCACACTTGTGCTTCAAAGTAGCACCATGTTCTTCATGTAGTGATTCTCATATCTTGTGCTTCAAAGTAGCACCATGTTCTTTATATAGATTGTCTCCTATGTTGACACTTTCATATACTAGTGGGAATTTTCATTATAGAACTTGGCTTGTATATTCCAACGATGGGCTTCCTCAAAATGCCCTAGGTCTTCATGAGCAAGCAAGTTGGATGCACACCCACTTAGTTTTAGTTTGAGCTTTCATACACTTATAGCTCTTAGTGCATGTGTTGCATGGCAATCCCTACTCCTCACATTGATATCTACTGATGGGCATCTCCATAGCCCGTTGATACGCCTGGTTGATGTGAGACTTTCTCCTTTTTTGTCTTCTCCACATAACCCCCATCATTATATTCTATTCCACCTATAGTGCTATGTCCATGGCTCACGCTCATGTATTGCGTGAAAGTTGAAACGGTTTGAGAACGTCAAAAGTATGAAACAATTGCTTGGCTTGTCATCGGGGTTGTGCATGATGTGAATGCTTTGTGTGGTGAAGATGGAGCATAGCCAGACTATATGATTTTGTAGGGATGAGCTTTCTTTGGCTATGTTATTTCAATAAGACATAATTGCTTGGTTGGTATGCTTGAAGTATTATTGTTTTTATCTCAAAGGATAGATTATTGCTTTGAATCACTCGTGTCTTAATATTCATGCCATGATTAGACATATGATCAAGATTATGCTAGGTAGCATTCCACATCAAAAATTATTCTTTTTTATTATTTACCTACTCGAGGACGAGCAGGAATTAAGCTTGGGGATGTTGATACGTCTCCGTCGTATCTATAATTTTTTATTGTTCCATGCCAATATTATTCACTTTCATATACTTTTTGGCAACTTTTATATTATTTTTGGGACTAACATATTGATCCAAAGTGCCGGTGCAGTTCTGTCACATTGCATGTTTTTTGTTTCGTAGAATATCCATATCAAACGGAGTCCAAATGGTATAAAAAATGACGGAGCTTATTTTTGGAAAATATTGAAAATTCAAGAAGAAAAATCCACGCGAGACGGTGTCCGAGGTGGTCACGAGGTAGAAGTGCGCCCTACCCCCCCTCCCAGCGCGCCTCGACCCTCGTGGTCCACCCATAAGGCGGTTGATGCTCTTCTTCTACCGCAAGAAAGCTAATATTCGGAAAAAATCACGGCAAAGGTTTCAGGCCAATCGGAGTTACGGATCTCCATATATACGCAAAACGGTGAAACAGAGACAAGGGAGAACGCAGAAACAGAGAGATAGATCCAATCTCGGAGGGGCTCTCGCCCCTCCCAAGCCATGGGAGCCAAGGAACAGAGGGGAAACCCTTCTCCCATCTAGGGAGGAGGACAAGGAAGAAGAAAAGGGGGCTCTCCCCTTGCTTCCAGTGGCGCCCAGGCTGTTGCCGGGGGCCTTCATCATCACCGCGATCTTCACCAACACCGCCGTCATCTTCACCAACATCTCCATCACCTTCCCCCTTCTATCTACAGCGGTCCACTCTCCCGCAACCCGCTGTACCCTCTACTTGAACATGGTGCTTTATGCTTGATATTGTTATCCAATGATGTGTTGCCATCCTATGATGTCTGAGTAGATTTTCGTTGTCCTACCGGTAGTTGATGAATTGCTATGATTGATTTAATTTGCTTGTGGTTATGTTGCTGTCCTTTGGTGCCCATCATATGAGCGCGCGCGTGGATCACACCATAGGGTTAGTTGTATGTTGATAGGACTATGTATTGACTGACAAGAGTGATGAAGCTTCAACCTAGCATAGAAATTGATGCATACGGGATTGAAAGGGGACCAATATATCTTAATGCTATGGTTGGGTTTTACCTTAATGAACGTTAGTAGTTGCGGATACTTTCTAATAGTTCCAATCATAAGTGCATAGAATTCCAAGTAAGGGATGACATGCTAGCAGTGGCCTCTCCCACATAAAACTTGCTATCGGTCAGGTAAAGTAGTCAATTGCTAAGGGACAATTTCGCAACTCCTACCACCACTTTTCCACACTCGCTATATTTACTTTAGTTGTGTTTTTATCTAAGCAGCCCCTAGTTTTATTTTCGTGCTCTTTACTTTCTTGCAAAACCTATCCGAAAACACCTACAAAGTACTTCTAGTTTCATACTTGTTCTAGGTAAAGCGAAGAACAAGCATGCGTAGAGTCGTATCAGTGGCAGATAGGACTTGAGAGAGTATTTGTTCTACCTTTAGCTGCTCACTGGGTTCGACACTCTTACTTATCGAAAGAGGCTACAACTATCCCGTATACTTGCGGGTCATCATGCTATCTCTGCAATTCTTTTAAAAGATGCCATGCATGTTGTACTTTGTTGTGTGCATTAATATAATGTGGCCTACTACTCAAAATATGAGAGCTCCAGAAGTGATGACACTTCACAGATGACAGCTTCAACATATAGTAAAGAAGAACAAGTCGACCTGACCTGACTGCATCAAAATATACTAAGGGAGAACAACTCGACCTGACCAGTCGACCGCAAGAGAAGAGTATCATCTTAAAGAAGAGCAGAAGAGCAAGCAGATTGAAGATATTACAAGTCTTTCAATACAATGTCGGTTGGCCACCCATGATGAACCAGGCGCTACAAAGTGAAATACTATTCTTTCCGGTCTTTCCGTATGTGGCTCACATGCATTTCGAAACTAAAGTAGGAACATTTAGCTAACCAATTAAACATCTCTCAGTTTTACTAATATCAGCAATAATATCAGATATGAATTTGTACAACTAAGCTTGTTTAGCTCGATGGGTGGAGCGAGTGCTATTACGACACGAACCACGTAGGCTGATTGTGGTCATAATAAAATGGGGAAAACATAAGCATGATGAGTACAGTGTTGACCCTGGCAGTGGGATGGCAGATCTGAAGCAGCAAACCGCGCAAAGGGTAGTTAGCAACCGATGTTTGCTTTGAAATAACAACTGAGATTTGGTATGTACAAGAAAGTACGGTCAACAAGTGACAAAGAAATGCAATTATGCTATCTCTCTATATGTCACGACATGCATTTCTAAACTCAACAGGCACCTTTAGCTAACCAAATAGATCTGTCGGTTAACAAATATAAGTATCATATCACAATCATATTTGAACAACTAAGCTTTCAAATTCTGAGTGTGTGTTGTTTAGCTTGAAGGGTGGAGTAATGCTAGTACGACAGAAAGCACCTACGCAAATCATAGTATAGTAGATAAAAGGGGAAAACCCTAAGCATCAAGAGAAAAATCAGGAAAGTGGAACTAGCTGGATCATTGGGTGGTGCACATGCTTTTCGAAACGAATATAGGAACATTAGGTGACCAATTAAACGTCCTCTATTTTAGTGATATGAGCATCATATCAGATTCGTATATCAACACATTAGCTTTGGTTGAGGTCTTGAGGAGCAGTGCTAGCATGACACAAAGCACCTACGATGATGGTAGTGAATATAAAGGGGGGAAACCATAAGCTTTATGAGTATAGTGCCCATGCCATGGTGGATCTAAAGGTGCAAACCGGACAAAGCTACTTCGCAACCAATGTTTTCTTTCAACAAGCCACTACGATTTGGTACGGACAAGAAAAGTACAGTAAACAAATTACGATCTATTTTGCGGGTGAGATCATAAACTTAAGCACATATGGAAGAGTACCACCTCTCTTGCGACGCCATGTAGGCCTATGCCGACACGTTGAGGGTGCTGCGGTGCGATATTGCCACGACGGGAAGAAGACTTTAGACGGCAGACGGCCGGGTCGGGGGATATATCCTGTTGCCGTGGACGAGGCGGTCGTAGGAGCGGCAGCGGCAAGGTGAACAACGGCACCGATGAAGCGAGAGGAGGCGATGAAAGGATCCTGGTCTAGCACCGTGGATGAGAGACGTCCATCTCTTGCAGTGGACGACGGGGTAGGGGTAGCGGCTCCGGCAAGGTGGAGGATGGGGTGGCGGACGGAGGAGGCTGGTCAAGCAAAGGAGGTTGTCGTGCCGCCGACGGTGTATGAATGGGGAAATGGAGGGGAGGGGGGATCTCAAACTTTGGGACGCGCTTCTCTGAAATGGGGGAAAGTTACAAACTTATCCCCCATTTAAAATTTCGGACATCGCGTCGGTTGGGGATAGGACGGTAATCTCGCATCTCCCAAATATTTGCCGGTAACTATTTCGGGTGAGGAGAGGGTGTGTTGCCGCCCACGGTTGGCGCCCGCGGTGTATGAACGGGGCTGACAGGTGGGGTGGTTGTGTCACGTCTGATGTTAGTTACACATCTGCCCATATTTAAAATATTAGCCTACATCGATTTCGGAGGAGGAGAGTTTGTTTTGCCGCCCACCGTGTATGAATGGGGAAATGGAGGAAGAGACACATGTCTTTCGGACGAGCTTGAATCAAATGTGTTTTGCACCACGCTTTGGCGCCCACCGTGTCTGAATGGGCTCGGAGGCCGCCGTGTCACGCGTCGATTGAAGTTACTAGTCTATCCCTATCGACAGCAGTGTAAATCCGGTCGATAAGGATGTCAATTTTCAGGGGTAGACAATAATTTCTATCTCGCAAACACTTGCTTCAGGCAGCCCACAAATTATAGTGGTGTTTAGCCGCTTCGTTCAAAACTTGGGAGAATTAGCATCCACGTTTGCCCTGGGCCCTGGCAAACTAAATTCAAATCCAATTCGTATTCGATTACGAATATCCATAGATAATTATATGTTTTTTATTTATTTCTTCAAAACACAACAAAGATTTATTCCACCTTTATATATGATTATGATTTAGAAATGTCGTGATCTTCGAATTCAGTAGGTTGGATACACTCTGAGTCAAACAGTTATTTCATCCAATACAATATGCTCACACGAAAAACAGTTCACCTTATGTCAATCATACAAGTATTGAGGATTACCTCGTCTAAACAATCTGGATCATTACAACACATGGACAACATAGGGGGTCTTGCAACATAATCCATTCAGAGACATGACACAACATGCAAGTACAATAATGTAATGACAATTTCAACTGGTATCTAAAGAAGAACTGGGATTACCTTGGCACTACTAGAAAAAGGGCTATAGATGGGATTGACACTAATGGCGCACCAGAAAGTTGGTGCACCATTAGTATATACTAATGGCGCACCACCTTCTGATGCGCCATTAGAGTTGAAACTACTAATGGCGCACCATGCAAAGGGTGCGCCATTAGTATCAATTTTTGAACTAGTGCGCCTGTCCAAACATTCTAATGGCGCATCCTGCTTAAGTCGCCATTAGTAGTTGTAACTACTAATGGCGCACCAACGATAGAGTGCGCCATTAGTATAGAATTTTTTTGAACTAGTGCGCTGTCCAAACATACTAATGGCGCATCGCGAAGTCGCCATTAGTAGTTGTAACTACTAATGGCGCACCATGCAAGTGGTGCGCCATTAGTATCAAAAAAATTCAACTAGTGCGCTTTGTCCAAACATACTAATGGCGCATCCGGATGAAGTGCGCCATTAGTAGTTGTAACTACTAATGGCGCACCGCGCCAAGGGTGCGCCATTAGTATTTTTTTATTTTGCAAATCTACTAATGGCGCACCGCTTGAGGTGCGCCATTAGTTACCCGGATTCCTAATGGCGCATTTAGTGCTGGTGCGCCATTAGTAAGTGGGCAACAACAAGATATTTTGGACAGCCTCTCCTACCCACACTCACTTTCTCCCCACTTCATTCTCTCCACCTCCTCCTTGTCTCGGGTGCCTCCTCTTTTTCACCTCATTTCCACCATAGATTCATTCAAATTAAGTGGTTAAATTACCTTGTTTTAATAGGTAAGTAAAGGGGGAAGCTATATTTATGTTGTTCTCCCTACAACAATGTGCACATGCACTTTTTACGGCCTAGCTAGATCTATGTATGTTCGTGGTGTTGCATATGTTTGTGGTGTTGCATATGTGTTTGTGTTCGGAGGTGTACCGGTATTTGAAATGCGATAGTTGCCAATATTTTGCGGAATGTTGATTCATTTCCGTTTCGCCAGAATTTTTGCATTAAGCATTCTTTTGGTCCTATTTTTAGGGAAAGTCATGCCAAATTTTTGTTTGGTTCTAAAATATCGCTTTTGCTCTACCCTTGACGACCATGGTCCGCATACGATGACCGAAGGCATCGTGAATAGGTTATTGAGGTCCGAAGGCCGAGATGCTTCAAAAGAACGAGACGGAGATAAGATGTCCGTGTCGAAGATGCAAGCTGAAGAGCCTTATTGCGGACCCGGATTCCGGCAGGTGTGGGACCACACTGCTCTTGCGTGGTTTCATGGATGGCTATCGGTGGCAAGGTGATGAAGATGACCACGAAGTCGTCCATGGGGGCCGGGCAAGAAATGAGGAAGGGCAGCAAGACAACCACCGCGGCTCGGGCGGGCGAGAAGACGAAGAATCTCGAGGACATGATAACGACGGTGATCTTTGTACGATCATCATGTAGAAGATGCAGGACATGATGATGAGGAAGATGCCGGAGCAGGCGACGGCATGATCATGAAGATGATGATGCGGCGGAGCGCATTTACGGCTGGACCATCGATGGGCTGGGTGCAGGACCCTCATATTCAAGAGCTGCTTCTCAAGCGGCATTTGATAACGCCAGAGCTGCCGCCCGAGAGAAAGCCAAGATGGATCAACTTGAGTTAGACGCGGTTACTCCATTGTATGAAGGATGCAGGCCGAGGATACCCGCTTTGAAAGTAACGTTCATGGCTCTGGAGATGAAGGTAAAACACAAAATGACCGGCGCATGCTTCGGCGAGAACATGTCATTACAGCACGAACGTCTTCCCAAGGGGAACAAGTGCCCGACCAGTTTGAGGAGGCGAAGAAAATCGTGTGTCCTCTCGATTTACCGCACGTGAAATACCATGTGTGCATGAACAATTGCATCATTTATCGGAATGAGCACGCTGGAGTCTACCATATGTCCCGGTAAAGCGGCGTCACTCGATACAAGAAGAGGAAGAAAGCTCCTCGAAAAGTGGTGTGGTACTTTCCGATCACTCCTCGTCTGCAGCGCTATTTAGCGGACCCTAAGGTAGCAAAGCTCCTGCGTTGGCACGCGGATAGGGAGGAGAAGAAGCGAGAAGATGACGCAAATGATCCGGAGATAGATAAAAAGACAAGATGCTTTGAGTCACCCTAAGGATGCGAGCCGGTGGCAAGCGTTGAACTTTGAAGACTCGGAATTTGGGAGCGATCCAAGGAACATCGTCTTTGGTAGCGAGCACCGATGGAGTCAATCCGTTTGGCAGCCGGAGAAGCACACATAGCACCTGGCCTGTGTTTGTGTGGATGTACAACCTTCCCCACAGTTTGTGCATGAAGAGGAAGTACATTCACATGAGTATGCTAATTGAAGGGCGAAACAACCCGAGGGAGCGACATCAATCTGTATGCAGGGCTGCTGAAAGAGGAGCTTGACACGCTGTGGAAAACGCCACCAATACGTGGGACGCCGCAGAGAAAGAATATTTCCCTATGAGAGCCGTGACCGCTCACGACGGTGCACGACTATCTCGATTACGGATATCTCGCGGGCGGTAGTCCACCGGATTTTCTGGATGCGTAAGGTGCATGGATGACACAACATATCGCCAGCTAGATAGAGATCCCGGGTCTTGAAACCGTGTTCATGGGACATCGAAGGTGGCTTCGCGACGATGACCCGTGGAGGAAGCGCAAGGATCTGTTCGATGGTGAAACCGAACTCGAAAACGCCCGTGTATGAGGAGAGCGGCGAAATACACAAGCTGTTGAAAATTGGAAAGACTGCCTTTAGCCGGGAAAGAAGCAAAAGGCGCGAGCCGTGAAAGAAGCGAAAGGCGCCAGAGCAGCTCTTGAAAGTATGGAAAACGAGGTCTGTTTTACGGGACTTGCCGTCTTGGAAGATCCACCGTGTGCCTCACAGCCTTGATGTCATGCATATCACGAAGAACGTGTGCGAGTCTGCTTGGTACCCTGCTCAACATGCCGGAGAGGACCAAAGATGGGCCGAAAGCAAGGGCGACTTGAAATCAATGGGCATCGTGCAGAGCTTCACGCTAATGATGATGATGACGCTAATGATGATGATGATGAGGCGAAGCAGGACACAGAAAGTCGTCGCAAAGGCAAAAAGGCCAAGAAGACCGGAAATGACTACCCTCCAGCGTGCTTCACTCTAAGTCAGGAGGAGATCGAGCAGTTTTTCACCTGCCTCCTAGGAGTAAAACTTCCTTACGGTTACGCGGGGAAGATAAGGAGATACCTAGACCCAGCGAAGCAGAAGTTCAACGGGATGAAGTCTCACGACTGTCACATGCTGATGACGCAGATACTTCCAGTTGCAATCCGTGGGATCATGCACATGCACGTCCGTGAAACGCTATTTGGCCTATGCAACTTCTTCGACGTCATCTCTCGGAAGTCGATTGGCGTGAGGCAACTCGAAGGCTACGAGGAAGAGATCGTGGTGATACTATGCGAGCTTGAGATGTACTTCCGCCCGCATTCTTCGACGTTATGGTGCATCTGCTGGTCCATATAGTGGAGGATATCATCCAACTCGGGCCGACGTTCGTGCAAAGCATGATGCCGCTCGAAAGGATGAATGGTGTCATCAAAGGATACGTTCGCAACATGTCACGTCCGGAAGGAAGCATAGCGGGGCTTTTCGGATCGAAGAGTGCATCTCCTACTGCACGAATTATCTAGGCATCGAGAACCCGTTGGTCTTCCGTCAGCGAGCACCTCGGCAGGCTCGCTGGATGGGGTTACCGTGAGGGTCGCCACAAATGCATGTCGACTTCGATGGTCGACTCGCCGACTTTGAAAGAGCAAACCTAGTCGCGCTACAACACATAGACGTGGTCGATCCTTGGGTGGTACAGCACAAAACCTTTATTAGGAAGACGTACAATGACCGAGGCCAACAGAGGACGGACGAAGATATACTCAAAGAGCACAACTCATGTTTCACGTGTTGGTTCAAGCAGAAGCTTCTCGTCACTACCCTTTACATGAGGATTCTTCCGGAAGAACAACTCATATTCGCCTTGTCACGCAGGCGCCGAGCACAACCTGATGACCTATGACGCGTCACGATATCAACGGCTACACATTCTACACGAGGCCAAGGACATGAAGAGCGATGGTTATCAAAACTCCGAGTAACGATGGAATCCTACACCGGTAACGACAAGGACAGATACTACGGAAGGATCGAGGAGATCTGGGAGCTGAGCTTCTGTTGGAGAGAAGGTCCCGATGTTCCGTGTCGATGGGCCAAGAACATCATAAAGAAGACCGGTATTTCACCACCATGGTTATACCCGGGTTAAATCCAAGATCAAGGGCGCATAAGCGTCACCGCGAAAAATGAGCCATGGGTACCGGCTTCCCAAGTGGACCAATGCTTCTTCATTACCGACCCACCAAAGCCCAGTCGTATTGTCGTGAGGAGAGGCAAAAGGAAGATCATCGGAATGGATGGAGTAGCCAATGAGCAAGACTTCGACAAGTACGGCGACCCGAGGATCGAACATGACGATGATGAAGTAGCAGCATACACCACAAGAAGAAGCAGGACCACCCTACCTAAAGGACGTCCGTTCCATAGAAGAACTCCATTTGCGAAAAAGAAGGGCAAGAAGATTGTGAAGAGATAGCTAGCTAAGATCGATTGTATTTAAATCGTAGACTTCATTTCTCGATTGTATATTTTCATGGGCACTTTTTGGACTATCATGAATATTTTTTAATTTCATGGACACTCGATCTCGATCCACCTCCATCTCGATCGCTATCCCACCTCGCCAGACCCGGTCCACCGTCCGCCGCCGCCGACCGCCCGCACCCTCGATACCCCTACACAACCGCCGCCGCCGACCCCCGCACCCTCCCTACTCAACCGCCCTTGACCCCCCTTTTCCCGCACCTCCCCGCTCCACCTAAGCATGCATTCTTGTTTGATGATATTTTTAAAAAATTATTACTGTCTTATAAAAAATATTACTGTTATGATTTAAACAAGTTTGAACATATTTAAACACAAATAAGTATCAAAACAGCATTTTAAATGCATAAAAAATAGTGGAGCACAGGAATCGAACCTGTGGACCTCCTGGTGTGAGAACTAGCTGTGACCAGTCGAACTAGTAGAGAAGACTTGATGTGTATCAGTCCTGGTGGTAGATAACACATCGGCTCGGGCAGTAGTAAAAATAATAATAATGGCGCACTGGGTGAGGTGCGCCATTAGCATGTATGTACTTATGGCGACCGAGGGGTGGTGCGCCATTAGTATTGTGCCGCCCCTACTTCAGACGATCCCCTCTCTCCCTCGCCTCGCCCGCGATCCCCTTCCCTCTCCTCTCCCGGCCTTGCCCGCCCGCCGCCTCGGCGCCGCCCACACCAGCGCCCGCCCGTCCACACCACACCACCGACGCCTCCTCTCTCCCATCCTCCCCTTCCTCCCCTCCGACCCCACCCCACTCTCGCCGGGAGGCGGCGCCCAAGAGGGCCGACACCAACCTCGCCCTCGCCCACAAGGCCGAACCTCCGCCTTGCCAAGTCCGGAGCTGCTCGTGGAGGAGGCGTGGCTGGAGGCGATCTCCGGGAGGTGCCGTCTACCCCGCCGCCTCGGCGCCAGGTTCATCGCCCTCGAGCGCCTGCACGCCAAGGTGACCGTCTACTCGCCGCCCCACCTCGTCTTCCACGCGCTCCACTATGCTGTTAGGGTTAAGATTTTTTAGTCCCCGCCCCCGACTCTGCTGCTGAAATTACCATTGAAATCGAGGTAAAATCACTGTTGAACTGGGTGTAAAATCACTCTTGTTGAAATTCAAATTTAAACTTGAAAATGAAAATTGAATTGGAGAATTAAATCACTGTTTTTAGTCCCCATTTCTGAACCTATGCTAACCTTGCAAGCAGCATAACGAGGCAATGTACTCCAAAATACTATAAGAACTGGAGTAAAAGATGACCGCATCTCACGAATATAAGAAATGGGGACTCTTGGCTAAGTATGGCAATGCCACAGTAGTATAAGAAGTACTCACGCATCTTACACAATGATAGGTCTAATTTATGCTACTCAACGAAAGAAGAAGAAAAATGCCTTTGGACATACCTTTGAAGAAAAATGCAATCATATCATCGGGTAATTGTCCATGGTTTATACATGAAAATAAGTTTATCTCACGGCATGAATGTAAGTATCATTCCGCATTCATGGGCTATCTACCCAAGGTAAACCTAGAAAATGAGTTATATCCGGGACAAGCCACCATCAATTAACACTATATACATCGGGCAACTATATTTAGTTAACATTGCACTGCCACTACTATTCAGCACAAACGTTTGATCATCTCACTCTACTTCATCGTCAATTGACATCAGATAATCGACTCCATTCACTAGCAGCTGCCAAAGACTTGAATCTAATCTTTCTTGGGCAAGCTCGGCTACTTGTTGTTAGTCATTCACTAAAAGATCCTCAACAGACTGCATGCATCTAGTATTAAATTTCTTGGACGGATCATCTCTTTTAGCAAAGGACTGTAATAATTAACTAACTGAAAATTTGACATTACGGACTATGCTTGGCTCTGGTTTTGTGAAATCTCATCTCTTTTCTAGTGCCATGACTAGTCATGAATTTTATTTTATTTTCCCACTTTATAACATTCAGAAATTGTTTACTAGCTCAAGCTTCTCCTTTGCACTTTATCACTTCAATCTGCTGCTACCTCAAGCTTCTCGCTTACACTTGTGCCAAGTAGCATTTTTTCCTTGTATAATTATATGGTGGTTGGTGAGCTGCTACTTTTTCCTTGTAGAAGATCGCAGGTCAAGTGGGAGGGATCCAGCCATGGCGACACGAATCACTAGCAAGGCAGCTGCCTAGAATAATAGGTTGACTCACCTATATATACTACTATCTTGCATCTCTCTCTTGTTTCTTCTTCTACTACAATACAAAGAGAGTCATTTCAGTTACTTGTCTTAGTGTGTGGTGTGGCTGTTTATTGTTCAACACCAGCAGCTAGCTATATTTAGGTCCAGTAGAAACGACATGGCTCTCCAATTTTTAAGTAATCTTGCATATCTTAGAAACTACATATATGGTCTCCGGTTTTCTTACCTCTACTCTAAAACACCAACGCATCAACAAAAAGAAGATGGTATTTTGTTACGCTTTCAGTTCGTGGTCGTGAGGAGATATAATGTTTTACAATCTTTCCGGTTATATTGGAGTTAGGTTTTTGAATATGAGTAGCAATGACTTGGATATACCTTATGGAGTTGTAACAGTTCCTCTTGGTGCTTAGGTGCATTTTCTTTGTGTAACTTGGTTTAAAATGTGATTTGGTCTTTTGTGGCATTTGGATGCCTAAATCCCATTTTCTTAATCATATTGCTTGGAAACTTTTGGTTATCTCCTCTCAAAGTGATGAAATAATTTATATGTACTGCACTTTTCATAATTAGGTAATAACGTTGGTTACAGTTTTGGTAGTTCAAACGGAATGTATCTCATTTTGTAGACATATTATTTTCTGGAATATCATATATTCAAATTTGTAATGAATGATGGCTTCTACCTGAATTGGTAGACTCGTGGTGTTAGTTTGTTCTAAATACAAGAAGATAATTTTAACAACTGTAGAACATGTTGAGATTAGCAACTTTTTGTGACATCAACCAACAGTCACATCCTTTGGGTTATCCTATTTTATATTTTTAATTACTAACTTAAGTTTGAGTAAACAGTGGCGGTGAAGTCCTCATAATAATCAGGCGGATGTTAACTTTACGATGTCCCCGAAGTTAACTAAGATTGTGGTGCTAGTAGAGGCACATTGTGGCCTTTTCATCCATATGAAAGTAGAGGCACATTGTGGTGCTAGTTTGCTGGGTTTTGTCTCCACCATCGTGTCGTGATGATTTTGCAGGTACCCGAGAGGCCCTTGAGTTTGCGGAATGTCGATTAACTTCCGTTCGGCAAATTGAATTACTCCATATGTCCTATTTTCAGCAAAAGTCATGCTGAAATTTTCCGTGAATTTTAGCATGACTTTGCTAAAAATAGGACATATGGGGGTACTTGTGACTAATGCACGGCTGGGGGTATCTTAGTAGTTAATTAAGTAGGATCAAGTGCCCCGTGCATTTGTGACTAATGCATGGCTTTTAGGGTGCCTCGGTGTCGATAAAAACCGAAATGATGAAAGGTTAGGCTTTTAGGGTGCCTCGGCGTCGAAAAACCCTCAATGATAAAAGCTTAGATTTTAGGATGCCTCGGTGTCGACAAACCCTAAATGATGAGATCATGATCTAGTTCCTTGACAATAACCAACATTTTGACCAAGCTTTGTTTCTATTTAGAGAGAAACATGGCCCACAACGATGAGGCCGGGGTTCAAGCGGCAAGGCATTCTCGAGCTGTCCCAGAGATGGAGGAACAACCTCACTTGTATGAGGCCGCCTTTCCCCACCGATCCACGAGACCACCGATGGTGCCGCCGAGGATGACCACACCGATGCCACCACCGATGGTGCCGCCGAGGATGCCACCATCGATGATGGCGGCGCATTTACAGATGGCAGCCAATGAAGAGGCAACAGCGGAAGGACCGGTGCCCGACCGTGCTCCGCACCCTCAAGGAGGAAGTTACTGAAGTGGACTCCGACGGGAATCCAACGGCGCCCGAACGAATAGTCAAGGGGTACTCGCTTCATCTCGGGTGCATTCTCCGGAGCACCGTCTCGATCAACACCGAGAACCTGAGGCATCCTGACCGAGGGAATTTGTGCAACCTCCTCTTCACGAAGCTGCACGAACGATACAAGTTCCCCGCTGCTTTCGAAAACACAAGCCTCAAAGGGAATAAAGTGAACAATGCTGCCCTCACGAAGATGAGCAAGGCCCTGTCTACTTGGAAAAGCAATGTGAAGAGAATGATCGAGAAAGGTGAGAGTTATGAGAAGATCAAGGAGAAAAATCCTTCGATCACCGAAGATGACTACAACGACTTCAAGATCAATTGCTTGAGCACCGCAAACTCCCAATCAAGTGAGTGGGGGAAACAAATGCGGGAGCTGAACATAGGGGAACACACACTCGGTCCCGGGCGGTTACAGAGTGGCGGAGCCTATATGGGACAAGGAGGAGGCGGACCGTGCCGAGCAAGGCCTACCGCCTCTTCGATAAATACGGTGACAAGCGGACCAGGAACTTTGTCAGGCCGGTACAAGAAGGACCCGAAAACAAAGGAGCTTACCACGGATCCGAAGACCAAAGCGGCTTGAGCTTGTTCTCGTAAGGAATACACCCCGCGTAATTAGCTCCATATGGTTGCATTCTAATTAATGAAGCCAAATTTCTAAATGGTTCACATTCCTTCCGCAGGCGATCAGCAAGTAAGCGCAGGGTCGACTAAGAGCAAACCCTTGGGACACCACTCTAAATAGGGGTTGAATGTAATGAAGAACAAGGGTAAGCTCAGATGTCGACGTCGGCTGGTCGATGGTGGCGGCAAAGGCTTGTCCACAAAATGGGGTCATACTATACCGCTGGTGTGCGGAAGGAGAAAAGACCAGCTCGGAAAGCGGTAGCGAGAGGTTCAAGAACTCAAAGGCACAGGTGGCGCGGATTAGGAGATTGTCCAAGAGCAAGTGGAACAACGACTTCGGGCGGCGATCACCGCCATTGTGCCTACCTTGATCTCGGGGTTGAGTCTGCGTGGATTGCGGGCGCCAACAGGGCCGCCCCGATTCCTAGCTTCACGGCTAGCAACTCTCATAATGCGATGGCGGGGCCATTGGTGCCTCCGGCGGAGGCGGCATTAGTGTCTCCGGCGCCGCACGGGAGCTTAATGCACCCGGGTGTACGCCCGGCGGCACCTCTGCAGCAAGCGGCCCCTCCGTCGGCTGCCACGCCCGCCGTTGGCGGTGCCTCTACATTAGCCGAGCTCGACGCCATCATCACGGTAACTAATTAAGCCTCTCTCGGCCGAGACTTCATCTCCTTGCCTTTGATCGGGCATCCCCGACGCCCTACATGTTTTCGCGGCGCCGCCCGACGTTCCGTGCACTCTCCTCCACTTTGTGAACAACGAAGTTGGTCGATGTCGCCAAGGGCAAAATAGTTCAACCGGCAACCCCTTGTTCCACGGTACCCAGATGCCACCCAACTTGTTTAGGGTTCAACCGTTCGGTGCTGCCGAGGATGCGACGAGTTGTTACCTCCGAATCGACCCGTCGGGGCCGACGATGATGACGTGATGACCCTCGGCGCATGCTTGAGCTGGCCCCTGCTTTGGCCGAAGAGCCAGATTCGTTTGGGGCGGGGACACCACCCAAAGACAACACCGCCGCCGTAAGCCGGGCGCCAAGTCGGCCCCATGGCAAGACCGCCCGCAGCGGTGCCGGACATCCCTATGCCACTGGATCCAAACATGCATATGGCACAGGATCGAGCAGCGACGGCATTTACGGCGATGATACATTTGGCAACGTCGATCAAGATTACTTTGCCGATCATGGGTACGATGGCGACTTCATGGGGCCTCCTTCTCAAGAACCAAACCCAACAAAAGGCGTATGCGATCTAGCTCGTGCACTGCGGAGAAGCCAAGTTGCAACAGCGCCGTCTGCCGTTCAGCTCTCGGAGACGCCCAGCCTGCCGACTTCACCGAGCCTCAGATAAGCGAGGTGCGAAATATTATCAGCCCCAACACACTCAAGAAGGCGGTCTGTGAGCAAAACTCGGTCCCATTACAGGAGAAGAAGAAGGCACGCAAAAGAAAGACTAAGAAGGGTGTGAGCCTTGGTATCAGAGCCGACTGCTATAGGAATCCCCCTTCCACACTCCTTGGCCGAAGTCGAGTCTAGACATTGCAAAAACTTTTACTAACTTGGCTGTGTGCCTTACGGGCCCACGTCGCCATCGGGTGGTACTAGGATCTTTTACTCCTCGACCTTTACTCTGGGACTCTCAGCTCTCTTCTATTCGGGTTAAAGGATTTTGCTAAAAACAAAACTAACTTTAGGTTCTCGATAATACTTTCTCCCGGAGAGCCCCTCGCTTCAGATGATCGCCTGTTGCACTAGAAGATTCCGGTTACTCTACAATGTTCTCTCGAGTCTTTTGTGCCCATCACTTTTGCTATTCCCGACCACCGATAAATCCGTATGGATAACTACTTACACCTGCCATTCATACGATCATCCCCCATTGATCTTGTTATTACAAGATACCCCGAAGTTTTCTCTATTGTTCCGAGAATACTTTGTGCCTACTGCCTAGCAGTTCTTTGCCACATGAATACCCCTTCAAATAAATCCTCACACTTGTCGAGTATCCGCTCATCCCCAGTTGTTCATGAGTTTCACAAAAGTCTTGAAAATACTATTCGATCTTCCGAAAATCCTCTGGAGCCTTTGGCTCTTGAAATTCTTCTTGCTCGCATTATGGTTAATCCCATAAGTCTCGTAGTCTTATTGACATTCCTTGTCATTATCATTTTGGGTCTATTGACTCAATATGTTTTGCAAATCTGGCAATCATCATTGATCCTTATAAATTACCTTTCCGCTGAGCTACCATTCTTTTAACTGGAATTGGTTCTCGACCAATCCAATTGTCGTTGATTGTACCCTAAGGCTATTCAACTTATCCATCCCTAATCGTAGCGTTGCTTCCGATCCCTTGATTTAAATCATAATTCCTTTGCATTTGACAATTGAGTTAGTCAGTTGTTTCTATAATTTGATCTCCTTGCATTCTTCTTCCTCTAGTTGAGTACCGATGCTCACGTCGAGATCCCTTGTGGACCACCGGATCCTTTGTTGGATTTTATCTCATAAACGCCTTCATATTCAATAACCTTGTGAGCCTTTCCTCGATACATAATGCCTTTGGTAAATTGTATCCTCTCGCTTTCTCAACCATGCTCTGCCTTCGAGCTTGAGTTAATTATTTCTAAAGATTCTCGTATATGATTCCAAGAAGCCCCTATGGGTTGAACATATGCCTTCACTAAACCCGTGTGAACCCGAAAGTTTTCACGAGTCATACTCTTCTGGTGCTTCGCCAGATAAAATTTCAACACTGCAACTTCATCGAACGTGAGAAGTGGATGAAAGGTTATGCATTGGAGAAGTGGGAGTCGACCTTGGACTTGTGTTCATGCCCATGGACACGATGTAGATCTTATCATTAAAGCTTCTCTTAAATTAATTATTCCTTTGGTATAAGTTCATCTTATATCGAGGATCCGCCTTTTGCAATCGTGGTTCCGACCATGTTCTCTTTTAAATACCATTTCTCGTGCAAGTTTTAGCACTTGTCTTCTCAGAGCAATACCCGGTCCAACCTCTACTTTGATCTGTCATCAAATATTACCCCCCTGGTATCTCGAGATTATCATGGAACTGCATAACATCGTATGAGTTCTTCATCAAGTGCTACATTCCCACTGGTTCCAATTTTTTTTTTCACGGGCTTTGAGTTATTAAACACTCAAGACACCGATAACTGACTGGAGTCCACGTCGCGATTAAGCAACTCTTGTAACCCTCATTACTTACGAGTTTGAACTCAATCACGTCATTCCTAGCCTGATTGGCTATATTCTTGTCGTCTTCGATCTTAAGCTGGGCTACACGGTCCTTCTTCCCGTGAGCTGCGTAATTTTTACAATGAGCTAAGCTTACGTCGAATTTTCCTCATCATATCATTTCACCTTAAACAACAAGCTTGAGTTCGAGTTTGTGTCGTAACTGTGGTTCCAATAACCTTCCGCTTCATCATTCCTTTGACTTGATGTCGTCGCTGATTGATTACATTTGCATGAAATCTCTCGACAATTGTGTCGTGATCATCATCAACCTTATGAGCTCTTCCAGGAATTCAACTGAGATCATGATGAGAAATACCATCCTTGCCCCGATGATTTGGGTTATCATTGACCACTTTATTGCCTTCCGCTCAACACAAACTTGTTCGTGTTTCGTGTTATACCTTGAGATCCTTACTTATGTTCTCCTTTAGCTTGGAGTATTACCCTCTTTTATGACAAGAATGTCATGAGGATTGCTCCACCTCTTAGAAATTCTCGATGAAGATGATACTTTTCACCATCACCATTCTTCCTTGGTCCCCGTGCAGTTTTTAGCGGGATACCAATATCTTGTGATGATGTCGCTTGAGTTACGTACTTCTAGCAACCCTATTGCTTTGAAGTTAATGATCGACGATTCGATCTTAGACTATTGGATATTGAATCGCCACTCTAACGGTGATCTTGCTACCTAAGGTCATATTTGGTCACACCTTTCAACTAATGATTAATGGAGTATGTTTTCCTCGAGCATACAACATTATATCATTTGAATTGACAAGTGTCATCTTCTTGCTCACATTATTATGGAAATCCATCCGTTTGGAATTCTCGATGAATTGTCGCTGAGCCCGTCAGCCATCTCCTCATCCTCTCCTTGGGTTGATGATGAACTCTTGTTAACGGAAATCACTTCATAGTTCATTTCCCGAGAATCTTACAGTGTCATCCCGTCAATTTGTGTTGCACCTTTCTTCTCAGGCATCCTGAGCCTGAGGTATCCTGACACCAATCATACCTGAATCTCCGTCAGATATGATGGTTGGGACAACTTTCCAAGAGTTATGATGTTGATCCCTTGATGATGCGGTAACATGATGTCATGCCTAGCACCCCCCCCCCCCCCCGGCTGGAGGACCTATCATTATAGATTCCTTTTCACTAAGGTTATCCGTTCATCCATGAGGAAATTCTAAGACTTATTCTACAAGTTATTCCTGATGAATCCTTCGTGTTTCCAAAGTCTGGCCTTTGATTGAAACACCATATCATTGCTACCTGAAGCATGTCTGTGGTACTCCGTTCATCACCAAGAACATTTGAAGCACAATGCTAAGTTCTCTTTATCAATTATCCAAACACCGTTGTATGGGTAAAGTCATGAAATTTTTCTCCCCTTACCTAAATGGTTTTCTACCTTCTATCCTGTCATGGGTATCATCTGCTTGTCCTTATGAAGGATATACCCACGGAATATGTGTTTAAACACATTTTTCCTTTCCATTGATCTCGGTTAAATCGATAATCATATCTTCCTTCCATTGTTTGGTTTAACCTTTCTTGTGATCTATGAGATCTAAGCAGTAATATTCTCCTGCTTTTGTAAACACCTCGGTGTACAATTCATCGGAAAGACCCTGCTATTTTGGTGATGACATTCCGGTAACCACCGATGGGACGAGAACTTTGCCTATTGGTCCGCCTCGTTCAACGAGCAGGAAGGTGGTTCTCTTCGTCCCTCGCCCTTCGTACCAATGTTGTTGCCATCATAATTGGCAGGCTATCCTCTGACATGCCTTGCTATCATGATCGTGCAAGACGTCACCGCCTTTCCTACTTTTAACCCACATGGTGGGCCCATAACCCACAGTTCCACATGATCGAAACCTGACTCTCCTGTACCCCCCTGATGTCAAAGTTATTCCTCGTGCTTGACTTATTTAATTCACGGGCCACCGTCCCAAGTGATCTATTTTGGTAACAGACGCAATACTCAATCTCATTGCTCTGGACCCCTTTCGCATGTTGTTTCAGACATCGAACAATGGCCTATCCGTTTGAAACTTCTCATGGTACCTTCTTACTTTACTCTCGATATTTTCTTAAGTTCAATTCGAGAGTTACTTCCTACCCATTCCCCGAGTTATGTACCGGATAGTCAACTTCGGTAAGGCCGCCCTTCGAGTCTTCCCCCATATCCTTTTCGTAATTACGATGAAGATCCCGAAGAAAGGATGACGACTTCATCATTTTGACCTGAAGCAGAAGTATGAAGGCATCAATATATTGGATTGACCTCTTCGAGAAGAGCAAGCCGGGATGAGAAGACCCGCTATATTCGTTACCAAACCATCCCCTTACTCCCTCTTAAACCTCGGGAACGAGATTTCTTGTAATGGAGGAGAATTGTGACGCCTTGGGATAATTAAGCTACAGTAACCCTCTGGTAATGATGCCACGTCACCTCGATTATTGTTGATAATCTCGCGTTAGTTCAGAACCGATCCAAATTCAAATCTGAATTAAAGTTAAAAAAATAAAAGTTTTCAAAAAAATCAAAACTAAAGTGTTCGGGGGTTGTCAAATATTACAAAGTTAATTATGGTGGAGTAAACACATTTTATAAAATGTCTAAGTTATTAAAATGAACTAAAACAGAAAAGGAAAAATAAGAAAAGGAAAACAAACAAATAAATAAGGGAGGAAAACCCCGCCAATGGGCTAACGGCCCAAACCGGGACCATGGCCCATCCGGCCCCCTCACTCCCATAACCCCCCGGGCGTGAAACCCTAGCCGACGCCCCACTCCCCTCGATCCCTTCTCCTCCCCACCGATCCGGATCGGGATCGGCCCCGATCCCGTCGACCACGACGCCAGCGCCTCCACCCCACCCGGGACGCCGCGTGCCCTCACCTCCTCCCGGCCGGCCACCGGGGCGCTTGGCGCCCCACAGCCGTCCGACGCCCCGTTCCCCACGCCGACACCAGCCACCTCGCCTCGCCGCCGCCCCTCGTCACCGCGGCGCCCGCCTCTCGCCTCCTCCTCGCCGGTCTTCTCGGCCGCCCGGCTGCCTCCGTACCCCTACGCCCCCTCCGTGAGCTTCCCCTCGCTCCCCTCTCCGCCTAGGGCGCCACCAGCGTCGCCCTCCGTACGTGATCGGCCTTCAGCGCCCACCGCCCGTCAGCGCCCTCGGCCATGACCCTCCCCTCTGCTCCGTCGCCCGGATCCGGCGGCGCCCGCGTGCCCCTCCCCTCGCGCCTCGTCCAGCTCGGCCGGGCCTCTTCCCACTTGGCGGGCACGTTCCGCCAGCCCCTCCCTCTCCTTCCCACGAGCTCCTCCTCGCCTCGGCATCGCTCAGTTAGCCCCCGTGCGGCCGCGCCCATATCGCCACCACCGAGCAGCGGCCCGGGCGAGCACGCCCGCCTCGGGGCCGCCATCGCCGCCACGCCGGGTTGCGCCCTGCCCGCACCTCAGCCTCCTCTCGCCCTGGCCCATGGCTGCACCCACGCACCCGTGCGACCACGCCAAGGCGCCCGTCCGCTGGCCACGCCACGCCACGCCCGGTCATGCCCCGGTCCCCTCCTCGTCACGATTTGGCGACACCAATCGGCCAGCCCTTGTCACCAATTCAAGACGCATTCCACCCTCCCAAGACCCGCGACCACAGGGCCCCGCCCCAGAACGTTTTTGGAAAAAGAGAAGAAAGGAAAAAAAAAGTAAATATATATTAATAAAAATAAAAATGATTTAATAAAATTAATTATTAATTAATTAATTAATTAAGTAATTTATTAAGTTAATTACTCCGGTTTAATTAATTTAATTAATTTGTTAATTTTAATTAAACTGTAATCAGGATTAATCTAAACCCTAATTAAACCTAACGATTAGATGATGTGGGTCCCACGGGACCCACATGTCAGGTTGACTAGGTCAACGGTCAACGCTGACTGCTGACGTCAGCATGACATCATGCTGATGTCATAAATCCATTTTCCGAATTAATTAAATAATTAATTAAATTTCAGAAATTAATAAAATCTTTAGAAAATCATATCTTTTAATCCGTAACTCGGATTAAAATATTTTCAACATGAAAGTTGCTCAGAACGACGAGACGAATCCGGATACGCAGTCCGTTCGTCCGCCACACCCCCCTAACCTATCGAACCCGCAACTTTCCCCCTCTGGCTCCTCTCGCTTAAAAACACGAAACACGGGAATACTTTCCGGATGTTTCCCCCTTAACAGTACCACCTCATACCACGTTAGGAACACGCCTAGCATCGTTACTTGTCATGTCATGCATCGATATGCATCTGTTTACATGGTATTCATTGTTTCTTCCCCTCTTCTCTCCGTGAGACTACGAGACCCGGCCTGCTGCTGCCCAGTTCGACTACGGTGTTGACGACCCCTCTCTCTTGCCAGAGCAACCCGGGCAAGCCCCCCCCCCCTTGATCACAAGATATCGCCTATTCTACTCTATATCGCTTGCATTAGAGTAGTGTAGCATATTCTTGCTTTCATTATACCTATCCTGATGCATAGCCCGGTCCTTGTTACTCTGTTGTTACCTTACGCAATCCTATACGCTTAGTATAGGATGCTAGAACTTTCATCTGTGGCCCTACATTCTTGTCCGTCTGCCGTGCTATACTATCGGGCCGTGATCACTCGGGAGGTGATCACGGGTATATACTATACTTTATACATGATACATGTGGAGACTAAAAGTCGGGTCGGCTGGTGGAGCACCTGCGAGTGGATCTTTGAGGCGGAGCGGCAGGCAGGTTGAGACCGCTGGGAGAGAGGTGGGCCTGGCCTGCTCGGGCGTTCATGGATACTTAACACGCTTAACGAGATCTTGGTATTTGATCTCGAGTTGGCTCACGAGCCTATACACACTAACCATCTACGTGGGAGTAGTTATGGGTATCCCGCGTCGTGGTATCAGCCGGCACTTCGTGACGCCGGCCCGAATTTGAGCGCGCCACGGATTGGAACGTAAGCCTGCTCTTGTATTAAGGGGCTAGTTACGCTTTCGCCCCACGAACGCGTGGGTGTGCTCGAGGCGATGAGCCCGGACCCTATGGCGCTTAGGTTTAGACCGCGTCTTTGGCCTCTGTTGTGCCTAGGTGGGGCTGCGGCGTGTTGATCTTCCGCCACGGGCATGACCCAGAAAGTGTGTCCGGCCAAATGGGATCAAGTGTGTCAGGTAAGTTGGTGCACCCTGCAGTGAAGTTAATCTATTCGAATAGCCGTGATCTTCGGTAATGTGACGACTTGGAGTTGTACCTTGACCTTATGACAACTAGAACCGGATACTTAATAAAACACACCCTTCCAAGTGCGGATACAACCGGTGGTCGCTCTCTCGTGGATATGAGGAGGGATCGGGTAGGATTATTGCTATGTGATGTTACTTGGAGGACTTCAACCTACCCTCCTCTACCTGTTGCAAGGACAGTTGACTGAAAAGCGTAGTCTTCGATAAGACTAGCTATCCCCTCTCATTCCGGCATTCTGCGATTCAGCTCACCACTGATATGGCCCTTTACACATATATCCATGCATATGTAGTGTAGCTCCTTGCTTGCAGTACTTTGGATGAGTATTCACGGTTGCCTTGTTTCCCCCTTTTCCCCCCACCTCTATTCGATTGTTTAACCAGACGATGGAGCCGAGCGACGCCACCGTCGATGGCGACTACTACTGGAGGTGCCTACTACTACGCAGGCGGCGACGACTGTGGAGTAGCTAGGAGGATCCCAGGCAGGAGGCCTGCTCCTCTTTCGATCTGTATCCCGGTTTGTGCTAGCCTTCTAAGGCAAACTTGTTTAACTTATGTCCTACTCAGATATTGTTGCTTCCACTGACTCGTCTATGATCGAAAGCACTTGTATTTGAGCCCTCGAGGCCCCTGCTTGTATTATGATGCTTGTATGACTTATTTTATTTGTAGAGTTGTGTTGTGATATCTTCCCGTGAGTCCTTGATCTTGATCGTACACATTTGCGTGCATGATTAGTGTACGATTGAATCGAGGGCGTCACAAGCCGGCACAGAGTACGATTCGTGCTCAGGACGGGCCACCTTCACCGCAGGATATCTCGAGGAGGGTGCATGTGGCGGGTAGGGCGATGCTACCGACAAATATGCTCAATGCTGCAACCGTGCTATGCGGAGTCTCCATGCCGTTGTTCTTTCTTTGGAGAAGCGGCGTCTCGTGGAGAAGGATGTGGCATACCCAGTTTTCGCGGCCAAGGTGCCAGAGGGCAAGGGCTTTGTGGATAACTCCATCGGGCGTATGATCGTCCTGCGTTTTGATGACATCCACGCTATGTTGAACCTTCATCCGCTGCACTACACCTTCGTTCGGCTATTTTCGCTGAGTATGGAGATGCGGATCATTAGCGACAAGACCGGGACATCGTGATAGTCGACCCCTTCTACATGCGTGCCAAGATCTTGGGCAGCGCTGGGACCGCAAGTCGCGAAGTTCTTACCTCGAAGGTGTCATTCGGCAAACCAAGATAAGGATAACTTCCTCGTGCCTTACTTTCCCGAGTAAGTCCTCCCTCAACCGCCCGTAACATATGAATTCTTACATTTCGATCGCTTTTCTTTTAACATTCCGTGTTTTCTGCAGTGACACACGTTGCACGCTCATCCTCCTAAGCCCCAAATATTCCATGGCCACGTATTTCGACCCGGACCGTCAATCGAACGTAGACTACACAAATGTCAAGAAGGTTCTTGATGATGTTCTCCCCGGCTACGCCAAATCTGGAGGCACCTTCACCAGGCCTATTCGTAAGTACGGCAAGCACGTGTTCTCCCACAATACGATGTTCTGCTGCGTCAAGCAGCCGCCTGGCGGTCAGAAGGGTGCCTACTACGCCATCCATCACATGCGGGCGATCGTACGGGACCATCATCAACTTCTGCTACCGAGTAAACTCAAAGATTGGGTCGCGAGCGTGTCGGCAATCCAGGACGCGGACATCAGACAAGAATTCTTTCGCGCATCCAAATGAGTTTTGCGGAAATCATCCATCAAGATGTCGCTTCGTACTCGGGGCAGTTCTACCTCATAAATCAACCGTCCAACAGTGACATCGACACAATGCTACAAATGCAGGCTGACAACGACCGTTATTTCATGACTCCCACGATAGACGGCGGCTTCATCCACGCTCCGGTCCCTTGAGTCGAGTCGAAAGTAGTGATGTCATGTGTCTAATTCTCAAACATCGATTGGCTCATGTTGTAATTAAACTTTAATGAACTTGTAGTATGTCTCTTTGGTTTGAGAGTCGTTCAACTTAGATGTAATCGATGCTATTAATGTCTTGCTTTTCTCTTAGATCGCTCTGTTGCATACTTATATATTGCTTATGTATTGTCTGTGAATTGGTACTAACGTTTACGTTTGGCTAGTGCATAGCGATTCCGGCGTATGTCGTGTACAAGGGTAAGGTTCCCGGAGTCTCGATGATCTGGGAGGAGTGTCGGAGACAGGTTCACCGATTCAGCGGTAATAGCATTACAAAGGGTACACCACTAGGGCGAGGCGAATCTAGATACGCCCGCTATCTAGTGGGAGAGGGAGGAGCGTTGGAGGAACCGGATGAAGGCGAGTTTCATCGTGATGATGCTCATCGTGATGACCGCAGCTCTCTTCTATGTGATGGTAGTTTAGATGATCGATATCGACTTGTAATGTGAAGACAAACTCGCTACTCGCGGTCTCGAGACTTGTAATATAATGTTCTATCTTTGTTCGGTCTTTTCAATTCGGAGACTAATATGATGAATTGTATTCGAGACTAATATGATGAATTGTATTCAAAGACTAATCTTCTATTGTATTCGATGAATCTGTTGTTGATGTGTGCTGTCTATATTTTGTCAAATTATACATTTTGTAACCTGTGCAAAAAACAGAAAATAAAAAATAAAAAACTAATATTCATACTAATGGCGCATCACATGATAAAGGCGCCATTAGTATGACAAAGCATACTAATGGCGCATCATCGGTCGGCGCCATTAGTATGCCGCGTTACTAATGGCGCATCCCGTGGTTGTCGCCATTAGTATGCCAAAGCACCTGGTATACATGGCCCCGGGAGGCATACTAATGGCGCACCGTATGCTACTAATGGCGCACCCGGTGGTGCGCCATTAATACTCTAGATACTAATGGCGCACCACTGGTGCGCCATTAGTAAAAATTACTAATGGCGTGCTAGTAATGGCGCACCAGTGATGCGCCATTAATGGCCAAATTAGGTGCGCCATTAGTAGCGGTTTTTCTAGTAGTGTGGGCTTCAGATAGCAGAAATAGCAGGACCTCCTCCGTCTTCAAATGCAACATTCTTACTTCCTCCAATTCTTGGGTTGCTTGCATAATGCGTGCCGCTAATTCCGTAATTTCCAGCCTCAAGATAAAGATTACCTCATTCATGGCAGCCACACCATCTCTTTACGCCTCTAGTAGAGCCTCAAGCACTATAATATACGTGCTCAGACTGCTCTCCGGCGGTGTTGCCTCTGAACTACTACAATCTGGTAACATGGATGGCGCACTGCATCCACAAATAGATTCTGGGGTTGTACATTGTGTCCTAGTGTGAACGGCATCCTGAAAGGTTTCCGCTAGACATAAGTAAGAGATAGTTATCGTATGATCCAGGCAGTAAGCTTACATGGTAAACGACGGACGAATTATTGTCAAGCATGGCAAACTATATTTAAATGGTTCGAATCAGCATCAACCGAAAAGAAATTAAAATGGTAAGATGAAACTAGGGATGTAAGAGGCAAATAAACGACATCCGCCAGTCCCATCTAGTTAGTTTTTGCTACCTCCCTAATTCATTTTCCTCAAAAAACAAAAACTCTTTTGAACTATCATACCAATAGTGGACTTTAATCAGGATTAAACGGGACCCAGTTGACATACCTAGTTGAAGGAGTGTACCACCGCTATATTTAAGTTGCCAAGGCATCTAAGCAGTTGAAATAATCTGAGAAAGCACTTAATACTGTGGCCTCATATAAACTACGAAGACAGTCTTGTGATGAAATTGAGAGGAAAAGTTAAGGACTCAAATGAAATAGGCATGCATTTATTTACGATTGTACAGTAGGCACTGCTGACATATTGGACAACTCAGGTATAGCGTAACAACAAACAAGCATTCGAATCAAGCAATACAACAAAGCAGACAACTGAACTATTTGTAATTCGGTAGGATTACAGGTTGAGGGCACAAGCCAAGAAAGCAGCCCACTCGCATTACATTTCACATGTACTAAAACACACTGGCTTACCATATGTTCTTTGTGAAGCCTCGCTTCTTTGTGCAATGTTCTTTGAAGATATCATTGACACCACAGTGGTTGCAAATCTAGTTGTTGTAGTTTATTCTGCATCCTCTATTTAGGTAAAATTAATTATAATCGCATGCACTGGTCCGAATTGATCATCAATGGTTCATCTAAACTAATAAAAGAAGGGCGCGTGCATACACGACAATATATCCGCTTCCCTCTATTTTTATGCTTGTTCGAGATGCCAGCCCCAAAAGAACAAATATTTTGCTTGATGGGGTTGGCAGCTCCATAATTAATAGAAGCATCAAATTAGTCATGCAACTTGGGAAGATCAAGAACACACAAACAAGTAATGAGCAGAGGCTCGGAGCGGTGATGTAATAGCTAGCATCGGAAAATGTTGGGTAAAAGCGAACAAAAAGCGGCGGAACCACATGCTAGTTTGCTGATGTCTAATTAAGCATAGAGAACATTAAGCGATCGATGGAACCAACAGGTGGCATCGAGAACAAAACTAAAGCATATTAACTATATGTGCCTTTGGTATGTAATTTAGCACATGTAACATGTTCCTTTGCCGTAAGTATGGCCCTACAGTGCAAAGCGAACAACGCGTCTCATGAAAATCTGAATGATGCCCTCAAGAAATTCAAAGGTGCGGTGCTTATGCTAGGAAAGTGAACGTGGCGCCGGCCGTTGGATAATAGTACCTGATTCTCGGCGGCGTATGGGTATCGTTGTCATACTTGATAGCTAAGGATCGTCGATGGTGCTCGTGTTGTGGTTGAGTTTGGGCCGGATGTCGCCGTCGCTGAAGCGGCTCCTTGCTACGGTTGCGGCGCCTGTCGACATACAAGAAAGCTCATCTGTGGTAAGTGAACAATTGCACGATAAAGAGAAAAAACGAAGGAATACAAATCAAAATAACCTGATGAGGCTGCGGTGTCGGTAAAGCAGGGCCGGTGGAGTTGAATATGGCGTCCGTGGAGCGGGTCCGGTGTAGTGGACGAAGGCTTCGGCGGGCGTGTTGTACAGTGCTTTCGGTGAGGCGGATCTGTTGCGGCGGACGAGGGCTTGTATGAAGGGCTAGCGAAGGGGCGGACGAGGGAGTCGGTGAAGGTCCTACGTTATGGTGGATGAGGGCGCCGGTTAAGCAGATCCGGTGCGGTGGACCATGATGGCGGTCAAGGAGATCTGGAGCGGTGTACAAGCCAGTCGCTGAAGCGGCCCTGGTGAAGTGGTGAGTTGGCGGTTGGGGTTTCCAAGGTGCAGAAGGTAGATCCGTGAGGTGTGAGGTCCATCGCTGCGGCGGAGGACTAGATTCAAGGCTTCTTGCCGTGGTTAGGGGTCGGGGAGGGAAGGGAGGGGCTCTGGGGAAGAAATGTTGGGGGCAAGAGGGGAAAACAATGGAGTTACCAAAGCAGCCCTTTTCCGTTCATGTGGCAGGGGTAAAACAGGAATATCGCAGGGCTAAACTTTCGGGCGCATGATATTTCGATGTGAGCGGGAAGTTTGAAAGCTTTTGAAGCCTAAAATTATAAGTATTCTGCTCTCATACGGCCGACTATGATATCATGGCCGACAATTTGTTTGTTTTGCACGCAAAAAAATGTGCATGTTTTGAAAATCAGTGTCTCCAACTCGAAACTTAGATTGTCCATTCAATTCAAATATGGATCATTGAGCTACTACAAGCAAATACCATCATATGGTCCAATTCAAATGAAATTCCAAATGTGTTTATCCTAAATATAATGACAAAAGCAAAAATGTGTAGTTGTATGAATAATGTGGATGATTATAAAGTTTGAACATGCATGTATGTGCATATCTCTAGGTTTGATATATGATTTTGAAATCACGAAATCCCGGCTTAAACAATGTACCTCCATTTAAATGAATTACAAAAGCTAATGATGGAGTCGCATTCCAAAATTCCAATCTTAGGTTTGTAATTCTGGTACATCAAGGTATATCATGCATGTTCAAAAGTATCGTTATCTCATAGTACAAACTGAGAAACAAATTGATCAACCATGAATGCACAATATCTCAATTACGCTAAAGTCCCTCAAATATAGACACCTTACTCTTTATCTGAAGTCAACCCCTCCCCCCCCCCCACCACACACACACACACACACACACACACATAGAGAAGTCGCCCCAAACACCAACACACGATCACATTAACACCCCTCTCTCTTCTAAAGTCCAGACCCCAACATAGGTCTCTATCACTTTGTCTCTCGGGCATGCACACATCTCTTCCCTCACTCTCTAGGTCTCCCGCTATCTCTCTTACCCAAGCACACGCACTATGTAGAGTGTATATTTCCCATACACACAAAACGTCGCCCCAAACGTCTATCTCCCTAGTTATGTGGTTGTCGCGCACTCACCTCACACACCACCCCCACTGCAAACAAGCACACTTTGTCTCCTTGTGCACCACTCTCCTCTTTCTATCTCTCCCACATGCGGACCCGCCCCAGCTCCTTTCCTATATACATATATGTCGTGACTCTTTGCATAGCTCCCTAATGTATAATCGTTCTTGATTTCGCACATTGTTCTCCACACCATCTATTCTAGATCTCTCATGAAGTCCCTATCACACACACGATGACTCGCTTCCCTTGCGTCTCCATTCATAGGCCAATTTCGGACAACATCAACATTGTCTCCCTATCTATACGTCATTTATGGACACAAATGACCCCTCTCGCCCCCTCTCTTCCTCTCTATCTCTCTCCATCGCTAGCTCTCTCTTTCTCTCGCTCTCACACCCCTCTCCCACACACACACTCGATGTCTCTTCCAAATAGTCTGCTCCCCCCGCCTGCACCCGTGCTATCTCGCTACTACACATGTCACACCATTCCCCTTCCCTTATACTAGGTTTACATAATCAGTGGTCTCTCTACTCCACATACACTCTCTCCCTCTCACACACAAACGCGTGCACAAACACACACAGACACGCACAAACACCCATTTATCTGGATCCTCATCTCTCCCCATGTCCGCATGTGTATCTCACACACTCACTCTCTAATTATCTATATGTGTCTCCACGTTACACAACACAAAGCCCCATGTACATGTCTCTCTCTATCCTCCACACACATAGACACAAAGAATCTGTTATCATTGCCTCAGTCTCTAACATATCACACACGCACACTGTCTCTCTCTCTCGCGCGCGCAAACACGCTCAACAAGGGTTTCCCCGTGAATAACTTACCGTCTATTCATCAACGATGCGTGGCAAGACGGGCCGAACACGAGACGTGAAAAAGAATAAATCTACACGTGCTTAGACCACCTAGTATGACTACTAGGACTAGACCAAGCCAAAAAGCGCGCCGCCGTCACCCCCTCCTTGTCGGCGACGGGAAAATCTTTGTTTTACACAGTCGAGAAGTCATTGTGCTAAGGCCCACATGTCAATGCGTTGTATAGAATGTAGATGCTAGTTTACGGAAGCAAGTATTTATTCTCTTATAAAAAACCGAGTTGGTGATGATGGTACGTGTGCCATCTTGCAATATAGACCGTCCGATCTATATCTGATGGATGGAAATTAAACTAAAAGATACCGGCACCCCTCTCCACATTTGCAGACAAGGCCTTCCCTCGTTCATCCTTATCTCCAACAAACCTCATTGTTGAGCAATTAAGAAAGGAAGCCTCTGGAACAAACTGGCCTGGTGGCCGCTGCCGGCGTTGTCAATCCCCATGCCTCCGCTCAGTCCCCCACCAACCACCACCACACCCCACTCCTCTTCACCTTATCTCATATTTCTCGAGATATCATTAGTTTTTACACATGAGATTACTCCCGCAAGGGTCAATCACAACAAGTGTTTTATAAAAAAATGCATGTTGATGTTCCGTGAAATGCACAGATCTTGCTAGTACTCCTAAACAAGACTAAGTTGGTGATGTTGGTGTGTCTGCCATCCGTCGTTTCTGACCATTAGATCTACATCTAACGATTGTTAGGTAAGTTGTTGCCTTTTCTCACCAACATCCCACTTGTCTACCAATTTGCAGAAAAACCCATAATTAGTATCTTAAAACCAACCACATCCCTCCCTGACCTCACCAAAACAGCCCACGGAATATGTTCTAATTGAAACATAATATATCTCTAGTGACATATGTATATCAAAATTAGAGTGTTTTGTACCAAGTTTGTGAATAAGTATTATTCTAATTATGATTCGTTGCAACGGACATAAACATTGCTAATATTTCCAACCATGCATTTTTTCCTAGTATTCCATAGTTTCGAAGTTTTCCATCAAGATATTAGTCACTCATGGTTGATATTTACTTTAAATCATATACACATATGCGAACTAGCCTTGCTTATTAGCATCCAAAGCTTAACTTTCACTCCTACTTACAATAGGTAGAGTATTTAACAAAAAACCACAACTTTCAACCGGGCCTAGGAAGAATCTATTATACAAAAAATAGCAAAAACATACCCAAAATTTCTTAATCCACGCCAAAAACTACTACCTAGTACTCCTACCAATTAGGTTCGTATAAACCCATATATGGCAGGGTTGGCCCACACGTCTGTGCTGACGAGGCAGCTTAAACCAACACATTTTGTTTGACCGTTGACACGAGGGAGCCACATCTGACCTTCTATCCTGTTATTCCCCCTCTCAAATCATTATTTTTCCTGAACATTACTTCAAACAGTACTGATGTGTGTTTGTCGGTGGCGCCGGTAATGAGCGATTTGGCCGCCGCTCCGTCGAACGGGCCGGACGCCGCGCTGGCCGCCGCACTTGTTGGCAGGCTGGCCCGAGCGTGACTCACGAGCGAGCAAGCTGCCGCGCTGGCCTTCGCTCGAGCCAGATGGCTGGCCTTAGCGCGGCGCGCGCGAGCAAGCCGCCGCGCTGTCGTGCCAATCTAGCTAGCAAACCTTGCAGACAAGCAGCTGGACGGAGCTATCTTGGCTAGCTAGCGGCCGCGAGCGCCGGACGGAGCTGGCATCCGGGCTGCCGCAACATGGGCTCCGACGCCGGCGGTTTTGACTCGCCTTCGCCGCGTAGTTGCATCCCATGGCCGAGGATGACTACGTGGACGGCCCGGAGGTAGGAGGTCACTCAAGGATTTTTGTTGGTAAGAGCATGTACAATGGTTGATAAGGTAGTCTTATCTTAAGTCTGCCACGTATGCAAGTGGTAGTAGTTTCTTGGCGTTTTAGTTGTTTATTGCATTATAGGGGTTTCTTGTAAGGTACAATGTCGTACTACTAGCGACAAAAGGCGATTCTAGGTTGCGTTGTACTCCAAATTGAGTACTACTAGTGGTCGGGGAGTGTATACCTTGTTTGTGGGTTCGATCTGGCGGACGCACGGCGGCCTTTTTTTAAATAGTACTACTACACTTTGCAGCGAGCCAATATTTTACACAGGTAGTTTGAGTTTTGAAGTCAAACGGAAGTGCGGCCCCACAATCTGGGTGCACTGGATAGCCTAGCCACGTGAACGGGTTTTCCTTCCCAACATCCCATGGCTCGCGTGCTCGCCCTAGCCGCACCTCGCTTGTAGCTTCCTCATCAGCTAGTAGCATATTTAAACTAGCGCCTTCCAATTAAGCCCGAGGAGCCGGAAAAGCCTGGCGGGGCATTGGGAACTGTGCAATATGGCTCTGCATGTAAAGTGCTCTACCACTACTCTGTAGCTTGTGGCATTGCACGCATGGACTTCAATCCATTATCGGCTCTACTATAAAAGAAATTCCTATTGACGTGTTTTTTTGAAACGGAGGCAAAAGCTTTGCTTCATCTCTTCATAAAGAAGGAACTACTAACAAAGTTTACGAGATCCATTACACCTCCACAAATGGAAGCGAAAAGCCTAGTCTCGTTGTATCAAATAACTCAAATGTTACGCTTGATGGCAAATCAGCGATAAATAGGCTGCTAGTGTGTGTGTGAGAGGAGCGGCTGAGTAGGCCAGCTACGTGAGAGGAGCGGCTGAATAGAGCACCGAGAGTACCCACTAGGCCACTACGCAAGTGTACTTTCCCTGCATTGATAGTACAGCGATGGTTCTAGAGAACAGTAGTACCCGCCACTTTGAACTGTAGCTCCTTGGCCCTGAGATTCAAGAGTTCAAAACTGGTGCACTATACTAGAACTAGACAAGAAGTACAGTACATCGCACTACTAGTTGAGAGAAGTAGTACTAGTACTGCTTTCTACAAAGACGAAATGTCACGTACTCCTCAAATCACATAATGTAAGACGTTTTTTGACACTAGTTGGCGTGTACAAAAAATGGCAAAAACATACCCAAAATTTCTTAATCCACGCCAAAAACTAATACCTAGTGCCAAAAATTTCTTACTAGTGCTATTATTTACAGTATAATGCAATCCTAGTACTAGTAGTAAATAATAGCCTCACCCCTTCGCTGAGGAACGATCTACAGTTGTAAGGGATGAGGCCCTGCGGTTACTACGCTCTTATCTCCTCCTCTCCAGTTCCCCTCCCCTCGAAGAGAAGGCAGTTCGTCGCTGCTCCCATGGATTCGCCAGGCGGTTCTACTCGTCGTCGGGGCTGGGAGACCTTGGATGACGATCCTCTAGGAGAAATCGCATGTCGCTCCGACGTCCTCACCGCCGCAAGACTTGGTGCTTCCTGCACCAACTTTTTCAAGACGCTGCTTAAACAGGCTTGGGAAAAGGCCATGCTTGTTGGTCTTCCATGCATCCTCGAGGAGAAGGTTCTTCTATGGGACAATCCTTGAACAGTCCACCGCTCCCTGGCCATGGTTGCCACGTTGACTGCGCTAGAGTTGCCGACGTTGAGAGGTAGTCGGATTTTGTCCGATGAGCAGGTCGATAATGGAGTTTGATCATGTAGTACTTAGTTATTCCATTTCCATCCCGTAATTTCTCCGCTGCCCATCGTATTATATATAGGTCCGGTCGGTGCCAACGAAGATTGGCTTGCATACCTCCGGCCGGATACCACCATCATTTTGCACAACATCCACATCAGTGCGGCCGTTCCGGTAGACCCCTTCTCCACCATTGGGATCGGCCTTCCGGATTGGCTGGGCTTGAATACGTATGATGATGCCTACGTGAGATTGAAGAAGATAGCAATTGCGGACCCACCGACAAAGCGATGCGGCGATGACGATTACTATCTCATCGCGTTGTTCGTCATAAGGATTGCCATCAATGCAAGAGGCAGTAACGGCAGAGGCTGGTGCATGTTGGCGGCGGCAGATTTGTACCCCTACACGTTCGAAGACGCCCTGCGCCATCTAGGCCGCATCTTCGCGGTGAGAAGCCAAGGGACTTGTTTCATCTGGTTGGCATCCTACGGAACGGGAGATTACAAACGGAATGCACAAACCATCATTTACATCCCTAACGGTACTCCATTATTTTGCTGGGACCAGTCATCCCCCTATCAAAATAAGATCACCGATCCTGGATGTGCATTTGCATCCGCGATTCGGTCTAACCTGGAACCTTGTAGCTGACTTTGGCATATTGGGATCAACTATCTTAGCGATGCGTTACCCATGGTACCACTGATGTGCAACATGGTCACACAATCTACCACGATCGGACCGTCACCATCTACCCAGGTATTCCATTTTTTAACCCTCTCACCTTCTCTTTCATCGTTATACTAGTAGTATACTACTTAGTAGTACTAGTAGGAGTACTTTTTACCTTGGAGGACGCGTATAGCTAGCTAGGCCCATGAAGACTTGAACCCACTAGCTGCCACCATTTTTGTTTTTCCATGTCTTACTATCTCATCCATGTAGCCAAGAGTGTGGCTATATATAATAAGCCGGTCATTTTACTTCCTCTATACCAGAGTAGTACTATTTGCTGCACAGTATTACTGACCGCCATATTTGAGCACAACATTATTATGCATGGACCTTGACTATGTACGTCACCATGTGTCTAGATATGGGATGCCGCGTGTACCCGGATGAAGCGGCGCCGAGTTCGATCCCGTGATGCTACGTGGGTGCCGAGAACACTCTTGGAGAGTACTTTTTCATCGGGGACAGCTTCCCCATTGTGAAGCGGATGCCACCTTCCGTGCATGACACGGAAGGCCTGCCATTCATGAAGCATGGTTGTGTCTTCAGTGCGCACCGCCGGATGAACGACATGCTGGGACACGCTATCCCTGATTTATGCCGCTTCAGCTTGGATGAGTCTCCATCGTGTGGAACCGGACTAGAAAGCTGCAACAATGATTCCCGTTGCCCACCGCTATGGATCGTGCCATCCATGAAGAACACCTGGGACTGGAACCTGGAGGAGGACATGTAGCCCATCTATAACGTGTAAGTGGAGTATGGTAAATTGTGAACGGTAGCGCTGTGAATATATGTAGACTAGTCGTGCACAAATTTATCACATGAATTGGAGATGAACTTGTGTGGCATACCGCATTTGTCCTTTATAATTTATTACTAGTAAATGTGTTATGTGTACGTGCAACTTGTGTGGTTGTTGCATGGGCTCCAACACGCACTTTGAGAAAAAAAGGTGGCACAGCTTTGGATATACGTGACGTGGCTGTTGGGGAACGTAGCAGAAATTCAAAATTTTCTACGCATCACCAAGATCAATCTACGGAGAGACTAGCAACGTGAGAGAGAGGGAGTCCATCTTCATACCCTTGAAGATCGCTAAGCGGAAGCGTTGCAAGAACGCGGTCGGTGGAGTCGTACACGAAGCGATTCAGATCACGGCCGAATCTGATCTAAGCACCGAAGAACGGTGCCTCCGCGTTCAACACACGTACAGACCGGGGACGTCTCCTCCTTCTTGATCCAGCAACGGGAGAGGAGAAGTAGAGGGAAAAACTCCGACAGCACGACGGCATGGTGGTGATGGAGCTCGTGGTTCTCCGGCAAAGCTTCGCCAAGCACTACGGAGGAGGAGGAGGTGTTGGAGGAGGGAGAGGGTTGCGCCAGGGGAAGGGTCCGGCTGCCCTACCTCTCCCTCACTATATATAGGGGGAAGGGAGGAGGGGGAGGCGCCCTAGGGTTCCCTAGGGGAGGGGCGGCGGCCATAGGGGAAACCATAGATGGGTTTTGGGGCCCCCACCCCCTAGGAAACTTGCCCCCCAAGCCGGGAGGGGCGGCTGCCCTAGGGGTGGCGCCCCCACATATCCTCGTTACCTGAGATAGGGTGGGAGGGGCGCTCAGCCCCTTAGTGGGCTGATGTGCCCTCTCCCCTTGCCCCATAAGGCCCCCCAACGCTTGCCGAGGCCTCCGAAACCCCTTTAGGACACGCTGGTCATCGCCTGGTACCCCCGGAACAATTCCAGACTCCAATACCCTTCGTCCAATATACTGATCTTCACCTCCGGACCATTCCGGAGCTCCTCGTCATGTCCGGGATCTCATCCGGGACTCGAAACAACCTTCGATAACCACATACTATTTCCCATAACAACTCTAGCGTCACCGAACCTTAAGTGTGTAGACCCTACGGGTTTGGTAACCATGCAGACATGACCGAGACGTTCTCCGGTCAATAACCAACAGCCGGATCTGGATACCCATGTTGGCTCCCACATGTTCCACGATGATCTCATCGGATGAACCATGATGTCAAGGATTCAAGCAATCCCATATGCAATTCCCTTTGTCAATCGGTATGTTACTTGCCGGAGATTCGATCGTGGGTATCCCACTACCTCGTTCAATCTCGTTACGGCAAGTCACTTTACTCGTTCCGTAATGCATGATCCCGTGACTAACTACTTAGTCACATTGAGCTCATTATGATGATGCATTCTTGAGTGGGCCAGAGATACCTCTCCGTCTCACGGAGTGATAAATCCAGTCCCGATTCGTGCCAACCCAATGTACACTTTCGGAGATACCCGTAGTGCACCTTTATAGCCACCCGATTCGTTGCCAGGACGCTTTGGCACACCCAAAGAATTCCTACGGTATCCGGGAGCTGCACAATCTCATGGTCTAAGGAAATGATACTTGACATTAGAAAAGCTTATAGCAAACGAACTACACGATCTTGTGCTATGCTTAGGATTGGGTCTTGTCCATCACATCATTCTCCTAATGATGTGATCCCGTTATCAATGACATCCAATGTCCATGGTCAGGAAACCATGACCATATGTTGATCAACGAGCTAGTAAACTAGAGGCTGTATTCACACATGTATTGCGGTTTCCGGTCAATACAATTATAGCATGAATAATGGACAATTATCATGAACAAGGAAATACAATAATAACCATTTTATTGTTGCCTCTAGGGCATATTTCCAACAGTCTACCACTTGCACTAGAGTCAATAATCTAGTTCACATCACTATGTGATTGTAATGAATCAACACCCATGGGGTTTGATCATATCTCGCTTGTGAGAGAGGTTCTTAGTCAACGAATCTGAACCTTTCAGATCCGTGTGTGCTTTGCAAATCTCTATGTCGTCTCCTAGATGCAGCTACCGCGCTCTATTTGGAGCTATTCCAAATAACTTTTCTACTATACGAATCCGGTTTACTACTAAGAATAATCGGGATTAGTGTCAAAGTTTGCATCGGCGTAACCCTTTACAACGAACTCTTTTACCACCTCCATAATCGAGAAAATTCCTTAGTCCACTAGTTACTAAGGATAAGTTTGACCGCTATCTTGTGATCCATTCCTGGATCACTCTTGTACCCCTTGACTGACTCATGGCAAGGCACACTTCAGGTGCGGTACACAGCATAGCATACTATAGAGCCTACGTCTGAAGCATAGGGGACGACCTTCGTCCTTTCTCTCTCTTCTGCCGTGGTCATGTCTTGAGTCTTACTCAATATTCACACCTTATAACACAGCCAAGAACTCCTTCTTTGCCGATCTATTTTGAACTCCTTCAAAATCTTGTCACAGTATGTATTTATTTGGAAGTAGTATTAAGCGTTTTTGATCTATCCTTATAGATCTTGATGCTCAATGTTCAAGTAGCTTAATCCAGGTTTTCCATTGAAAAACACTTTTCAAATAACCCTATATGTTGTCTAGAAATTCTACATCATTTCTGATCAACAATATGTTAATAACATATACTCATCAGAAATTCTATAGTGCTCCCACTCACTTCTTTGGAAATACAACTTTCTCATAAACTTTGTATAAACCCAAAATCTTTGATTATCTCATCAAAGCGTATATTCCAACTCCAAGATGCTTACTCCAGTCCTTAGAAGGATTGCTGGAGCTTTGCATACTTGTTAGCATCTTTTAGGATTGACAAAACCTTTTGTTGTATCACATACAACCTTTCCTCAAGAATATCATCGAGGAAACAATGTTTTGACATCCTAAGCGCAAGATTTCATAAATCATGCAAAGAATCGCTAATATAGTTCCAATAGACTCTTTAGCATCGCTTCTGAGTGAGAAAGTCTCATCGCAGTCAACTCCTTGAACTTGTCGGAAAACATCTTAACGACAAGTCGAGCTTTCTTAATGGTGACACTTACCATCATTGTCCGTCTTCCTTTTAAAATCCATATGTACTCAACAGCCTTATGACCATCGAGTAGTTCTGCCAAAGTCTACACTTTGTTTTCATACATGGATCCTCTCTCGGATTTTATGGCCTCGAGCCATTCATCGGAATCCGGGCCCACCATCGCTTATCCATAGCTCGTAGGTTCATTGTTGTCTAGCAACATGACCTCCAAGGCAGGATTACAAACCACTCTGAAGCAGTACGCATCCTTGTCGACCTACGAGGTTTGGTAGTGACTTGATCCGAAGTTTCATGATCACTATCATCAGCTTCCACTTCAATTGGTGTAGGTGTCACAGGAACAACTTCCTTTGCCCTGCTACACACTAGTTGAAGTGATGGTTCAACAACCTCATCAAGTCTCCACCATCCTCCCACTCAATTCTTTCAAGAGAAACTTTTCCTCGAGAAAGGACACGTTTCTAGAAACAATCACTTTTGCTTCCGGATCTGAAATAGGAGGTATACCCAACTGTTTTGGGTGTCCTATGAAGATGCATTTATCCGCTTTGGGTTCGAGCTTATCGGCCTGAAACTTTTTCACATAAGCGTCGCAGCCCCAAACTTTTAAGAAACGACAACTTAGGTTTCTCCAAACCATAGTTCATATGGTGTCATCTCAACGGAATTACGTGGTGCCCTATTTAAAGTGAATGCGGTTGTCTCTAATGCCTAACCCATGAACGATAGTGGTAATTCGATAAGAGACATCATGGTATGCCCCATATCCAATAGGGTGCATCTATGATGTTTGGACACACCATCACACTATGGTGTTCCAGGCGGTGTTAGTTGTGAAACAATTTCCACAATGTCTCAATTGTGTACCAAACTCGCAACTCAGATATTCATCTCTATGATCATGTCATAGACATTTTATCCTCTTGTCACGAAGATCTTCAACTTCACTCTGAAATTACTTGAACCTTTCAATAATTCGGACTTGTGTTTCATCAAGTGAATATACCCAACATCTACTCAAATCATCTGTGAAGTAAGAACATAACGATATCCACTACATGCCTCAGCACTCATTGGACTGCACACATCAAAATGTGTTACTTCCAACAAGTTGCTTTCTTGTTCCATCTTCTTTGAAAAGCAGGCTTTTCAGTCATCTTGCCCATGTGGTATGATTTGCATGTCTCAAGTGATTCAAAATCAAGTGAGTCCAAACGATCCATCTGCATGGAGTTTCTTCATGCGTACATACCAATAGACATGGTTCACATGTCTCATACTTTTCAAAAAGCAGGTGAGTCCAAGGATCCATCAACATGGAGCTTCTTCATGCGTTTTATACCAATATGACTTACATGGCAGTGCCACAAGTAGGTGGTACTATCATTACTATCTTATATCTTTTGGCATGAACATGTGTATCACTACGATCAAGATTCAATAAACCATTCATTTTAGGTGCAAGACCATTGAAGGTATTATTCAAATAAACAGAGTAACCATTATTCTCCTTAAATGAATAACCGTATTGCGATAGACATAATCCAATCATGTCTATACTCAACGCAAACACCAAATAACAATTATTTATGTTTAACACCGATCCCGATGGTAGAGGGAGCGTGCGATGTTTGATCACATCAACCTTGGAAATACTTCCAACACATATTGTCACCTCGCCTTTAGCTAGTCTCCGTTTATTCCGTAGCCTTTTATTTCGAGTTACTAACACTTAGCAACCGAACCGGTATCTATTACCATGGTGCTACTAGGAGTACTAGTAGAGTACACATCTTATATTTACTAATTGGAAGCACCATACGAGGCACCACGTTAATCCTTAAAGTACATGAATTTTGACCGTTTGATTAATATATAATTTATTTGTAGCCTTTGGATGAATGATAAGACACAATGTCATATACTAGAAGCGTACATGAGTCTTCCTCTCTTGGGTCTCTTTATGTTTCCTAAGAGAAAGGAAATATTTTTCTTTACAGCAACGTACATGAGTCTTCCTTCCTTGGGTCTCTATACTTTGTCTAGAAAAAAAGGAAATATATTTCTTTAAAATAACAGAAATCTGAGCGTCCCCAACTAGATTGGACGTACGCTCTCCGTTTCACCTAAACAGACTCCTAGATTTTATCCTACAATTGACGTATGCAAGTGCTCTTCCTAGATTTCCTCCTAGAATTGATGTACGTGAGTACTCCTTCCCTTCAACTATTTGTATTTCCCTTGAACCTCTGATTTCAAGGCGAAACTAGCAACCTGCATCCGATTGAATCTGCCAGTGAATGACGAGGAAGCCGCCTCTGCCTCCCCATGGTCTCTCTTCTGCATCATACAGATTTTTCGCTCCCAAGCTCCACATATACCCAGACAGCAATAGCCGAAGTTTGCATCATATCCATGTCGATTAGGGCAGCCATTGCTTTGGACGGAACCCTGTACTATACACCAAAATAAGTTTCACCGATTGTTTCGATTGCGCATAGATTTTAGCATGATCTCACGATCGGAGTCAACCCACCAATAATGAACAACTGCATCGCCCTCTATTCCTCGTGTTTGTCTTCTCCCAAACTTTATCCCATGTGTTTGTTAAACTCTAAAACTGCATGGATCCAAATATCCAATTAGCAGATGGAAGATGCAGATAACCCCTCAATAGCATGCAGTGCATATCCATATAATGTCTACGACCAGATTTGGTTAGAAGATGAACCCATCACACTATACGTCTTGCAGCCCATTGCTTTTCATGTCACTATATTAAGAAGGAGAAGCCATGGCATGCGATGTATGTCAGCCGGCTGCTAATAAGTTACCTCCTTTCCAAGCATTGAACGGCTTCCTCCTAGCTTGTGGCTGCCCTGTCTACGGGGCAGTCCAATTACAATTTGTAATTTCGAGATAATTGAGCAGCTCATACTCCAGTGAATACGCTTAATACTACATGCAAGACTATTCTTTTGTGCATTACAACATGGAGTGTACGTATAAGTGTGAGGGTGTATAATATTTTTCTCACTATGAAAATTTAATTACCTTCCACAGAGATGGCAGTAAATTTTATACGATTTCTCAACCTGCAGGCTACTAAGATGTAAGGACTCTTCATACAACCAGGATATATAGATGCAAGGTCAAAGCTTACGAGAATTTTTGAAATTCATAAGCACACGAATTCTTCGACAGAGAAAAAGCAAGGGTCACCAGCCCATCGAGCATTGATGTATGTATCAAAGTTCATCTTTTGTGTCGCTTTTTTCCCCTAACCACGATGAAAATCCCATGGTCTGTTTCTTCTTAATACTTCTTAGAATACACCCCACATGTTCTGTTCCATGTGGTCGCAATTGATGTTTCCTTTTGACATAAACCACCATATTAGAGCATCCACAAATGCATGTTCGAATACCAGGTCTGTAAGCACTTTAGCCATCACTTCCTGAGCTCTACCACATCTGTAACATAATTGAGCACAAAGCGAGAAGTCAAATACTTCCAAGTGAATTCTACATTACTACAAAGCCATGTAGAAAATTCCACGAAAAAGGCCATGTAGAAAATATCCTGATTCTGACATTAAGAGTATTAAAATCTAACATTAAGCAAACTGAGAAAACACTATCATTTATGTAAATTGTTAAGTCTAACCGAGAATATCACTTCATGAAAGAAAATATTCAAATACTAGGAACCAATAATTTCAAATCAGTATAACCTTGCAAAAAAGCGGGCGTCGCCTTTTATGTCCGTGCAGGTAAGCTAAGCGCTCACCTCTCCCTTCTAGAGTGCTAAATCATGTCAGGTCTATAGAAGTACTTTGCATATTAACGACCATGTGTTGCTGTGATCTGATAAAGTAAAGATACTTGGAAGTTTGAAGTTCAAGATGACCATTCAAGGCGGAGCAGTTTCAAAGTAATTATCATCACACAAGGTCAAACATTGCTATGCTCAGGCTCATCACTTAATTTTAAAACATGCTCAATACATACACGTGATATGGCTAGCATAGTCTTATTGTCCAGCTGTGGGCCGACCGGGACTTATTTTTCAACAAGAGGTCGACTGGAGCTAATTAGCTTCCTGTTTGGTTACATGTCCTGGCGAAATGCTCTTTAAATTTTGTAGATGAACATGGAAGCGAATTTAGTAATATCTTCCCATTCACAAAATCTTGAAGTTGAGACTCATTACTGTTCAGCTTTTGATCTTCACAATCATATTTGGTTTGCTTTTGGTCCCTACATGAGTAGCAATTGACCGAAGGCCTATTTTGATGGCAGGAAATACAAAAGATGAGGACATGAAAAGTGAAAGATTGAGCTTTCACATGCTCACGTGCTTTATTTCTGTTACATTTCAGATTATATGTTTTTTTCAGATGACTCCTTTGGATGGTGCACATGATTAAATATATGATTTTTTAGGATAGGACATAGTGCACTTGATTGTTTTTCAGTATTTGGTTATAGAGGAAAACTAAATAATGCTATAGGAGACCGTAACCCAGCATCAGTACCATAGAAATTAATTAAGAAGACCTAGATGGTTGTAAAATGGCTAGAATAAATGACTTAAATGCTTATATTACATTAAAACATTTCAAAGTATGTCCACACAACACAAGTGTTTTATGTATCTGCAGACTATGGTTGTTAAGTATTAAAATGACATTCACGGTTGTTTTGAATTTTGTTTTCTGATACAACGAGGTTTAAGCGTAATAAAAAGTTCTTTATTAACAGGAACTCCATAAAAATAAATAATATAAGAAATTCAAATAGATGAAAGTTTGCTGAGTTTTCTTATATTGTCTTTCAAGTTGAAAGCATTTCGGTTATATTTCAGAACGCTTACAGAAGTTAGCGCTTTGGCTTACACTTATGTGCATTTCTTTCAAGAAATCTCTATATGCTAAACGTACTTTTGTGACAGATTGTTGCCAAGTAAACTTATCCATCATGCATGTGTTTTCACAAAAAAGGGTTTATATAGTATATTGTTCTGAAAACTAGCCCGTGCAGATGCACGGGTTGATGACTAGTTAATATAATGTATATCCAATATACTTCTGTCGACCTTGTCTGCCTTCTTATCTACCAAGTATCTAGGGTAATTCTGCTCAAAGGACTGCTCCCCTTATTACGTAAGCACTTAGTCTCGGGTTTGGGTTCAACCTTGGGTTTCTTCACTAGAGCAGCAGCCTGATTTGCCGCTTCATGAAGTATCCCTTCTTGCCCTTGCCCTTCTTGAAACTAGTGGTTTCACTAACCATCAACAATTGATGCTCCTTCTGATTTCTACATTCATGTGTCAAACATCGCGAATATTTCAAGGATCATCATATCTATCCTCGATATGTTATAATTCATCACGTAAGCTCTAGTAGCTTGGTGGCAATGACTTTGGAGAAACATCACTATCTCATCTGGAAGATTAACTCCCACTAGATTCAAGTGATTGTTGTACCTAGACAATCTGAGTACAAGCTCAACGATTGAGCTTCTCTCCCTTAGTTTGTAGGCTAAGAAACTCGTCGGAGGTCTCATACCTCTTGACGTGGGCACGAGCCTGAAATCCCAATTTCAGCCCTTGGAACATCTCATATGTTCCGCGACGTTTCAAAAACGTCTTTGGCGCCACAATTCTAAACCGTTTAACATTCTTGAACTATCATGTAGTCATCAAAGCGTGTATGTCGATGTTTGCAACATCCACGCATTTGACGGCGTTCGAGGTTCAAAGACACCGAGCGTGCATTAAGGACATAAGCCTTCTCAAGCAGCAATGAGGACAATCCTCGGTTTACGGACCCGATCCGCATAATTGCTACTATCAACTTTCAACAATATTTTCTCTAGGAACATATCTAAATAGTAGAACTAAAGCGCGAGCTTCTGACATAATTTGTAAAGACCTTTTGACTATGTTCATTATAATTAAGTTCATCTAATCACATTATTTGATGAACTCCCACTCGAATAGACATCCCTCTAGTCATCTAAGTGATACATGATCCGAGTCAACTAGGCCGTGTCCGATCATCACGTGAGACGGACTAGTCATCATCGGTGAACATCTTCATGTTGATGTATCCACTATACGGCTCATGTTCGACCTTTCGGTCTCTTGTGTTCCGAGGTCATGTCTGTACATGCTAGGCTCATCAAGTCAACCTAAGTGTTTTGCGTGTGTAAATCTGGCTTACACCCGTTGTATGTGAACGTTAGAATCTATCACACCCGATCATCACATGGTGCTTCGAAACAACGAACTTTCCCAACGGTGCACAGTTAGAGGGAACACTTTCTTGAAATTATTATGAGGGATCATCTTATTTACTACCGTCGTTCTAAGCAAATAAGATGCATAAACATGATAAACATCACATGCAATCAAATAGTGACATGATATGGCCAATATCATTTTGCTCCTTCGATCTCCATCTTCGGGCTCCATGATCATCATCGTCACCGGCATGACACCATGATCTCCATCATCTTGATATCCTTCATCGTGTCTCCATGAAGTTGTCTCGCCAACTATTACTTCTACTACTATGGCTAACGGTTTAGCAATGAAGTAATGTAATTACATGGCGTTATTCAGTGACACGCAGGTCATACAATAAATAAAGACAACTCCTATGGCTCCTGCCGGTTGTCATAGTCATCGACATTCAAGTCATGATTCCTATTACAAGAATATGATCAATCTCATACATCACATATATTTCATTCATCACATCCTTCTTGGCCATATCACATCACACGGCATATGCTGCAAAAACAAGTTAGACGTCCTGTAATTGTTGTTGCAAGTTTTTTACGTGGCTGCTATAGGTTTCTAGCAAGAACATTTCTTACCTACGGCAAAACCACAACGTGATATGCCAATTGCTATTTACCCTTTATAAGGACCCTTTTCATCGAATCCGATCCGGCTAAAGTGGGAGTGACTGGCACCCGCTACCCACCTTATGCAACAAGTGCATGTCAGTCGGTGGAACCTGTCTCACGTAAGCGTACGTGTAAGGTCGGTCCGGGCCGCTTCATCCCACGATGCCGCTGAATCAAGATAAGACTAGTAACGGAAAGTAAATTGACAAAATCGACGCCCACAACAACTTGTGTTCTACTCGTGCATAGAATCTACGCAATAGACCTAGCTCATGATGCCACTGTTGGGGAACGTAGCAGATATTCAAAATTTTCTACGCATCACCAAGATCAATCTATGGAGAGATTAGCAACGTGAGAGAGAGGGAGTGCATCTTCATACCCTTGAAGATCGCTAAGCGGAAGCGTTGCAAGAACGCGGTCGGTGGAGTCGTACACGAAGCGATTCAGATTGCGGCCGAATCCGATCTAAGCACCGAAGAACGGTGCCTCCGCTGCTCAACACTGCATTACAGCCCGGGGACGTCTCCTTCTTGATCTAGCAAGGGGAGAGGAGAAGTTGAGGGAAAAACTCCGACAGCACGACGATATGGTGGTGATGGAGCTCATGGTTCTCCGGCAGGGCTTCGCCAAGCACTATGGAGGAGGAGGAGGTGTTGGAGGAGGGAGAGGGCTGCTGTCGGTGTCAAAACCGGCGGATCTCGGGTAGGGGGTCCCGAACTGTGCGTCTAGGCGGATGATAACAGGAGAGAAGGGACGCGATGTTTTTACCCAGGTTCGGGCCCTCTCGATGGAGGTAATACCCTACTCCTTCTTGATTAATATTGATGATATGGGTAGTACAAGAGTAGATCTACCACGAGATCAAGGAGGCTAAACCCTAGAAGCTAGCCTATGGTATGATTGTTGTTCATCCTATGGATTAAAACCCTCCGGTTTATATAGACACCAGATAGGTTAGGGTTACACAGAGTCGATTACAAATGTAGGAGATATACAAAACCCTATCGCCTAGCTTTCCTTCCACGCCAGGGAAAGTCCCAACCGGACACGGGAACAAGTCTTCAATCTTGTATCTTCATAGTCCAGAGTCCGCCAACGGTAAGAGTTCGCTATCCGGACACCCCTAATCCAGACTCCCTCAAGAGCCCCGAACCAGGCTTCAATGACGATGAGTCCGGTAGCGTTGATTGTCTTCGCATTGCGAGGCGGGTTCTTCTCCAAATTCCATATACTTGTCGAATAGTGTCCGGCTCGATAAATGCTGCGCTCCTCGGCTTCTAGTCCCAATAATGGCCATCTTCCACGTGTTTGAATGAATGCTAACAGCCAGTATTTTTACACAATTACCCCCCTAGCCGCGCAAATGAGCCGCCTATAAAAGGGCAAGGATCTAGATCTGAGTCACACCATCCCCCTTTGCAAGCTTTCATCGAGCGCCGCACCAAAGCCCATTCCATCATGGACAGTCGACGCGGCTCCTCTTCTCGCGCTCCCAGCCCTTAGCCAGGAAATTGGGAGAGATGCTCAGTCCCGCATAGCGAGCTAGTTATACTCCAAACCAAGGGATTTCTCCCCCCGGCCTTCATGGTTCCGGTTCGAGCCGGACTTGCCACCTACAAGGGCGGAAAGCAAGCGGAGAGCGTCCCCGATCCCTCTAAAGGAGAGCGGGTATGCTTCATCTCTTATCTAGTAAGAGGCCTTGGATTTCCCATCGATCCGTTTCTCCGGGGGCTCTTGGAATTCTCTGACCTCCAATTGCACCACCTTACTCCTGCCTCCATCCTGCACATCGCGGGCTTCGTGGCCCTTTGCGAACTATTCTTGGGCGTCGAGGCTCATTTCGGACTGTGGAAGAGAATATTCTGCCTAGTACCCCGTTCTCATGAGGGGTCAATATATCTAGTGGGCGGAGCCGAGCTATGGCGCATCGCCGGACCGGATACCTATCCGAACCCCAAAGAAGGCGTCCAAGGTGGCCTTCGGAATGGTTTTACATGGAGGACGTCCCGCTGCCGGATCCTGTTTGGATCGGCCTTCCGGAGTTCAGCAATGCTCCTCTGAAGAAGCGCCTAAACTGGCGCCCGCGGAGCCCCAGAGGGAAAATGACCAGGATGTCCGTTATTTGATGAGCCGAATAAGGTTCTTTGGCTCATGCCGGATTGACCATGACAGAGTCATGGCAATCCGCATTATGAGGGGAGTGCAGCCGATACAGGGCCACCCCATGTGGGACTTCAACGGGAGGACGATGCCACCGCCATGGCCGCAAAGGGCCAGGATCGGTCACCGAACTGGTGAAGATCTTATGCGCCATGTACAAAGGAGAGGAGGAGGCTTTCCTCCGTGTCAACCCACTAAAGGAGTTTTCTTGAATAATCCTCGGCTGGGTAAGCAAACATCTTTGTGACCTGTCCGATCCATGTTCCCGTAGTTAAATATCTCATTTCATGGTTTTATGCGAGGAACTGCGCCGGATCAGGAGAAGATACACAGCCCGCCCCCATAACCCGAGGATCCGGAACGGTCCCTCGATCCGACCTCCGAAGAGCATCCGGACATAAAGGTGGAGTCGATCGACGGGGTATTCCATCAACTTAGCATCGACAATGCGTTGGTCGCCATTACGGCTGATTACCCGGAATACTTCCAGCCTCACTGTAAACGAGACCGAGATCCCAAAACCCCGATAACGACCCATCCATGCTTATTTTTATCATCAGATACCAATGGTGCTTCGCAGCGGGTACCTTCGAGGCAGGAAGCCGAGCCTGCGGCGGCTGGCCAACAAAAGGCAGTGCGGCCCCGCAGGCTAAAAAGAAGTTCGGTCCGGATCGAAACTCCGCCGCAACGGTATGGCACGTCACCATACTCCAGGATTGATTCTCGAAGGCGATTAACGATGATACCCTTTTCGGGAAAAAGCGCTCGCCGGATCGAGTCCGGAGAGGTTGCCGATCGAACCTTTACCGGACAAGCTTCAAAGCCGGGTCCGGAGGCGAGGCGAAAGCACGAGACGCAAGGCCGGATGCTCCTCGGCAGAGGATGCCGACAGGTTGTCCGCCACCAACTCCGAGGTGGAGAGCGCCTTGAACCACAAAGCGCCGCCGAACAGTTCTTCGTGGACGTGTTTCTCGCAAGAGGCCTTGAATGCCTTTGATTCGGGAGATGCGCACCTCCGTGCCGCTCAAGATGGTCTACCCAGAGCCGCGGAGCAGTATGTAAAGGACATACGGGTAAGAAAATTTGACATTTATATATGCCAGTAGCCCCCGAGACTTAAAATAGTTAGAATAACTGATTTAAGGATCATTTGTTATGCAGGATCTTACAGAAAAGAATACCCGACTGTCCCAGGAGCTTGAAGAGTGCAAGGCCCAACTGGAGGCCGCACTAGCCGCTACAGGGGGAGCTACAGAGGCCCCCTCTGGTAATATATGCTTTTAAAAAAATAAATAGTTTATAAAGTGCGGCGGGTGTGTAAATCTGACCAAAACATTGCAGATGGCGCCGGACTAGATCCGGACAAGCAACAGCTCTTACGCCAGTTAAAGGCCGGCGAGAGCGTGCTTACGGGGGTGCGGCAGGAGAAGAATAACCTCCAAGACGCCAACACCAAGCTGGGTGAGGAACTGAAGGTCGTTCGTGCTCAGCTTATCCGACTCAAGAAGGAGAATCGACGGCTTCGTCGCGGCATTTTCAGTAAGTGCTTGAGCGAACTTTGAAAGAGTTCGCGAGGAAGGCGACTAACATAAACATGTATGTAGGTTTGCTCACAGGTCGTCCTGAGGAGGAGATACCCAATTCTTCGGGTGATCTTCTTCCCGAATTAACCAAATTAACGAGTCCGGCAGGGGATGAAAGGCATCGGCCAAGCCTTGTGGCCATCTATCTCCCTGCCCGAAGGCATTGGGGAGCTAGCGGAGCGGCTTCAAGGAGCACGGCGGCGCTTCCGGCTATGGAAGAAATCGGCCTGCCGTCAAGGTGCTAGGGAGGCCTGGGCCATGGTGAAGATGCGGTACACGAAGGCTGACCCAAACCACATGGCCGAGGTCGGACCTGTGGGGCCGGATGGGATGGAGATCCCTGTAAGCTTAGTGTACGGCCAAGTAGAATTGGCCGCCAAGTATTCAACAAAGAAGATTGTAAATTAGATAGCATGTTAGATGGCATTGAGGAGGAATACAATGAGTCGAGTTGACTATGTAAAAATATGACATGAAACAATGTCTTCTAGCCGGATTGTAGATCGTTTGTCATAGCGGACCTTTTAAGTCGACCTCGGGACCCAATAGTCCGGAGTGTGTCCGAATACCGTCGTGGTTATATAAGAACCGTGGTATGCATGGAGACAAAGGCGTGGGGTCATTCTTGCTGTATCGCATAAGTGCCCAACTAGTTATGTTATATTACATGGGTAGTAAGAAACATCTTCCAGGAGAATAGTTCCGTTAAGGGTTCCTTTCATTTGGGATGCATGCCCTAAAGTGCATGTCAAAGCTGCTATGAAAGCAGAAAATCATCTGGGGCGCATGGGTAAAAGTTAAAATCATCTTTCAATTCACCGATCAATATTCCCTTAAGAACGCTTAGCTTTTCGGCTTCACCAGTCTGAGGTACACATCCGGCTGACCGGCAGTACCAATCGCAGAGGTGCTCCGTTTACCACCTAGCCGAACAATCGGGAACGTGAGGGGTAAGCACAGGAGCCAGAACAACCCAGCTTGGCCAAAACTTAAGTCATATCGATGCATATAATGGTGAATAAAATGTACATGCGGAAGTTTAACGCATGTATTGGGCATGAAGCCCGTATAAATAAGCTTCGTTAAAGAAGCCCCAGGTATAATGGAGCGGATAAGCGGCGTCAAGTGTGTCTTGAGAAAAAAGCGCCAAACGAGCCTCTAAAGGCTACAAGAAGAATAAGGAGGAAGTAGAGAAATAAAAGACAGCAAAAAGCAAAAATAAAGAATGCGGACGGAGGAAGGAGATGAACTTGGAGTCCGCACTTAGGCATAGAATCTTACGTGAGACGGGCTGCGTTCCATGGGTTCGGCTCGAGTCGGTTATCCGATGCGTTTCGCGAGACGGTATGCTCCGCCCGGTCAGGACCTGGTCGATGATGAAGGGACCTTCCCATTTGGGCTTGAGTTTGTCCTTTTTCTTGTCCGGCAGACGTAGAACTAGTTCGCCAACGTTATAAGCTTTGGCCCATATTTCCCTTCTTTGATATCTTCGAGCCTGCTGTTGATAGAATGCGGAACGAGCTTTTGCCACGTCGCGCTCCTCCTCCAATGCGTCCAAACAGTCCTGCCGATCGAGCTCGGCTTCTCTTTCTTCATACATGCATACACGAGGTGAGTCATGTATTATGTCGCATGAGGGCAAGACTGCCTCTGCGCCGCATACACCATGAAGAATGGTGTAAATCCGTAGTACGATTCGGCGTGGTCCGCAACTCCCCAGTACGGAGTCGAAGCCTCTCGACCCAAAGGCGTGTTAGATTCCTTTGAGGGACCGCACTAGTCCGGGTTTAATGCCTCTCATGATTAGACCGCTTGCCCGCTCGACTTGGCCGTTGGTTTGAGGGTGATAGACTGAGGCGTAATCGAGCTTGATGCCCATGTTTTTGCACCATGATTTGACCTCATCGGGCCGTGAAGTTGGTGCCATTGTCAAGATGATACTGTGGGGACACCGTAACGGTGCACTACCCCCGATATGAAGTCTATCATCGGTCCTGATTCGCCATTTTAACGGGTTTGGCCTCTATCCATTTGGTGAATTTGTCCACCATGACCAATAGGTATTTTTGCTTGTGGGTTCCTCCCTTGAGGGGTCCAACCATGTCAAGCCCCCTGCACCATGAACGGACAGGTGATGGGTATAGTTTTAAGAGGCGGTGGGTGGCATGTGGCTTTGGTTAGCAAAAGCTGGCAACCGACGATCGTTGGACTAAGTCCTCACAAGATTCCGCCTGGCCGTCGGCCAATAAAATCCTGCACGGAAGGCCTTACCTACAAGGGCCCGGCTGCGGCGTGGTGCCCACCCAGTCCGCCATGAATTTCAGCCAGGAGGTTGCGCCCTTCCTCTTCGGAGATACACCTTTGAAGGACTCCGGTAGTGCTTTTCTTATAAAGCTCTCCCTCATGGACTTTATAGGCTTTAGAGCGCCGTACTATGCAGCGAGCCTCATTTTTGGTCTTCGGGAGTTCCTGCCTAGCTAGGTAGGCTAGGAATGGTTCCGGCCCACGGGCGATAACCGCCATTCTTTCGTGAGCAGAGGGTGTTATCTCGGGCAAGAGCCTCCGGTTGTGTCGATTGCTCGGCGTCGGTGGTGCGGTTGGGTCCGGATTGTTATTGCCGGACTCCGTGCCCCATAGTACGGATGGCTTGAACAGCCGCTCCAAAAGATATTGGGTGGGACGACATCGCGCTTTTGCACCGATGCGCCAATATATCCGCCGCCTGGTTGTTATCCTGCTATATGATGAAATTCGAGCCCTTCAACCATGCTGACATTTTTAGGACCGCATTGCGGTATGCTGCCATTTTCGGTTCTTTACGCCAAAGTCTCCGCTTATTTGAGATATTGCGAGGTTTGAATCCCCACACACCTCTAGGCGTTGAATGCCCATGGAGACTGCCATCCGGAGGCCGTGCGTATGGGCCTCGTGATTCGGCTGCGTTGTTGGAGTCCGTATACATTATCTAAAGGACGATTGGACTGTGTCCCCGGTTGGGGACGTCGGACGACGCCAGCCCCCGTGCTAGCCAACATTTTGGAGCCGCCAAAGTGCATGATCCATTGAGTATGCGCCGTACTCTTTAGGGAGTTCGGCTTCAGTCCATTCGCCACGTAAGTCGGCCAAAACCTGTGACTTAATAGCTCGTCGTGGCTTATAAGTTAGGTCGAATGGAAGGAGCTCTATGGCCCATTTAGCAATCCGCCCGTCGCCGTCATGTTGATTATAATGTCGTTAAGAGGTACTTGAGGCTACCGTTATCGAACACTCTTGAAAGTAGTGTCGCGGCTTCCTGGATGCCATGAACACCGTGACATGCTATCTTTTGATAGTGTGGGTACCGACTTGCATGGAGTTAGGATAGTGGAGACATAATAAACCGGTTTTTGAACAGGGAACCGTGTCCGTCCGCTTCTCGTTCGACAATGAGCACCGCTACGACAACTTGATGTGTTGCGGCGATATATAATAGCATTGGTTCGCCCACGCTACGCTGCCAGGACTGGATTTGTTGCCAAAATGGCCTTTATTTCTTCGAGTCCGTCAGGCGGCATCCGTCCCACTCGAAGTGTTCGTGCGGCGGAGGAGGCGGTAAAGAGGTAATGCCTTTTCTCCTAAACGGGAGATAAAGCGGCTTAGAGCCGCTACACATCCCGCCGGGCTTTCGTATTTGTTTGAGGTGTTTTGGAGTATCCAATTGTGACAGAGCTCGAATCTTGGCTGGGTTTGCTTCAATTCCTCTATCGAACACAATGAAGCCCAGGAGCTTTCCGGCTGGAACGCCGAAGACGCATTTTTCCGGATTGAGCTTGATGTCATATTTTCGAAGGTTGTCGAATGTGAGCCTCAAGTCATCTACTAGAGTTTCGACGTGTTTGGTTTTGACGACCACGTCATCTACATATGCTTCCACTGTTTTGCCGATCTGGTTTGCCAGACATGTCTGGAACATGCGCTGATATGTTGCGCCGGCGTTTTTGAGCCCGAAGGTCATTGTTTTGAAGCAGAACGGGCCGTATGGAGTGATGAATGCTGTTGCAGCTTGGTCTGGCTCCGCCATCTTGATTTGGTGGTAGCCAGAGTACGCGTCAAGGAAGCACAAGGAGTCGTGTCCTGCGTTGGCGTCGATGAGTTGATGAATTCGAGGGAGGAAGGGATCCTTTGGGCAAGCCTTATTAAGGTCTTTGAAATCAACACATAGGCGCCAGGATTTATCCTTCTTTGGTACCATCACCAGGTTTGCTAGCCATCCCGGATGATTTATATCTCTGATGAATCCGCCTCCAAATGTTTGGCTAGCTCCTCTCCCATGGCCTGTCTCTTGGGTTCGGAAAAGCGCCAAGAGCCTGTTGATCGGGCTTGAATCCTTTAGGATATTTAGGCTGTGCTCGGCCACCGACGTGGGATTCTCGGCATATCTCAAGGGTGCCAGCAAAGATGTCCCAGCTTTCTTGTAGAAATTCTCGAAGTGCGCGTCTACATCGTGGTTTAATTGTGCCCCGATGGAGGCCGCCTTTGCGGTGGTCCGCTGTGGACTTGGAATTTGACTATTTCATCCGCTGGTTTAAAAGAGGTGGACTTGGATCTTTTATCAAGTAACACGTCAGTCCCTGTTCACCGTGGAGCGCATCGCGGTGAGTTCCTCGGCCGCTAGGGCTTCTTTGATAGTGCCTCGAGGGCTAGTGCGGCTGTCTTATTTTCGGTCGGAGTGCTATGTTCGGATCACTAGCGAGAGTGATAATTCCGTTGGGACCGGCATTTTAAGCTTCATGTACCCATAATGGGGTATAGCTTGAAAAATTGTGAATGCCTCTCGTCCTAATAAAGCATGATATCCACTGTTGAACGGGCCACTTGAAATGTGACCTCCTCGACCTGTAATTGTCCGGGCGAGCCGAACACTACGCCCAGCGTGAATTTTCCTTGCAAAGATGCTTCCCGGCTGGGGATTATTCCTCTAAAGGTTGTGCTGCTTCGCTCAATGCGGTTCCGATCTATTTCCATTTTTCGGAGGGTTTCCTCATAGATGAGGTTTAGCCCGCTGCCGCCATCCATGAGTACCTTAGTAAGGCGAAGTCCGCCCACTATCGGGCCGAGGACCAATGCGGCTGGTGCCCGGCAGTTCGGAATTTAGGTTCGTCATCGGAGTTGAAGGTAATAGCCGTGTCCTCCATGGATTTATTGTTGCTACTTGGTAGACTTCGCAAGGTTATGGAGCTGTCGTTTCGCATGTTAATTGATGCGAAAGTCTCAAGATCAGCTAACACCGTCATCGGTGTTGCTGGGCTGGGATTCGAAGCTAGAAGCTGTTCGCCACTTTTTACCACCGCCGTAGTGTCCAACATGCCTCAAGGCTATGAGTTGGAGTGGCGCCCTACGTATATGAATTTTGCAGGTCCGCTTATCCAACCCTCCAAAGACGGTTCCGCACTTTTAGGGGTTTTGGTTTTTGGTATTCAACCCTGTGCTTGATAATGATGCACCCTTTTGTTCCGGACTAGGGATGTATTCGGGGCCGGATTATCCCAAAATTTACTTTCGGTTTTCCAGGCGCTCTCCATCGCACAGTACTTTTGTACTATGGTCACCAAGTCAGCAAAGCGTGTAATTTCACGACGACTTATGGCGTTTAGGATTCCCTTGTCCGTGCAATTATTGCAAAAAATTGGGATTGCGCCCTCCTCTCGGCAGTCCTTTATCATGTTCATAACCAGAGGAATCTGGACCAAAGAATGATGTACTGCTTGTTCAGCGGGCTCTTGCCGAATTCGAGAGAGATCGCCAATGTTTGGGTGGGTGGGTGGCACCAAATCCGGAACCCCGTCCAATTTAGGACTCAAGGGCCGAGAAGTTTCCGAACTCGGAAATTTGGATTTTTGAGTGCTATCCAATGAGTCCGGCCCGCCGCCAGACTTTAGGTTCAGGGCTTTATCGACATTCGTCCCTCCGCAGGAATCCGGCATGGAGGGATCGGGAATCCGGACGTAGCTAGTCCTTAAGGTAGAAGAAGAATCACCGCATTGCTCCTCTATCACAAAGCAACATGATGGGTAGCCCGGGAGAGTTGATCTCTCTCAGATCGGTTTTAGGTCTGATCCGGCCGTGAACTCGCGGGCGACTCCTGTATGCGGCGATCCGATCCAAGAGCTCGCTTATGGAGGAGATCTCGATCGATCTAACTGTTCAGCAAGTTCCGAACTAACATGGAGATTGGTTTCATGACTCGAGAGGTCATCGTCGGTAGCGGCGTCGAACTAGCGGTCATAAGAAAACCGCCTAGTCAAGAGTTCCGCCAAAGGCCAAGGCTCCTTTGGTGATAGTGTCGCCTTTAAAGACGCAGACGAGGCATCCTACCCGACGGCGAAGGCACAGAGGAACTCTCAATGAAAGCACCAATGTCGTGTCAAAACCGCGGATCTCGGTAGGGGGTCCCGAACTATGCTGCCTAGGCGGATGGTAACAGGAGACAAGGGACACGATGTTTTACCCAAAAGTGCGGCCCTCTCGATGGAGGTAATACCCTACTCTGCTTGATTACTATTGATGATATGGGTAGTACAAGAGTAGATCTACCACGAGATCAAGCAGGCTAAACCCGTGGCTAGCCTATGGTATGATTGTTGTTCGTCCTATGGACTAAAACCCTCCGATTTATATAGACACCGGATAGGTTAGGGTTACACAGAGTCAGTTACAAAGGTAGGAGATCTACATATCCGTATCGCCAAGCTTGCCTTCCACGCCAAGGAAAGTCCTATCTGGACACGGGACAAAGTCCTCAATCTTGTATCTTCATAGTCCAGGAGTCTGGCCAACGGTAAGAGTTCGGCTACCCGGACACCCCCTAATCCGGGACTCCCTCAGCTGTGCCAGGGAAGGGTCCGGCTGCCCTCTCTCCCTCACTATATATAGGGGAAGGGAGAAGGGGAGGCGCCTAGGGTTCCCCTAGGGAGAGGCGGCGCCATAGGGGAAACCCTAAATGGGTTTTGGCGCCCACCCCCTAGGAAACTTGCCCCCCAAGTCGAAGGCGGCTGCCCTAGGGGTGGCGCCCACATCTCCCCTGGTTACGTGAGATGGGGTGGAGGGCGCTTAGCCCCTTAGTGGGCTGATGTGCCCTCTCTCCTTGGCCCATAAGGCCCCCAATGCTTGGCTGGGGCCTCCAAACCCCTTTCTGACATCGCTGGTCATCACCGTACCCGGAACAATTCCGGACTCCAATACCCTTCGTCCAATATACCGATCTTCACCTCCGACCATTCCGAGCTCCTCGTCATGTCCGGGATCTCATCCGGGACTCTCAACAACCTTCGTAACTACATACTATTTCCCATAACAACTCTAGCGCCACCGAACCTTATGTGTAGGGCCCCTACGGGTTCGGGAACCATGCATACATGACCGAGACGTTCTCGGTCAATAACCAACAGCGGGATCTAGATACCCATGTTGGCTCCCACATGTTCCACGATGATCTCATCGGATGAACCACGATGTCAAGGATTCAAGCAATCCCGTATGCAATTCCCTTTGTCAATCGGTATGTTACTTGCCCGAGATTCGATCGTGGTATCCCAATACCTCGTTCAATCTCGTTACCGGCAAGTCACTTTACTCGTTCCGTAATGCATGATCCCGTGAATAACTACTTAGTCACATTGAGCTCATTATGATGATGCACTACTGAGTGGGCCCAGAGATACCTCTCCGTCTCACGGAGTGACAAATCCCAGCCTCGATTCGTACAACCCAATGACACACTTTCGGAGATACCCGTAGTGCACCTTTATAGCCAGCCAGTTACGTTGCCAGGACGCTTTGGCACACCCAAAGCATTCCTACGGTATCCCGGAGTTGCACAATCTCATGGTCTAAGGAAATGATACTTGACAATAGAAAAGCTTTTAGCAAAACGAACTACACCGATCTTGTGCTATGCTTAGGATTGTCTTGTCCATCACATCATTCTCCTAATGATGTGATCCCGTTATCAATGACATCCAATGTCCATGGTCGTGAAACCATGACCATCTCGTTGATCAACGAGCTAGTCAACTAGAGGCTCACTAGGGACATGTTGTGGTCTATGTATTCACACATGTATTGCGGTTTCCGGTCAATACAATTATAGCATGAATAATAGACAATTATCATGAACAAGGAAATACAATAATAACCATTTTATTATTGCCTCTAGGGCATATTTCCAACAAAGGGCGACATCATACAAGAGCATCGCTCGCTATAGTTGTAGTACACTCCTACTAGGATGACAACTCCTATAAAACCTTGGCGCTTGGCTCTTTGCCTCTTCGGGAGGTTCAACAGTTTGTACTCTTGTGAACCTTGCACTTGGCTCTTCGCCTCTTCGAAGGTCCAACAATGATCATACTACAGCATAATATGCTTCGCAACTGACACCGACTGAACCGCTGCACGCCCACCGCGAGGGCGAGGGCGAGGGCGAGGCGAGGGAGAGGGAGAGGGCATCAGAAGTCAAAACCTCTCCTCGTCCTCGCGAACCACCGCTGCGGTGGGCGAGGGAGAGGCGAGTAAGCAAGCTTCTCCTTGTTCGGCGAGTTGACGGGACACATCAAAGCAGTACTAGTACTAGTAGTAGTCATACTGCCGTCCTTTCCGATTAATATGGCTTAATTTGAAACGAGAAAAATACATTTGGCGGTCAACGTATGTAACAATACGCTCTTACGGTCACTATATATAGTTTTGCGGTGATTATATCGATCACTAGCTCATCAGAGAGCACCGTATTGCACCCTCTTGACCGCCAAATAGTCGACGTGGCACTTTGTTGTCTGGTTAAATTGTCACCTGGTTTCTGGGTCCCACCTATCAGTTGGCATAGCAAAGAAATCAGTTAAACAAAACTTTACGCAGGCGTGACATGAGTCCAACCCTTGCGCGCGAACCGCCCTGGTTGTGTATGTGAGTGCATGCACGTGTACTCCCTCGGTCTTCCAACAAAGAGTGTACATTGGCTATAAGGCTGGTCATAGTGGAGAGTAACATATACTAGTATCATGCATATGATACTAGTGTATGATACTACATCTATAGTGCATAATATCATAAAGTAGTATCATAGATGGTGTCATTTATTGCCATGCATGACACATACTCCCTCCTTTCCGGTTTATAGGGCTTATCTCTAAATTTTAGTTTTTCCATTTTATAAGGCTCAATTTGGTTGTTTTCCATCAAATTCCAAGGTGCATTAAATCATTGGATGCAAGTATTAAGAGAAAATTGACCAATGCATGTACTTTATGCATGCATGCATTGAAATTAATGCATTGATAAACATAATTTTTTGAGGAAAACAAGAGCATTAATTAGGTGCTTTTGCAAAACTACAAAAAGTATTCCACCACTCACCATCTACCTTGATTGGTGAGATTTTTGAATTGAGCCCTATAAACCGGAAAAGAGGGAGTAGTAGCATAACATTTATTGTGTTATGGTATCTACCTATGTTACTACTACCCTCTCTCTCTTCTTTAATTGTTTGCCACATAAGCATGTTTGCGAGTCCCAAGTACATGATACTAGTTATGTTACCCCCACTATGGCCAACCTAAAACAAAGAGTGTAGTACCTGATGTACATCTACACTTCCAATGCATTTAGCCTTTAATCTAAATCGATATTGATTGACTAATGCACCAACTTGTGCTGTACGTATAGGCTACATGTCTATCTTAATTACAGCATGCAACGGCCTTCATTTAATCTTCTTCTCTCAATGGTCGCATGCACACATAAGTCTGATACTTTTGGGCGTTAATTATGCCCTGGTCAATGTGTAAATCTCTAAATGTACAGACTTTCACGGACGTAGGGAGTAGGTTGAGCACTTGAGCGTGAGAGTGTGTGTTGCATCGTGTGCTGTGTGCCGCATGGGTGCGTGAGTGTTGCGTTGGTCCATGTCTATGTGTGAGTGTTGCATGTTGCATGCATGCATGCATGCATGGGGCTTACTCCCTCCCATTGGCATGTTCATATTTCAAGCTTCCTGCTCCCTCCATATGGTGATACTCCCTCTGTTCCCAAATACGGAGTAAAAGCCTCCCTCTGTTCCCAAATACGGAGTATTTGTCTTTCTACAGATTTCAACAAGTGACATGGTACGGAGCAAAATGAGTGAAGTGAGCATCGAGGCATAGGGATACTGTAGAACGGAAGTCCTCGCGATCCATTATTCCCCATCTCGGTCAGAGAGAACTATTCAACTAATCTTTGTAGTGAAGTGACAATACACGCTGCAGCAGATGGGACACGTAATTAATAAGCTGAACCAGCGTGTTGGTGTTACTAAATCAGCCTTACCCAAGATCGCCATCATGTTTGCCAAGAGAGCACGCTCAAGAACACGCCTACGCACTCTCTGGTCCTTCCATTAATCGACATATGGGCCCTCTTGTGGTAGACCCACATGTCATCGGTGTAACTATTTACACCAAGGACGGGTATATCCCGGTAGTAGTACTAGTAGAATTGAGATTTAATGCACTTTCTTCCCCGCTCTTCCACTCTTCTTCCTCCTCTCTTCTTCTTCCTCCTCTCTTCCCCATCGTCGGCCGCACACCATTTAGCCCGCCACTGCTTTCGCCCACCGCGCCATCTTCCTTCGTAGCTCACAAGGCACTATATCCCCTCACACCTTGCTCAGCCACACGAGGAGAAGCTTCTTTGCTCGCCCGCCCGAATCCACTTCCCCGCTGGCTCGCAGGCACCCAAAACCCCAATGGTAGAACCAACTGACACACAGAGCCACAATTGGAGTTTCCTCCCCGTTGTTCTCTTGGAGCAGATCTGTAGTCGTATGGACCTACTCAGCACCGTCCGTCTGGCCGCATGCTCGGTGTCTTTGTACCGTCTACTCGTCTGCAACCGACCGGCTCTTTTCAAGACACCCTGCTTGCTGATGCCCGATCCTCGCAGGTGGCCCAGACACCGACTTGACGATCCTACGGAGGTTGCCGTGGTGCCCCTCGACATGCTACCACTACCCGCGGCACATGTCCTTCATCGCCGCCACTACTAGGCGGACATGAAGGCCAATCGATCGTCCTCATCCACCACTCCGGTAGTCCGTGGCGTCTCGTGCATATCTACACCCAGCGAGAGATCACCCTTCCATCATTGGATACCGCCGCCATCGAGCCTTGCGGCCCGCCGGACGCTCCTGCCTACTACACACGAGACGCGTCAAGCTTTTGGCTCGACCTCTATTTGCAGAAAGTTGTAATCTGCGAAGTGCCCACACCATCAGAAGACTACATGGATTACAAGCTCATTGCCTTGTTCAACATGAGATTAGTCTATTTGGAATCCGGTCGCCATACATGGTTATGGCTCATTGTCAATCCTGTTGAGGCAACATTTCTGTCTGATGCTATAGTGCACGATGGCATCGTTTACGCGGTCGACGCACAGATTGGCTGCCTATCCTGGTGGAATCTATCATCGTGTAATTGTTCTATCTCATCTCATCTTTACCTTATGAATACGACTGCATGTTCATTTGTTGCAAATTTAGAATATATAGCATGTCTATAACCACATCATCGCTATATGTTCCTCTCATTTCCTAGATTTTTATGACCACACATGTTATTGTTAGTGTTGATATGAGAACAATTGGCATCTAATGATTGTTAAAATACATATTATGAGCATAACATCATGATTGCTATATGTTACTCTCGTTTACATAAGATTTTATAACAACGCATGTTATTGCTTAGAGTTGATATGAGAACAGTAGTAGTAAGTGCTATGGTAGAATATGAGTAGGCACCGCCATAGCTGTTTTCCTCTCATTGTTACATGATGTTTGGAACCATGACATATTGCTAGAATATGAAAGCCATTGGCTTATTTTTTAACTTGGGGTATGATTATGACCACGGCATTGCAATTTCGTGGTCTATGATATGTGTCATCAAGTTATAATAATCTTAATTCCACACATACTCTGAACATGATTGTTTATTTTTGTCCATTTGGTCTCCAGTTTGAATTGTTGCAGCAGACGTAAATGCGTTGGCCTTCATGATTCCAGGACTTGGAACCGTACCAGCCGATGGGTGGTGGTTTATCGCTCGTTCAGTTGACGGCGGTCATTTGATGCTCATTCGCATGTACAAAATTGACCAAACCATTACATCAAACCACATGCAGTACGATGCGCGGGGCGTTCGTGACATTGATGGCTATGGCTGCTTAGTGTTCGAGAAAGATCCCAGCTCCGTTGGCCCGGGCGTATTCAATTGGAGGCGGGTTTACAGCCTCGGCAACCACTCCTTGTTCCACGGGCTCAATTATCCGATCATCCAATCAATCATCGATCATATCACCGGGCGATGATTACCGTTATGCGCAACTTCCATTCGCGAGGGGGGCCGTGTTTACACATCAGACCATGGGTTTCATGAATCACCATATCCAGAGATTCGTCGACACAGCTTGTTGCCAGATAATCTTCAGTGTGTGAAAGGCATCAAGCTTCCATGCGATGGATGGTTTTTGCAAACCCGACATGCGGCGATGTGGTTCATGCCAACAGCAAATATGCACAACTTGATTCATGCTGATATCTAGACTGAGCCATGTCTTCTGCTGCTGTAGCACGACCCTATTTTGTTGGATATTATGTATTGTTCTTAGTTTGAAGCACTCATCTGGTTTGAAGGATAGTAGATACGTTCCTGGGATCAAGTGCATCCTAACTCACCTGCGTAGGATGTACTGATAATGATGATGGAGATGCTGTGCAGAAGCAGTCGATTTGTTAGGCTTCAAGTGCATACTTGTTAGTTAAACCTATGTATAAATTGTGACACTAAATACGACTAGTAACTAGTACAGTAGCAGTACTAGTATACGTCGGTCAAATTATTCATAATGTCCACACATTGAATTGACGTGACAACACGCTGCGCATGAGGTGACACAAGAATCCCGCGCGTGTTCGGTATTCTCGACTTCAGATTCTCGAGTACCACTTATCTGGTCGTAAATCTTTCATCATTCACTTAAAACAATCGATTGATCATACATTGAGTACCATATAACCGGAATTACCGATGCAAGTCGAAGATGGATTGGCTGCGCCGCCTGGTCAAGGCGCCAAGTTCGATCCCACGTATCAGGAGCTAATCGAGCACCTTGAGGCCAAAGTGAGTGCCGACAGCGCGAGATTTCAGTCTCTCATCGATTTTTTCATCCCAACCATCGACAAAGCACGGCATATGCTACACCCAACCCGAGAAACTTCCGTGTAAGACACCGATCGGTCGCCTACTTGCACAAACATATTCCTTTGTTTGTAGCTCTATTTTTCTTTTAGACGCAGACCTGGTGAAGCAATTACAATTTGACAAGAAATACAAAGTGAAACAAGTGATCGCAACATGCCAAAGATGTTATGAAAATGCCAACTACGTACACTAAAACCTGTATTGCACAATACCGCAGTATCACAATCGAGTGGCCTAAGGAAGCATTTTCTTCCCAGCGCAATTCCAGGGCGCGCTCGAAAGGGCACGTGGATGCGCCGCAAGATACTGAGCGCGGCATGCACGCGATGTGTCACAAGACCGGCAATACCTTACCGGTGATGGTCAACGGCTGGCAGACGGGCAGCAAAAAAGGTTCTTGTGATGCACACCAACAAGAACTTCGACGAGCAGAGGACCAACTGGGTGATGCACCAGTACCACCTCGGGACCCGGAGCAAGAGAAGGAGCGCTGGAGCTGGTCCTCTGCAAGATTTTCTACCGCATTTAACACTAGGGCCAGGAGTAAAAAGATTATAAGTTAGTTTGGTATTGGTAGTTGTACTACGTTGTCGTCCGCAAGTTGGTATTGTTGTTAACGATCTTTTGTATGAACTTGCATTTGCTTCCAACCATCATGCCGAGGGTCGACGTGGATATAAAGCTGAATCATTTGTTTCGAAACAAATTTTCAGGCACCTGATTTTTATTTGTTGGGTAGCATAAGCACCTGTCGTTTGAATTCCCAGTTCTCCATTTTTTTCGAAACAAGTGCATGCACTTATTATCACGATAAAAAAAACAATATCCATGCTGCATCCCAGTTATCAGTCTGTACTTGCAGAATTCTCTCGTTTATTGAGCATGTAAATTGTTTTTTTAGGTCGAGCAAGTTTCAACTGGGCTGTAGACTGCCCAGGGTTGGTTCTGTTTTTACCAGGCCCAGCCCATGACGACAACGGGGCACAAAGATCCAGTAGGTATGTACTGGCCTCTGGCCCGCCAATAAGTTAGTTATATTTTTGTCTTACAACATCCGCAGCAGTTTTTTTACTGAATCAAACACACAACCCAGTTCTATTTTCCTCTTGAAACGCATGTCCTACATCCGTTTTCTAATCTCTATGTATAGATTTACTAGTTCATATACACGTATCATTATATTGAAAACACATAAAATTCCCTTTTCATATTTACATCCTTATTTTTGTTGTTTTTCCCACGCAGCGCTGATTTTTTTACCACTGGTTTTCCACTAAACCAACTCAATTGTCCCACGTCTTATTTGCTTACAAAAACAAAACAATTTTTTTCGCAAATCAATAAGTTCTTAAAAAAATGTTTATCATTTCGGGATTACAACAGTTCGGACTCCACCAAAATATGCAAAATAAGGTTGACAGCTGGGTCCATGGCCACAGCCCAGTTTTTTTTGTGACTTGCCAAGTAAGTCACTTTGTCAGGCCTATTGGGCTGCAAATCTTTCAAGACGAGGAGAGCTTTCATTCGGCTGGCCGAGAAAATGGCCCATCAATAATGAGAAATAGGCTGTACAATTTTAAAACACATCAAACCGGCAATTAGTTTCAAATATCTTTTTTTTATTTCGAGATTTTAAATTACATTAATTTTTATGCGTGGAGAATTTGTTGGATTTTATATTGATATACATTTATTTTTAAAATCAGTTTGATTGTGAGTCGGAATTTCGATTAAAACAGTTCGACCGCACGAAATGTGCAAAATTTCAGATAATTTTTAACCGTGGCCACAATATGGGCTGTAATGCTAACAAAAGAATATCGGCTCCAAAAAACCTTACGAATTAGCAAATGGGCTGTAAATTATTAGAAATAATGGCGTATGGGTTGTATGCTGTTTTCACAGATTTGAGGCTTTCCTTCAAAAAGGTTGACGACAAGCAGTGACTATTGGATGTCCATCCAACGGCCGTGGCTGCTTCTTCAATCTCGCTCTTCCTGCTCTAGCCGCTCAAACAAGCGCCGATTGGGACTGCTCGCCCTCCTCCACGCTGCCGGTCAGGTTGTCAGGCAGGCCTCACCGCCCCACCGTACTCCCATCGCTGGCCTAGCCATCCTCTCTGCTCACCCGCACCGCTGTTATTCTCCGTGACGGCAGATTTAACCAAGAAACCCTCGTGACATACAGATTCTCTGTTCGCGTGGGAAACAACTGCCGAGTCTTCCCTGCATCCGTCTCGTTCCCTTCCTAGGCCTCGCCATCGTCCACCGCCTTGGTTCTCTCGGCGCGGCCTGGTCAACGTGGTCAACAACCGACGTGCATCTGAAGTGGACTGTACCTGGACAGGCCGACAGCTGGGTCCATGGCCGCACACAAGGAAATGCCTACTTATTATGCGCAAAATAATGATTCCTCTACCTGACATCAGGGACCCATCGAAAGGGCCTCTGTATTTCATGAAAAAACCGTTACCGCCGCTGACAGCTCGGACCCACCAGCTATATCTTCGCACGCAAGGAAGTGCCTCCTTATTACGCACAAAAAAATAAATACTCCCCCTGTTAGCTGGGACCCAAAGATAGTGGCAGGCTGACTTGTAGGGCCTACTAAGTTGACGGGATGGAGGGCTTTGTCAACTTAGTCAATATGCACGATTCTAGCTCCAAAGGACCGGACGATGTCCATCCAACGGCCGTAGTGCTTCTTCAACCTCTGGTCTTCTTGCTCGAGCCGCCCAAACCAGCGCCGGTCGTGTTCTCGTGCTCCAACCTCCCCTGCGGGTCGGCGATGCGGCGGAGGCCTCACCTCCCCCTACTACTCCCACCGATGGCCAGGCCATCCCTCGACTCACCCACGTCCCCTGTTATAACTGTTATTCTGCGGCGACGGCAGCCTCACACCATCGCGAACCAGTGAACCCTCCTACTCCTCTACGCGTGGGCATCCACTGCCACGTCTTCCCCGGCTCCGCATCGTCCCCTTCCTAGGCCTCGCCGTCGTCCACCGCCCTGGTGCTCTCAGTGCGGCGTGGTCAACGTAGTCAAGGAACAGCTTCCATCGAACGTGGATTGTACGTGGAGAGGCTGACAGCTGGGTCCACGGCGGCCGCAAGGAAGTGCCTCCTTATTACACGCAAAATAATTATTCCTCCACCTAATAGCAGGGACCCACCGGACAGGCCACCATATTTTGCGAAAAAAACATTTCCCCCTGACTGCTGGGACCCACCAGCTACACCTTCGCACGCAAGGAAGTGCGTCCCGCAAAAAAAAAAGGATTCGCCCCATCACTGGGACCCACCAGCTACATCTTCGCACGCAAGGAAGTGCCCGGATACCGGGACCCACCTGGTCGAAGCGTACGTAGCATTGTCATTCTGGTCGCGAACGTGTACGTACGTACTGGTCGTTGTAGAGGCGCGCATGTGTCATAGTAGAGGCGCACACGTGTCATAGTAGAGGCGCGCACGTAGCATGCACACGTACGTACAGCGGCCAGGGTGCAAGAAAAAAATACGGCCATGTATGTGTACATACGTGCGGGGTCTCGAACGCCTACTCGCGCATACGTACCGCCAGGGCTCGTGTACATGGCTGGGTCGGAACGGAGAAACAGCGTCGTCGTCGTGTTCATGGGGAGCCAACCGGCTGGGTCGGAACGGAATGCGTGGTCGTGTTCATCGGCAGGGCTTGGACGGAACAGGCGATGGAAACGAGGCCTGGCGTACCGCAGAACGGGGGAAACGGCCTTGTGTTCGACCGGCCACGTTCGAAACGGGATCTTGTTCATCGGGAGGGTGTGGCGTACCGCAAAACGGAGGAAACGGACCTCCTATGGTCGAAACGGGGGTCCTGTTGATCGGGAGGGTTGTGGCGCACCGCAAAATGGACGAAACGGACTTGTGTTGGAGCGCTACGGTCGAAACGGGGATCCTGTTCATCGGGAGGGGTGTGGCGTATGCATCGCAAAACAGACTCCACGGATACTGTTCATCTCCACCGTCGACCTCCTCCAGCCTCCACGGCCATCGCTCATCCACCGTCGACCTCCTCCAGCCTCCACCTACGATCGCTCTCCACTGCTCCTGTGCATCCAAGCCTCCACCGCGCCACTCCACCGCCACTGTTCAACCACCACTCCCACGGGCACCCTCCACCGCTCTACCTGTTCATCCAGCCCTCCACACCACGGGGTCCTGTTCAACCACCCCTCCACGGGAACCCCTCCACCGTCTACTGTTCATCCAGCCCTCCACACCATGGGGCCCTGTTCAACCACCCCTCCACGGGCACCCCTCCACCGTCTACTGTTCATCCAGCCCTCCACACCATGGGGTCCTGTTCATCCAGAGGCAACGCCACCGCTCACTGTTCATCCAACCCCCCCCCCCCCGCAATGCTCACTGTTCATCCAATCGATCGACTTCAGTTAGCAGCAGTAGCGAAGGAATCGCTCGATCGGGTTCAGTTAACAGCCATCGATCGATCGCTCGGGTTCAGTAATGCGTAGCCTGCAGTGCAATCGCTCGGGTTCAGTTAGAGCCCAACGCCTCGCTTGGGTTCAGTTAGAGCCAATGCCTCGCACACACGCTGTCGTGTCTGAGGAAAACACGCATCGCCGGCCCCGACCATCCACCGAACTGGAACTCCCGAAATTTTCCTCGCCCTCACTTCTACCATCGCTTTTTCCGTCATGGACGGCTCAAAGAATGTCATGCAGCTGCGTCTCCGGCCCGCCTGGGGCGAAAAGCCCATTTTCTGTCATGATTTTTGTCATAGAAGTAGGAGCCCACCACATCTATGATGATACTGGGTTTTGTCACAATTATCGTCATAGAAGTGTCATATGTATGACAGGAAAAAATTTCGTTCGGCCCAAAATGTCACGGATGTGTCTTTTTTTTGTAGTGTTAGCAAGAACAATATAAGATAAATTTGGAGGCATTGGATCAGTGACTCATTGGATGATATTAATCATGGGACTGTTACAACCTAGGGCGATACGGCACTAGCTCCTGTTCATAAATATAATGTAGGCATGTATTCCGTAACTAGTCATACGTGCTTATGGAAAGAACTTGAGTGACATCCTTTGCCCTACCCTTCCGTGGCAGCGGGGTCCTATTGGAAACTAAGGGATATTAAGGCCTCCTTTTAATAGATAACCGTAACAAAGCATTAAACACGGTGAATACATGAACTCCTCAAACTACGGTCATCACCGGGAGTGGCCCCGACTATTGTCACTCTGGGGTTGCCGGATCATAACACGTAGTAGGTGATTATAACTTGCAAGATCGGATCTAGAACAGGGATATAATGGTGATAATATAAACGGTTCAGATCTGAAATCATGGCACTCGGGCCCAAATTCACAAGCATTAAGCATGGCAAAGTCATAGCAACATCATCACATAACATAGTGGATACTACGGATCAAGCCCTAACAAAACTAACTCGATTACATGATGAATCTCATCCAACTCCTCACCGACCAGCAAGCCTACGAAGAATTACTCACTCACAGTGGGGAGCATCAATAGAACTGGCGATGGAGATGTGTTGGTGATGAAGAAGATCGAAGATCCCCCTCTCTGGAGCCCCAAACGTACTCCAGATCTGGCCTCCCGATGAAGAACAGGAGACAGTGGCGGCTCTGTCTCATGAAATGCGATAATTCTTTCTCCCTGATTTTTCCTGGAATAATGCGATTTTATATCGTCGGTTTGAGGGTCAGCAGGGCCACTAGGTGGGCAGCACACACCTGGGCGTGCCTGGGGGGGCAGGTGAGCCCTAGTGGGGTGTGCCCACCCATGTGCCCCCCTCCACTACTAGGGAAAACCTTATGCACCAAACTTTAGCAGTAGCGTGTCTTAAAAAAGAACGCTAGTGCTAAGTAGTAGTAGCGCGTTGATGAAAAGCACGCTACAGATAAAACAATAGCAGTAGCGCGCCTGTGGATAACCGCGCTACTACAAAAATTCCCACGGCTTAGCCGATGGGCTACACATAGTAGTAGCGAGCTGCGGAAAACCACGCTACCGCTACGTGCTTTGTAGCAGCGCATTTATGTGAAACGTGCTACTGATATAGGAAACAAAATTAAATGGAAAGCAAGTAGAAAAGTAAATGAAAATGAAAGAAATAGAAAAAGGTGAAAGGAAAAAATGTAAAGAAAAGTAAATGGAAAGGGGAAAAAAGAGAAAGGATTAGCAGGAGAGCGTATCGAGGAACGGTCAGAAGCTAACTTAACGATGGCGGCGCTTCCTAGAACGCTGCCATCGCTACTTTTGACTTAACTGCTGGGTTTCGCTTCTTCCCCACGGCCACTTCTCCCAAATCGAACCCCTCCGTTATCGCCACGCCGTCATGTTGGTCGCCGCCTCCCGTGCTCTCCTCATGCCTCGAGCCCGACCTTGACCTCGACGCCGCCCCAACGCCGCCCCGACCACGACCTCGACGCCACCCTCCGTCCCACGCCCAAGCCCCGACCCTGACCTCGACGCCGCCTGCCCCTCCCTCGGTGCAGTCACCCGAGGTGAGCGCGCCTGCTCCTCCCCCTCCCCTACCTCTGTCTAGGGTTCTTCAAATTTTAGTTCCATCAAATTAGTTAGGGTTCATCTGTCGAAACGAATCAGATGTGGATGTTATCGAATACGAATGCGGATCCGATGTTTTCTTAGATGATGTTTTCTTAGATGATGAATAAACACTATTGTAATGCATTATAATTTCTAAGAATAATCATAAAACGAGTAAAATTTGACCACTTATTTCACTTTTAAGTTGGATAATTGGAATATCTGCTGGCGCTTTCCACCCCTAGGTTCATCAAATTAGATGGTAATTAGGGCAGTAGTTCCTAGGTACTAATTAGTTAGTAAGAACTAGGTACTAGTTTATTTTTATTTATAGTAAGTTTATTTTTAGTAAGAACTAGTCAAATTAGATGTCACATTTGTTGTTTTTTTTGTTAAAGCATTTTTTCCCCGCATGAACGTCGACGATGCCTATCCCGCATCCTCGTTGTCGACTCGGTGGTGGACACCTTCTTGGCCAGATGGGCCATGTCCGGGACTGGGCTCCGCCGGGTTGGTACTGGGAGGCGCTACCTACCGGGGGGCGCAGCCAGTGAGGAGTCAAGGCCGTCGTTGACCAACCTTCTTTGGTGGCGGTCGCGTGGGCGATTTGGCCGAGAGGCTTGAGGACCTCATGAGGTGGTATGTCACCGTGTTAGCGAGGAGGACGCGCACGTCCGTCGCTACTTGTTTGCACTGGAGCACAGGTTCTCCAATACCTGGCAGGTTCTCCAAGGATCTCATTGGAGCTAGGATCCTGTGATGGTTCCATCTCTTTGGGTGTCCACCGCCCGCGCCGATACCCGTTGTTCGTTAGGGTTTTAGTTGTATTGGTGATGTTATATGTATGATACTATTCGGGATGTGTTAGTTATAATATTCGACGATGTACGGAGGCAAGAGATGATTTCCTTTTGCTTATTGAATGCATGCTAATTTGAATAATTATTTATTTTACGATTTGGTTTTGCTTATTGAATGCTCATGTCAATATGAGTCCTATAAGATATTCTGAAATGTATATGTTGTGTTGCTCAAATAGGATACGTGCTTGCCTGTGTGGTCAGTCATGTTTGCAGGTTACACCTCCGAGTGGCCTATGTTTTGCCGGAGTGTTGATTCATTTCCGTTCCAGCAAATTTCAGGCGCTCGATACGTTCTATTTTAGCAAAGGTCATGCCGGATTTTTCCGTGAATTTTGGCATGACTTGTGACAGAATATGTAGGAAATATCGAGTGCCCCAGATTTGTGTGTTGAGTATCCTGGTAGTTGTCTTTGATCGATTTTCAATTAATGTTTCAAACTTTAAACTATGAACATAGGAAATGTGTGATGACGAAAAGGATTTCGGTATTTGCAAAGTGCGAAGACGAGCGTGGCCTGTGCGACAGAATCTTCCTAGATGATGATAGGCGCTTCAAAGATCAAGTCGGGCGAGAACTTTGAATCGGAATCTGATAAGTCACAATGACTAGTCTTTTTTCGTAATTAACCATGACATCTGCTTCATTTGCTTCAACTTATAATTTAATTTTTTTACTATTCTACTAGTGTATCCCCTGCCATGCAAGATTTTTTGTCTTGGATAAGATAGGTTTCAGACCTATGAAAACTACTATGGAGGTAAAGAGAGTTTACTTGAAGACCGAGCATGGTTGTATTTTCCACGCAAAATTAGACAATGCAGATACCTATACCTATTTTGGATGCAAAACTTGGCATGCACTATGCAATACTTATGCATTTGAGCCTGATATGGTTATCACCTTTGATATTCGTCTGGAAGATGATATTGAAGGTAATACCGACATCTGGGTCGATGTGCAGACGCCTCCAGTTATACCATTATGTGAGTTTCTCAACCATATTTATGTCTTTGATATTGTTTATTCAAAAATAGTTGACAACTAATTTCTATTGACATCTTATTTCCAATCAAGCAAACATGAACAGCGCTTGGTAGACAGGACCTACTACTGTCCCGGGGCTGAACTAAACTGCGAGGAGATAAGTCGTTATGTTTCATGGCTTGAGAATCTTCATACTGTCAAGACAAATTATTATTTTGGACTTGCAAATCATAGTACTCAAAACGTGCGCCCAATAGTGTCCGTATTAAACTACGGTCACATCTATTTAGGAAAGATGGTAAGATTTTTACTATTTGTACGTACTCAGTGCATCTTTTGCATACATTATGTTTTAAGCTAAACTTCATTGCTAAGTATGTTACTATTCGATGTTCTTCAACAGGGACTCCCGCTGAATGTTGTGCCTCATTGGATCGAGACTAAAGGTCAGATGAGAATTGTTAGCTTACGGCCAAGATATCCTATAATGCACTTTAGTGCATTCAGGATTTCTAATAGCGAGGAATGCTTAATAGTGAAAGATTGGAGCAAAATTGTGAATCATCGCAGAGAAGTACTAGGGGGCAGCAATCAGAAGCACAGCCCATGATTAGGAGACACGTTCATCTGCATGCTCAAACTTGATGAAGGAGTGCTACACATGTTTTATGTTATTTTACCTGAGAGAGAGCAGCAGGAGTGATTAGCTAGGTAGAAATGAGTTTGAAAATGATGATGTGCTACACTATGACCATGATGATTAAATAGCTAGTGTTGGTGGTAATGACTGATGATTTTTATTAGCTAGTGTTGGTGGTGATTAGATAGCTACCGCAGCTAGTGTTGGTGGTGATTAGCTAGCTAGAATGAGTTTGAAGATGATGATGTGCTACACTCTGACTATGATGATTAAATAACTATTGTTGATGTTATGATTATGATGATGATTAAATAGCTTGTGCTGGCGGATTAGATTCAAGTGGAGGCAACATGTGGTGCACATCAAAAGTACTACTACTCCAAACTAGATCAAGTTTGGATTAGTAGTATCCTTTTGACATGCACCACATATTGCCTCCACTTGAACCTAATCCACCTTCATTTGACACACTATTATGGACATAATGATATAAACCTCATAACTCGTATTGTACCAATATTTGTATGACGGCGTATAAATACACTCAAAATAAAAAACGAGTACTAGTAGCGATGGACAGTAAACACGCTGCCACTAGCTAGATTAGCAATAGCGTGGGAGTGAACACACGTTGCAGCTATTTGTCCTAGCAGTAGCGCGTGTAAGCACGCGTTACTTCTAAGTAATAGTTGTAGCGCCTTATTAGTAGCGCGGCCTCCCATGCTACAAGTGGGTACAAAACCCGCGCTACTACTAGGGTTTTCCGTAGTAGTGCTCAGCTACCTGCTGGCTCCAGAAATTCTCTAATTTGATATAAACAATCCTCGCAAAGCTTCATTCCATTCCGAGAACTTTTATTTCTACACAAAAATAACACCATGGTAGTTTTGCTGAAAATAGCGTCAGTCCAGGGTTAGTTTCATTCAAATCATGCAAATTAGAGTTTAAAACAAGAGGCAAAGCGTTAGGAAAAGTAGATACGTTGGAGACGTATCAGACGTGTTTGCAACCAACTGTCAAAAGTCCTGATGTGTTCACATGTAATCCAGTCGTCACACTGCTCCGGGTGTTTGGAGCGCAGAATGTTCTTGTGTTCATCAACATATGGGGTCACCAAGGTAGAATTCTATAGAACTATGTAGTGTGCTTGAGACCAAGAATGCCCATCCCAACATATTATTGAGTCCCCTCCTAGTGTGCCTTTTCCACTCAATCTCCCCTCATACCGCGATTGAGGGAGACCAATCTACTTAAGGTCGGGAATGAGTCAACATAAAACCCAATGACATCCTATCTTTGATGGCCCATGGAGATGCTTCGTTTTGGCCTAGCGCGGTTACGGACATATTTCTTTAGGACTCCCATGAACCTCTCAAAGGGGAGCATATTGTGTAGAAATTCAGGGCCCAAAATGACAATCTCGTCGACTAGATGAACTAGGACATGCATCATGATATTGAAGAAGGATGGTGGGAGCACTAGCTCGAAACTAACAAGACATTGCGCCACATCACTCCTTAACCTTGGTAGGATTTCTGGATCGATCACCTTCTGAGAGATTGTATTGAGGAATGAACATAGCTTCACAATGGCTAATCGAACGTTTTTCGGTAGAAGCCCCCTCAATGCAAGCGGAAGCAGTTGTGACATAATCACGTGGCAGTCATGAGACTTTAGGTTCTGCAACTTTTTCTCTGGCATATTTATTTTTCCCTTTATATTCGATGAGAAGCCAGACGAGACCTTCATACTGAGCAGGCATACAAAGAATATTTCCTTCTCTTCTTTGGTAAGAGCGTAGCTGGAAGGACCTTCATACTGCTTTGGAGGCATGCCGTATTTTTTTTGCACACGTTGCTAGTCCTCCCGTGCCTCCGGTTTATCGTTTGTCTTCCCATACATGCCCAAGAAGCCTAGCAGGTTCACGCAAAGACTCTTTGGCATGTGCATCACGTCGACTGAAGAGCGGACCTCTAGGTCTTTCCAGTAGGGTACGTCGCAAAATATAGATTTCTTCTTCCACATGGGTGAGCGTCCCTCAGCGTCATTCAGAACAGATAGTCCACCGGGACCCTTTCCCAAGATTACTTGTAAATCATTGACCATAGCAAGTATGTGATCACCGGTACGGACGGCAGGCTTCTTTCGGTGATCTGCCTCGCATTTGAAATGCTTGCCTTTCTTTCGATAATTATGGTTAGTCGGAAGAAATCGACGATGCTCCAGTACACATTCTTCCTGCATTTGTCCAGGTATATACTTTCTGTGTAATCTAAACAGTGTGTGCATGCAAGGTATCCCTTGTTTGTCTGTCCTGAAAGGTTAGTGAGAACAAGCCAATCATTGATGGTTATAAACAGCAACGCATGTAGGTCAAATTCCTGCTGTTTGTGCTCATACCATACACGTACACTGTTTCCATTCCACAACTGTAAAAGTTCTTCAACTAATGGCCTTAGGTACACATCAATGTCGTTGCTGAGTTGCTTAGGGCCTTGGATGAGAACTGGCATCATAATGAACTTCTGCTTCATGCATAGCCAAGGAGGAAGGTTATAGATACATAGAGTCACAGGCCAGGTGTTGTGACTGCTGCTCTGCTCCCCAAAAGGATTAATGCCATCCACGCTTAAACCAAACCATACGTTCCTTGCATCACCTGCAAAGTCCTCCCAGTACTGTCTCTTGATTTTTCTACACTGCGACCTGTCAGCGCGTGCTCTCAACTTCCCGTCTTTCTTACGGTCCTCTCTGTGCCATCGCATCAACTTGGCATGCTCTTTGTTTCTGAATATACGTTTCAACCATGGTATTACAGGAGCATACCACATCACCTTGGCAGGAACCCTCTTCCTGGGGCGCTCGCTGTCAAAATCACCAGGGTCATCTCGTCTGATCTTATACCGCAATGCACCGCATACCAGGCATGCAATCAAATCCTCGTACACACCGCGGTAGACGATGCAGTCATTAAGGCATGCATGTATCTATTGCACGTCCAATCCTAGAGGGCATACAACCTTCTTTGTTGCGTACGTACTGTTGGGCAATTCGCTATCCTTTGGAAGCTTCTTCTTCAATATTTTTAGTAGCTTCTCAAATCATTTGTCAAGTACACCATTCTCTACCTTCCAATGCAGAAATTCCAGTGTGGTACCGAGCTTTGTGTTACCATCTTTACAATTGGGGTACAATCCTTTTTTGTGATCCGCTAACATGCGATCAAACTTCAGCTTCTCCTTTACACTTTCGCACTGTCTCTTTGCATCAACAATGACCCGGCGAAGATCATCATTATTGGGAACCTAGTAATTTCATAAAATTTCCTACGCATACACTAGATCATGGCGATGCATAGCAACGAGAGGGGGAGTGTATCTTCATACCCTTGAAGATCGCTAAGCGGAAGCGTTTATCAACGCGGTTGATGTAGTCGTACACCTTCACGATCCGCCCCGATGAAGTACCGAACATACGGCACCTCCGTGTTCAGCACACTTTCAGCTCGATGACGTCCTCGCCTTCTTGATCCAGCTAGACGGGCGAAGTAGTAGATGAGTTCCGGCAGCACGACGGCGTGGTGACGGTGTTGGTGAAGAATAATCTCTGCAGGGCTTCACCTAAGCACTACAGAAACTATGACAGATGATAAACTAGAGGGGACGGGGTTGCCAGCACACGGCTTGGTGTTTCTTGATGTGTCTTTGGTGCTAGCCCAGCCCCTCTATATATATGTTGAGTCTTGGGGTCGAAACATGGAGTAAAAGCCTCCACAAAGTCGGTTTCACCCAAAGGCAAGAGTCCTTCTCGACTCCAGTCCAGACGCTGGGAGTTCCAAGGCGTCGACCTGCACGCCAAGGACCCTGGTGTCTGGCCCCTGGACTCCGTAAAACTTCTTTTTGCGCTTTCCGAAAACCTTGCGGGCTTTCCTCTTTGGCCCAAATAAAGTGTTCTTGTACCCAAACATTTCGGAAAACATCCGGAACCCCTTCCGGTGAATTCCGGAACCCTTCCAAAGACCAAACACTGTTATCCCATATATCAATCTTTATCTCCGGACCATTCCGGAGATCATCGCCATGTCCGCGGATCATATCCGGACTCCGAATAACATTCGTCACCAACATACATAACTCATATAATACTATATCGTCAATCTAACGTTAAGCGTATGGACCCTACGGGTTCGAGAACTATGTAGACATGGCCGAGACACCTCTCTGGTCAATAACCAATAGCGGAACCTAGATGCCCATATTGGCTCCTACATATTCTACGAAGATCTATATCGGTCGAATCGCATAACAACATACGTTGTTCCCTTTGTCATCCGTATGTTACTTGCCCAAGATTCGATCATCGGTATATCAATACCTAGTTCAATATCGTTACCGGCAAGTCTCTTTTCTCATTCCGTAATACATCATCCTGCAACTAACTCATTAGCCACATTGCTTGCAAGGCTTATAGTGATGTGCATTACCGAGAGGGCCCAGAGATACCTCTCCGATAATCGAAGTGACAAATCCTAATCTTGATCTACGCCAACTCAACAAGTACCATCGGAGACACCAGAGAGCACCTTTATAATCACCCAGCTTACGTTGCCAGGACGCTTTGGTAGCACACAATGTGTTCCTCCAGTATTCGGGAGTTGCATAATCTCATAGTCATAGGAACATGTATAAGTCATGAAGAAAGCAATAGCAACATACTAAACGATCAAGTCCTAAGCTAACGGAATGGGTCAAATCAATCACATCATTCTCTAATGATTTGATCCTGTTAATCAAATGACATCTCATGTCTATGGCTAGGAAACTTAACCATCTTTGATTCAATGAGCTAGTCAAGTAGAGGCATACTAGTGACATTCTATTTGTCTATATATTCACACATGTTCTAAGGTTCCGGTTAATACAATTCTAGCATGAATAATAAACATTCATCATGATATAAGGAAATATAAATAACAACTTTATTATTGCCTCTAGGGCATATTTCCTTCAGTCGCCCACTTGCACTAGAGTCAATAATCTAGATTACACAAGAATGATTCTAACACCCATGGAGTCTTGGTGCTGATCATGTTTTGCTCGTGAGAGAGGCTTAGTCAATCTAGTTCGCAACATTCAGATCCGTATGTATCTTACAAATCTCTATGTCTCCTCCTTGACTTGATCCCGATGGAATTGAAGCGCCTCTTTTTGTGCTTGGTTCTCTTGTGAAATCGGGATTCCATTGCCAAGGCAATTGCACCAGTATTGTCACAAAGGATTTTCATTGGACCCGATGCACTAGGTATGACACCTAGATCGGATATGAACTCCTTCATCCAGACTCCTTCATTTGCTGCTTCCGAAGCAGCTATGTATTCCGCTTCACATGTAGATCCCGCCATGATGCTTTGCTTAGAACTGCACCAACTGACAGCTCCACCGTTCAATATAAATACGTATCCGGTTTGTGACTTAGAGTCATCCGGATCAGTGTCAAAGCTTGCATAGACGTAACCATTCACAACGAGCTCTTTGTCACCTCGATAAACGAGAAACATATTGTCAGTGTCAAAACCGGCGGATCTCGGGTTGGGGTTCCCGAATCAGGCGTCTAGGCGGATGGTAACAGGAGACAAGGGACACGATGTTTTACCCAGGTTCGGGCCCTCTCGATGGAGGTAAAACCCTACTCCTGCTTGATTAATATTGATGATATGGGTAGTACAAGAGTAGATCTACCACGAGATCGTAGAGGCTGAACCCTAGAAGCTAGCCTATGGTATGATTGTTGTTCGTCTCTACGGACTAAAACCCTCCGGTTTATATAGACACCGGATAGCTGTTAGGGTTACACAGAGTCGATTACAATGGTAGGAGATCTACATATCCGTATTGCCAAGCTTGCCTTCCACGCCAAGGAAAGTCCCATCCGGACAGGATCTAAGTCTTCAATCTTGTATCTTCATAGCCCAGAGTCCGCCAACGGTGATAGTTCGCTATCCGCGACACCCCTAATCCGGACTCCTCAAGAGCCCCTCAACCAGGCTTCAATGACGATGAGTCCGGCGCAGAGATTGTCTTCGGCATTGCGAGGCAGGTTCTTCTCCAAATTCCATATACTTGTCGAATATTGTCCGGCTTCTGATAAGTGCTGCGCTCCTTTGGCATCTACGCCCAATAATGGCCATCTTCCACGTGTTGAACGAATGTGAAATGTCAGGGTATCTTTACATTTACCCCCCTTGCTATGCAAATGAGCCGTCTATAAAAGAGACGGGGACCCAGATCCGGATCGCACCATCCTCCCTCGCGAGCCTTCATCGAGCGCCTTCGACAAAAATCCATTCCACCATGGACAGTCGATGCGTTCTCCTCTCAAGGCCTCCCAGCCCTCAGCCCGAGATTGGGGAGATGCTCAGTCCCCAAGACAAATAATTGGTGGTGCTCCAAACCAAGGGATTCCTTACCCGGCCTTCCTGGTTCCGGCATGCTCCGGACTCGCCACTTATAAGGGCGGGAAGCAAAGGAGAGCGCCCCCGATCCCTCTAAGGGAGCGCTGGTATGCTTCGCCTCTCATCTAATGAGAGGACTCAGATTTCCAATCCATCCGCTTCTCCGGGCTTCGGAGTTCTACGGCCTCCACCGCACAACCTTACGCCTGCCTCCATCTTGCATATAGCGGGCTTTGTAGCCCTCTGCGAGCTGTTCCTGGGTGTTGAGGCCCATTCGATCTGTGGAAGAGATTGTTCTGCCTTGTGCCCCGTTCTCATGAGGGGTCAACATATCAAGTGGGCGGAGCCGAATTGTGGCGCATCGCCGGGACCGGATATCTATCCGGAACCCCGAAGAAGGCGTCCGAAGACTGGCCTTCGGAATGGTTTTATATAGAAGACGTCCCGCTGCCGGATCCTGTTCGGATCGGTCTCCCGGTGTTCTGCATTGCTCCTTTGAAGAAACGCCTGAGTTGGCGCCTGCGGAGCCCCCAGAGGGAAGTCGGCAGGGACGTCCTTACCGATGAGCCGAATAAGATTGTTGGCTCATTCCGACCGACTATGATTGGTGTCATGGCCACATGCATTATGCGGGGAGTTCAGCCGCTCCAATATAGGGGCCACCCCATGTGGGATTTCAACGGGAGGATGATGCCACCCGTCATGGCCGCAAAGGGCCGGGATCGGTCACCGAACTGGTGAAGACCTTGTCCGCCATGTACAAAGGAGAAGAGGAGGATTTTCTCCGTCCACAAAGTCCGCTGAACGGGTTTTCTTCGAATAATCCTCGAAGTTGGGTAAGAAAATATCTTTGTGGCCTGTCCGATCCATGTTCCCGTGGTTACATATCTCATTTTATGGTTTCTACGCAGGTACTGCGCCGGGCCGTGGAGAAGATACACAGCCCGCCTCCACAACCCGAGGATCCCGAACGGTCCCTCGATCCGGCCTCCGAAGAGGACCCGGATATAAAGGTGGAGCTGATCGACGGGTGTTCCATCAACTTAGCATCGATAATGCTTTGGTTGCCATCACGCCGACTACCCGGGACTATTTCCGCCTCCTGTAACCGCTGATCAAGTCCGGATCCCATGACCCACCCTGCTTTATTTCTAACCACCGTGATATCCGATGGTGTTTTGCAGGGGTTCCTTCGAGGCAGGAGGCCGAAGTGCCAAGGCGGCTAACCAACAAGGGCAGCGCTGCCACGCAGGCTAAAGAGAAGTGCGGTTCGGATCAAACGCCGCCAAGAACGGTAAGGCGTGCCACCATATCCCCAGGATTGATTCCTAGAAGGCGATTAACACCAAAGGTTTTTTCAGAAAAAGGAGCGCCACGGACCGTGTCCGGGAGATTGTTAATCGAGCCTCCGCCAGCCGTGCTCCAACGCCTGTCCGAAGCGGAGGTAAACACGAGGCGCGGCGTCGGATGCACCTCCGATAGAGGATGCCGAAGATTGTCCGCCACCAACTCGAGGTGGAGAGTGCCATGAATCACAAAGCGCCACGGACAGCTTCTTCGTGACGACATGTTTCTCCCAGGAGGCATTGAATGCCTTCAATTCGAGATGCGCACTGCGTGCCGCTCAAGATGGTCTAGCCAGAGCCACGAAGCAGTATGTAAAGGACATACTGGTAAGAAATTTTGACAGTTGTATATGCCAAGAGTCTCGAGACTTAAAATAGTTAGGATAACTGATTTAAGGATCATTTGTTATGCAGGATCTTACGGAAAGAATACCCGATCGTCCCAGAGCTTGAAGAGTGCAAGGCCCAGCTTGAGGTCAAGACTAGCCGCCACATGGGGAGCCACAGAAACCCCTCCCAGAATATATATACTTTGAAAAATAAGTAGTTTGTGAAGTGCGGCGTGTGTATAAGTCCGACAATGATATTGCAGATAGCGCCGGATCGATCCGGACAAGCAACAGCTCAAGGCCAGCCTAAAGGCCGGGCGAGAGCGTGCTTACAAGGGTGCGGCAGGAGAAAATAACCTCCAAGACGCCAACACCCAACCGGGAGAGGAACTAAAGGATGTTCGTGCTCAGTTGTCCGACCAGAAGGACAATCGACGTCTTCGTCGCGGCATTTTCAGTAAGTGCTTAAACGAACTTTGAAAGAGTTTGGCGAGGAAGGCGGCTAACATAAACATGTATGTAGGTTTGCTCACAGGTCGTCCTGAGGAGGAGATGCCCAGTTCTTCGGGCGATCTTCTTCCCGAATCAGGTCGCCGCACGAACGAAGTTCGACGCCATGAAGGGCGCCGCCTGTGCCTTGTGGCCATCTATCTCCCTACCCAAGGCATTGGGGAGCTGGCAGATGAAGCTTCATGAGCACGCGTCGGCACTTCCGGTTATGGAAGATATCGGCAAGATGTCAGGTCAAGGCGCCAGGGGGCCTGGGCCATGGTAAAGACGCTGCACACGAAGGCTGACCCAAACCACATTGCCGAGGTCGGACCTCAGGTCCCGATGGGAAGGAGATCCTCAGAGCTTAGTGTACGGCCAAGTAGAATTGGCCGCAAAGTATTCCCAGCAGGACTGTAAACTAGACAGCCTATTAGATGGTATTGAAGAGGAATACGATCAATCAAGTTGATTATATAATTTAAAGTGACATGGAAAATGCCTTCTAGCCGGATTGTAGATCGTTTGTCGTAGCGGACCTTTTCGCTTCAACCTCAGGACCCAATAGTCCGGAGTGTGTCCGAATACCCTCACGGTTATGTAAGAACCGAGGCATGCATGGAGACAAGGCGAGGGGTCATTATTGCTGTATCGTATAAGTGCCCAACTAGTTATGTTATATTACATGGATAGTAAGAAACATCTTCCGGGGAGAATAGTTCTGTTAAGGGTTCCTTTCCCTGGGAGGCATGCCCTAAAGTGCATGTCCGAACTGCTAAGAAAGCAGAAAATCATCTGGGGGCAGATGGATAAATAGTTTAAAAATCATCTTTCAGTTCAACGACCGAATACTCCCTTAAGAACGCTAGCTTTCGGCTTCACCCAGTCTGAGGTACACATCCGGCTGAACCGCAAGAATAATCGCAGAGGTGCACCTTTACCGCTTAGCCGAACAATCGGGAACACAGGGTAAGCACAGGAGCCAGCAACCCAGCTTGGCCAAAACTTAAGTCATATCGATGCATATAATGGTGAATAAAAGGTACATGCAGAAGTTTGACACATGTGTTGGGCATAAAACCCAGATAAATAAGCTTCGCTAAAGAAGCCCCCAGTGTAATGAGCGCGAGTGGCGCGTCACAAGCACGTCTTGAACAAAGCGCAAGTGAGCCTCTAAAGGCTTCAAGAAAAAGAAGGAGGAAGGAGAGAAATAAAAGACAGCTAAAGTATAAATTTTGGACGGAGGGAAGGAGACGAACCCAGAGTCCCGGTATTAGGCGTAGAATCTTCAGAGACGGGCTGCGCTCCATGGGTTTGGCTCGAGTCGGTTATCCGATGCGTTTCATGGACGGTATGCCCCTACCGGTCAGGACCTGGTCGATGATGAAGGGACCTTCCCATTTGGGCTTGAGTTTGTCCTTTTTTTTCTTGTCCGGCAGGCGAGAACTAGTTCGCCAACGCTTGTAAGCTTTGGCCCGCATTTCTCTGCTTTGATATCTTCGAGCTCGCTGTTGATAAAATGCGGAACGAAGCTTTTGCCACGCCGCGCCCTCCTCCAAGGCGCCCAGACTGTCCCGCCGATCGAAGTTCGGCTTCTCTTTCTTCATACATGCGCACGCCGAGGTGAGTCATGAATTATGTCGCAGGGCAAAACTGCCTTCAGGCCGCATACACCATAAAAAATGGTGTGAATCCGTAGTGCGGTTTGGCGTGGTCCGCAGCGCCAGTAGTATGGAGTCGAGCCTCTACCCAAAGGCGTATTAGATTCCTTAAGGGACCACACTAGTCTGGGTTTAATGCCGCTCATGATTAGACCGCTTGCCCGCCGACTTGACCGCTAGTTTGAGGGTGATAGACCGAGGCGTAATCGAGCTTAATGCCCATGTTTTTGCACCATAATTTGACCTCATCACCGTGAAGTTGGTGCCGTTATCGTTGATGATACTGTGGGGACACCGTGAACGGTGCACTACCCTGATATGAAGTCTATCACCGGTCCGGATTCGGCCGCTTTAACAGGCTTGGTCCGGATCTCGTGAATTTATCCACCATGACCAATAGGTATTTTTGCTTGTGGGTTCCTCCCTTAAGGGGTCCAACCATGTCAAGCCCCTGCATCATGAACGGCCAGGTGATGGGTATAGTTTTGAGGGCGGTGGGTGGCATGTGGCTTTGGTTAGAAAAAGCTAGCATCCGACGATCGTTGGACTAAATCTCACAAGATCTGCTCGGGCCGCCGCTTACCAATAAAATCCTGTACCAAGGCCTTGTTTACAAGGGCCCTTGCCAAGGCAAGCGTGGTGCCCACCCATTCGGCATGAATTTCAGCCAGGAGGTTTCTCCTTCCTTCGGAGATACACCTTTGAAGGACTCCTGTTGTGCTTTTCTTTATAAAGCTCTCCTCATGGACTTTATAGGCTTTTGGATCGCCGCACTATGCAGCGAGCCTCATTTTGGTCTTCGGGAGTTCCCGCTTAGTTAGGTAGGCTAGGTAGGGCTCCGCCCACGGGCAATAACTGCCATTATTTCATGGGCGGAGGGTGTTATCTCGCTGGCGTAGCCTCCATTGTGTCGAGTGTTCGTGTCGTGCAAAGGCGGTTGGGTCCGGATTGTTATTTCCGCTCCCTTCCCATAGTAATGGATGGCTTGAACAGCCGCTCCAGGAAGATGTTGGGCGGACGGCATCGCTGCTTTACGCCGATGCGTGCGCTAATACGCCTACCGCCGCCTGGTTGTTATCCCGCTATATGATGAAATTCGAGCCCTTCAACCGCGGTTGACATTTTTAGAACCACGCTATGGTATGCTGCCATTTTCGGATCTTTGGCGCCAAAGTCTCCGCTATTTGAGATATCGCGAGGTTTGAATCTCGCCGCACCTCTAGGCGCTTAATGCCCATGGAGATCGCGCCATCCGGAGGCCGTGCGTATGGGCCTCAGATTCGCCTGCGCTGGTCGAGTCCGTGTACATTATCCTCGAAGGACGATTGGATCGCGGTCTCGGTCGGGACGTTGTGACGATGCCAGCCCTCAGCCGCCAGCATTTTGGAGCCGTCAAGTGCATGATCCAATTGGAATATGCGCGTCAGACTTTTAGGAGTTCGCTTCGTCCATTCGGCAATGAAATCAGCCAACACTTGTGACTTAATAGCTCATCGTGGCTTATAGGTTATGTCGAATGGGAGGAGCTCGATGGCCCATTTGACAATCCGTCCTGTCGCGTCGCGGTTGTTTATAATATCATTAAGAGGTACTTCGGAGGCTACTGTAATCGAACACTCTTGAAAGTAGTGTCGCAGCTTCCGGGATGCCATGAACACCGCGGATGCTATCTTCTGATAATGTGGGTACCGGGACATGCATGGAGTTAGGACAGTGGACACGTAATAAACTGGTTTTTGAAGAGGGAACCTGTGTCCGTCCGTTTCTCGTTTGACGACGAGCACCGCGCTAACAACTTGATGTGTTGCGGCGATATATAATAACATTGGTTCGCCCGTGTTGGGCGCGGCCAGGACCAGATTTTTGCCAATATGGCTTTTATTTCTTCGAGTCCGTCAGGCGGCATCCGGCCCACTCAAGTGTTCGGAATGCGTCCGAGGAGGCGGTAAAGGGTAACGCCTTTTCTCCCAAACGGAAATAAAGCGGCTTAGAGCCGCTACACATCCAAATAATTTTTGTATTTGTTTGAGGTCTTTGAATACCCAATTGCGATAGAGCTCGGATCTTGGCTGGGTTTGCTTCAATTCCTCTACCGGACACAATGAAGCCCAAGAGCTTTCCGCTGAACGCCGAAGACGATTTTTCCGAATTGAGCTTGATGTCATATTTATGGAGATTGTCGAATGTGAGCCTCAAGTCGCTCTACTAGAGTTTCGACGTGCTTGGATTTGATGACCACGCCATCTACATATGCCTCCACCGCTTTGCCGATCTGGTTTGCCGTGACATGTCTGAATCATGCGCCGATATGTTGCGCCGGGCGCTTTTGAGCCCGAAGGGCATTGTGTTGAAGCAAATGGGCCGTATGGAGTGATGAATGCCGCTATGGCTTGGTCTGCTCTGCCATCTTAATTTGGTGGTAGCCGGAGTATGTGTCGAGGAAACACAATGAATCGTGGTCCTGCTGTGGCGCCGATAATTTGATCAATGCGAGGGAGGGGCAGGGATCCTTTGGGCAAGCCTTATTAAGGTCTTTGAAATCAACACATAGGCGCCAGGATTTGTCCTTGTTTGGTACCATCACCAGGTTTGCTAGCCAGTCCGGATGTTTTATATCCCTGATGAATCCGGCTTCTAGAAGTTTGGCTAGCTCCTCTCCCATGGCCTGTCTCTTGGGTTCGAAAACGTCAAGAGCCTGCTTCTTGGCTTAAATCCTTTTAGGATATTTAGGCTGTGTTCGCCAGCCGACGTGGGATTCCCGGCATGTCCAAGGGTGCCGTGAAAAAATGTCCCGCTTTTCAGAGAAATTCTCGTAGTCTGCGTCTACATCAGGGTTTAATTGTGCCCCAATGGAGGCCGTCTTCGCAGGGTCCATTGGGTGGACTTGGAATTTGACTATTTCATCCGCTGGTTTAAAAGAGGTGGGCTTGGATCTTTTATCAAGTATCACATCATCTCTGTTCACCGTGGAGCGCATCGCAGTTAGTTCCTCGGCCGCTAGGGCTTCGGATAGTGCCTCGAGGGCTAGTGCGGTTGTCTTGTTTTCGGCGCGGAGTGCTATGTTCGGATCACTAGCGAGTGATGATTCCGTTAGGTCCGGGCATTTTAAGCTTCATGTACCCATAATGGGGTATAGCTTGAAAAATTGTGAATGCCTCTCGCCCTAATATAGCGTGATATCCGCTGCTGAACGTGGCCACTTGAAAGGTGACCTCCTCGGACCTGTAATTGTCCGGTGATTCTTCCTGTGCAGCATGCTTCCGGGGTAGGGATTATTCCTCCAAAGGTTGTGCTGCTTCGCTCAATGCGGTTCCAGTCTATTTCCATTTTTCGGAGGGTTTCCTCATAGATGAGGTTTAACTATTGCCGCCATCCATGAGTACCTTAGTAAGGCTTAAAGTCAGCCCACAATTGGGCCGAGGACCAAAGGCGGCCGGTGCTCGGGCTGTTCGAATTTGGGTTCACATCGGGCATTAAAGGTAATAGCCGTGTCACCCATGGATTGATTGTTGCTACTTGGTAGACTTTGGCAAGGTTATGGAGTGTTCGCTCAAGATGTTATTTGATGCGAAAGTCTCAAGACCGTTAATAATTGTACTGTATTGTTGGGCTGGGATTCTGAAGCTAGAAGCTCTTCGCCACTTTTGGCCACCTGTCGTAGTATCCAACATGCTCGGAGGCTATGAGTTGGAGTGGCGTCGTCTGTGCTATGAATTTTGCAGGGCCCGTTGAGCCATCCCTCCAGTACGGTTCCATGCCCTTTAGGGGTTTTTTGTTTTTTGGTATTTAACCCAGGTGGTTGGTGATAATGCTCCCTTTTATTTCGGACTAGGGCTGTGTTCGGGGCCGGATTATCCCAAAATTTACTTTCGGTTTTCCAAGCACTCTCCATCGCACAGTACTTTTGTACTATGGTTACCAAGTCGGCAAAGCGTGTAATTTCACGACGACTTATGGCGTTTAGGATTCCTTCGTCCGTGCAATTATTGCAGAGGAGTGAGATTGCGTCCTCCTTCCGGCAGTCCATTATCCTATCCATAACCAGGAGGAATCTGGCCCAGTAATGATGTACTGTTTCAGCGGGCTCTTGCCGAATTCGGGATAGATCGCTAATGTTTGGGTGAGCGGGTGGAACTAAATCCGGAACCCCGTCTAATCTAAGACTCGGGGGCCGAGAATTTCCGAACTCGGAAGTTTGGGTTTTGGATGTTATCCATCGAATCCAACCCGCCGCCTGACTTTAAGTTCAGGATTTGATCGTCGTCCGTCCCTCCGCAGGAATCCGGCATGGAGGGGTCGGGAATACGGACGTAGCTAGTCCTTAAGATAGAAGAAGAGTCGCCGCATTGTTCCTCTACCACAGCAACATGGTGGGTAGCCCGAAGAGTTAATCTCTCGCATCGGTTTTAGGCCCGATCTGATCGTAGTCGATGGCGACTCCTGTATGCGGCGATGCGATCCAAGAGCTCGTTTCACGGAGGAGAGCTCAATCGATCTAGCTGCTCGGCAAGTTCCGAAGTTAACACGAAGATTGGTTTCGGCGACCCGAGAAGTCATCGCTTGCTGACGCCGAACCGGTGGTCATAAGAAAACCACCTTGCCGAAGAGTTCCGCCAGCGCCAAGGCTCCTTTGGCGATAATGTCGCCTTTTAAAGACGGATGAGGCATCCTTCCCGACGGTGACGCCACAGAGGAACTCTCAATGAAAGCACCAATGTCGGTGTCAAAACCGCGGATCTCGGTAGGGGGTCCCAATCGCGCGTCTAGGCGGATGGTAACAGGAGACAAGGGACACGATGTTTTTACCCACGTTCGGGCCCTCTCGATGGAGGTAAAACCCTACTCCCGCTTGATTAATATTGATGATATGGGTAGTACAAGAGTAGATCTACCACGAATCGTGAGAGGCTAAACCCTAGAAGCTAGCCTATGGTATGATTGTTGTTCGCCCCACGGACTAAAAACACTCCGGTTTATATAGACACCGGATAGGGTTAGGGTTACACAGAGTCGGTTACAATGGTAGGAGGTCTACATATCAGATTGCCAAGCTTGCCTTCCACGCCAAGGAAAGTCCCATCCGGACACAGGATGAAGTCTTCAATCTTGTATCTTCATAGCCCAGGAGTCCGGCCAACGGTGATAGTTCGGCTATCCGGACACCCCCTAATCCGGGACTCCCTCACATATCCTTAGTCCTTTTTAGGTATTTCAGGATGTTCCTGACCGCTGTCCATTGATCCACTCTAAGATTACTTTGGTACCTCCCTGCTAAACTAATAGCAAGGCACACATCAGGTCTGGTACACAGCATTGCGTACATGATAGAGCCTATGGCTGAAGCATAGGGATTTTCTCTCTATCTTCTGCAGTGGTCGGGCATTGAGTCTAACTCAACTTCACACCTTGTAACACAGGCAAGAACCCTTTCTTTGCTTGATCCATTTTGAACTTCTTCAAAACTTTATCAAGGTATGTACTTTGTGAAAGTCCAATCAAGCTCTTGATCTATCTCTATAGATCCTGATGCCCAATATATAAGCAGCTTCACCGAGGTCTTTCATTGAAAAACTTCTATTCAAGTATCCTTTTATGCTATCCAAAAATTCTATATCATTTCCAATCAACAATATGTCATCCACATATAATATTAGAAATGCTACAGAGCTCCCACTCACTTTCTTGTAAGTACAGGCTTCTCCAAAAGTCTGTATAAAACCATATGCTTTGATGACACTATCAAAATGTTTATTCCAACTCCGAGATGCTTGCACCAGTCCATAGATGGATCACTGAGCTTGCACACTTTGTTAGCATCCTTTGGATCGATAAAACCTTCAGGTAGCATCATATACAACTCTTCTTACATAAATCCATTCAGGAATGCAGTCTTTACATCCATTTGCCAAATTTCATAATCATAAAATGCAGCAATTGCTAACATGATTCAGACGGACTTAAGCATCGCTACGAGTGAGAAAGTCTCATCGTAGTCAATTCCTTGAACTTGTCGAAAACCTTTCGCAACAAGTCGAGCTTTGTAGATGAATATTACCACAAAGATCAAGATTCTTCTTGAAGATCCATTTATTCTCGATGGCTTGCCGATCATTGGGCAAGTCAACCAAAGTCCACACTTTGTTCTCATACATGGATCCTATCTCATATTTCATGGCCGCAAGCCATTTCGTGAAATCTGGGCTCATCATCGCTTCCTCATAGTTCGTAGGTTAGTCATGTTCAAGTAACATGACCTCCAGAATAGGATTACCGTACCACTCTGGTGCGGATCTTTATCTGGTTGACCTACGTGGTTTGGTAGTAACTTGATCTGAAGTTTCATGATCATTATCATTAGCTTCCTCACTAATTGGTGTAGGAGTCACAGGAACAGATTTCTGTGATGAACTACTTTCCAATAAGGGAGCAGGTACTGTTACCTCATCAAGTTCTACTTTCCTCCCACTCACTTCTTTCGAGAGAAACTCCTTCTCTAGAAAGGATCCATTCTTAGCAACAAATGTCTTGCCTTCGGATCTGTGATAGAAGGTGTACCCAACAGTTTCCTTTGGTATCCTATGAAGACACATTTCTCCGATTTAGCTTTGAGCCTATCAGCTTGAAGCTTTTTCACATAAGCATCACAGCCCCAAACTTTAAGAAACGACAACTTTGGTTTCTTACCAAACCATAGTTCATAAGGCGTCGTCTCAACGGATTTAGATGGTGCCCTATTTAACGTGAATGCAGCCGTCTCTAAAGCATAACCCCAAAACGATAGCGGTAAATCAGTAAGAGACATCATAGATCGCACAATATCTAATAAAGTGCAGTTACGATGTTCGGACACACCATTACGCTGTGGTGTTCCGGGTGGCATGAGTTGCGAAACTATTCCTCATTGTTTCAAATGAAGACCAAACTCGTAACTCAAATATTCTCCTCCACGATCAGATCGTAGAATCTCTATTTTCTTGTTACGATGATTTTCCACTTCACTCTGAAATTCTTTGAACTTTTAAAATGTTTCAGACTTATGTTTCATTAAGTAGATATACCCATATCTGCTTAAATCATCTGTGAAGGTGATAAAATAACGATACCCGCCTCGAGCCTCAATATTCATCGGACCACATACATCATTATGTATGATTTCCAACAAATCTGTTGCTCGCTCAATTGTTCCGGAGAACAGAGTTTTAGTCATCTTGCCCATGAGGCATGGTTCGCAAGTACCAAGTGATTCATAATCAAGTGATTCCAAAAGTCCATCAGAATAGAGTTTCTTCATGCGCTTTACACCAATATGACCCAAACGGCAGTGCCACAAATAAGTTGCACTATCATTAACAACTCTGCATCTTTTGGCTTCAATATTATGAATATGTGTCACTACTATCGAGATTCAATAAAAATATACCACTCTTCATGGGTGCACGACCATAAAAGATATTACTCATATAAATAGAACAACCATTGTTCTCAGACTTAAATGAATAGCTGTCTCGCATCAAACAAGATCCAGATATAATGTTCATGCTCAACGCTGGCACCAAATAACAATTATTCAGGTCTAAAACTAATCCCGAAGGTAGATGTAGAGGTAGCGTGCCGATCGCGATCACATCGACTTTGGAACCATTTCCCACGCGCATCATCACCTCGTCCTTAGCCAATCTTCGCTTAATCTGTAGTCCCTATTTCGAGTTGCAAATATTAGCAACAGAACTAGTATCAAATACCCAGGCACTACTTCGAGCATTACTAAGGTACACATCAATAACATGTATATCACATATACCTTTGTTCACCTTGCCATCCTTCTTATCCGCCAAATACTTGGGGCAGTTCCGCTTCCAGTGACTAGTCCCATTGTAGTAGAAGCACTTAGTCTCAGGCTTAGGTCCAGACTTGGGCTTCTTCACTTGAGCAGCAACTTGCTTGCCATTCTTCTTGAAGTTCCCATTCTTCCCTTTACCCTTTTTCTTGAAACTGGTGGTCTTGTTAACCATCAACACTTGATGCTCCTTTTTGATTTCTACCTCCGCAGCCTTTAGCATCATGAAGAGCTCGGGAATTGTGTTGTTCATCCCTTGCATATTATAGTTCATCACGAAGCTCTTGTAACTTGGTGGCGGTGATTGAAGAATTCTATCAGTGACACTACCATCCGGAAGATTAACTCCCAATTGAATCATGTGATTGTAGTACCCAAACATTCTGAGTATATGTTCATTGACGAAACTATTCTCCTCCATTTTGCAGTTGTAGAACTTATTGGAGACTTCATATCTCTCAATCCGGGCATTTGCTTGAAATATTAACTTCAACTCCTGGTACATCTCATATGCTCCATGACGTTCAAAAACGCCGTTGAAGTCCCGGTTCTAAGTCGTAAAGCATGGCACAATCGAACTATCGAGTAGTCATCAACACGCTACCGCCAGCATTCACAATGTCTGCAGCTGTTGCTGCTGGTGGTACCTAGCGGTGCTTCGAGGACGTAATTCTTCTGTGTGCAGCAATGAGGATAATCCTCAAGTTACAGACCCAGTCCGTGTAATTGCTACCATCATCTTTCAACTTAGCTTTCTCTTGAATGCATTAAAATTCAACGGAACAACAGCACGGGCCATCTATCTACAACAACATAGACATGCAAAATACTATCAGGTACTAAGTTCATGATAAATTAAAGTTCAATTAATCAAATTACCTAAGAACTCCCACTTAGATAGACATTCCTCTAATCATCTAAGCGATCACGTGATCCATATCAACTAAACCATGTCCGATCATCACGTGAGATGGAGCAGTTTTCAATGGTGAACATCACTATGTTGATCATATCTACTATTTCATTCACGCTCGACCTTTCGGTCTCAGTGTTCCGAGGCCATATCTTCATATGCTAGGCTCGTCAAGTTTAACCCAAGTATTCTGCGTGTGCAAAACTGGCTTGCGCCCATTGTATGTGAACGTAGAGCTTATCACACCCGATCATCAAGTGGTGTCTCAAAGACGATTTAACTTTCGCAACGGTGCATACTCGTGGAGAACACTTATACCTTGAAATTTAGTGAGAGATCATCTTATAATGCTACCGTCGATCTAAGCATAATAAGATGCATAAAGCATAAACATCACATGCAATCAATATAAGTGATATGATATGGCCATCATCATCTTGTGCCTTTGATCTCCATATCCAAAGCACCATCATGATCACAATCGTCACCGGCGCGACACCTTGATCTCCATCGTAGCATCGTTGTCGTCTCGCCAACTATTGCTTCTACGACTATCGCTACCGCTTAGTGATAAAGTAAAGCAATTACATGGCGATTGCATTTCATACAATAAAGCGACAACCATATGGCTCCTGCCAGTTGCCGATAACTTTGTTACAAAACATGATCATCTCATACAATAAAATTTAGCATCATATCTTGACCATATCACATCACAACATGCCCTGCAAAAACAAGTTAGACGTCCTCTACTTTGTGGTTGCAAGTTTTACGTGGCTGCTACGGGCTGAGCAAGAACCATTCTTACCTACGCATCAAAACCACAATGATATTTCGTCAAGTTAGTGTTGTTTTAACCTTCAACAAGGACCGGGCGTAGCCACACTCGATTCAGCTAAAGTTGGAGAAACTGACACCCGCCAGCCACCTATGTGCGAAGCACGTCGGTAGAACCAGTCTCGCGTAAGCGTACGCGTAATGTCGGTCCGGGCCGCTTCATCCAACAATATCGCCGAATCAAAGTATGACATGTTGGTAAGCAGTATGACTTGTATCGCCCACAACTCACTTGTGTTCTACTTGTGCATATAACATCTACGCATAAACCTGGCTCGGATGCCACTGTTGGGGAACGTAGTAATTTCAAAAAAATTCCTACACACGCGCTAGATCATGGTGATGCACAAGAACGAGCGGGAGTGTATCTTCATACCCTTGAAGATCGCTAAGTCAAGCGCTTATCAACGCAGTTGATGTAGTCGTGACACCTTCACGATCCGCCTCGATCAAGTATCAACGTTCGCACCTCCGCGTTCAGCACACGTTCAGCTCGATGACGTCCTTGCCTTCTTGATCCAGCAAGACGGGCGAAGTAGTAGATGAGTTCCGGCAGCACGACGACGTGGTGACGGTGTTGGTGAAGAACAATCTCTGCAGGGCTTCGCTAAGCACTACAAAAACAATGACGGAGGATAAACTAGAGGGGACGGGGTTGCCGGCACACGGCTTAGTTTTTCTTGATGTGTCTTTGATGCTAGCCCTACACCTCTATTTGTATATCGAGTCTTGGGGTCGAAACTTGGAGTAAAAGCCTCCCCAAAGTCGGTTTCACCCGAAAGGCAAGAGTCCTTCTCGGACTGAAGGGCCAGACGCCAAGGATCCCGGTGTCTGGCCCCTGGACTCCACAAAACTTCTTTTTGCGCTATCCAAAAACCTTGTGGGCTTTCCCCTTTGGCCCAAATAAAGTGTTCTCGGACCCAAACATTTCGGGAAACATCCGGAACCCCTTCCGGTGAATTCAGGAACCCTTCCGAAGACCAAACACTATTATCCCATATATCAATCTTTATCTCCGGACCATTCTGGAGATTCTCGTCATGTCCGTGATCATATCCGGGACTCCGAACAACATTCGTCACCAACATACATAACTCATATAATACTATATCACAATGAGCGTTGTTGCGGACCCTTACGGGTTCGAGAACTATGTAGACATGACCGAGACACCTCTCTCGTCAATAACCAATAGCGGAACCTGGATGCCCATATTGGCTCCTACATATTCTACTTAAGATATTTATCGGTCGAACCGCATAACAACATACGTTGTTCCCTTTGTCATCGGTATGTTACTTGCCCGATATTCGATCATCGGTATCTCAATACCTAGTTCAATCTTGTTACCGGCAAGTCTCTTTACTCGTTCCGTAATACATCATCCCACAACTAACTCATTAGTCACATTGCTTGCAAGGCTTATAGTGATGTGCATTACCGATAGGGCCCAGAGATACCTCTCCGACAATTGAAGTGACAAATCCTAATCTTGATCTACGCCAACTCAACAAGTACCATCGGAGACACCTGTAGAGCACCTTTATATTCACCCAGTTACATTGTGACGTTTGGTAGCACAAAATGTGTTCCTCCGGTATTCGGGAGTTGCATAATCTCATAGTCATAGGAACATGTATAAGTCATGTAGAAAGCAATAGCAACATACTAAACGATCAAGTGCTAAGCTAACGGAATGGGTCAAGTCAATCACATCATTCTCTAATGATGTGATCCTGTTAATCAAATGACATCTCATGTCTATGGCTAGGAAACTTAACCATCTTTGATTCAACAAGCTAGTCAAGTAGAGGCATACTAGTGACATTCTATTTGTCTATATATTCACACATGTACTAAGGTTCCGGTTAATACAATTCTAGCATGAATAATAAACATTCATCATGATATAAGAAAATATAAATAACAACTTTATTATTGCCTCTAGGGCATATTTCCTTCAATCATCGGGCACATCGTCTGGTTCCTTTTGATCTTCAGCTTCCCCCGATGCAGCATCACTGTATTCAGGGGCACATAGTTGTCATCACCCTCTTCTTCTTCGTTATCTTCCATCATAACTCCTCTTTCTTCGTGCTTGGGCCAAACATTATAGTGTGGCATGAAACCCTTATAAAGCAGGTGGATGTGAAAGGTTTTCGAGTCAGAGTAAGACCTCGTATTCCCACATATAGGGCATGAGCAACACATAAAACCATTCTGCTTGTTTGCCTCAGCCACTGCAAGAAAATTATTCACGCCCTTAATGTCCTCGGAGGTGCTTCTATTACCGTACATCCATTGTCGGTTCATCTGCGTACATCATGAATAGATAAGTGACCAAATTAATAAAAGTTCATCATCACACTAAAACCAAATTACATACATAGTTCTCATTGAATAACGTATGGCTCTCCAGAGCATCTAATTAAACCATATATTGAAACTATGTAAAACATTTCAATGCAACAACAAATGTGATCATAATCGCAACTAAGGTAACAATTGATCCAACGACATAATGATATCAAGCCTCAGTATGAATGGCATGTTTTTTAATCTTTCTAATCTTCAAGCGCATTGCATCCATCTTGATCTTGTGATTATCGACGACATCTGCAACATGCAACTCCAATATCATCTTCTCTTCCTCAAATTTTTTTAATTTTTCCTTCAAGTGTTTTCTTCTTCAACTGAATTTAACCTCTCGACAATAGGGTCGGTTGGAACTTCCGGTTCACATACCTCCTTGATAAAAAAATCTATGTCACGTTGGTCGGCATAATTGTCATAAACACTAAATGAACCAAATGGTTATAAAAAATAATATATACCACATCCGAATCATAGACAGGACGAGGGCCGATGGAGGCGGATACCAAAACCATCGCACTATATAATAACAAACAATAATAAAAGTAAGAAAATTACACAAGTATCTATCTAAATCATACAAGTAAAAACTTTTTTCTATTAGAAAGAAGATAAGATCAAGAGGTTCACCACGGTGGTGCCGGCGACGAGATCGACGCGGGCGATCGACGGCGGTGAGGACGGGGACGAGACAGGACGGACCGCCAAATCTAGACAAACCTATAGGAAAATGAACTTTGGACAAGGAGCTTCGAGAGGAGAAAGCTTAAGTGTGGCTCGGGCATTTCATTGAACACCTCATGTGCATAGGAGGTGAGCTCGAGCACCGCAAAGCTCTCCCACGGCCGGCCAAAAAAACAGAGCACTCCACTGCTCTTCTCGCGGGCAAGGGGGTATATATAGGCATCTCATTGGTCCCGGTTCATGGCTGGAACCGGGACTAAAGGACCACATTTGGTCCCAGTTCTAGCCACGAACAGGGACTAAAGGTTGTGGGCCAGGAGCGAGGCCCATTCGTTCCGGTCCGTGTCTGGAACCGGGACCGGAGAGGCCAGACGAACCGGGACCAATCACTAGTAGAAAAAGGGCCTTTTGTCTCGGTTCGTAAGGGCCTTCTGTCCCGGTTTTGGAACCGGGACTAAAAGGTCGTTACTAATGCCCTTGGCCTTTAGTCCCGGTTCTTACACGAACCGGGACAGATGGGCCTCCACGTGGCCGCTTCGCCAGCCTGTGGCTTTGGTCCGGTTGGTGACACCAACCGGGACCAATAGGCATCCACGCCAGCGTCGGCCGGAGCTGAGGGTTTTTTTTTTGAAAGGGCTGATTTAGGGGTTTTGGGGGTTAATTTAGGTTGTTATTAGCTAGCTAATAGAGAGAAGTGCCCTCTCTTATATATCTCCATGCCTGGTTTACCAATGCTACTGCTATGCCTAACGTTAACATGGCTTAGATTGAAGTGAAGGCAACATGTGGTGCATGTCGAAAGTAACACTAATCCTAACTTGATCAAGTTTGGATTGTACTACTTTCGACATGCACCACATGCATGTTGCCTTCACTTCAATCCAATCCATGTTCATTTCACCCACTCGCATCATGCATCGTCATATATAATAACAAGTCCTACTAATTAATCATCACCATACAACTTCTACTCATTATTAATAACAAGTCATACGATCATCATCCTCATAGTAATCGAACCAACCCTACTTAATTGTTATTAGCACATGATCACCAGTATGAGGTATAAATACCCTCTTTAGGTAAAATAGCATAAAACAATATAGACCCTGACTCTCCATTATGGAGAATGGAGATCATCCTGTCTCCAATTCTTGCGCTTCGCTTCCTTTTGCTTCCAAGAACCTCCTTACGACTGTCCATACATTTTTTCTATTCTTTGATTGTCATGTCTCCACTTCTTTTATCAATCCGGTATGGACGACCTGGTTGTATGTTCAAAACATCAAGGCGACCGTCCGTATACATAAGATGAGGCACACAATCATTCGGGATTATCTGTTGAAAAACATAGTAATAACTTCGAAGTTAGCAATGATGTACTAGTTTTAGAAGTATGCAAAAGATGCACGGATGTCGTAATAGTAAAAAATCTTACCAGGGTATCTCCATGGTAGTTATCAGAGTTCAACACGTGCACGAGTGGCACGTATTGACCATAATGTTGAGGAGTTCGATTGTAGATATTGTAATTCTCAAGATCAGTAGAAAATGCGATCAGATGATTTTTCTCCTTATAAGTTAATTCGGAGCCATCGGTGTAGTGGGTTTTGTCTACCATCTTCCGCACGTTCTTTGAAGAATGAAAATAATCTGTCAATGGAAATAAGCTGTCAACTATTTTAAAATAAACAATATAAATTACTTAATAACTATGTTTGAGAAGCTCACATAGGGGAAGAATTGGAAGCGTATCAACAAGGACCCAAATGTCCATATTGTCCTGCTCGATTTTAGGATCACCAAGATCCATGGTGGCAAGCATACCCTCATCAAAACCATACATCTTGCAAAGTGCTTCCCAATTTTTGCAACCAAAATGGGTTACACTCTCAGAATTGTACAACTTTACTTCAAAATCCACACCATGATGGGTCCTTAGGTGAATTTTCTTTGTTTCCATACTTTCATGGTCGTCAAAACCCATCCTCTCCAAGACATAGTGTCTTGCATAGCATGGGATAAGCTAGTCGAACTGGAAAAGATGAAAATTAGACGTTAAAATAGTTGAAGTCGTGCTTAATTACGAAAAAAAAACTATTGTCGCTGCTATGCGTACCATTTCAACATCGAAGGTCTCCTCGAGCTTAATGCTGAAGCGCCCGATCTTCGCCCAGCTCAAGGAACTCGTCAGACATACCTCGGTCGTCGTGGCACCAGTTGCACTCCCAGGCGGTTTTCGCCCCGAGAGTAACGACGCCTTCCTATGTTCATAATTCAAATATTAAACTTGTACAATTAAATATATGTACTAAAAAACTCTCAGCTCATGTGGTATACATATTCGACCGTCGGTGATTGTAGCTCCTCCTTTCATTCCCGAGTGCATTACACCAAATTGTCTAGCACACAGGAATGAAGGAGAAGCTACCCCCACGACAACAAATGGGATTCTTCGGCCCTCTCATATAGGTGGAGACTCGACAGACTTAAAGTCAACCCGACGACTCATATTATAGGACTCATATTGACATGGAGATTTGGCTGGTCTCACCACGAGGTCGGAGGTGGGTCGGTGACGGGGACGACGGCGCGGATAATGGAGGGGGCTCCTAGATTTCTGCATAGTGCTCTCCAATTTTAGCATTCAAAGTAGGAGTACTTTTCCAATTTGAGCATTCAATAAGCAAAACCAAATCAGAAAATAAAGTAGTATTCAAATTAGCATGCATTCAATTATAAGCAAAAAGTACATCATCTCTTGTGTCCGTCCATTACATCGTCGAATATTATCACTAATACTCCTCTAATACTATCATACATATAGCATCGCTAATACAGCTAGAACCATAGCGCTGACGGGTATCGTCATAGGCGGTGGACACCCAAAGAGAAGGAACCATCACAGGATCATAGCTCCACCGAGATCCCTGAAGAACCTGCTGTGTATTGTCGAACATGCCCTCCAACGCAACCATGTAGCGACGGACGTGCTCGTCCTCCTCGCTGACATGGTGACGTACCACCTCCACGGTGTCCGGAAGCCTCGGCACCGTCACTGGCCCACACGACCGGCACCAAACAAGGATCGGGTCAACAACGGGCTGGCTCCTCACCAACCTATGCCCCCGGAAGTTAGCACCTACCAATACCAGCCCGGCGGAGCCCAGTCCCGGACATGGCCCCTCTGATCAAGCCGGCCTCCTCCGCCGAGTCGACGACAAGGATGCGGGATAGGCACCGTCGACGTCGATGCGAGATTAATTGCTTGAACTAAAAAAATAAACTAGTTCTATTAATTTTCTTGCTAAAATAAAGTAGTTTTATTAAATCAACTAGTTCAACTAGTAAGCACTTACTATAAATAAATAAAATAAAGTAGTTCTTACTAAAAATAAACTACTTCTATATATAGTAAAATTTAATAAAGTAGTTTTATTAATTAATCAACTAGTTCAACTACTAAGTACTTACTATAAATAAATAAAATAAAGTAGTTCTTACTAAAAATAAACTACTTCTATATATAGTAAAATTTAATAAAGTAGTTTTATTAAATCAACTAGTTCAACTACTAAGCACTAACCTAAAATCGATATCTACTAATAATTAACCTAAAAAAATTAATACATATATGAAAAAAACATATATAAACGAAAAAATGCTATGAACATTATATTCATATGTACATACCACATCCATACATATATATACATTATATATATGAAAAAATGCAATGAACAAAAAAGTAATACAAATTATATGAAAAATGAACAGAGCTGAACAGGCAGTGGCGGCTCACATCGAGCGTGGAGGGCGGCGTGAAGCGGAGGCGGCTAATGGCGTGGTGGCGGAGGGGCGGCGGGCAAGGGCCGGGGTGGAAAGCGATGGCGACGGTGATGAGCGACACGGCTCGAAGGGCGCGCGGCAGAGGGCGACGACGATGGAGGAGGGGGGCGGAGGTGACGGGCGACGGTGTGGGCTCGGGGGCACGGGCGACGGCGACGGCGACGGCGGTGGGGTAGCCTGGCGGCGTGGATCGAGCTCGCGGTGTCGTCGGGCGGGGGAAAACTAGCGATGGAAATCTAAAAATTTCCTAAGTGCTGGCTTATATAGAAAAGGCTTTGGTCCCGGTCCGTCGCATAAACCGGGACCAATGCCGCCTTTAGTCCTGGTTGGTAGCACCAACCGGGACCAAAGGCCTCTTTTCAGCAGCCCAAAGCGCGGGAAGCAGAGGGCTTTGGTCCCAGTTGGTGGCACCAACCGGGACTAAAGGGTGAGCATTGGTACCGGTTGGTGCCACGAACCGGACCAAAGGTATGCATTGGTCCCGGTTCGTGGCACCAATCGGGACCAATGTCTTTACTACCAAAGCATGGTCTGCGGTGGGATGTTTAGTCCCACCTCGCTAGCCGAGGAGCGGCACGACCGGTTTATAAGCCCTGCCTCGCCAGCTCCGTTGAGCTCCTCTAAAATGCAGGGCTCTGGGCCTAAACTCGCACTACTATGCATGTGGGCCTGCTGGGCCTTCTGCGGGCCTGAATCCTGGCCCATGCATGGGTTTCTAGTCGTATTCAGGCCGTGGTGGCCTAGTAGGTGGCATTTTTTTAATTTTTTCCCAATTTTTTTATTTTTATTTTTTGCTTTATTTATTTTATTTTGTTTCTACTTACAACAAAATACTTACTGTTGCTATTTTATTAGTTTCAGGAAAATTCCTTTTGCTTATAATGTTTTGAACAGAAAATACTTTGTTACTTTTAGGTCCATAAATTTTATTTATGTTACCAAAGTTTATTTTATTTTATTTTATTTTGTTTCTACTTATACATTTTATTCAAGTTTATTTTATTTTCAACACTTTCTGACTTCATTTGTTATTTTTCATGCATTTATTGATTATTTTGAGCTATAAGACCCTGAAATCGAAAAGCATTTCAAATCAACTCTGAAAAGGTTGGAAGTTGGCATGGTATCATCATTTCATCCACATAGCATGTGCAAGAAAGTTGAGAGGGTTACGGCAAAAACTGGATGCACTTCATGTACAAAACGGACAATCTTTTTCAAGTATCGATTTCAGACGGAAACTTGTCTGCATTACAACAGGCATTTCAAATGAACTACTTAAAAGGTTGAAAGTTGGCATGGTATCATCATAATAGTTGTGGAGAAAGTCTTCACTTTTTCTTTGCTTGTGTCCTTTCCTTATTGCGCCGTAACCATGGATAATCTTCATCATTTATCGGGATGCTTGGGTCAGCCTTGACTTTGAAGGGAGGAATTTCATGAAACTTTTCATAATCTTCGGACATGTCTGTCTTGCCCTCTATCGGTGTCAAAACCGGTGGATCTCGGGTAGGGGGTCCCGATCTGTGCGTCTTAGGCTAATGGTAACAGGAAGCAAGGGACACAATGTTTACCCAGGTTCGGGCCCTCTCGATGGAGGTAAAACCCTACTTCCTGCTTGATTAATATTGAAGATATGAGTAATACAAGAGTAGATCTACCATAAGATCGTAGAGGCTAAACCCTAAGAGCTAGCCTATGACGGTATGATCGTAATTGTAATCGGCCTTCTAAGGACCATCCTCTCCGGTTTATATAGACACCGGAGAGGGCTAGGGTTTACATGGAGTCGGTTAAAAGGAAGGAAATACAATATCCGGATCACCAAGCTTGTCTTCCACGCAAAGGAGAGTCCCATCCAGACACGGGCCGAAGTCTTGAGTCTTGTATCTTCACGCTTCGATGGTCCGGACGATGTATATAGTCCGGCTGTCCGGATACCCCCTAATCCAGGACTCCCTCAGTAGCCCCTGAACCAGGCTTCAATGACGATGAGTCCCGCGCGCAGTCATGTCTTCGGCATTGCAAGGCGGGTTCCTTCTCCGAATACTCCAAGGTTATTATTGAACACGTAGACCGTGTCCGGATCTGCAAAATGATCTTCACATTCCACCGTAGAGAGAATGATACTTCAGCTGACAACTTTTTAGACGACGTGATATGCCATTACAGCCAGGTCATTATTCAAACTGTTTTTCCATAACCAGCCACAGCGTGCATTGTGAGGCGGTTTCCTTGACACGTCTTGTCAAAGCAGAGATCATGTCCCCTTATCACGGGATTCTCATCAATACGGGTACGGGTAATCCCCCCGTGCCATCAATGAGCGGGCAGGTCATTCCAACTCCAGGACCCCATGAGAGGGTCGTGTTTCTTGCCCACTTCGTCCGTGGACTGGCGTTTCCACTCCACCCCTTCGTCCGCGGGCTCATGTTCTACTACGGGCTAGATTTCCATGATCTAGCCCTGAACTTCGTCCTCAACATCTCGGCGTTCATCGTCGTATGCGAGGCTTTCCTCCACATCAAGCCTCATTTCGGCTTGTGGCTGCAAACCTTCTGCGTGAAGCCGAAGATCATGAGCGGCCAGCAAGCGGAGTGCGGAGGAGCCATGGTGGGCAAAATGCCTAACGTCACCTGGCTTGACGGCTCCTTTGCGGAAACCGTGAAGGGGTGGCAGTCGGGGTGGGTCTACATCACCGAGTCGCGCGACGCCAACTGGGTGGCGGCCCCTGAGTTCCGATCTGGAACCCCTATGCGGCTCACCTCCTGGGAACAGAAGGGCCTGTTATGGGGCGAATCTACAGAGCTGACTGGACTCATCAACTGCATCAAGGGCATGAAGGACTAGAACATCAAGCATGTCAACGTGATCCAGGTCATGCTCGTTTGCCAGATTCTGCTGTGCCAAAGGCGGGCATTCAATCTGTGGGAGTTCGTCCCGGCCGAACACCAGACGCTTCAGAGGCTCTACGGCATGAAGCACAAAAATGCATGGAAGGCGTTGTTCAGGGCCTCTGAAGTACCTCCTCCCATATCCGAGGACCATGGGCTCCACGCCGCACGGCGTCCTATTCAGGTGAGTTCTCAGGCTGCCACCGGATTCGGTTCTTCCCAATACATTCATGGGGAAGCCTTAAGTAATTGTGTATATTTGTGCAGGATTATATGGAGACAGCGGAGCGGATTGACTGTCCGGCTCCGCTACCAGAAAGCCCAGCTAATGATCTTCTGACGAAGATGCTGGTCCCGGCGCCCTATAAGGGGTCGGAGAAGAAGGCCGATAAGAAGGCCCCGGGGACCCGAAAGGGTCTCCGCGTAAGGTTGCGCAAGACTCGTCCGAAGACGACGAGGCGCACTCCTCCCCCGAAGGGGAAGAAGAAGAAGAAGAGGAGGCCGCCCCATCCGAAAAGGACGAGGGGCCTGAGAAGGCGGACCAGGGGACCAGGAGAGGCCCCCGTCGCAAGGCCGTCATACCCCTGTCGTCTGATGATGACGAGGCAGATTCCTCCCGCGGAAGCGGGGGAAATCAAGAAGAAACTCCACCTCCCCATACTGGGGGGGAGAAGAAGAGGAAGGCCGCCCCGGTGGGGGAGACTGGGACGTCCAAGAAGGGAAAGGTTTCCCTTCCGGACTACTCCGCCACCACCGCCGATAGCGAGGAAGGGTGGCTGCCTAGGAAGAAGCCTTTAGAGCAATCGTAAGTATCCGCACTCCATGGTAATTTTGCTTCATAATTTTGTTATAATGCCGAACTTGTATGCAGTCCGGCCAGGGCCCATCCCGAGGTATCGTCTTCGGACGGGTCCTTGAGTGAGTCAGCAATGAACTCACTCCCGACGGTCACATCTCCTCGGCCTACGGATGACACGGAGGTGTTGTCCCAAAGGCTCCCAGAGATGGGGGAGGTGGCCCTGGAGGCGCCTCAAGGCGGCATTCCAGACGTCGGACTCGGGGTTCAAGATCCCCGCGGATCGTGTTGATGAGAGCCACGGTAAGCCAGGCTCTTAGCCGAACACTGTTCCGGAGCCTTCAGTGGTTCCGGACTCAAGCGGGCAGCCCCTCGTTAGGGAGGGAGGGCCATCTATATCGAGGACTTCCGTTGCGCCGGAGGCGCCGGATTGTCTGCTGGAAGCGCTTCGCGGCGCTTCCCTAGATGAAGAGCACCGTACTCTTATGAGTGCGGTGATTCAGAAGGTTTCGTCCGCCAAGAGCGGACTAACCGAAGCCTGCACCAGCCTCTAGACAGGCTTTGAGGTAAGTAAAAATGTGTGAAATTACCACCCGATAGGTAGTAGCCCCTGGTACTCTGTTTGGTGTTCGGAAGGAAAAACCAAACGGAGGGTCAATTATAATCCGCAGGAGTCTAACAATAAGTTTCAATGTAATAAACAGGTTGTGCTGCTGGCCGCTGCTGTCCGTACGGCCGAAATTGCCGGCCTAAAGCAGGACTTGGAGCGGGCACAGGGAGAGCTCGGCCTGACGAGGAGGCAGCTTGAGGAGAGCAAAGGTGAATGATTCCCCTCTCTCATATAATGATAGATAAAATTGGTAATTCTAACGACGAAGCATCGTGATTTGACAACAGAGACCACCATCGAAGTGGCGTCTCTTGATTATTGAGTCCCTTCCAAGCGTGCCTTTTTCAGTTAGTCTCCCCTCATACCGCGATTTAGGGAGACCTATCTTCTTAAGGTCAGGAATGAAGTCAACACAAAACCCAATGACATCCTCTGTTTGATGGCCCGTGGAGATGCTTCCTTCTGTCCTAGCACGGTTACAGACATATTTCTTTAGGACTGCCATGAACCTCTCAAAGGAGTACATATTGTGTAGAAATATGGGGCCCAGAATGACAATCTCGTCAACTAGATGAACTAGGACGTGCGTCATGATATTGAAGAAGGATGGTGGGAACACTAGCTCGAAACTGACAAGACATTGCACCACATCACTCCTTAGCCTTGGTATGATTTCTGGATCGATCACCTTCGAGAGATTGCATTGAGGAATGCACATAGCTTCACAATGGCTAATCGGACGCTTTTCCGTAGAAGCCCCTCAATGCGACCGGAAGAAGTTGCGTCATAATCACGTGGCAGTCATGAGACTTTAGGTTCTGGAACTTTTTCTTTGGCATATTTATTATTCCATTTATATTCGACGAGAAGCCAGTCGGGACCTTCATACTAAGCAGGCATTCAAAGAAGATTTCCTTCTCTTCTTTGGTAGGAGCGTAGCTGGCATGACCTTCGTACTGCTTTCGAGGCATGCCGTCTTTTTCGTGCAAACGTTGCAGGTCCTCCCGTGCCTCAGCTGTATCTTTTGTTTTCTCATACACGCCCTAGAAGCCTAGAAGGTTCACGCAAAGGTTCTTCGTCACGTGCATCACGTTGATCGAAGAGCGGACCTCTAGGTCTTTCCAGTAGGGTAGGTCCCAAAATATAGATTTCTTCTTCCACATGGGTGCGTGTCCCCCAGCATCACTCGGAACAGCTAGCCCGCCGGGACCCTTTTAAAACATTACGTGTAAAGATCATTGACCATAGCAAGTACGTGATCACCAGTACGCATGGCGGGCTTCTTCCGGTGATCTGCCACGCCTTTGAAATGCTTGGCTTTCTTTCGACATTGATGGTTGGTCGGAAGAAATCGATGATGGCCCAGGTACACATTCTTCCTGCATTTGTCGAGGTATATACTTTGGGTGTCAGCTAAACAGTGCGTGCATGCGTGGTATCCCTTGTTTGTCTGTCCTGAAAGGTTACTGAGAGCGGGCCAATCATTGATGGTTACAAACAGCAACTCGTGCAGGTTAAATTCCTCCTGTCTGTGCTCATCCCACGCACGTACACCATTTCCATTCCACAGCTGTAAAAGTTCTTCAAGTAATGGCCTTAGGTACACGTCAATGTCGTTGCCCGGTTGCTTAGGGCCTTGGATGAGAACTGGCATCATAATGAACTTCCGCTTCATGCACATCCAAGGAGGAAGGTATACATACATACAGTCACGGGCCAGGTGCTGTGATTGCTGCTCTGATCCCCGAAAGGATTAATGCCATCCACGCTTAAACCAAACCATATGTTCCTTGGGTCACGTGCAAACTCAGCCCAGTACTCTGTCTTGATTTTTCTCCCATCGTGACTCGTCAATGTACGCTCTCAACTTCCCGTCTTTCTTACGGTCCTCACTGTGCCATCGCATCAACTTGGCATGCTCTTTGTTTCTGAATAGTCGTTTCAACCGTGGTATTATAGGAGCATACCACGTCACCTTCGCAGGAACTCTCTTCCTGCGGGACTCGCCGTCAACATCACCAGGGTCATCTCGTCTGATCTTATACCGCAATGCACCGCATACCGGGCATGCGTTCAAATCCTTGTATGCACCGCGGTAGAGGATGCAATCATTAGGGCATGCATGTATCTTCTGCACCTCCAATCCTAGAGGGCATACGACCTTCTTTGTTGCGTACGTACTGTCGGGCAATTCGTTATCCTTTGGAAGCTTCTTCTTAAATATTTTCAGTAGCTTCTCAAATCCTTTGTCAGGCACAGCTCTGCCTTCCACTGCAGTAATTCCAGTACGGTACCCAGCTTTGTGTTGCCATATTCGCAATTGGGGTACAACCCTTTTTTGTGATCGTCTAACATGCGATCGAACTTCAGCTTCTCCTTTTGACTTTCGTGATTATGCCTTTGCATCGACAATGACCCGGCGGAGATCATCATCATCGGGCACATCGTCTGGTTCCTCTTGATCTTCAGAAGCTTCTCCCGCTGCAAAGATCGGGCACATCGTCTGGTTCCTCTTGATCTTGGCCAGCTCCCCGCTGCAGCATCACCGTATTTAGGGGGCACATAGTTGTCATCGTCCTCTTCTTCTTCGTTGTCTTCCATCATAACCCCTATTTCTCCGTGCCTCGTCCAAACATTATAGTGTGGCATGAAACCCTTGTAAAGCAGGTGGGTGTGAAGGATTTTCCGGTCAGAGTAAGACTTCGTATTCCCACATTTAGGGCATGGACAACACATAAAACCATTCTGCTTGTTTGTCACCATATATCCATTGCCGGTTCATCTGCGTGCATTATATATAATTATGTGTGTCAAAAGTAAGAAAATCAGACAAATATCTATCTAAAGTAAGAAAGTCAGACAAGTATCTATCTAAAGTAAGAAAATCAGAAAGAAGATAAGAACAAGAGGCTCACTGTGGTGGTGCCATGACGAGATCGGCGCGGGCAATCAAAGGCGGTGAAAACAGGGACGGGGCGTGACGGACCGCTAAATCTAGACAAATCTCGGGAAAAATGGAGCTCCGAGGTCGAGATTCGAGAGGAGAAAGCTTAACTAGTGTGGCTCGGGCATTTCATCGAACACCTCATGTGCATAGGAGGTGAGCTAGAGCATCCAAATGCCCTCCCCTCGCCGGCCAAAAAAACAGAGTGCTCTACCGCGGTGATGGGTATATATAGGCAGATTATTTGTCCCGCTTCGTGGCATAAACCGGGTCTAAAGCCCCCCTTCTATACCGGTTCAAGGCACGAACCGGTACCAATGGATGTGGGCCAGGAGTGCGGCCCATTGGTCCCGGTTCGTGCCTAGAACCGGGACAAATGGTTCCAGACGAACCGGGACCAATGCCCACGAGGCCCCGGCCGGCCTCCTGGGCTCATGAACCGGGTCTAATGCCCCACATGGGTCCCGGTTCGTGAAAAACCGGGACTAATGGGCTAGCCAGGCCCGAACCAAAGCCCTGTTTTCTACTAGTGAATGCCCCATCAGGCCCGAACGCCCCCCTGGCCTCACGAACCAGGACCTATGCCTCCATGGGTCCCGGTTCATGACTGAACCGGGATTAATTGGCTTATCTAGACTAAACCAAAGCCCTTTTTTTCTACTAGTGTTTTCCATTTTAGACCGGTTACCATACACAAGTTAAACATACAAATTTGCGACCTTTATAATCACACCAACTTGCACCCGGTGACATAATTAACCCGCAAGGAAGCAATTGATTTTAGCATGGCTTACCGGCTCAGCAGTTCAGCGTGCTGGCAAACTGCGTGAGCTGTCCAACACACCTATTGTGCTAGCTTGGTCGGGATGAAGTTCATGTTTCCGTACTTGCGCTCGTTCTGGCCGTCGGACTCGTTGAAGAAGGCCCCATTCATCGTTCCAAAAAAAAAGGCCCCATTCATCATCACGTCCCCCTGCGACTTCCGTACCCTGTCCTTATACTCGTTGTACGGTGCGTACTCCTGCTTGGTCACCACCTTGGCGTTGCTGTCATCGGGCGCGATGAACCGGTTCCCCTGGCTGAAAATTGCCGCCGATGGCGTACTTCTGTCAGTGCGTGTAGTCGTTGTTCACCACCTGGAGGAAGCCGATCCGGCAACGTGATATCCGCTGTCGATGGTCTCGTTGTTGTTCACGATGAGCTCTGGGGGAGCCTGATCACCATGGACTGCGCGAAGACGATCCACAGGGGCTGGTCCTCGATTATGCCGAACCGGAGCATGCCTTTTTAGGGACAATGAGCTCGTCGTCCCTCGGGTCGGTGACCGCATAGGTCCTGCCACCGGCGCCACCCACGGCGTTTTGGCTGAAGCCGCACGCGCAGGTGGCGAGCCACTGCTGGTCGATGGCCCAGTTGGCACGGCAGCACCAACACCGGTCGATGGGCTTCGTCGCCACGCGCGGGCCAACGTACCTCCTCGCCAGTGACGGCACCGTGGTGCATGTCCCGATTGAAGCGGTTGAGCTCAGCCACAAGGTCGCGCACGTAGGCCACGTGGTTGTACTCGGGGGCCTCCCTCGCCCGCTTCACCTAGTACTCCTCGTCGGCATTGACGTCGTAGGCGTTGTAGGCCGGCAGCGGTGTCTTCTTTATTTGCAAACAGTAGGAATTTCTTATAATTATAAGTAGTTGTCGAGTAATATGATAATGAAAAATATATTTAAGAAAATTTGGACTAAGCTAAGTTCATGTTTTCGATCAGAACATCTCACACTCAAAAACAAAGATTATAACAAAAGTTCAAAATATGTCAGTTTTGAGATTGATTAACATGTGAGACCATGATGAAGAAAATGTGAATAGACATAATTTCCGGACATAATTTCCCAGGTATGTTTCCCGATCGAACTGAAATAAAATTCAGCCACACAATGGGCACACGTCCAACACTAGATAGGTATGTCATCACAGCCCTAAGCAAACAGTCTCATTAATTGCCCTAGCGAGGCAACTAATTTTTTTAAATAATACATTTTTTTATTAATTTTCATAAATATTACGCTGGGTAAATTTTTTTCAAAAATAATACACTGTCAGCCCGCTGCAGGCCGACTGGGCCTAGTCGGCCCACAGCAGGCCGATTGGATTTCAGTCGGCCCACAGCAGGCCGATTGGATTCCAATCGGCCTACAGCTGGCCGACTGGCCCCTGTCGGCCCACTGTGGGCTGATTGGGTCCGACTTGAGCTAATTGGCTCGCTGTGGGCTAATTGTTTTTGCAAAATAAGTAGGTATAAAAAATATATGTTTAAAAAAATGTTAATCATGTAATTAAAAAATATTAAACGTGTATTAAAAAATGTTCCTGATGTATATAAAAAATGTACAATATATATGCAAAAAAGTTGACTAAGAAATATGTTTTAAAAAGTGTTAATCATGTATTTAAAAATTGTTAAATGTGTGTATAAAAATGTTCCTTATCTATACAAAAAATATAGAATGTGTATGAAAAAAAGTTGACACAAAAAAATATGTTTGAAAGAAATGTTAATCATGTATTTGAAAAATGTTCAACGAGTACACAAAAATGTTTTCATGTATTGGAATGAAAGGTTAAACGTGTATAAAAAAATGTTCCAGCTCCGGATCCGGTATGGGAGCACCATGGACCTAAGTATGATTGGTTGCTCTTTTTGTATGGAACTAGAACATATTTTTCAAACATATTTTTTTGGTGTCAACTTTTTTTCATACACATTCTATATTTTTTGTATAGATAAGGAACATTTTTTATACACACATTTAACAATTTTTATCATGTATTTAAAAAAATGTCAACTTTTCAAACATATTTTTTTGGTGTCAACTTTTCTTCATACACATTCTATATTTTTTGTATAAATAAGGAACATTTTTTATACACACATTTAATAATTTTTAAATACATGCTTAACACTTTTTAAACATATCTTTTATGTCAACTTTTTTGCATATATATTGTACATTTTTTGTTTACATCAGGAACATTTTTTTATACACGTTTAACATTTTTATTACATAATTAACTTTTTTTAAATATATATATTTTATGCCTACTTTTTTTGCAAAAACAATTAGCCCACAGTGAGCCAATTAGCTCCAGTCGGCCCACAATGGGCCGACAGGACGAAATCAGCCCACAGTGGGCCGACAGGGGCCAGTCGGCCAGCTGTAGGCCGACTGGAGTCCAATCGGCCTGCTGTGGGCCGACTAGGCCCAGTCGGCCTGTAGCGGGCCGACACTGTATTATTTTTGAAATTTTTTTATCCACCGTAATATTTATGAAAATTAATTAAAAAATGTATTATTTAAAAAAAAATAGCAGTAATTCATGAGGTCCATGCTGACATCTGTTAGAGTTGTGTTGAATATTATATACAAGGTAGGTTATAGTTGGACTCTGAGTTGTATTGTGTTTAGATAGCATATGGAGTCGTGTCCTAATAGGACACTTGTATTCTAGGCCTGTCATATATAGCAGGGGTAGACACACGATGTAGCCTATGCCAACATAATAACACATGAACGCAGGGGAAGCCGGCGGCATGTGCCGGCGTCCAGGGCGAACGGGTGCGGTATTGTAGAGGTGTCATATGAGAAGGAGCGTCCATAGTCAGGCCCCGGGGATATAGCCATATCAATGAACCTCGTTAAAAAATCTCGTTGTCGTGCTTATGTGATTGCTTGGTCCACGGATGATCGACGAAGCGCCTTGAATTTATTCTAACAAATGGTATCATAAGCTAGGTTACGAGGTTGTTTCAGTTGATCTAGAGGCGAAGGTATCGTGGAAGAATTAATCGTCGGTGAGGTCGGAAGAAACGACGCGGTAGAACAACCCGAGTGAATACGTACTAAGAGTCGGCGAGGTCGGGACGTGGCCTACGGCAGCGCGGCAAGGCAGCTGGGCCATGCAGGTGCGGTCCAGCAGGGACGCGTGCAAGGACGGCTGAGCCTAGACTCGAACGGTCGCGGCGTGCAGATTTTCGCGATACGTGGTGCAATGGGAAACAGCAGAAAGGCAACGTGCTGAATGAGAATTTTTTTGAGAAAAAAAAGGAGACCGAGTCTCCACGTATGACACGGAAGAGAGGCGGGTAAATCAACTGGCGAATTAGAAAAATTACCAACGATAGTCCATTGGAAGGCAAGGGCAGAAAGGCAAAGCAAAGGTAGCATCTTGGGGTTGAGCCAAGGGAGTACATCACGTGAAGACCAGCTAGTTTGAATTGCTAGTAGTATGCGGAGGTTCTGTTCGTGTACTTGGGGAATCGCGTGCAAAGCTTAGATATTTTTTCACAAGGTCAGCCGTATAAAGGACCATGGCGCCAATGAATACCAGGTTTGATGTGGAGAAGCTCGACGGGACTCAAAGCTTTCGGTTATGGCAGATAAGGGTGAAAGATATGTTGGCACAACAGTGATGCTTGAAGGAGTTGCAGGAAGTCATGTCAGTTAAGATGGAATTATCAGGTGATGAATGGAGATTCAAGGAAGATGATTCGGGAGTCTCGAGTGTATCATACAGTCAAATGAGTTCGGCTGGGTTGGACTAGGCAGTCCGACGGATCGACGCAAGTCGGTTGGTACAGAAGACGGTGGTGGAATCGGTGACGATGACATAGGTGCGTGATGCTGATAGTGACCGACTTCTGGGCGGGGAAACACGTGGCGCAGGCTTGAGGGCTTGTGTGGATTCGACAAGACTATGGCGCGGGATTGATTCAAGGTGGTGTATACACGGAGCTTGAAGTCGATGAGGCGCGAGGGTGGACTAATCATCTACCATGGAGTCATGTTGAAGGTGAAGCTGGATTACGGGGCTATGCCGTAAGGATCCAGAGAATCAAAGCCTATTCAGCAAGGGAGAAAAAGCGAGAGGCACCCAATTTGGACTGGTGCTCAGTGGTCTGATGGAAGTGTGGAACTCATCATCAGGCGGTGATGATCGATGGTACTCTGCAGTGGGGGTTGAGTGGTGTGGGTTCACGACCCTGGCGACTCGACCTGGCCGGCAGAGGCTCGACACGGTGATATCGGCGAGATGTGCAGTTAGCACGGGGCATGGAGACGGGCCAGGGCTCTGGTGGTCATACATGTGGTGAGACAACTTTGACTTGGGAGGACAACTAGCAACGGTGAAATTCTTTCAAGTTTCAGACAGACGGTCAAGGAAGAGCGGTGATGTTGAGTTGTGGTAACTCTTATATGTGACACCCAATATGTGAGTTGTTCACTTTCACGCAGGTCAGTGATCAGTGTGTGATGACGTTGGACTGATACTCTCGAAGTTGGGAGCACAAACTAGAGTAACAAGGAACTTAATTTTGCTCGAGTGACTGTGATCAGAAAAGAAGGGACTACCAGTTGCAAGTGGAGTCATATGGAGTCTTTGGAGTAGCAGCGGTTCTCATGGGATAAGTTCAAGTCAAATGTACATGAAAGTTTGACGCATTGACAAAACCAGGGTGGTGGAGAATATTCGCCAAGGTGGAGTTTGTTAGAGTTGTGTCGAATATTATGTACAAGGTAGGTTATAGTTGGACTATGAGTTGTATTGTGTTTAGATAGGATATGGAGTTGTGTCCTAATAGGACACTTGTATCCTAGGCCTCTCATATATAGCGGGGGTAGACACACGATGTAACATATGCCAAAATAATAGCACAGGAACGGAGGGGAAGTCGGCGGCATGTTCCGGTGTCCTGGGCGATCGTGTGCGGTATTGTAGCAGTGTCATGGGAAGGAGCACCCGTAGTCAGGCCCGGGGATGTAGACATATTGATGAACCTCGTTAACAAATTTCGATGTCGTGTTTGTGTGATTGCTTCGTCCTTGGATGATCGAAGGAGCGCCTCGGATTTATTCCAACAACATCCAGCTCTAAATCTGAAAATACATCGGCACTAGGGGCGGCGGCGGCGAGCATCATCACCAGCTGGCGCGACACATGGGGCAGCTTCCTTTGGCCTGCAGCCACCTCTCCACGCACCACCAGTGGAACCGGTGCTCGCACGACGTCTCCTTCCACGCCGCCGAGTCATCGTCCTGCATGCAGGTCGGCCAGTCGTGCCCGTCAGATGGCGTGTCCACCATCTTGAGCGCCTCGGCCGCCCCCATGGCCGACGTCGGAGCACCCACGACGCTGGCATGTGGGTGATGTCGTCCCTGTTGGCCTCGGTAATATGGCCGAGGCAGGCAAGCTAGCGAAACATGGGATTGCGGCGATCATGTAGAAAGTCATCTTCTTGTTGTAGTTGTCGCATCAGATCTTCTGTTTAATCCGGTATAAAGTCTTGTGCTACTGATTGTAGTAGCAGTTGGAATTCGTCGGCGATGTCCATGGCAATCGATGTAGTCCACCATCTTCGGGTCGGACACCGGACGACGGGCCGCAGCTAGCTCGCAAGGTTCTTCATCTTGGCGATGAAGATGTTGCTTGACATGTTGCCCTTTTTTGTGTTGGCGATAGCGATTCTCAGATTTGTGATCCAGGATTGTGACTGCAAGGTGAACAACGTCGTGAGGGCAGTCCAGAGATCAAAGGTGCTTTCCTTACCGATGACCTACACGAGGATCTCTTGGGAAAATGTATTCAGTAGGTAGCTCAGAACCTGCTAGTCCATCGAAAGCCACGACCCATCCAAGGGATATGGTCCTATCATCGTGGTCTTGTCTGCTTACGTAATCTGCGCTATTTATGGCGGTGCGGCGTTGCTGCCGTCTAACAGGTCGGTCACCTGCGCACCTCGCAGGGCCGGCAAGACTTGCGCCTTCCAGAGGAGGTAGTCCCCCTTGTCAGGCTCTCGGTTGGTGAAGCACCAAGGTTGAGGCCGGTAGCGCTCGAGGAAGATGCCATGGTATGGTCGATAGATTCTGGGTTTTTTTTGTATCGTTAGAAGATTTGGAAGAGGCTCTGGATACCATGTAAAAAGATATTGGGGAAGCGTTTCTACTCGTTGCAGAGCCACATGCATTTATTATATCCAGGGCAAAACATCCCATGCCGTAGCCTACAAGGACTTGATCGTAGAGATCGATCCTAGTTCGTTATTGAGAGAGATAGAGATAGATACGGGAGGAAAAATAGTTAAGATTACATGTAGTATATGACTCAAACTCTGGCAACATGTATGTTCAAAAATCATCGTTAATTGTATGTTAGTATTTTCAAAAATAACGGGTCGTGCTAAATGGGCCAACTTGCAGTTTCGTCACGCTCTTCTTGTCCGGGCGGGACCGGATCACGGGCAAAGCTTGACTTCAAAATGTCAGCCTTGGCCCAGCACAAGCATTAGAAAAGTGTTTAATTTTGTTTGTAGAATTAATAAATAACCAATTTTTTTAAATAAAATAATGCAACATCATACCTATTTTTATGTAATATAATGTTCAAAAAACACATGTTTTCAAGGCTGGGTAAGGCTTTCAACTGTAAACCACTGGAGGTTAGGGTATTAAAAACACATTGAATAGATATCCGAATCGACTACAATAGATTGATGGAAAACGCGAAGATCGCGTAGACCGAAGTGGATGACTGGTTTCAAGGATTGAAAGCAAAGAGACATCCACCTCCGGAGGAGAAGGTAGATCCGGTGAAAGCGAAGCGCACTCTGGCTGCCCTGACAAAACCACCCAAGTCTCCGCCGAAAGGCAACTATGAGCGCATTATTGGAAAGGCATTTGCTGAAGCGGAGAGGTCGGGAAGTACTAAAAGTGATCAAAGGATGAAAGAACGACAAGCTGGGAAACAAATTGCCCAGCTCGGCGAACAAGCGGGCAATCGTGCCCCCGCTCAAGGTGCAAGCTAGCGACATCGCCGATCCGAGGATGGTGCCCGGTTATGGCAATCCTGCAGATTACCTGCCCGACGATGTACATTATGATTTCTTGGAGGTGCAGATACAAAGATACGAGTACGGGAAGCCTCTCGTCAAAGATGAAAGTTCTCTATCAACGATGATGCTAAGATTGCATGATTGGTACATGAAAACCTGCAAAGAGTCTCGAGGGAGGAGTACTTTGTATGTGAGAGTTAAAAAGGAGCATGACCTCCTTGGAATTGAACTGTTGCCTATTCCATTTGAGGAGTTCTATCAGTTTTTCAATCAATTGGCCATCGATAAATCAACGGTCACCTGCTACTGTCTGTAAGTAGTACTACTTCATCATTAAGTCTCTATATAACTCAGCCCTTTCATTGCATGTATTTATAATTATCCTCACTATATTATGCAGATTGAAGATCGCCGAATTGAAGAAAAGACAAGTGGGAGATATTGGGTTCATTAACACGTATCTCATAGATGCAACTGAGGTTAAATATCGTGCCCAAGAAACCGAGGCCAACTTGCTACGATCGTTGGAAATAAATGAACACAAAGATATAATACTCTTTCCTTACAACTTCAAGTTAGTGTTACTGTCTTGCGGCATATTCGGTTTCCTTATTAGTCCAGGTTATAGTAATGTAATATTGATGAGTTATGCATGTGTGCGCAGCTACCACTATATTCTCCTAGAGATTAAGCTTGAGAAGGGAGTAGTAACTGTCTTATACTCCAAGCGAAAAGATCCCAAGGAGTATGCGGACATGACTGAACTGCTCGAGAAGTAAGTTAAATCGATCATTATCCACCATATCAGCAACTTTGTTCATTTCTGATATCAAGTAATTGTTTTCTTTGTATGGCAGGGCTTGGAGAAAATTCACGAAAAAAGCTCCGGGACTACCGAAGAAGCTGCAATTTAGGCACCCGAAAGTAAATACTATATAGTAGCATATTCCACGCATCTCCTAGTGATTCAAGCGCTAGTTTCATCAATACCATTTAGCATGCTTGCTAATTATCAGTTTGATTGACCTCTATTTCTTGTAAAGTGGTTGTGGCAGGAACAAGGGAATGATTTCTGTGGATACTACATTTGTGAGTCCATCCGCCACACGACCTGTGAGCGGGGCTACTCTGACAAACAATATGAAGTGCGTAAATAACAATATTCACAATTTTATTTTATTACCATCATTTGTGTTGAGTTTGTTTCATTCATATATATATATATATATATATATATATATATATATATATATATATATATATATATATATATATATGTATTGACCCCTTCTTAAAATTAGATGTTTCGGATGCGGATGAACTCCTAGCACCAGATCGCATGCGAGCAATTCAAGAGGAATTGGCGGCATTCTTTCTTGACCACGTGATCGCTGAAGACGGAGAATACTATGTGGACCACGCTAGCGTCCGTATGTTAGGAGATTATATATTTGTAAAAGATAATTATTGTATATATGTAGCCGGTAGTGTCGGATAGATATACGAGAACTTGTTGTTCGACCAATCTCGTGGAGAAGGAGAGGTGGTCGATCTCACTTCTCTGTATGCATATATGTTCATGACGATCTTCTGTTTGCTTAATAGCTAGCTAGCGTGTCTAGTTATTACTCTCTATACGTATGTATGGTAATGAAGCGTCGACCAAGCACGGACAAAAGAGAGGCACTTCTCTCTATTAATTAGCTAGCTATAGCACAATATATGAAACACCTAAATTAACCCCCAAAACCCCCAAACCCCCCTTTTCAAAAAAAAAAAACAAAACCACAGCCATAGAAATGTCGACGCTGGATGTTTGATTGGTCCCGTTGGTGCCACCAACCGGGACCAAAGGCCCTCCTACCTGGGCTCAGCGGACAGGCCACGTGGAGGCCCAGCTGTCCCGGTTCCTGATTGAACCGACTAAAGGGTCGAGATTAGTATCGATTCTTTAGTCCCGGTTTATGAACCGGGACTAAAGGCCCTCACCAACCAAGACTATAGGCCCTTTTTCTACTAGTGTGTTTGTGTTTCTTTCGAGAAGGCAGGAAGCTCATAGCGAGTTAAAATAGTGCCAGTCCTTGTACGGCATGCACCGCACCAAAACCACGCCAACGAGAACTCGTTGCATTGCCGCCTATTCCAAAGTTCACCAAACCTGCACTTAGTAGTATTGACGAGAGTGCAGAAAAACTGATGGCGCTTGCTTGAACCCGTAAAAGGAGTGACCCATGGTTGCCATGCATACGTGCGCGGTCCCATGACACCGACTTAGATCTAGCTTCTACGACCGGCCGTCGTACCTAGCATGACCAGCTGATGCTAGTGCCGCTGGCGGCCTTCAAGTCGTGGGACACCGACATTAGCAACACCTCCCAGTAGCGCTCACTGTGTATATACAATCTGCGAAGAGCTTAACCCACACAAAATATTCTATTGAAAAAGGTGGTGCCTAGGAGGTGTTGAGGCACACTTAACACTAGCAACGACCAATTGCCTCGACCTTGCCTAGTACAAGATGATGATGCGCGCTTTGCCGCGCCGTTTCTATGTCGCGAGTTATTTCTTTTGGCTATTACAGTTAAAGATGAGAACTTTTACATCCAAAAATGAAGAACCAAACTGAACTGATTTTAGCGGTATTCTGGTTTACTTGGTCTATTGTGTTCGGATTGGTGTTTCCATCGCTAGTTGTTTGTGTCTGGGCATATTGCAAGTTTTCATTCCACATAAACCAAATTGACTATCAAACCATTTACATAGAAAAATACCTCTCTTTTCTCTAACTTTCATGCTTTGCACATGTGCAGGCATGGCCCTAGGCCCATGTACGTCGCACGCCCATGCATCCCAATTCACTCGTGCCTCTGCTCTTTGTCTACAAAAAAGAACTCGTGCCTCTGCTCTCACAATTCTTCCCCTTACACTGGTTTTCGTCCCCAAAAGGACTCTAATGTCACATTTTAGTTGCCTCCCAACCTTGAGGTTAGGATTAGTGCCATGAGGCCTATCTACAATGGCTCTCCAACAGGTGCCAATGTTGACTTGTCTCTTTAGCGTCTGATCTTTCTGTTCTAGCTCTCCCCGGTGCTAGCACAATGCCGGTCTTTCACTATGAATCCATCACCTGAAGAGCCCAACCGGGAAGACGGAGAAAACAGTGACCCGATTGCTCGCCGCAGAAGCAGCAAGCTAGCGCCACTGCAAGCACATAAAGTAGAAAACCGGTTTACCCCTCCCCCGACGGCGAAATAACCCGCACACAGAGGAGGTACTATTTAGCATGCATCACTTCAAAGGACGACCATGACGTTCAGTTTCGTTGGTTACCAGTCCTCCCTTATTAGGCCTCAGCCCACACGAAGAAGCGGAGGTAAAAAAAAATAGCCAAGATATTTCAAACGTTCTAAAAAAAAATTTATTCTCAAATTTAGAAAAGCATTGTAAATAAATAAAAATGATCTTGAATTTAATTTTTTTATGGATTTGAAAATACTACTCGGCAATATCTAAAATGTTTTAAATATAGAAAACGTTTGTGAATTTCAGAAAATGTTCCCCGCCATACATTCTTGAATTAAAAAAATATACATGAATCCGGAAAATGTTCTTGGATTGCAAAAGAAATTCCCCAAATTTAGAAATATTCATAAATTTAAAAATATTCACAAATATAAAGATTTTTTTCTCGCATTTTTTAAAGATTTGAGTATCGATCAATATTGGAGCTCCACGTCAATGTGTGAATGAAAATTCAGCCGTAGCCCACAACCGATCCACTTCCTGATATGTGGGGCTACAAATGCAAAACCACCTTATACTGGCAGCGGTGGGCACGGGCAAGACACAGGCTGCAGGGCTCGGGAGAATGCCAGAGCTGTGCGGGGCTGTGTTCATGTGCAAGAGTTAGGTCTGTAGGCATCGATTTGAGCCAACCAGCTTGTGTCTGGGCCTTGGTGGCTTCACGCTTGGAGTCCTTAAAAAAATCAACATCCACATGTAATTTTGTAGTTTATTTATTTAGTACTTCAGATATTGATTGTTTATTTTAGAAACTTCGTTAAACATGGACATCTTTGACCTTTGAAAAAACTAATATGCACTGCATTGTGGAATACAAGAAGCATAAAGCATGCCATGTATAAACTGCCTGAGGTTGTTAATCCACAAGCACGAACATGGTACTCAAGCAGTGAAACATGAGGCTTTCAGATTGAAAGCTTACATGGTGAGATAAAATCCTGGTATAATCTGCTACTCCCTTTGTCCCATAATTCTTGTCTTAGATTTGTCTAAATACGGATGTATCAAGTCACGTTTTATATTAGATACATCTGTATCTAAACAAATCAAAGACAAGAATTTTGGGACGGAGGGAGTACTTGTGTAGCCCCAAAGCAAGCGAGATTGAATTTGAATCAGGCTACCGAAGAAAGGATAACTGAGGGAGAGGAAGGAGGTATCGGGAGTTGTACTGCAGACCTTGTGGACCATGGCGTGTCGTTGAAGGCGACTAAGCCTTGAAGACGGCAGTAGTTGTTGTCTAGCGCTGTTGCTAGCTGTGCCGGCCTACCTTGTCGCCTGTTCCTATAGGCCCCGAGCGTCGTTGTTGTTGGACGTTAATTACCTCACAAAAGATGGGGATAAAGAAGGAGGGACTGGTAGGGTGTGCGGCATGGTGGTGGATATGCAAAGCCTGCGCAACCTTATGGTGCGGAGGAGGCGGTCTAGGTCAGGTGCCCGTGCAACCGTGTCATGCGGAGGAGGCAGTGATGGACCGGCGTCGCCCGTGCAACCATATGACGCGGAGTAGCAGGTGATGGTCGGGTGCTTGTGCAATCATGTGGCGCGGAGGAGGCGGTGATGGCTTGGGCGTACCGCCATGAGAGAAGGGGAGAAATATGGAGAGATGGGCGGGGCATGCGGCGTGGTGGTGGATTGACGGCGTCCATGCAGCCATGTGACATAGATGAGGCGGTGATGGGCCAAGCTAGCGGTGACGGCCAAGCTAGCGGTGACCGTGCGACTGTGCAATGGCATATCAATTTGATAGGTGTGGATATAGTTGGCCGCATCATTAATTTCTCTGGTACCCGATGTACATGAGCGACATGTAACCATTTTTTTCTTGCGAAAAGTAGTCCCTCTGGTATAAAATAAATGTAGTGGTTTTAGTTCAAGAAGTAAGTGACACTTAACCTATCAAGTGTTGGACACACGTAGTTAGATGTTTGACCCAAACAGTAAACAATACCTACTATTGGACGGTTAGAAGGACATTGGTATCCCCTGCCGACCAGAGTTCAAGTCTCAGGCTTGACATCGGTGCTCGCATTTTCCTGGATTTATTTCAGGTCTTTCGGCAATGTGCGTTTAGTGAAAAGAGATGTTACCGTCGACTATGAAGGCGTCTGTGGTGACTTCGTCGATCTCAAGATGATGTGTCGGTTCAGTCTCTCAAAAGTGCTCATAAGAGCATCCACATCCGGACTTAGCAAATCCGACCGCCTATATGTCCATGGACGTGTCCGGGCACGCCCACTGGCGCATCCGAACGACCCCTCTTATTTCCGTCCCCGCATCCACATATCTCAAATTCGGACTCTCAAATTCATGCAAATACATGCACCTCGATCATACAAGACAATGTCGCACGTAAATAACAAATGTTGCAAGTTTGCATAGATAGTGTTTACATTAAATTTATTTGAAGTGCCAAATGCATAAGTCATGTGATGCCACCGCTTCTAAAATGATGGTGGCCTCTCTGGTGTGACCTTGATACATGCCCCGCAAACTTTTGGGGCAGTTTTTCCATTGCCGACACATAGGCCACGAACGGCTGCGGAGCGCGCGCGACGGCCGAGCTGCGAGCCCGGCGGTGCGGAAGAGGAATAAGAGAGGATAGAGCAAATGGATTTGGTGCAATTTGGGGTGGGGTGGGGTTGTCGGGTCCGACGTGGCAGACGTGCTCGGACGCTCCCGGGCGCCCCTAAATCCGCCCCATATTTGGACTGGGATACGCGGGGTGCCGGTGAGCTCGGGCGTTTGAGGGGCCCATCTAGGTCAAAAAATGATGACCGGATAGTGACCGGGCAGCCCTCCCAGACGTATAAGATGGGTTTGAGAGTTACGGCTGTAGATGCTTCAAAGGTAAGGTGACAGTGTGTGCACTTATACGGGTGAGTGTATGCTCATCTATGTGAGCGACTTTGATTATACTGTGTGGAAAAAACAATAATTACTCCACCTAGTAAGAGACCGTGGTTATTTTAAAAAAACTAAATTGTTCTCTGAAAAAATAGTAGGAGATATGGTCACTTTGACCCTACCAGCCCTAGAGCGGAACGCTCCCAGCGCTCACATTCGAGGGAGCTTAGATATTGTAGTAATTGTGCAGCTATAAACGGTGTGCCACATGGCTCCTATTTGCCGGGTGCCTTTGGCTAGGTTGTCCGCATACCATGCATAAGTTGAGTTATTTCATGTTTGCCGAGTACGTTATGCACAAGGCTCTCAGTAGTGCCTCCCATGTGTCGGGTTCTGTTGTTTGCCAAGAGTCGAACTCGGTAAACACTTTTTGTCGTCATCCTGTGTTCGGGTACTCGGCAAACATCAAAGAACTCGGTAACGATGATTTTTTCAATAGTATAAATAATGAATCATGGAAGATAAGCATGCATGTCATGTGTGATACCTTTCAGATTAATCATTGGAGACTAGTTCGCATGCATGTGAATCTCCAGCTCAATGGTAGGCTCCGTGCACGCCACCTCCCGTGCACACGAGAATCGCTTTTCTCGAGATAATGGCCTATGAGTTAGCCACATAAATTTTTGTTTGCCTTCGATCAATTTTCCATTCTTCTTCAAAAACACTAACCCCACACGTGTGGCAACATTGCAACTCGCCCACACATCTGAATTACCGTCTAGTTAAGTTTGCACGAATCTTGACACACTGAGCCAGTTTTTGCTTGCCACGTAGGACAAGGCCGGTGTGTGGGCGTTGAAGAGGTCACCCACATGCCCCACAGCGCGCGGTTGCCAGCTGCGCTGTGTGGGCAAAGTAGTTTCTGCCCACACTGCCATCACCTAGTCCATGCGCGTGTGGGCGAACTGCTTTTCGCCCACACGACGGTCGTACGTTGTTGGATGGCATATGCAGTTGCACGTAGATGGCAACTAGGTAAATACACATGGCAACTCTGATTCCTTTGCTAGACGGCAACAACAATTGTCCGTACGTAGCAATCACGTAAACATACATGGCAATTGTGATTAACCACACATGGCAACTAGGTAAACACACATGGCAACTGTTTGTTTAACCATATGTGGCAATTAGTTAATCACACACGACAACTATGATTTGATTACACGAGACAACTATCATAAATTAAACATGAGGCGACTCCTCCCACACAGGCACCAACACCCGTCAAGCCTGGACTGGCGGCCACTCACATTTGTTGGAGTAATTATGCATCTCTGGGATGCCATTAGCAAGAACTGATTGCATCTAGATCACCTAAAACATGAACAGAGAAGGGTTTAGGGGATCATTACGTGTCACAGCAGTGGACATGATCGCCTGCTTGGTGCAGGCTTGATGCAGGGGTGATGTAGTCGAGGTAGAAGTCCTCCTCAACGCCCCGATGCCTCAGACGCCACCGGCACTGCCCGGGACGGAGCGCGGCTGGAGTAGGTCTTCCTGCCGCTGCAGCGCTCCCCGATCGGATGGGGTGAGAGAATATCGAGGGGAGTGAAACCGCACGAGAATTGTGATCGCGCAGGCTGCCAACCCTCTCCTGTTCCCTTTTATGTAGCGCTGGCGGGGACCCTAAACCATCATTTGGTTTGGTTTCCCCCGATCAGGGCGCCTTAGTTGGGATAAAAACCTCACGTACGTTAGTGCGTGGGGCCTTTTCATTAACGTTATCTTTTCCCTTTTTTTGTTTGTTAAACTAATAGATCTAACTGGCCTGTTTAAGCCGTCAGATCAAAACCAACATTCTCCCCCTTGATCGTTAGGCTTAACTTCATTCGCCCATTCTACATAAGAATGATGTACCAAAGTGAGGTGTTACAACAGCTTGAAACGCCACAAAACCTCAACACTTATAGTACACCCGCCTATTTCGAATTGGAAAACATTTTGCTAATTGGGGAGTGGTTTATTTTAATGGTCCTCTTATTCCAGAATCATCAGGCCTCCAGTAGTCCCATGCCGGCAACATGCTCACGAAAAATACTGGGTGGTAAGCCTTTTGTTAGCGGATCCGCAAGCATATGGTTCGTTCTTATATGTTTAACATCAACTGTTTGATCCTGGATTCTATCTTTCACAACACGATACTTTATGTCAATGTGTCTGGCAGCATTACTAGACCTGATGTAACACTAATAGAAAAATAATGGTTCATAATCGCAGTACAATAAAATTGGTTTAGATATGCTGTCAACCACTTTAAGTCCGGTATAAAATTCTTTAGCCATACAGCCTGCCCGTGGCCTCATAGCATGTTACAAATTCTGCTTGCATCGTAGATCCAGCAGTTAACGCTTGTTTGGAGCTTTTCCACGATATAGCTCCTCCCGCGAAAGTGTGAATATATAACCTGACGTGGATCTCATACTATCCACACACCCGGCAAAATCAGAGTCTGAATAACCAACAATTTCTAGGTTATCAGTTCTTTTATATGTAAGCATGAAATCCTTAGTTCCTTGCATATAACGCAAGACTTTCTTTGCGGCCTTCCAGTGGTCCGTCCTGGATTTGATTGGTATCTGCCAAGCACCCCGGTTACAAAACATAAGTCCGGGCGTGTACATACTTGAGCATACATGATGCTTCCAACAGCTGAAGCATAAGGAACCGACTTCATCCGATCAGGCCAAGATTGGTTCCTCGGACATTGAAATGTCCCAAACTTATCGCCCTTAACTATAGGAGTAGGTGAGGGTGAGCACTTATGCATATTGAATTTTTTCAGTACTCTCTCAAAGTATGCCTTTTGAGATAGTCCTAACGTTCCTCTAGACCTATCTCGATGAATCTCGATGCCGAGGACATACGAGGCTTCACCAAGATCTTTCATATCAAAACTGGATGACAGAAAATTCTTGGTCTCATGTAGCATATCCTTATCGCTACATGCCAATAATATGTCATCAACGTATAGGACTAAAAATGTGAACCTACTGCCTTTAAACTTAACGTATATGCAGTTGTCCACAACATTTTCGGTGAAACCAAAAGTTTTGATAATTTTATCAAACTTGAGGTACCACTCTCTTGAAGCTTGCTTCAAGCCATAAATTGATTTCTTTAGACGACATGCTAAATGTTCCTTTCCTTCCACAACAAAGCCTTCTGGCTGAGCCATGTAAATATCTTCTTTTAAGTCACCATTTAGAAATGCCGTTTTAACATCCATTTGGTGTAGTTCTAGGCCGTAATGAGCTACTAATGCCATTATGATTCTGAAAGAATCCTTGGTTGACACAGGAGAGAAGGTTTGCTTATAATCAATGCCTTCTCTCTGTGTATACCCTTTTGCCACTAGCCTTGCCTTGAACCGTTCGACATTCCCTTTGGAATCATACTTGGTTTTGTAGACCCACTTGCAGCCTACTTTCTTAGCTCCATCGGGAACTTCTACTAAGTCCCATATGTCGTTTGAGCCCATAGATTTCAACTCGTCTTCCATGGCTACCAACCATTTGGACGAATTTTCGCTTTTTAATGGCTTCCTTATATGAGGTTGGATCCTCCACCTTTCCCATATCATTCATGTCCTCCATCAAAAAAGTGATATAATCATCTGATATGGCTTTCTTCCTCTCACGCCGTGGTCTACCCATGGGCGGAGGTGGTGGTGGAACATCATCATTTTCATTATTTTCTCGGAGATCCTCATTTGTGTTTGGATTCTCATTATTAGTTTCGGATCACCATTCGACTGAGAGACTGAACCGTGAGATTCAGGATCATCAGATGTCACATTTCTTCGTATTGGAAAAACAATCTCTTGGATAGTCAGGGATGGTACACAAATCCGCTTCTCCTCAAGATCGATCTCCCTTAAATTTGTGACCTCATTATCCTCAAAAATACCGCTTGTCTAGTCTCCACAAACTTGGTGGTGTGACTTGGACAATAAAACGATATCCCTTTCCCCTATGAGGGTATCCAACGAAGAAACAGCTAACTGTTTTTGGATCCAATTTCTTAAGTTGTGGATTGAAAACTTTAGCTTCAGCGGGGCAACCCCACACTCGTAAGTAATTCAGGCTCGGTTTCTTTCCCGCCCACATCTCGTAAGGTGTGTTCGGTGCTGACTTAGTTGGAGCAAGATTTAGTATGTGTGCAGCTGTCTTTAATGCCTCTATCCAAAGGCTTACTGGTAAACTAGAGTGACTAAGCATGCTTCGCACCATATCCATAAGGGTGCGGTTATGCGCGCCGCCACACCATTTTGTTGTGGTTCACCATGCATTGATTACTGAGCAATGATTCCATTTTCAGATAAGATCTTGGCAAAAGGTCCAGGAATCTGCCCATAAGGAGCATGCCTACCATAATACTCTCCCCACCGATCAGACCGTACAACTTTGATTTTTGCGTTCAGTTGATTTTCAACCTCCGCTTTATAGACTTTGAATTTCTCCAAAGCTTCCGATCGGTCACGTATGGGATAAATATATCCATAGCGGGAAAAATCGTCTGTGAATGTAATTAATGAATCAAAACCATCTACAGACTTAACATTAAGGGGTCCACATATGTCGGTGTGAATTAATTCTAAAACCCCTGTGGCTTTTACTGCTCCTTTCTTAATTGTTTTTGCGAATTTTCCTTTAATGCAGTCGACACATTTGTCTGCATCTGAGAAGTCTAATGGGAGGAGTATTTCATTTTAACTAAGCTGCCCATTCTCCCCTCGAAATGTGGCCCAAACGACAATGCCACAATTTTGAAGAATTACTAACTCCTTTCCATTTCTTCTCAACATTAATTGCATCACTCACATGCATAACTGAATCATTATTAAGAGATAACATGTATAGTTGGCCTCGCCTAACACCGATGCCTACATTCTTATTACATTTGATCAAAGCAAATTGTTTCTTGCCAAAATGGCACTCATACATATCATCATCTAAACGAGAAACTGAAATCAAATTCCTACTTAAGGTAGGCACATAAATAACATTATTCAATCTAAGAGTGTGGCCAGTGTAGCTCCAACGTGAGAGATCCCACAGCTTCAACATCGGCCTCAACTCCGTTCGCAACCTTAAGCTTTCTTGTTCCTCCTCTTATAGTTTGGATCAGATCGAATCCTCGCATAGAGTTGGCAACGTGAGTGGTTGCCCTGAATCAATCCACCATGACTTTATAGAAAAATCGACATAAAGAGATTCATCTACAAAAGTAATTTCATCAATACCTCTTTTGTTCATCCATTTTAGAAAGCCTGGGCAGTCCCTTTGATAGTGTCCCTCCTCTTTGCAGAAGTTACAAGCATTTTCTCCAGCAGTGGAGCTGCTAGGAGCAGAAGAAGAACCACCAGCTTCTTTACCCTTGAATGCCTTAGGGTTGAATGGCTTAGTGCCTTCTTTCTTGACTTGCCTTTTCTGAGGCTTAGGGAAACCTTGTCCGTCATGCTTTCTCTTGTTAGAGCCAACATGAAAGACATGGTCTTTCTTCTGCCTCATGATCCTCTCTTCCTCCTGGACGATCCTTGCGGTCATCTCAGAGAGTGGCCATTTTTCCTTTAGAGAGTTATAGTTGACCTTAAATTGTTCAAACTCTTCAGAAGAGACTCAAGAATAATTATGACAAGAAGGGCTTCACTTAAAGAACACTCCAAAGCCTTAAGCTTGGTTAAAGCATTTACTACCCTCAATATGTGCTGCCTAACATTTCCGTCAATAGTGTATTTCAAGAAGTTTAGCAAAAGCTCATGAGCATACACTTTGTCGGAGCCTTTAAATTGCTCCTCCATTTCAGTGAGGAAATCTTTAGCAGTGTCTTTCTTAGGGAGTGCTTCAGAAATGTCCGGCGATATTGTCGCTTTCATGATGAGAAGCGCAATATGGTTGGACTTGTTCCACTTTTCCATCTTAACATCATAGTCCTTCTTGAGTTCTCAGATACCTGTGACACCTGCCACAAAAGCCACAGGTTTTTTCTTCCTCAAGGCATAGTCAAATTCATTACAACCCAAACATAATTCGACTTGGGACTTCCAACGAGGGAAGTTACTCCCCGTAAGTGGTTCGATCGTGTCGGACCGGAATGGAGCGGAAGCTGAAATCATCATAAAAGTTCATAAGTAAACTTGCATGATTATAAACTTACGTTGGTAAATAAACAAACATGCCAAGTATTTAATTTCAACTCCATGTCAAAACACCGTTGGGCAGAAAAAACATGGAATTAAAATATCATAGGGGATGACTCATAATAATAAAACAACGTTGGTCCGAATTAAAATTAGAGTCATTTCATTCTCAATTTAAACATCAACATAAAAAAAATATTAGCATTATTTGATGTCTAAAAAAAAGTTCATCATCCAAAAACACATAATAAATCCTGAATAAAATATCTCATTGGTTCAATTTTACCCAGAATAATAATGTGTTTATTACATTTTTACGCATTTTCTGGTTTAAACAGTGCAAATCATAATATTTATTAACTTAAACGCACTGGAAAAACAGAAAATCGCAACAGTGATTTTGGCCCGAAATACCCCACAGCTACACGTAAAACGGCCCAGCCCAGAAGAAGTTTTTTTTTGAGTGTTTTCGCTGGACTGACATAACCTGGGCCGCAGCCCATAGCCGGAATCGGCCCATTAGCGCCCGCCGGCCCAGCAGGGAACCGCGCGATGCTCTGAGTCGTCGGATCGAGCCGACGGCTTGGATCGCCCCAAACCCGAGCAAAACCTGCGGCTGGGTCAAACCCTATCCATTTCTAACCCTCCTCCCGATTCCCACTCACTAGCGGGGCGACGGCGTTCGACGGCGGCCCGAAAGGCGCGCCGGCCATGGCGGCGCGGCGGCTGCGCTCGCCGAAGCAGCATGCCGTGGACGACGTCCGGCGTGCTCCTTCGTCGAGCGTGGCTGCTAGCGTCCGTGTACATGGCGCATCAAGGAGGAGGATGGGCGTCGGCCACCGCGGCATGAAAAGGCGACGGCGACCTGCGCGGCGTCGGCCACACGAGGCACGTCCATTAGAGCGGCGGTGGCGGCCGAGTTCTTCCCGCGCGTCGTCCTGAGGACGGCGGCGTCACGGCGTTTTCCGCCGCACTGCTGGGTGGACGCAAAGGGCCCCGAAAGGAAAAGGCGGCTACGCGGCGCATTAGGTGAGGATTCTCCTCATTCTTTCTCCAATTCGTGTACATCAGTGCTTGATTTGGGGGAAAAACAGTCATAATTGCAGAATTAGGGTTCTTACGAATTGGGGATTAATTCTAGGGTTCTTCATCATGAGGGGTTGCTACTGTAGACTTGCGTGTATCCCTCTGCCTAATATTTTGCTAATGCACATGGAAACAATACTTAAGCATGATCAATTTTAATCAACTTAACATGAAAGTGAGCATTAGATCTTAACTTAGATTAATTAAAAAATTGATTGACCAAAAGATAGCAGTACTTAATCCGTAGCAATTAGAAAACAACATGATGATGTACAGAGGGCAGCAAGACAGTAGCATGCATATTTGTGCTAACCAGGGGCTAAAACTTTCAATCTTGATCATGAACCCTAAACTTGACATTCATCTAAACATGGTAGTGATCTACTGATCAACAATAAAAGGGATCTATTGCAATCAATATTGGCGACTGATACCATTGTTGGAGTAATTATGCATCTCTGGGATGCCATTAGCAGGAACTGATTGCATCTAGATCACATAAAACATGAACAGAGAAGGGTTTAGGGGATCATTACGTGTCACAGCAGTGGACATGATCGCCTGCTTGGTGCAGGCTTGATGCAGGGGTGATGTAGTCGAGGTAGAAGTCCTTTGATGCAGGGGTGATGTAGTCGAGGTAGAAGTCCTCCTCAACGTCCTGATGCCCTCAGGACGCCACCGCACTGCCCGGGACGGAGCGGCGGCTGGAGTAGGTCTTCCGCTGCTGCAGCGCCCCCTGATCGGATGGGGTGAGAGAATATCGGGAGGAGTGAAACCGTCACGAGAATTGTGATCGCGCAGGCTGCCAACCCTCTCCTGCTTCCCTTTATGTAAGCGCCATGACAGGGGACCTAAACCATCAGTTGGTTTGGGTGCCCCCGATCAGGGCGCCTTAGTTGGGATAAAAACCTCACGTACGTTGGTGCATGGGGCCTTTTCATTAACGTTATCTTTTCCCTTTTTTTGTTTGTTAAACTAATAGATCTAACTGGCCTGTTTGAGCCGTCAGATCAAAACCAACAACATTATCCCGCCCTCCAACTCAGTGCTCCACAATCCACATTGTCCCAAAATCGACTGAAACGCCCAATTTTCTCGGTGGCCCGAAGAATAGCAATTGCAGGATATAAGACACTTTTCAATTTGAGACCGCTTACCATACACGAGCTAAACGCATGCACGCACAGTCTACGGTCTTTTTAAACGGAACTTGCACAGTTAATGAACCAGCAAGGCGGCAATTGAGTTAGCACGACTTGCCGACGCGGCAGTCAAGCGTGCCGGCGTACTGCGTGAGCTGCCCGACATACCTGCCGTGCTTGGCCGGGATGAAGTCCATCTTGCCGTATGTGCGCTCGTTCTGGCCGCCGGACTCGTTGAAGAAGGCCCCGTTCATCATCACGTCCCCCTGCGACTTCCACACCCAGTCCTTGTACACGGTGTATGGCGCGTACTCCCGCTTGGTCACCTCCTTGGCGTTGCCGTCGTCGGGCGCGATGAACCGGTTGCCCTGGCTGATGATGGTGGGGCTCCGGTTGCCGCCGATGGCGTACATCTGCCAGTGCGTATAGTCGTTGTTCACCACGTGGAAGAAGCCGAAGCGGCAGCGCGGCATCCGCTGCACCAGCCCCTTGCCGAAGTGGTTGAACGCCACGGTGACCTGCATCATCCTGTCCTGCTCCTCCGCGTTGCTGGCATCACGTGGTCGTGCCTGGTGAAGTGGCTGTTGGAGACGGTGATGGCGGTGGAGCCGCTGACCACGTCTATGAGGCCGTCGGCGCAGCTGGACATGGACACGTGGTCGATCCAAACGTTGCTGGAGGAGAGGATGGACACGCCGTCGCCGTCGCTCTGGGTGCGCTGCCCGTAGTGGTGCTTCGAGTCCCGGATCATGCCGCCCGAGTGCGGCGCCGAGTGGTGGATGTGCACGTTGTGTATGATCACGTGCTTCACGCCCTGCAGCGTGATCTGCGCGCCCGTGATGTGCACCTGTGCGCCGCGGCCATCGATGGTCTTGTTGCTGTTCATGATGAGCTCCTGGGAAAGCCTGATGACCATGGACCTCGCGAAAACGATCCAGAGCGGCCGGTCCTGGATCACGCCGAACCGGAGCGTGCCTCTTTTAGGGACGATGAGCTTTTCGTCGCTGGGGTCGGTGACCATGTAGGTTCTGCCACCGGCGCCACCCGCCGCGTTGTGGCCGAAGCCGCGTGCGCAGGTGGCGAGCCGCTGCCGGTCGCTGGCCCAGTCGGCGCGGCAGCGCCAGCACCGGTCGATGGGGTTCGTCGCCACGCATGGGCCGCCGTACCTCCTCGCCAGCGACCGCCGCTCCGTCGCCCGGTGCACGTCCTGGTTGAAGCGGTTGAGCTCCGCGACGGGGTCGCTCACGTAGGCCGCGCGGCTGTACGCGCGGGCCTCCTCCGCTCGCTTAACCCAGTACTCCTCGTCTACGGTGAAGTTGTAGGCTGGCGGCGGCATCTTCTTTACCGGCGCCTCTACCGCTGCGGCCACGGCGACAGTGGCGAGGACGTACAGGACAATGCGGAGGGGGCTCCTCGCCATGATGGAGCCCGCCGCCATTGTGCGTCTCGCCGGGGCTGGCCTCACCGCCGGAAGGGTCTGAGGAGAAATGACGTTTCTCTGAGACCTCCTCCCGCGGTGACGACGTACGGCCGGCATCCGGAGCGCGGTGGCGGTGGCGGTACCGCGGAGTAAACACATATATAGAGAACGCGGGTTGAGCACACGTGAGCCTTGTTAGCAGCGGTGGTGAACCGTACGTCCGTGCTTCAGTAGTTCTCCTCGTAATTAGCTGCACATGCACCTACATCTGCATGCATGTCCGAATTAGGCTTGGTTTTCCGTTTGCATGTTGTTTATACAGTAAGTACGTGCTAATTCGCCATGCATTCACAAACTAGTACTAGAAAGCAACGAGTAATGAGTAATAGTGTGGATTAATTTTGTAACTAAGATGGAGTGGAGGATCGATTGCTTGCTTGTAGATCTGAACTCTATGAGGGCCTGTTGCTGCACACAGCATTTGGCTGTTGCTGCTGAAGTTCATCCATAAAGAACAAGAGAGATCTTGAAGATGAGACCAAGCTGATCATTGATGCCGCTGCCCCAGCATTTGAAGCAACCCCGTGCCTAAAACATGCAAGATTCATGCCCATCTGGCAATGACATGCAGCTAGCGAAATCGGGGTGGTGTTGCCATCACCTACCCCTACCCGTGTCATCCAAGTGCACGACACCTGAGATTTAGGGAGCTGAGCTGGCTAACAAACTGCTTCGAATCATATGGCCAACGCATTTTGTCGCTTGTAGCACGTACTCTGCCCTTCCTTCTTATTCAGGAAAACTAACCGGCGGCGAGGGAGAAGAGACCAAGATGCGTCATGGCCCACGCATTCCATAGTATTTTTCAATTTCGCCCTCTTCTCTATATTCCTTGTTTTAGGATTTTATTTATAAGGCGGACAGTAATTGACTATGAAAACATGAAAGGCGCACGTTGTTGCGCCCGTCCATTTTGAGGTTATAAATGTTAGTGGTTAATACAGCTATATGCCATGGTAGTATTTCAATTATAAAATATTATTATCACATTATACACAAAGGATGCTTTTTAGGGCGTGTTGTTTCAACTGCAAGCTCAATCTGGAGTACCATGCTATGAGTGCTCGTTTTAAACCATAAGGTGCTTTTTCAAGCTTGCAAACATAATGTGGTAGCTTCTTACTCTCATATCCAGGTGGCTGTCTCATAAACACTTCCTCTTTCAGAACGCCATGCAAAAATGCATTCTATATATCTAGCTGTCTTAGGCTCCATCCCTTGGATACAGCAATGGCTAACACAAGTCTGATAGTTGCAGCTTTCGCAACAGGACTAAAGGTGTCCTCATAATCAATACCATAATGTTGTTTAAACCCCTTTGCAACTAGACATGCCTTATACCTGTCAATGGAGCTATCCGCCTTTTTTTAAATTTGTACGCCCATTTGCAATCAATGATGTTTTTACCTTTCTGATCTGGTACAAGATGCCAGGTTTTGTTCCTCACAAATGTAGAATATTCCTCATCCATAGCTTTCTTCCATTTAGGATCATCAAGTGCACTGCTCTACGTTGTTGGCTCTCCTGAAATACAGAACATTCCATATGGTATAGTCCCATCTTCTCTTATTTTAGGATTTCGTATACCTTTCTGTAGTCGAGTCAGAATCCGTGAAGAAGTCGCTGGCTGAACCGCTGGAACACTGGCCACGGAAGATCCGGGAGAATCTGCATGCGCTTACGCGGCATGCGAATCTGTCGCCTCATGCACAGGAGATCATGTGGTCGCCGGTGTGGCTGCCTTCTCTGTACGCACACGGGAGCCAACCGACCGAGCCGGCGTAGCGGATCCGCTGCCTGTCCGCGGCTGCAGGCGCACGCCGGGCAAGGAGGATCGAACCCTGCTGCTGGTCCAGCATATCGCTGGCGTGGTGGTGCGGGGGTGGCCCGACCGCGGGTCGGGGCTGCAGCTGGCGGGAGCGCGATCCGAGGAGGATCTGCTCTCGCGATCCGAGGACTGCACGCGCACAGGAGTATCAGGCGCCGCCGGTTCGCCTTCGTTATTCGCGCCAGGTTCGTCCTCTTCTCCAGCATGCAATATTGGGTCAAATTGAGCTATATTTTTGAGATTTTGATCATTTTGAGCACCATTCTCTCCAAGGACCTGCACAGGCAATAGAGAAGAACCAGTACCGGCAGAAATATCATCACATTGATTAGTACAATCGTCGCCCCCATAATGAAAAGACCGAAGATGTGAAGGGAGAAGAAGAATTTCCTTGCGGAGAAGTGCACCGGCATTGGGATGAAGAGAGGCAAAGGGAAACACAGAATCATCAAAAACAACACCCCTGGATATGTAAACCCTGCCAGTAGGAACATCAAGGCATTTGACCCCTTTATGCACGGGGCTATAGCCTAAAAAGACACACTTTTTGGAGCGGAAAGCGAGTTTGCGTGTGTTCTAGGGTCTAAGACTGGGCCAACATGCACAGCCAAAAATATGAAGAGATGTGTAATTGGGTGTGACACCAAGGAGTCGTGTAATGGGTGTTTCTAGTTTGATAACTTTACTTGGAAGCAAATTGATAAGATATGTGGCAGTTAAGAACACTTCATCCCAAAATTTAAGTGGCGTGGATGCATTTGCTAGCAATGCTAGACCCATATCAACTATGTGACAGTGCTTTCTTTTAGCAGATCCGTTTGGTTGGTGAGCATGAGGGCAAGAGACATGATGTGATATACCAAGCTTTTGGAAGAAAGAGTTTAATATTTCATACTCACCACCCCAGTCAGTTTACATAGCAATTATCTTGGAGTTCATTTTGCATTCAACAATATTTTGGAAATTGATAAAGACTTGAAATACATCAGACAGTTACTTCAATAAGTAAATCCAAGTAAATTTACCAAAGTCATCAATGAAACTTACATAATAGGAAAATCTACCAACTGACGTAGGAGCTGGCCCCCATACATCATAAAATATAAGTTGCAGAGGAGCAGTAGACACACTAGTAGAGATGGGGTAAGGTAATTGATGACTTTTTGCTTGTTGACACAAATCACAAACTGACTCAATACTATTCTCATAAGCGAGTTTATTTTTGCTAAGAACATATTTAACTATGACTGAAGATGGATGACCTAAACGACTATGCCACCTTGATGATGATGGCTTGGTGACAATGTTTTGGGTTGTGGCTAGATGTATGGGAAGAGGTGGCTCTGATGACCATGTAAGATCATAAGCGTTCCTACTCCCTCGAGGGGAGCCGCGTTGGGTTTATAATGATGTGTGGCCGAAGCCTTGCCTTGGCGTACAAGGAGAGATACAATAGTTTGAATAGAACAAGAGATAAGGAAAGAGATTGAGATTACAACGATATATTCTAACAGTCTCCCCTCCCCCTTCCCGGGAAGATGTGTAGCATTGGGGAGGTATGCATCTCTCGATTCTGTTTTTACGGGCAAGGATGCGCGTGTTCCGCGCAATTGTTTTACAGCTGATTTTTATGCAAGGCAGGATAAACGTGTCAAGATCAAGTGCTTTTGGTCGATTCAGAACGACATATCCAATGCACTTGATGCTCTTTTCTATAAGCAAAAGAGTTGGAATTTCTTCCTATGGATTCTTATATAGTTCTCGAGTAATAAAATAGCGATAAATAGGTGAAAAAAACCTTGCACCAAGCTAAGTTATGGCAGACCATGCTTTCTTCGATCAGAACATCTCACACTAAAAAACAAAATATACATCAAAGGTTCAAAGCATCTCAGTTTTAAGAGTAATTAACATGACAGAACATGATGAGGATTGAGGAACATGTGGATAAACATATGATTACATTTCGAGACATCAGGTCGGAGCATATGATTTGTTTGCTGATGGAACTGAATTGAAATTCAGTCAGACTAAGAGCAAACATCCAACACAGGCATGTCACCACAACCCTAATTTCGCTAGACACTACAGGAATCAGGTAATTTGCCGTCTATGCTGCACAGACGGCGAAGGCCTAAAAACAGACGGCAAAGGCCTAAAAACAGACGGCAGTACAGACGGCAAATCTCCTGTTTCCCGTAGTGAGAGATGCAACGAGGACCTATCATAAGATGCAATCTCACGCATGAACTCCATGATGGCATCCTCAATTCCCGCCACTGCCAGCTCAAAATCTGAGAATCCAGCGGGACTGATACTAGAGGCGGCGGCGGTGGGCATGGTCACCACCTGGCGCCGGCACATGGGGCAGCTCCCCTTTACCTGCAGCCACCTCTCCACGCACCGCCCATGGAACCGGTGCCCGCACGAAGTCTCCTTCCACGCGCCCGTCGCTGTGTCTTCATCGCCGTCGTCCTCCATGCAGATCGGGCAGCCCTGCCCGTCGGACGGCGCCTCCACAGTCTTCAGCGCCTCGGCCACCGCCTCGCCCAACGCCGGGTCGTCTGGAGCATCAGGGTCGTCTGTGTCCGCCATGGCCACATCGGAATTAAAATCGACGCCAGTAAGCTCCCGAAACAGCGCGTCAACGTATTCTTGTTGCTGTTGTTGTCGCAGCAGGTGCATGTTGACGTCGCCGTCTTGGGCGATGTCTTGTGCATGGCCCTCGAGTACAAAGTCTCGTGCTTCTAGTGATTGCAGCGCCGGTAGAACAAGTCGTCGGCGGCGCTGTCCATGGCATGCGACGCCATCAAGGAATCGCGCGACTGCATGCGCGAGAGAAGTTGATCCAAGATTTGTCGCTGGCCGGGTGTGAGATTGGAACGGGAGGGGAGAAGTTTGGGGGAAGGGAAGGGACGGGATTGATCGTGCATCTATGCTATGAGTCTGCCGGTGAGTACATTTATAATGGCATCGCTTGCAATCTAGTAGGTGGAAACGGAATACGTAACAGCCGTCGATTGAGTCCATTGTTATAATGGCGGCGTAGGATTTTTCACGTACTGCTACTATCAAGTCCGTTGTTCTGTTGGAAACGGAATACGTAACAGCCGTCGATGCAAGCAGGCTACCAAGTTCCGCTATTGGGCCCGCCTACAACTTTTTTCACGCTCTTGGTTGTAAACCCGGGCTTTGTCCAGGAGGGGCCAGGATTCAAATGCCAAGGTATTTATTTTCGTTTTTTAGTTAATAAACAATATATTTGAGTTAAGAAAATGCAATATTATAGGAGTAGTAATTTTTTTGTAATACTATACTATTCAGAAAACAATTTTTTTGAGGGAAATATCCCAAAAAGATAAGTTTCCAAAGCTTTTCTGGGCAGGGCTGCGTGCTGGAAACTGAGCTCGTGATACAATACCAAACTTTAAGGATGGGCCCTCCCGGCCGGGATGCCATGCCCTGTTTATTTTGCTTCACGTATGATTTATTTTTCATGCACATGGATTAGACGCTACCCCACAAGGGGTTACCGTGTATTATTCTCGACAACTCCGCACATGCTTCTAAATTTTTTTATTACCCAAAACGGCAGGTGGCCAAGAGTGATTTGCGCTCTGCACAAAGACATCAAATTAGCGATAGCTTCTTTCGCCATCCATACATGCTCGAAACTGCAATACAGAAAGAGCAACACACATCCAAGATGAGTCATGTAGATGTAGAAACGCTAGGCCCGTAACCCTTCCACAATTAATACACCTCTAGAAACGAGCTAGGGCTTGGAAGAGAGAGGAAGGAATGCCTCACACAAAGAGGGGAGGTGCATCAAGGAGAGGCAAGCCCCACCCCCGACCGGGGCTTTGCCCAATGGCACCGATTGACGATTTCGACGGGTGGGCGAAGGGGAGGGAGGCTACTGGCAGCGATAAGAGATCGCTACCCGTGTCGCCCTAGGAGGCGATGCGGAGGCCTATGGCTGTGTTTGGTTGAGCTGTAAATTCTTGAAAAGCTGTTGTGTAAAAACTGGAGGTTGTTTAGTTAAAATGACTGTGAAACTATAGACTTGGTTGTGAATTATTTGTAATACCCCAGGTGTCTGACGAAATATGTTTCCATGCTAATGTGATATGTACATTTGTAGTTAATGGAACGATCATTTTGCAATTTAGGTGATTCATAGCTAACACACGAGCATAGCACTAATTACAATTTGCAACAGACCACAATCCATTCACGCATATACTTGAAAATGCACTAGAGCAGCAATATGTAGCAACTACTAATGAAAATGTACTCACAATATAGGAGTACAATCTATGGCTATTAATAGTTAAAAAAAATCATGAACAGAGAAGGATAGATCGGAATGATGGATGGAGGGAGGAGGTACCAGAGTAGGTGGCCGGTGTGCCGATGCCGGCGCCGCCAGCCAACCGGACTAGGTCGACCGGATCAGGGGAGGCGGAGGGGGAGAGATGGAGGGAGAGTGGAGGAGGGAATAGGGGCGGGAGGAGGAAACCAGAGGGCCAGTGAGCCGGAGACGGTGCAGCCGGCCGCGAGTAGGGCCGTCGTGAGCAAGGGAGGAAGAGGAAGGAAGGAGGGAGGAGGAGGAGGAAGGAGAGAGGGGGAGAAGGGTCGCGGGCGTCGACGGCCAACCCTATCCCTGGGTTGCTGGAGAAGGCGGCTCCTTCCCTGTCTCGTGCGAGTGCGAGACCTCCGAAACGGAAATTTTAGCGACACCTGGTATTGTATATTGATTCATGTGTTGTATAAAAAGTTTTTCAATGTATATGAAATATTAGTATTTCAGATGCTAATCCACTAGTATAGTACTACTTTTGTCAAACTAGTGTGCCCGGAAACTTATTGTCACGCAAGGACATGCTTGCATCCGCCTCTTTCTCTATCCTCTACAAACAAATCCATGGACTACATTTCATCTTACCCAATTAAAAATATTCGTATATTTTAAACCATAAGGTCGTATTTTGAATAATTTATATATTTGAACTTCTAGCGCATAGACATTTGGAATTAGACCGATCTTGGATACATTTTAAACACTTTAGATTTCAACATTTCACATTTCGTACATGAAACAAACACATTTCACTTGAAAAATGTGAAATAAACCTTTTTCAATAGAAATGCGTGGAACCAACCTAGTTCACTAGAAACATTTTTTAACCCAAATATGAAACTAAAATGACAACTTGTGAAATTGATTATTTGGAAATGTGTAACATTTTATTTTAAAATTGTGAAATGTTCCATTGCACAATTGTGCATTTGAAATTAATGTGTTTTTGTTGAAAACAAGCAAGTAACATGTTTCAGAATTGTGAGAAATTAACTACGTAAAGTGAATTTGTAATGTATGATTTTGAAACTGGTTTTTTTTTGAAATGTGAAATAGTCTATTTCAAAAGTGTGAGATATGTTATTTTGCAAAGGTGGAATTGAAATAGATGTGATATTTGTGAAACTATCCAGTAACATATTTCAAAATTGTGAAATAATAACTACAGAAAGGAAATTGTTATATACAATTGTGAAACTAATTATTTGAAATTGTGAAACAGTATATTTCAATAATGTGAAATTGTAATATATAATTTTGAGAATGGTTATATGAAAAATATAACATATTTCACTCGAAAATGACGGTTATACATTTCCAAATAATCAATTTCATAACGATACATTACAACTTTATTTTCTAAGGTTACTATTTCACAACTAGAACCATACGTTTCACTTTTCATTGGCTTGTTTCACAGAAAACATCTATTTCACTCACTATAAATTGTTTCACATTTTCAAGGTTTCACAAGCTGACATTTTTGTATCATATTTTTTTCACTTTCGTAACCTATATTGCACTTTCCACTGTCTTGTTTCACTAAAAACACATTTTTTTATGTGAAATAGGTTTGTTCCACATGCAAAATGTGAAACGTTGAAATTTAAACGTGTTTGAAATGTATCTAAAAATGGTTTAATTCTAAAGGTCTTGGCGTCGGGAGTTCAAATATATAAATTATTTCAAAAAAGCTTATGTTTTAAAAGATATAAATGTTATTAATTAGCTAGATGGAATAAAGTCTATGGATTTGTTTTCACGTGAGAGAGAATAGATAGCCGCATGCGTTTGTGAGAGAGGAGAGTGGGTTGTCACATCAATGTCAACCATGTAAGGACATTGATGAAGTCCCATAGTTGTATTACACCCAGTATTCATTTTGTATATCCCAAAAGGAGAAATAACAGCAGCACACAAACTGTTGATGCGCAAAAAGAGTTTCTGGTGAGACCTCTCATTCGTTCTTTGGTGTTAGGGGAGAAAGGCAACAAAGGGGTACGACTTGGCAGTGGTATTGGTGGGTAAATACTACTCGATTTCAGGGGACAGCTAAAAATTTATTGGTTTAGAAGCTGAAAAGTTGGGGTACCCGGCTGTGAAATTTACACTACGGAGAAGTTACAGATTTTCAAAAGCTGTTGTGAAAATGTATTCGTTTGGTTAGCTTTTAGCTTCTTCAAAGCAGAAGTTGGCACAAAAAGCCAAACCAAACACAGCCTAAGTGTCCTTTCAAGGTATACAAGGGCTCCAAGAGATCCACATGTGAGATGCTTTAGCAGATTCAGTAAAAACTTCCCCTTCCCCTAAAAAGTGATTTTTGGCAGTGGCGCATGACGCATCTTGGTCTCTTCTCCCTCGCCGCCGCGCCGGTTAGTTTTCCAGAATCAGAAGGAAGGACAGAGTACGTGCTACAAGCGACAAAAATGCGTTGGCTATGTGATTCGAAGCAGTTTGTTAGCCAGCTCAGCCGCATGCATGCCGCTCCCTATTCCCGCTAGCTCCATGTCATTGCCAAATGGGCATGAATCTTGCATGCTTTAGGCACGGTGTTGCTCCAAATGCTGGGGCAGCGGCATCAATGATCAGGTTGGTCTCATCTTCAAGATCTCTCTTGTTGTTTCTGGATGAACTTCAGCAGCAACGTACAGCCAAATGTTGTGTGCAGCAACAGCCCTCGTAGAGTCCACATCTACAAGTAATCGACCGTCCATTCCACCTTAATTACAATTATTCTTTTGACACGGTACAATCAAAGTCATTCACATATGGTCACCCCTATGAACAACGCACGCATGCACATCCTACCCTTATGAGCACCTTCGTAAGACTGAGCCGGCATAGCATCTTCAGATTGTACGAAACCATTTTTGTCTATTTCCTTGTGATGAAAAACCAATAAGCAGAAGACATGGTAATTTTACTGTGTACGGCTAATATATGTTGCTTTCAGCTTATGATGAATGCATGGCGAATTAGCACGTAAGCAGCATGCAAAAGGAAAATGAAGACGCGGGTGCATGTGTGCAAGCTAAGAACGGTTCACCCCTCGTCGGCCATCGCGCGCTCCACCACCACGAACAAGGCTTCACGTGTGCTCAAGCTGCGCGGTGCCGCCACGGTGCCGGCCGTACGTCATCACCGCGGGAGGAGGTCTCAGAGAAACTTCATTTCTCCTGAGACCCTTTCCGGCGGTGAGGGAGGCGCCGGCCAGTCGTAACATGGCGGCGGGCTCCCTCATGGCGAGGAGCCCCCTCCACATTCTACTGTACGTCCTCGCCACCCTTGTTGTGACCGCGGCGGCAGAGGCGCCGACGCAGAAGGCACAGTTGCCGGCCTATAACGTCACCGCCGACGAGGATTACTGGGCGAAGCGAGCGGAGGAGGCCCGCGCTTATAGCCGTGCGGCCTATGTGAGCGACCCCGTCGCAACCGGAGGTGCACCGGGCATCAGCGCGGCGGTCGCTGGCGAGGAGGCACGGTGTCCCATGCGTGGCGACGAACCCCATCGACCGGTGCTGGCTCTGCCGCCCCGACTGGGCCAGCGACCGGCAGTGCCTCGCCAGCTGCGCGCGCGGCTTGGGCCACAACGCCATGGGCGACGCCGGCGACCGGATGACGTGGTCACCGACCCCAGCGATGACGAGCTCATCGTCCCTAAAAAAGGCACGCTCCGGTACAGTGTGATCCAGGACTGGCCCCTGTGGATTGTCTTTGCGCAGTCCATGGTGATCACGCTTTTCCAGGAGCTCATCGTTAACAGCAACAAGACGATCGACGGGCGCGGCGCGCAGGTGCACATCACGGGGGCACAGATCACGCTGCAGGGCATGAGGCACGTGATCATCCACAACGTCCACATCCACCACTCCGTGCCGCACTCGCGGCATGCATCATCCGGGACTCCAACCACCACTACGGGCGGCGCACCCAGAGCGACGGCGACGGCGTCTCCATCCTCTCCTCCAGCAACGCGTGGATCGACCACGTGTCCATGTCCAGCTGCGCCGACGACCTCATCGACGTGCTCAGCGGCTCCACCGCCATCACCGTGTCCAACAGCCACTTCACCAAGCATGACCACGTGATGCTGTTCGGCGCCAGCAACACGGAGGAGCAGGACAGAGTGATGCAGGTCACCGTCGCATTCAACCACTTCGGGAAGGGGCTGGTGCAGCAGATGCCCTGCTGCCGCTTCGGCTTCTTCCACGTGGTGAACAACGACTACACGCACTGGCAGATGTACGCAATCGGCGGCAACCGAGACCCCACCATCATCAGCCAAGGGAACCGGTTCATCGCGCCCGACGACGGCAACGCCAAGGAGGTGACCAAGCGGGAGTACACGCCCTACACCGAGTATAAGGACTGGGTATGGAAGTCGCAGGGGGACGTGATGATGAAAGGGGCCTTCTTCAACGAGTCCTGCGGCCAAAACGAGCACAGGTACGGCAACATGGACTTCATCCCGGCCAAGCACGGCAGGTATGTCGGGCAGCTCACGCGGTTGGCCGGCGTGCTCGACTGCAGCGTCGGCAAGCCGTGCTAGTAACTTCAATTGTGCCACCTTGCCGGCTAATTAATTGTCTCTCCGGGTGCAAGTTGTGATTAAAAAGGCCGCAAAGTTTTGCGCGCGTGCGTGTAACTCGTCTATGGTAACCGGTCTCAAATAAAAACTGTCTTGTACTATCCTCTGTTCTCTCCGTCTAGGTGAATAAATCATATTAGGTTGTGCAGCGCAAGGTCTCTTTTACTGGTGCCGGGATCTAGCGGCGACGTACGAACCCAATAGGTATTGGGTACTAGTATCTCAATACAGTAACATGTATTTGATTCTTTTCTTAGCTTTTAAGTGTTGTTATTTGTCTCTTGTGGATCGCACCATTGGCAGGCATGCATAGTCCTTTACTTCCATTTTATCTGACTCACAGTCCTGATTATGACACATTCACTCTCTCCTCTCTCACCAACAAACCCATCCTTTTATTCCACCCATGCCAATTTTAATCATTCATATCTTTTAAATTATAATTTTGTTTCTGAAATAATTTATATATTTAAACTCCTGGTAGAAAGACCTTAAGAACAAGATCAATATTGGATATATTTCAAACACGTTTAATTTCCAATGTTTCAATTAACACATTTCACTCAATATATTTTGTGTGGAACTGCTTATTTCAGTATTTGAAACTATATTTTTTTTTGTGATGAGTAAAATACGATTCCATTTTTACACATATATGTAGTGAAAGTAGGTTTTATATCTATTTTTGTAATGAGTGAAATTAGTTTAAGTGAGTGTAATACATTTTTTGAAAATAATTCTAATGTGTTTTCTGAAACTAGTGAAAAGTAAATTCTACATTTTGTAAACGAGTGTAGTGTGTTATCTGAAATGAGTGAAATAAGTTATTTGGAAAAAGTGAAATATAACCATTTTTGGTGTGAAACTAATTAATTTGATGTGAAATGGCTTTTTTCAATGGAGTAACTATGATGTGTTTTATCTGAAACTAGTGAAATCTATCTTTTGTAATAAGTGTAATCAGTTTTCTGAAACAAGTGAAATATAGTATTTCAATTGAGCGACTGTAATGTGTTTCTGAAATGAGTGAAATGAGTTATTTGGAAAAAGTGAAATGTATCTTTTTGGTGTGAAACGGCTTTTTCAATGTGTGAAACTTATCTTTCTGCTGGGTGAAATATGTTTCAATATTTATTCATAAATATACCGAGTGAAATTAGTTTTTGAGATATACTTTCTAATGAGTGAAATCAGTTTTCCAAATCAGTGAAATGCGTTGTTTCAAATTAGTGAACTCAGTTTTGTAATGAGTTCCATATTCCAGTTTGTGAAAATGAAGAAACATTACAAAAAACTTATATGAAATAGTGAAACAGTTTAGTGTATTGTGAAAGTGATTTCAGAGATAATTGAAACATATTAAAATATATTTCAAACATATCCAAAATTGATCTTGTTCTGAAGGTCTTGTCACCATGAATTCAAATATACAAAAGGTTTCAATAGTGGACATTTTGTTCAAAAGATATACGAGTCATTAAAAATATGAGGATGAAAATAAATTGCATGTCATATGTATGGCCTTAGTGAATGCATGCGTGCATGCACCTTTGTCTCCACTCTAACTCTCTCTCTTTTGTAAAAGCTGACACTAGTATAAGTATTGCCATGTGTAGTCTGATATTTGAAAATAGAGTATAAAACCTGCACGGATATTGACCAAAGCGACGGACAGTGGATTGCCTACCAGTACATCCCGGCACCGGTAAAAATACTTATTCAGGTTGTGCACCGTGACCAAGAAGAATGGGAAACGAGAGAACTCAATGTTTATTTGCTAATGCAAGAAGGCTCGGCTACTTAATGCTTCCAAGGTCAGAAATAATAAATCTAACTCAGTGGTATGCTTATGCAATTAGAGATACTCGACAAGCTTCTTTGAATATGAGTATAGCTTATAATCAGCTTAAGCAATTTAAGCTAAAACCATGCAGTTTTCAGTCTGTGTATAGAAATAATTTGGCCCATCCGGACCAGACGGCTATATGGAATACGTCTATCTTCTTCCCATGAACCAATGTTTTTCTGAACTTTTCTGGAATATTTTTCTTCAGTGTTGGCCTATAGGCATTTCCGTGGATGTTGCTTTTGTCCTGCCTGCGGACAATATGATCTTGTGAAAATTAATCACTTATTGATTCCTGCCAGATAGGACCCTCATTTGTTGGATCTTTTGCTTGCTTGCAAATCAAATGATGGAACCTGATTCCAGTTTTCCTTCTTCAGTGACACTGTTAAGAGAAAGGCGATGTCGCAATCTGGGGTGAACTATCAGAGCTGCAAATCTTCACATATCTAGATGGGTGAAGTAATTGTTGTAGATTTATATGATCACCATCCTCTGCAATTCTTGGAAATGAAATCTCCTCCCTGTTTTTCTATGCGTAAACTATGAAATGTAATCTTGGGGGGCGAATAGCTCCCATGCGACGTTGTTGAATTGAATTGTCTCTCATGCGACGTCGTTGGTTGTAATGGCTCTCATGCGACGTCTTCCAGCGCAGAAATAGCTCAAGCAAGACAACCCGTTTACGCGGCTACCTGAGTGTTAGTTGGGCTAAGGTTTGGCTGGGACACTGGGGGTTATGTGCTCTGACTGGTGGGGTCCACCTACGGCCACGTCGTCAAGAGTCAACCGTCCACGACTCGACCGGTGACTGTGTGACCGTGCTCGACTCGACCGTGCTGGACTAGGCGAGCGACGACGCCGTAAGCATCTTCTCCGGCAGAGGCAGCGGTTTCTTCTCCGCGGTGGTGGAGCGCCTTTCTCGGCAGCGGCAGAGCTATTGCGAGTGAGTATTTTCGAAACCCTAGTCCCATTCCCCAGAATTTTGGGGGGATCTGTGGCCTCATGTCGCCCCTCTATTTCTTGGCGATTTAGAATCTCGATTGGATCTGGGGGCTGTTTCTTCTCCGTGGTGGTGGAGCGCCTTTCTCGGCAGCGGCTATTGCGAGTGAGTATTTTCGAAACTCTAGTCCCATTCCCCAAAATTTTGGATAGATCTGTGGCCTCATGCTGCCCCTGTTTCTTGGCGTTTTAGAATCTCGATTGGATAGTAGCGCGGGGGCTGAATGAGATGGAGCGAGGAGACAATGCTTCAAATCGGTAATGCCGCCCTCTTTTCTCTTTTAGCTGTTATCGAACTCGATTTGGTACTGACTGTTGCTTACACTGCCGCTGCCTGCCATTGACAAAACAGGGGAGGTTCCGGTTCTGCCACCACATTCGCAATTATACTGGAATTTTCCCCTGTAAAGCCAAGCTCAGTGATGGCAGTGTCCAAGAGATTGATAGAGATACCACCGTGAGGTTGGATGTCGAACTTGAAGATGTTGATCCCCAGGAATTGGAGAGCATGAAGGAGAAGACCGTGGGCAATTTGGTGGAAAGAATCAGGGAGAGTATTGTTTGAGGTCAAGAACAAGAGGTATCTCTGCAACGTTTCGACAACTATTATGGTGAATATGCGAGAATTGAAGATGGAGAAACCATGGTTGCTGAAATTGATCAGCAAGAAGGGTGGGCAAGCAAACAAGTAACATTTTATGAAGAGCTAATTGATCTGCAAACTCATTCCGGAGTTGGTTATGTGCCATCAAAGATGGCTGCACAGGTGGAAGATGATGAGTGGGTTTCACAAAAGAAAATGTTGGCATTGTTGACTGAACCGACTGTAGTAGCTGAAGATACAGGGATTGATGCAGATGGAGAGGAGGGAACCCATGGTGCTAGGAAGATTGTTATTGACTGGAATGTAGTAGAGTTGAATGAAAAAACAAATTTGGTCATTACACCAATATCTGACATTGATATGGCCGAAATGTTTGGCATTGAAGTGGATGACAAAGATAAGGAGAAGGATGACAGTTCTTTGCCTGCTGATGGTAACACATGCCCTACAAATGCAAATGAGGATGAAGAAGAGCTGATGAGAGAGGCTGCAGATGATGTGGATGATGCAGATGATAATGAGCTGGTTTGTTTGTATGACAAAGAGAACCCAGTTATTGAGGTGGGAAAGTTGTGGCCAAGCATGGTTGAGTTTAGGATGTCTTTCAGGACCTATGCAGTGAAAAAAGAATTTGATGCCAAGACTATGTGGACTGATCGAAAGAAATTTTATGCTCGGTGCAAAGGTTATGATGGTGGTGGCAATGCTTGCAAATGGTACATATCTGCCAGACTACAACCTGATGGAAGTACAGTAAGGGTAAATCAAATACCACACTAGCATACATGTATGACCACTTCATAGAGAGTTTCAAAGATGACATCACAGCTTTGGATTACAGAGAAGATTGCTCCTATTTTAGCCAAGACTCCAAACACTACTGCAAAGAGGCTTAAAGTTGACTTGGAGAAGCTGTACCCCATCCAGCTGCAATATACCACAGTGTGGAAAGCAAAACAAAGGGCCATGAAATCATTGTATGGTGACTGGGCAAATACATTTAGGATGTTGTATAGTTTTAAAGCAGAGGTGGAGAAGAGGTCACCTGGAAGTGTGGTGGAGATAGATACAGAGGTAACAGAGGATGGAAAGGTTTTTTCAGCAAGTTTTTTATGTGTTTGAAGCCTTGCATAGATGGATTCAAAGTAGGTTGTCGTCCATATTTGAGCATAGACTCATATTTTTTGACTGGAAAGTGGAATGGTCAGTTGGCTACATGCAATGCTCTAGATGGACAAAACTGGATGTTCCGAGTTGCAATAGGAATGTTTCAATCAGAGACAGAGGCATCATGGATATAGTTCATGATGTAACTGAAAAGATGCATAGGGCCAGTTTCTCCTTTGGCCATCCACACAGATGAATGTAAAGGGTTGGAAAATGCAGTAAAAAAAGTTTTCCCCCATGCTGAGGAGAGGGAGTGCTTTGGACATATGTGGATGAATCTAATAAAAAAATTCAGAGGAGATGAATTTGGGTGCATGTGGCCAGCAGTAAGATCCTACACCAGACAGACACTGAGTTGCATGAGTGCACTTGCCAAGAGTGGCAACACACTGGAAAACCATGTGAGCATGCAATACTTTTTTTGGCATCTAAACCCAGGTTAAATATGCACCCATATTTGCATGAGTATTATTCAGTACAAAAATTCAAAGCTGCATATGCAAGTCCAATTCCTGTACTGACTGACCAATCTTAGTGGCATGAGGTGGAAACAGAATTTACCTCGTGTCCCCCTGTCACTAGAAGAAAGGCTGGGAGGCCAAAACAGAGCAGATTCAAAGCTTGGTTTGAGAAAGGTGGTTGTAGTAAGAATGGGGAAAAGGATAAGGAAAAGAATGAAAAGCCCAAAAGGGCTCAAAAAGGTAACAAAAATAGGTGCAAGTTGTGTGAGGTACTTGGGCACAGAGTTGGTTCATCCAAATGCATCACACTCCTCAGAGGCCAAAGTATGTTTATGTTACTGATTTTGCAAGTTTTTGATTTTGCTACTTGTTCGAGTATCTAACCAAGTGAAATGCTTTATTTTTTAGGAGGAAGCATGCGTAAAAGCCCCACCTCTTGTTGTTGAACAATGCTGCCAAAGTGAAAAAAGCAAGACTCAATGGCTTTAGAAGGAAGAGAACTGAGCGGATAATGTTTGGTGACAAAGATATGCAGCAAACTGAATCATATCTTGAACATGAGCTAACTGTTCTTTTTTGGACGATGTGATGCATACTGAATCTGTTTTGCAGGCGCTTAGGGCAATCTGAAATCATTGCAGATGATGCAAGCTGTTGTCTTTGTCATCTTGAATCTGCTTTGACAGCTGTGTTGCCATGTTTGGAGGTTGTGCTGCCAAGTATTGAGTTGCAAACTGAAGAAGTTGAACAATGTGTGCCATCTACTCAATCTGCAGAAGTGCAAACTGAAGAAGTGGGACATAGTCAGGTGCAAAAGTTAAGGCGGCCTAGTGGAGTTGGCAAGAAAACCAAGAGCATCAGCATCAACAAACTGTGCGCCGTGGAACCAAACAGTGGAAAAAAGGAGAAGAAATCGAGTGGTAGAAAGAAGCAAAAGAAATAGAGTTGGAATCATTCAAATGTGATGTGATTTGATGTGAAAACTTAAGTTTGTTGTCATTTGATGTGAAAACTTATGTTCTTTGATGTAAAACTTATGTGCTATGATGTTGACTTGACTTGAAATTCAAATTCAAATTTTAACCGACATTCAAATTTGAACCTATCTCCAATATTTTTGGAGTTCATTTGTTTGTTCTGTAATGTTGCACTGATTTATATACTACTATGCACTTTAGTTCATAAATCCAACCCTTTTTGTGAATTCCAACTCATAGTCACTGAAAATGTTGTCCAAACAGCATGCAAAGTAAGGGAAAACGACCCTTTTTCTAAGCAAGTTTTTTTTCGACCTTCTCAAAATCACCCAAAAAGCTTTTCTTAGCTTATATTATACCTATATAGGATCAATACGAAGTCTCACCTTTTTTTAATAAGTATTCATATTATTAATTTATTTTTGAAAAAACACCCTTTAATACAAAGTCAGCAATAAAACAACTTTAAAAATTTAAAATGCAAAAATAACTTCAGATCCTGCTTAGTCACTCCAAAATGAAGCTAAGGTGAGGTTTTTGATTTTTTACATTTCAAAACCTCAAACCCTCTTCTCACTCCTTTGAACTCTATGCAACCTCAGTCGAGATAGTCCAATTTGTGAAGGTTTTTTCACGCAAAGATCATTAGATCAAGTTTAAAATTTTATATCATAACAATGTAACATAACAAGACTATATGCGCAGGTTTTTCATTTTTAAGATTTTTTTGAATTAGTTATACACATTTGAATGTTCGGTCAAACCTTTCAAAAGCCTGTTGACTGCCTCCAAAACCCATCTAACCCTAACGCCAAACGTCCACCGTTGATCTAACCCTTGCGCCAAACAGCGGCAGTCGGATAGGCCTTCTAGAAGGATTCCGCGGGTGCAACTGTGGGAGCCCTGATTGTCCAATCTGATTGGCCATCGTTTTTTTTCTCTGACGAACAGATAACGTTGAGCGGGGGAGCATCTCAGTGACCGTTGGGCCGAGCGGATCGGGCCCGACAGAGCCTGGCATGCGTGCGCACGGCCACGTCACATGCATGCGAGAGGGATGGGCCACCATGCATGCGATGCAATGGCGTCGCAGCCTAGCTATTCTGCTCGTGAAGGCATCGACACAGCCTAGCGATTTGCATGCACGCAGCGACGCAGTAAAGCAGCGGCAGGGGCGCAACCTATAGGTACGTCGCATCTAGCTATTTTAACAATTGCATGCACGAACCTTACACACGGAACGGACGCGTCGGTGGTGCAACTCCTTTTTCAGTGTCACGTGCGGATGAAGCCTTACCGTCACCGCCGATGCAAGTCCAAAACGAACCCTCTCGCCTGTGCCGCCCGTGCCTCTTTGGATGCTCTGCTGCAATTAATTTTGCCACCACGCACGGAGAAGAGAAAACGGTCGAAGGCATCGTGTGCATTGACTACGGCTGCAACGCGGGTGGCTATAAAAGGGCACAATTTCCGCATCCCTCTCACACTCATCTCTCAAGCCTCCTCCGCTTCTTCTTTTCGAGCCAAATCCACCACTCGAGCCACCATGCAGTTCAACGGCCCTACCTACCATCGCCGTCGCACCGTGCCAGAGAGGGAGTACCCGGCTGGAGTCATTGTCGAGAATAGGCTGAGGGTGTGGGCCATCTCAAGGTGGAGGGGCCCTAGAGAGTTGACTTGCTTCTTCCTCCAAGCCGGCTACCGCCACCTCCCTCCGGGCACTCCGCCCATGTTCCACCTCCACGAGGTGTACGATGGGGCCGCCGTCAACGGCATCGTCATCGGCCTCTACGTCACCTTCACCAACCCCTACAACGCTTACCACCTCGTCGGCCAGGTATTTTGGTGTGGATGCGAGTTCATCACATTCACCACCTACAACATCTTCACCAACTTCCACCACATCTTCCCCGCGGCCAACGGCATGCACACCCTCCCCTACCAGATTCCGGAGAACGACGAGTGAGGGGCGCCGGCTAAGGAGGGGCCAAGGAGTTGTTCGAGTGTTCTGCTGGCCGAGTCTTTCTATCTAGCTTGTGTTGTGTTGGTTCGGGCGTGTGTGCCCGTGTCTTCTATCTAGTTTTAATTATTTTCCTTCCATGTTTTATGCACTATATGTTGTAAGGGGATGCCCCTCTATATGTTGTAAGGGGATGCTACTAGGGTACCCGATGCCCCTCTATCATGCTATCTATTAACGTATTTTCGGGCCTAAAGTTTCTTCATTGCATTTTATTTATGTGGCCATGTGAACTTAAAAAAATGCACTAAAACATGATCCAATCATAAAAGTTGTTGTTAGCACGTGTCTAGTTAATTATTTTCCTTTTATGTTTTATGCATACGAGCAAAAACTTTGAAAACACCATAGCACAAACCAAAAAAAATTTAAAATGGTGCTTGGTTCAAATACTCCCTCCGCGCAGGTGCATAGGGCAGCTAAGAAAAAGCTCTGCAATTTAGGTTCCACCAGGCCCACCTCGTTGCAATCTCTTGCCTAATCACCGCTGGTTTCCTATGCATGGATTGGATATTTCCCTCTTTGCTAGCCATCCACAATTAATCACAGGAGGAAACAAGCGGCAGTTAATGCATATTATGACTTACAATTCCCAACACACCAGGACGGAGGAAGTAAACTAGAACCAAACAATTGCAATGTTTTTGGTTCACAAAGACTGCAAGTTAGACTGCTAACTAGAACCAACCTTTTGTTTTAGCCGAAACAACACGGGACCCTACCATCGGACACGATAGCTTGTGCATAAAAATAGCTCAAATAATTATCAGATGAGTTATCTCAAAAAAGATGACGGCAGGAAGCTTAAAATTTGTGAAATAACCTAAGCCGAAAAGATATATCGATGTCAATGACCGTGTGCACTTTTTTTTGCACTAGCTACACCTTTTTTAATCAATGGGCCTGGATATGTTCTATTCGGTCCTGCCTACCTTCTATATGGGCCTGGCCTTTTCGGGAAACTGTCGACGAACCTTTTTTTCCTTTTCTCCCTCTACCACTGAAACTGCCCCTGAAATTGAAACTGATGACGAACTGCAGAACTGAAAAAACGGGGCCGAAACAGAGTGGAGAAGACATGCCGAATTTATATCATTAAAACATCTATTCAAACATCCATATCATTACGATTAAAAAAATGATGCCCAATCTATTCACTAACGACTAATTATCATCACATAAATAAATGCGAGAGCAATTACACAAACATAAAAAATTCCGGCCATCAAATTGCCCTACTTCTTCAATTCGATGAGTTTCTTCATCTCCTTGCACTAGTAGAAAAAGGGTCATTTGTCCCGGTTCGTGCCACCAACCGGGACCAAAGGGGTCCATTGGTACCGGTTCGTGGCACCAACCGGGACCAAAGGGGCCCTTTAGTCCCGGTTGGTGGGGGCCCTTTAGTCCCGGTTGGTGCCACCAACCAGGACCAAAGCTCGTGCTGCCCGTGGCCAAAAAGTTTAGTCCCACCTCGCTAGTTGAGAGGGGCGCGCAGTGGTTTATAAGCCCCACTGCCGCACCCCTCTCGAGCTCCTCTTGATTGCAGGCTTACAGGCCTAATTGTCACTTCTATGCCTGTTGGGCCTTCTGCAGGTCTGAATCCTGGCCCATGGTAGGGTTTCTAGTCGTATTCAGGCCGTAGTGGCCCAGTAGGTGGCATTTTTTTCCCAGTTTTTTTTTCTGTTATTTGCATTATTTATTTTCTTTTGTTTTTGCTTTATTTTTACTTCCTTTTGCTTTTAGGTAATAAAAATTATAAACTTTCTGTTAGTGCCATTTTTTTTCCAACTTGAATAGTTTAAATTTAATTTTTTTTGAATTTTGTGTGAATCACTAGTTTTTGATATTTGTGTGAATCACTAGTTTCTGTTAGTGCTATTAAAGTTTCTAAAAAAAATTCTTTATGAAAATTCTTTTTTCTTTTACTGTTTTGAACAAAAAATTCTTTGATAATTTTAGGTGCATAAATTTTATATAATTTTAGTTTCATTTTGACTTATTTATTAAATTTTATTTTTTTCTACTTACTTCTTTTCTTTTCTTTTTTGCTTCTTTTATTTATTTTATGAAAATTATTTCTTTTTTGCTTTATTTATTTTATTTTGTTTCTACCTGCTGTTGCTATTTTTATTTATTTTATTATAATTTATTTATTTTACATTGTTAAAGTTTATTTTGTTTCTACTTATTTATTAAAGTTTTTTCTGTTTCTAATTATTATTTTTATTTTTTTCTACTTATTTATTTTTCTTGTCTTTTTTTGCTTTTTTAATTTATTTTATGAAAATTCTTTTTGCTTTTTGCTTTTATACAAAAGCCCTCTCCCCTGGCTGGATTGGTACCGGTTTGTGGCCTGACTCGGCCCGAAAGACAACGCTTTGGTACCGGTTCAGGCCACAAACCGGTACCAGTGGTGGTAGTGGTGGTGGGCCAGGAGTAGGGCCTATTGGTCCCGGTTCGTGCCGCTAACCGGCACCAAAGGGGCCAGACGAACCGGGACCAATGGCCCCACGAGGCCCGGCAGGCCCCTGGCCTCACGTACCGGGACAAATGGGCCCATGGGTACCGGTTCATGAGCGAACCGGGACTAATGGGCTTATCTGGCCGGGACGTATGCCATGTTTTCTACTAGTGATATTCAGCTTCTTCAGCTCTGCCGTCCCTCCTGCATCCCCCACAGTAGCACCAATGGAATTGCCAGATCCAGGGGCCCCAGATTCAGACGGGCCCGATCCAAACTTCTCCGCCTCCAACGGTAAATCAAGCTCCCCTGATGCACCCTCCAGTTGAATCCGCTCTATGTACTCATCTAGCCACTCAAAATGGGCGCATTGCTTCAATTTCTGAAATCAGAAAGATGAACCCTAAATCCCAAATCCGATGAAAAATATGAAGTTGGGAAACAAAAACCAAAATTGGCATATTGAGAAGTAAAATCTCACCTTTTCCCTGCTCTGGTTTGCTCTCGCATTTCACGAATTCCCGCCCAAGGTTGCCATTCTTGTCGGTCGTTGTGACTAGCCGCTTCAGGGGTGCGGTATGTGCGCATGCATGGCACCTTGTCATGGGCACTGCGCCATAGCGCGGCCATGAGTGGCGGGAGGCTGAAGCAGAGCTGGACATTGCAAGGTCGCAGCCCGGAACGGCGTTGCTGCGCGTCGTCGCCGGAGAAGAAGAACAACAACGATCGGGGAGCGGGGCGAGGTTGGGGGGCGGGCTCGGGTGCTGCACGGCTCGGTGTCCTCTTTTGTATCAATGCTGAGCTGGATAAGTTAGTGGGTCCCACACCGTGGGTCCCGCTTTGTTACGTACCAATGCTGAGCTGGATAAGTTAGTGGGTCCCACACTGTGGGTCCCGCTTTGTTACGTACCAATGCTGAGCTGGATAAGTTAGAGGGTCCCACGTTGTGGGTCCCGCTTTGTTACGTAGGGGCTCACCTGACTCGAGTTTTAAACATGTGTCTTTGGATTAGGCAGCAGTGTCGCACGACAGCTATTTTTTCCAACGCAGATGTCGCATGAGAGCCATTACAGCCAACGACGTCGCATGAGAGACAATTCAACACAACGACGTCGCATGGGAGCTATTTGCCCAATCTTGGGCGAACAATTTTGATATGCTGCTGAAGATGGTCAATATCTTGCATGTTTGCTTCCTTGTTATATATAGGTTGGACTTATGTAATTTCTTCAGCGGTCCTTTCGTTGTGCTATCAATGGAAACTGATTAATCATGAGTCATGTTCATCATGAGTCTAAGCCCTGAGGTGATGTTAAATCATGTGTTGTGTTAGCTGTGATTTTCATTTCATATAGCACATTTTTTTGTTTTATTGTTGCCCTCAAATCGAATGTCCAAATAATCTATGGATGGACATGGCAAATAATTTCCTCGTGATTGTAATAAAGTTGCCCATGCACTTGCTGCATTGGGGAGTAATGGCCAGGTTCCTCACCGTCTATGGATAGACGTTGTGCCGAACAATGTAAGTGCGTTGGTGGCCAGCGATGGAGAGACGTGATTCAGGAGTAATGGGATCCAGGTGGTTTCAGGTAAAAAAGTTTAAAAAAAACTCTTGGATGAGTAAAACTGAGTTTACGTAAGCCCAAAAACCAAGTACTCCTATATGGAAAAACGAGTTTTCTAACAAACTCCCGGACCAACAGACTGCAGTAGGAGATTGAGGAAGTCGCCGTCCACGTCGTGGTGACCTCCACTGAAAGGTGCTCGACAAAGCGACCACGGACATGTACGTCTACCGGCAGGAGCGTAAGTACAACGTCGAGCCGCTGCTGGAATTGCACGAGAACAGGTTGAGGTTGGTCTGGTTGAAGCCGCCGGCAAACTTTGCCAAGTTGTGCACCGGTTGTCAATGGCCGACCGCATCGTCTATCATGGTTGTCATCTAGTCGTTGCCGTCAAGCATGGCGCACTCGCCGGCGATCGAGCAGAGCAAGGGCGGCAACCTCGTGCGTCTTCAGCACCTACCTCGTACTCCCGGAGAAGGAGACGACCAGCATGTGACTCGACGATGGAGATACCTCAGCTGATACGATCCAGGAGCGTAGAATTGTGTGGAGACGCTAGCAATCGAGTTTTTTTGCAAGAGGCGGCCAAAGAAAAACGCATAGCCGTGATTTCCTATTTCTTCCTATATATCCAAACAAGGTATTGTATCTATTTGCCTTAATAGAATAATTAACCAGCAGTAGATAAAGGCCAGCAGTATCCCGCAAAATGAAATAAAAGTAAAGGCCAGTAGTGTATAAAATGGAAAAACATACAAAAGAGGGAAGAACTGGCAAACGACAGCCAGCAGCAGAAGGAAAAACTGTTGCGTTATTTGAGGGATCCCATGTGCTAGCTGCTGCTACTTGTTTTTTTTTTTTTTTGAGCATAGCTGCTGCTACTTGTTAGGAGGAAACAACAAATCACCTTCCACTTTTCAAGGGTCTCCCCGAGTTCAATCCTCTCCCTTCCTCTCGTTCATCCGCCTGTGTGATCCAATCAATCCGTCGGCTCTCGTTCGTCTCACGCGGATCGGGCTCCCATCCGGTGCCTCGCCACGTTCCTCGCCCACTCCTATCGATGCCATGCCTCTCCCTATAAATGGCCTTGCTCTACATCCAATCCCTCCCCCTTGTCCTCCTTTCTCCTCAAATCAACACCAAGTACACCCCCCTCGCCCCATGGAGAGATAATCCCAACCAATCCGTGCATCTGCTTCAGTTCATCCATAGAGACATATGATTTGCAATTTGGCGTAAGGAGCCCATCCCAAGCAGATCCCCTCCCTCCGTTAATCTCCATGGATTATGTACAGTACTACTCACCAGGTACTTACCAATTCTTCACAAGTTTTGCAGTCCTCATCTAGTCTGTCTCATCTGGTTGATTTCCTTCTCTGGATGTATGTCTGCCAAATACTACTTGCTAGGTGCGTGCATATCTGATTGACTTCTAAATGACACCTAATCTAGCTCTCTAATGACATGCCAAAAATTCCTTAATTACTTGAGCCACCTGAATGAACTCATTCAGACTCAAATGCGGTTGCACTGTAACTGAAATACATTTGTGGCCTTTAGATAGGAAGTATGACATGAATTGCAAGATATTCATGCCATATGTGTGATGTTTCTCGTACGACTTTGGTCTGAGAGTTCACATCTTGCCGTCCGTTAGTAGAACTAGAGTGTGAAACACAGTTGAATTGTTTTTGTGTGAAATCATGCTACATGTATGGAAACAAAGAGGCGTCTTATGAATCGATCCATGACCGATTCTGTTATGTTAGTCCAGTCCTTGCTTTTCTGTGAGAGCATGTGCTTCTCTATTTCTTCAGGCAACTTTCAAGTAAATGGCATCCAGCTAATGCTCACTTTAGATTATGCCATAACCATGACCAGTTTGGTTTTTGATGAAGACTCGTTTAGAAAAAAAAACTACGTTAGCATCCCTTTTTATCCTGTAAAAATTGCCCGTCTGTCTTAAAATACAGGAAACATGATACCTCGTTATGCAGTGTTAAGATACTACCTCTGTCTTTAAAATACAGGAAACATGCTACCTCGTTGTGCGAAGTTAAGATACTACATCTTAAGGAACCATTTGATCTTTTTTTCCCTTCTTTTCAATCCTCAGTAAGAATTGCTTAATAAGCTTTCTTTGTTTGCTTATAATTTCCTTTTTTCACCTCCCCAATGCCTAATAGAGTTAGCTAAAGGTGTGAAGTGTAAACCACAAAACTAACAAGTAAACTATTTTGTTTCACAAGAGTAAGTAGTAGAAGTTGTCATGATAAAAAGAAATAGTGACATGAAGTTTGTGCACTGCATGCATCTGCTCCTTACAGATTTGCAGTTTCAGGTATTTTCTCATTGTTATTTGCACATTCTATAGGAACTTGCTTCAAATTTGATTTGTTGTTTTGTATTGAGCAGACAATATCATTTCTTTGTATGCTATTTGTCCTATCTTATTAAATGAGGAAATGTGGCAAATAATTACTGAATATAGCCAGATGGTTCATTCAATAAGCTATGTATGTATGTATAGTAGCAATTTTGTCAGAACCTTGAACTTAGTTGCCTGAACTTAGTTTCATTAAACTTAGTTGCCTGAACTATGTATATATAGTAGCCGTTGCTAACCTTGAACTTAGTTTCATTAAGCTATGTATGTATAGTAGCAATTTTGTCGTAACCTTGAACTTAGTTGCCCGCACAAACCTTAATGCATTATCATGGTTAATGTACAGCGCATTATTTTGAAATTAGCTATATTTCCACCAACAAAACCTGAACTCACCCGGGGGCGGGGGGGCGGGGGGTCGATATGCAGTATAGTAGCAATTCAAAGTAAGATGATGTTTTGTTTAATGACTCATCTCGCGAAAGCAAATGAACTTTAGTTTTACAATCTTGTGCTGGATGGATTCTGAACGTTTTCTTTTTTCTTCCTTTCTTCCTTGTATTGACAAGAACATTCAACATTCTGCAAAGATTGTTGTGATGGCATACGTGCAACTTAAGACAAAGCCTTCAACTTTCACCACCAAATAAAGTATGAGGTATGTGCAGGATGAAATGAAATTTTTTTAGGTCTCTCTCTATGTAGGTAGTTGCCAGCCAACTGAAATGAATGAAAAAGTCGTCCAGCCAGCGGTGGAGTACTTGTAATGGCATGCGGTGCCTCCCTCCCTTCCATGTGAAATACAAAATACAAGAGGACATGTGATTCTTTCCCACGCGTTATGCTGCCGAAATTTCTAGCAAAATTTCTCCTGGCTTGTCAAAATTTTGTCCTTGTTCATAAGAAAACGGAAACTTTAGGGTGCTGCCTACAAATTGTTAGGGTCTTGTTTGTAAGGAAACAAAAATGTTAGGGCCTTGGCTGCATTTTGTCACCACAATTACAATAATCCGACAAGCCTAATTAAGCACTCATCAATTTCCCAATAGGAGAGAGGCAAGCAGTAACCTGGAAATTCCATGATGCCATGATGGCATCGTAGACAAAGTAAGCCGACAGTTCTATATTTGGGGCAGGCGGTTGAAGGAGTTGAATCGAGTGGGCGTACGCGTCCTCGTTTTGTTTTGGATTTGGAGACCTCGTCTCCTTTTTTTTTACAGAGATGCTAAAACTCAGTCGACTGAGACTTTGTACGTCACGAACTGGCCCGTTTTGCTTGTTTTTTTTTGTTGGAGCGATTTTTCTAGCGCGAGCGTCTTGTGTTTCTTTTTGTGGGCTGGGGCAGGTGAAGAGAAACTGGCAGCACCGTGGTAGTTAAGAGGAGGGGAGAGGGATAGGCACCCCAGGTAATTAAGAGGGGGGGGGGGGATTGGCAGTCTTCTTCAGTCCATTTCATCCTCTGTCTCTCTCTATCCTTTCTCTGTGAAAATTCGAAGATCTCTGAAGCGAATCAAAGAGAAATCGCTGTGCTCCTCCACACCCAACGAGAGGATGGGTGACGCTGCTGATGGAGTAAGTGCAATCCCATCTTTTCTTTTTCATTTTTGTTTGTTAGTTGGTGATACGCAGTAGATCCGAGTGGATTTTTTGGGTTCCATTGTTTGGATCAAGTCCAGATTAGTAGTTTTGAGGCATAGAATCGTCCTTTTTTTGATTCAACAGGGGGTGGTAATGTAGTGCGTATATGAGGGGATTTGTGTCCAGATTAGTAGCCTTGAAGCATACAGTGGTCAGTCCATTTTTGTTTGTACGCTTCTAGCTTCAGACGTCAAGGTCTCAAGAAGTGGTTCTCTCGTATCCCCCAATTTGGACTTCAGACGTCTAGATCTATTACTGATCCATCACCTAGGGAGAGGTTGAGTCCCTTGTTTGTTTATTTTAGTCCAGATTAAGTAGCATTTGAAGAAAATGATTTTCGGCAGAAACAATTTTTTTGTGAACATGTTTGAGGAATATTACTTAAACGGAAAAGCTATTTTCGATAGGCACGGACGATTTCCTTCGATCGCTAGTTCCCTAATTTTTTGGCCAGGATCGCTCCTTCTCCTAATTTTTTTAACCGCCGATATCTTCCCTCTCTCTTCCGCTAGTTGCCCGATTTTTCTGCGATTTTTTACTGCCTAGATCTTCTCTCTCTCCTAATTTATTTCTTGTTAGTAATCTGGATGGGAACAAAAACAAAGTGCAGGAACGGTTACTCGAACCCAGGACATGGTGATAAGTGAATGACCTGTTCCACCAACTCAACTACAGCATGTGATTGTCAAAACTACAAAAGCTACATATTTGACCTTGTATTAATAACATATCGCCTGAAATTATGTGTTTTTCTTGTTCCTTTCTTGGATTATCTCTAGCGCATAATGTGTGAATTTTTCTCATTAACTTCTACCTAGAAAAAGTTATTGATACATACCGTGATAAATTATATGTAAGTATTGAGACAGCCTGGAGACCTGATAACTTAGCTACAGACACCATGACAACTTTTATTCGGGAAAATAGTTGTTATGAAACATACACCCGTAACTTCTGTGTTAATAACATTATAATATAGGCAAATTATACATGATAACTTACATGCAAATATCACGGTAGCTTTTTCATCCTGGATTTTTTTTAGCCAACACACCCCCAATAATTTCTATGTACATAACATGGTAAATATGCACCGTAGACCTGATAACTTATGTACATATACCGCGGTAAGTTTTTTACCTGAAAAAAGTTGTTGAAAACGTACCCTTGATAACTTTGTCTAAATAGCATGGTAACATATACACCACGGACATGAAAACTTAGGTATAAAGACCCGACAACTTATCCTTAATAACATGATAATATACACATCATAGACTGCATAACTTATGTACAAACACCACAGTAACATTTGACTGTGCGGGAAAGAGAGGGAGTTGTTGAAAAACATACCTCCGATAACTTATGTGTAAAGAAAGCTAATTTCCGACTGGTCGCGCGTTTGCTTCAGATCCGAACGAGTCCCACGTTGTCAGATAGGAAATGAGCGGCTCACGATCCACCTTATCCCTACCTCCTTTTCTCCCCGCCGACGGCGCCCAATCTCCTTCCTCCTGCGCCAGGTGGCCAAGGAGAGCTATCAGGCGTGAGACCAAGAGTAGCAGCAGCTCCTCGTGGTGGCCAAGCAGGCGGCGGCGCTAGCGGCAACGTTCATGTGAATAGCATGGTAACCCACAGATCGAAAACCTGATAACTTATGCACCCTGATCCTGGTACTTTCGCAAGGAGGGGTGATGAAATATACCCCCGATAACTTTTATGTGAATAGCATGGTAACTCACACATCACAGACCTGATAACTTATGTACGCCGGTCATGGTAAATTTGGCGACCAGATGGGGGGGGTGGGTTTTTGGTGAAATATACGTCCGGTAACTTTTAGTGTGAATAACATGATAACTACACATCACAGACCTGATAACTTGTGTACCCCGGTCCTGATAACTTACATATCTCGTCCTGATAACTTGGCGTATGGGTGGGTGTTGATGAAACATCCCCCGATAACTTCGGTGTGAATATCATGGTAACTCATACATCGGAGACCTGATAACTTATGCAGCCCGATCCTGGTAACTTTGCCGAATAGAGGTGATGAAATATACCCCGATAACTATTATGTGAATATCATGATAACTCACACATTGCTGACCTGATAACTTATGTACCTAGGTGTTGGTAAATTTGGCGACCGGGTGGAGGGAGGCACGTTGATGAAATACCCCCGGTTATTTTTTGTGCGAATGGCTTGATAACTCACACATCGCGGGCCTGATAATTTTTGGGAGAAAAAGATGTTGGAAACAAATCTTGATCTCCTGGTAACTATTTTTTTGTCAAAACATACCCCAGTGTGAAGTTACCACTACCCATGCTAAATTTACCATGCTTCTCATGGTATAGTCATTAACCTTCTCATATTATAGTTATCATGCTTATCATAGTATAGTTATCATGTTGCTCAAGTCATAGTTATCACGCTGGTCTTGCCAAAGTTACCAAGAAAAAAATTTATTATCGCTGATATGACAAAAAAAAGAAAGGTTCAAATAACCTTGTTCATACGCAATAAACAACAATTGAATGTGGCTTAGTTTGTTATTGGGCTCAAAGTCAAATGAATAGACCTGGGTTCAAGTCCCCTTACTAGCACTTTTATTTTCTTTTTATATTGTGTTTCAAAAAACCAGAAAAACCACTAGCGATTTACAATTGGCGTATACGGTTTTCGAGAGAAGAAAATAAAATCGGTGGAATCAAACATGCGGGTCACGAGAGGAAGATGGGTTACGATCGTGTGGATGTATCGCTAACCACCAGTCGACTGGTCGTTAGCATAGTCCTTACTTAAATCAAATCCCCTCATATGTATTTGCTGAAGCTATCACTAAGGGTGGTTCAGTCCTTTGTTTGTTTATTTAGATTACCATATTTATTCAGTAGCATGACTTTTTTTTAAGAAAGAGATATTATTACTGAATGTACCAATAGGAATGGGTATCTTTTATTTGTTTTTTCAGAACCCCTATCTAATCAAGAGGATGGTTTTTGAAATTTTTTCTTTGTAAAAAGAGAGATTACTACTAAATTGTATCACTAGAGATTATACTGAAATCTTTTTCTCTCAGTAGAATGTATCAAGAGTATGTTTACTTGTTTTTGCTAGTTTTTTTTTGCTGAGACCCTATTTAATTAGTAGCATGTTCAAATTTCTTTTTTTGTGGAATCAAAAGATAATGATTACTGCAATTAAGTTTCCAGCAGCAGCAAGTTTTTTCAGTTTTTTTTTGCTTAAACCATAAGAATTAGTAAGTTGTTCATTTTTTGTGTGTATGAATCACCGTAAACTAGGTTGTTTTTCAATTGTATCAAGTGTAGATAAATAGCTTCAACCATATAACCGGCTACAAGAATTTAGCCATTTTTTTCTTGTCATTTTTCTTCAAGCAGTGGCATGTAGGTTTGTCCCCTTTTCTGTGTGTGATATTTTTTGTTGGCGAGATGAAGTAGATCTGAGGGGATTTGGGGTTCCATATTTTATTTTGGATCAAGTCAAGAGTAGTAGCTTGAAAAATAGAATCGCTCCCCTTTTTTATTGAAGCAGTGGTATGTACTGTGTCCTCTTTTTTGTATGATTTTTTCCTTCAGACTTTTGGCATGTTTGAGGATTATTACTGAACCCAAACCCCCTCATATCTATTACTGAACCAAGCCCAAAGGCCCTCAAATCAGTAGCATGTTTGTGAAATCAGCAGCATCTTTGAGGATTATTACTGAACCCAACCCCCCTCATATCTATTACTGAACCCAAACCCGAAGCCCCTCAAATCAATAGCATGTTTGTGATATCAGTAGCATGGTTGAGGATTATCTTTTGTTTTTTGGAGTGGAGTGGCTCAGTCTCTTATTTTGTTTTTTAAGATTTTTTATGGAACCCTATTTAATCAGTAGAAACATGATAGATAATTACTTAATCTATCACTAGGATGTGGGCATGTTTATTTGTTTTTTAAGATTTTTTATGGAACCCTATTTAATCAGTAGCAGAGGCATGTTTATTTGTTTGTATCAAGTCTTTGATTAGTAGTACCATGTGGCATATCTATTTCTCTGGAATCCCCCCCCCCTCCCAGAGTTTTTATTTTATTTTCATTTTGTGCGTTCATGCATAATAGTGTCTCTCGCTGACCGTGTTGATCAGCATGTCGCTGTGGCGATTTTTGCGGATGAAAACTAGCTCTTTGCTTTGTAGGTAGATTCACTTACCATGATAAATAAATCTCTGTTATTTGTGGCACCTCTTTTCAATTCAGTTTGCTTTTTTGTGTTCACCTTTGCGTCTGAAGCTGCTTCAAGAGAGCATTCAGTCACGTTTCCTTTTGTTGATCAGCAATGTCACCGGCTGAGGGTCAATGAGTTATTCCTTGTCCTACAAGAAACACATAGAGCATCTAGTGAAGAACCTAATGTGTTTTTGTTTCTTTGTTTGTCTTGTTCTTGTTGGTGATACACTGCACATCTGAAGAGATTAGGAGTCGTTTTTTGTGTGTATCCAGCGAAGATTAATAGCTTCAACTCAAATATCGACTCCAGGATTTTTTAGTTATTTTCTCGTGTCCTTATTGTTCAAGCAGCCAATAGATTTGGAGGTGTGTTTGTGTGTTTTTCATGTGGATGTAAGGTGCTGGAGGTGTAAAGCCAAATAAACTGTACTTTATCAGTGTTTAAGTTCTGTTAGGTTCAGTTAATCTAGCTCTTCACGATGCGTGTGTGCTCCTGATTGGTTACTTACTAGCCAAGGTTTAAGTTATTTTGATGATGAATGAATGCTAGGTATTTCAGTTTGTGCCTCATCTAGCTAGGTCCTCACTGTTGTGTCATTCTTACCTAAATAAAATTGCTACTGCATAGACATTGTTTGGCTAGTGCTCTTGTCCCGTTCTTTGACAGGTTAAACTAGTTTGTTTGCTACCCCCTCCATTCAGAATTACTCGTCCAAAAAATAAATGTATCTAGATGTATTTTAGTTGTAGATACATCCATTTTTGTGACAAGTAATTCCGATCGACGGAGTAGATTTGGAGCAGCAACAGGTGCTCTCCATTGACGATGACCGGGACCCCATGCCCAAGCCGACGAGGAGTACACATTAGGCACAAAATGAACCTAATAGTAAATGTGTACAGTCTGCTACTTCAGACGGTTTCAGCATAGTAAATGTGTACTATTTGTTCTAGAATCTTCTAATAGACGGTTTCAGCCCCGTTTTTTGTGTGTCACCGTTTTTTGAGGTTCTTTTCTAGTGATTTTTTTTTGCTACCAGTAGTACTAAATTTCTTAGTAGGCCAAGAGACTGAGATTTAACTGTGTTTCTCCGTTGGATTGTACTGGATATTGTTTTTTATCAACGCATTTTTTATGCTTTGTAGGTACTTATAGAGAATTTTTTACACCCCTTTGTACATCCTCTGTACAGAGAGTATAGTGAACTTTTTTTACACCCCTCTGTTTTCATGAGTAGGTGATTTGAGAGATGTGTGTTTAGGATTTTTTTGCTAAGTTGAACATTTCTTTTTTTGTTGTTGTGAAATGACAAGCTTTTCCTTGAGCTGCACTGTTATGTGTTGTGTTTGTTGTTTTTTCTTTAGGAATATGTATAAGATGAACTTGAAGATCTCTAAAGCAGCATCTGTGATTTTTTTAACCCAAACTAAATTTTCTTTTTATCTTTTTATGTGTGAACAGAATGCGGTTTGTAGAGTTTGTTTGAACTGTTGCAACTATGAGAGAAAGTGGGACTCTTTCAGCATGTATGTGTCAGAAGCCTTCAAAACCCGAGGGGTAATGTGCCCATATCATCATTATTTATTCTTTTTTTGTGTAGTACGTGTATTCACATTGATAGCATAGGCAGGGATAAGTTTTATGTAGGAGTAAGAGTTAATATACCATTGTTATGTAAACAAGTTTGTCATCACCAGCCCACTCAATGTCACAAGTAATTGCTTTCAGTGGTTGCTCAACATATTGTCCACTTTTTATGTCAATGGCAAAAATAGTATAGATTTTCATCACCCTTAGTGCCCTCTACATAGGCAACTAGCTTTGCAGCTGGGACTGATCTGAAATGCGAAGCATCCAAGTGGGACATTAAATTTAACAAACAGTTTCTTAAATATGATGACCCCCAACAACTTGTTCATTTATCTTTTTTTGTTTTCATCTTTATATTTTGTTCATTTTGTCACTATACAGTCCTAACTCCTTTTTTGTGTTTTTTTGCTTCTTTTTTTGTTTTCAACCCCAATAGGTTGTGGCATGCAATGAGAGGGTGCGCTTCAACATCATTACAGGAGAGGAGGTGACATTCATGGAAAACGGCTTCAGACATGCAATCGTAAGGTGCTACAAGGGTCGCATACATAGTGCAATGTATGGGAGTGGTTGGAAGAAGCTTTATGAAGACAACAAGCTGGGAAGGGTCAGTTGGTGTATTTCTTCCTGTATCAGCCTACCCCAATGGCAGCCATTTTATTTCTCCAGCTGGGCAACGGCTCTGAAGACGAAGATCCCATGGAAGTGGATGATGAAGATGCAGACGAAGATGATGAGCATGGGGGAGCTCCCCACGACAATGATGAAGGCATTGTTCGCACAAGGGGGCTCGAGTTGAATGAGATCGAGGAATCTGAGCTTCAAGGCTTACTGCCTCTCAGTGATAGGTTTGTTGGTTTGCCTTTCGTTCACCGTCTCACAAGGACAGATGTTCATTTAGGCATGATGGTATGTTTCTCTTTTTTTCCATTTTCATTTTTTTTTTGCTTTCTGTCTTTTGAAGTTTTGTTATAGCACTGTTTTTTTGTGGCACCCAGAAAATCCCCAAGAAAGTTGCCGCTGTTGCGTTTTTTGAAGAACATGGTTTTGTTGTTGTTTGCATGGATGGTGGGAATTTCAAAAGAATCCCATACCGCACTTATGGTGATGGCCGAATTGTGTTTGCCAACAAGAAATGGAAAAAGTTCACAGCTAGCAGGAATCTGAATGTCAACAATGTTGTTCTTTTTGGATTCAAGAACGGCAAGAGGAGCGATATCGATTCATTTGTGATCATGAGGAAGCTTGGGTAGGGCACAGACGTGGAAACAAGATTATCAGAAAGAACTACAGTTGAAAACACGCATGCTCTCTTTATCCAAGCAGTATATATGCACCTTGTACTGCATTTTAATGTAGGAACTCTATATATGAGAGCCCTGTGTTTTATGATTTCAAACTTGGCGGTTTGGAACTATGCAGAAGGTGCATTTTAAATATATTACGATCTATAGTTTGGAACTATGCAGAAGGTGCAATTTTTAAAAAATTTATGTGCGACCATCTATATGTTTTTTCACACCCCCCTACTCAACCATGTCTGTGGATAACCTATATACTTTTTAGTATTTTTTGTACTTTTTTTATGTGGTATAATGTGTCTTCTTTTTATTAGTTTTACCTTCTTTTGGTCAAAATATGGCACTTTTTAAGAAAGTCCCCACACACTTCACAAGCAATTTTTGTTTTGTTTTTTTATATACTCAACTATGGTGAGCACAAGCAGGCACATGGCTGGGACATCGGGCTCCCATTTCGCAACTAGGGGGGCTTTGTTTTGTCGGAGGGGGCGACATCAAGAGACATGGAGGCCTAGTTGCATGTCCCACACTAGGCATCGCAACTGCATGTCTTCTAGTTTTTTGGTCGCAACTAGGGGGAGGCTTTGTTTTGTGGGGGGGGGGGGGGCGTCAGGCCTAGTTCCCCATCCCACACTAGGCACACAACTGCATGTCTTTCTAGTTTTGGTCGCAACTAGCGGGGGTACCTTTTGTTTCGTTGTCCGGCGCCGCCCCGGCCAACGCCGCTCCCGTCAGCGGGATGGGGAACTTTGGTAGGACTACACACTGAATTTTTCTACGCTGTATCATGAGAGCGTCAGTCTAATTATGTTCACTGCCAGTACACATTTCTGTGCTTGTAAATTTACAAATATCCAAGTTCAATGTTAGTAGGCATGTCTGAATTTGTTTGGAACTTGTTTGCAAGTGGTCAATCCTCCCGTGGTACTTCCGTGCAAGTGATCTGCACCTCTTAGTTTTAGCTTCCTCTCTCCAACACATGGAATGTGGTGTCTGTAGTGCCTGTTTTTTTGTATGAACTACCCAAACATATATTGATGTTTTACATTTCCATAAGAAAATCTGGGAGTGTTTCCCTTTACCAGTTACAAGTAGCAATATGTGAACGGATTAACCATGCTCACTTACTCTGTACCACAGTTTTATGTCGACTTTTTGGAATGAATCTCAAATATGTGAACGGATTATCTCAGATTTGTTTTGATTGTCCACTAGGGTATATATGGTGTGAATCTAGATTCTGGAATGGAGTTTGTGGAGATGACGATTTTTTTGGTATGTTTTTTGTTGCTTTGCTGCAAATCACAAATCCGAGGCCGTGAATGTTTCATTTTTGGCCCGACCTCGTACTATTGTAAGTGCGAAATAAAGAGAATGAATTCCATGGGCGACGTTGAAAATAGAGGTAGGTAGCTGAGATTTTTTTTTTCAAAGTTAACTATAGAATTCTGCTGTGATGTACTCGTACTTTGGTTTTCACTGATGTTTTGTTCAATTTTTGTCGCCTTCTTGCACTGAGTATTTTTTTGCCAATGCCTGTTTGAATTTTTTTGTGAGTCATTTGTCATACTGAGATATTTGATTTTTGTTTGAGCCAGTGTGGTGTTATACATCAAGCTGGGCCAGTGTTGTGTTATACATAGTACTGTTTCTCTAAAATGGTCTTGTACTTAGGAGAGGCATGTGATAGTTGATTTTCGTAAGAGAGGTATCTCAACATCACCTTTCTCAAGCCTGCATTACTAACGGAATCAATCCTCATCGCTGTCTTTTGCATTTTCCCTTAGCTGAATTTAGATTCAAGATCATAATCCCTGTCTCTGATGCATAACTTTTTGAACGATTTTGGTGCAGTATTTCTTTTTTCTTTAGCTAACTAGGCACAATAAAGTTTTGAGAGAGGAATCAAGTGATCATTTATCTTTTCTTTTTTGTGTTTGCGTTAAATCCACTTTTTCTTTTAGGTAACTGCCTCTTTTTTTATGAGTAGTGTCTGATGGATGCCCGCAAGCAGACTAAATACCTAGATCGAAAGTAAAACTGGGACCTCCTTGAAAGCAGGGTTAGGTCAACATCTTAAATTTGTACGCACTCGATCTTTTTTTATTTGTGTTTTGAAAGCCCTTTTTTTGTATATTTTGTTATGAATCTCAACATTTTCTGTTTTTTCCACACAGGATCATTTGAAGAAGAGTAGAGATTTAACAAGAGATTGCCTGAACAGTTTGGTATGTTAAATTCAATCACCCCATGTATGCTTTTATGATGTCTACTGCTTGGTTTTTCAATAAGTATTATCAAACAAGGGAAGTTACCCTGCCACATATGTGTGTTGTTTTTGCTGTTTATCTTTTTTTGGCCTAGAGTATGTTCCAAGAGATACACGTTAGTATGCAAGACTAATGTATTCATGCATTTTTTTTGTGAACACAGCCGCACCCAGGAACATATATTGAACATGAAGAAGGGAACCCTGGGAGTGATAGGAATGAAGAAGGAGACATCGGTGTGTGGAAGATACTGAGTTAGAAGAGAGAGGCTACGATGTCGAGATCACCGACACGGAAGCATCAGAGAATTTGCTGTATGAAGAAGTTCTGATGGTGGTGTGTAAGAGTGCTCAAAGGAAAGAACAACGGAAAGCTATTTTGGAATGAAAAAAGAAGGTACGTTACTGCTGTTTTCTTTGTTTTCACCAGTTGGAGTTCCATTTTTTATAGTTGTCTAGCTCAAAAAATTCACACACCTTCTTTTACCTTCTATATTTTTCTTTTTGCAACAGAGAGCAAGGATTGATCCAACCACAACCAAAGCCACAATTGATGATATTGCGACAAAAGCTTATAGCCGGTGTAGCGTGTCATACTTCTCCGAGATTGTCAATTTCGTGTGTAAGAGCCACCGCAGGGTCCAGCTTGTTAGGTACAGCGGTTTCGCTATCTGCCGGAGCTGGTCGACCGTCTCTGCACTCAGCGGTTTGTGCAAGTGGATTGCCGACAATGTCGATACACAAGCAGAAGCAATTGTTTTCAACAAGAAGAGTATTCCACTAAATGCTCACCAATTGGATTTTGTGTTGGGGATTCCTTCAGGGACATAATCATAAACACTAAAGAAGAAGAGGCTGGCAAACAAGCTTTTCTCGCTCTCTTTGGGTTGATGTAAGTCCCAACAATCAAATTCTTCGCAAACAAGCTGATGAACGAAGATATGTCCGACGCACTGCATCATCCGTTGTTTCCTCGATTGTGGCATTAGCAACATTTGTCTGCCCAACATCAAACACTAATCCAAGAGCTCTAGTTAATGTGGAGCAGCTCAAGCAACTAAATTGGTGCATGTTTGTTCACCATTGATAGTTGATGTATACAAAGAAATACCAAAAGGAAAAGCTGAAGCAGAATTGAACAATGATGACACTAGGAGGATGTATATACCACCTAGCAGTATGTCACTCTTTTTTTCAAATCCAATGTGTTCTTTTTTATGTGATTAAGCCATTTTTGTGTTTATTTATCTTTGTTGGCGTAGTTCTATATAATTTAATCTAATGTTTTACTGATTTTGGCTTGATTTTACTGATTTTGGCTCAATTCAAATCCCAAATTTGATGCCTAGGATATGTCTTTGGAAGGGAGGTATGGTCAAGCATTTAAGTGACATGACCGTTGGAAGAGATGGAAAGTATGGATGTCTGACAGTAAGTTCTTTCACCCTCTTTTTCTTTTTCTCCTCCAAAAGCATGACATCCTTGTGCATCATTTTCTGATTTTTAAATTTCTTACATTTTTTTCTTTTGTGTACGCATTTTTGTAGATAAAAGAAGTATCAGAAACCTGCTATAAGGACGGAACAAATGAGTGGGCAAGCATGATTAAAAATTCAAATTTCAGGAAAGCGATAAACAGTGTTGCAGGGAATTCTTTGTCTGATAAGGTGTGTGACCCTATGCTTTTTTTATTGAAGTAAACCCCTTCTTTTTTATGCGGGTTCTATATGTACAACCTATGCCTTTTTTTAAGGGTTTTCACTTTTTGTAATGCCTCATGTACTTTTCTGGATCAGGTCAAAGAGGATATCTTCCTTGTTTATGAAAACCATATGCAGGATGAAGATCTTAATACTTGCATAAAAGCTAAAGGGCTTCTGCTAGACACGATCCACATCATAACCAATGCCTCCGTGTATCAGTGATACAGCTTAATGTGGGCTCAACAGGAACTGAATTTAATGCAAGCAAACAATCCAACAAATCAGGAGACACTGTCAAAGTGCAATCGACTAAACATCAAGAGGAAAATTACGGAGGTATGTCACCATTTTTTTGCTGTAATCTTTCAGTAGCAGTTCCTTTTCTGATGTGTGCCTACAAGTCAATATATAAGTCAGCATTTTACAAAGGTGTCACACCTCCGTCTGGTGCCCTTTATTTCCTCCCCATGTAGGGCATCTGGTGCAAAGGAAAAGAAGGAAAATAAATGTTCTATCAACTAGCCAACCGTCCGTTGGTTCTTCTGCATCAAAAACAAATGCTGGAAAAGGGAGCACAAATGAAGCGGGTGGGTTTTGTAGCAGCCCTCCTAAAGTCCATGGAATAGGCAGGCTAAAGGTGCATACTGCAATGCATAGCTTTTTTGATCTCACAACATTTTTTGGTTGACCACACATTTTTATTTTTATTTTTATGCCTAACCATGTAAATTCTTAAACAAGGTGTGACTCTGAAGCACAATGTCTAAGAGATCATTCCTCAAAGGACCCCTGCCAGAAATGTGTGCTCCAAAGATCAACTTTTTGGCCGGAAGAAACCGTGTAGATGGAGGTACAACTTGGTTTTCTGTAACTTCTTAATGTTCTTTGTTTTTCTCGTTTTCTTGAACTTACATTCCTAAATCCCTTTTTTCATTTTGAACAACAGGAGTTTTGGTACAATACAAAAGGAGGATAGATGCCCAATCAAGTAGCGACCCACATGATCCCTCTTCAATAAAGAACAAGAAGCCTTTGGAAGCTCTTTTGAAGGTACATAATGTGCTTTTTTTCTTTTCCATAATGCAAGTTGATTTTCAAAAAGATTCGTCTAACATAGTTTTTTGTTTTTGTGTTGCATTCTTTTCCTGTAACAGGCTGACAAACAAATCCCCTCAAAACAGGTTGAAGAGAAAAGCGGAGCCTCAACTACATGTGCTTATTGGAGAAGCAAAAGAGAACCACGCTCAAAATGTAGCAGAGAGTGCCAAGGATGACATCCCAACAGAGCTCATTCAGTCCAAAATAAATTTCACAGAAGCAATGCCCACAACATTTTCTGGTTTTCAGAACACACCAACTTAGGAATTGGTACACAAAAATTATTTTTCTTCATGTCAGCAGTGGCATTGCTAAATTTCTTTTGTCAATCTTTTTCTCTTCTTCTATGTGTTTTAACTGTGTCTTTTTTCTTATTTTTTGGTTGTTTACTTGAAAACACGACCTGCAGAGGAAACATTTTAGGGGGCGCCCGGATAGTCGGAGCATAGACATTAATCTAACAGCGCAACCAGAGAGTGTTAAGCATGTCTTCTATTTTTTATGCTCTTTTTTTTTATAAAAACTGAAACATAGACATTAATGTACCAGCGCAACCAGGGGTCTCCTTTTTTTGTGTGTGACTGAAATACTTTATTTCTTTTAGGCGCACATACAAACAAGGTTTTTGCAAGAGGCTATAAAATCATTAGCAACTTCCTAGACAAGGCAAGAGAAAAATATTTCTTCGCCGATGATAGCACCCCTCATTCAGGTTCTCTGAAGATGTGGATGAATGTGGAAATATAATCGAAGAACATGAATTGTGGAGGCTTATATGGATGAAGGATGAGTGTTACAATAAAAAGATAGAGGCTAATTTTTCAATATCTTTTTTTGTCCACAAGTGGTTTCTCCTGTCAACATAAACGCCATATCTTCAATACACCTAGCATTTTCTTTTTCTCATAAACAGGCAACGAAGATGAAGATCGCCAGAAACATCAAGGAACTACAGCCAGAAGAACTTGACATTTGTGTGCAACGGAATAGAAACTTGAAGGTATTCTACCCCCCATTTGTTCAAATCTTTGCTATAAGCGCTGGCTTTTTTTTTGACTTTTTTTGGTCTCTCTTGTGTTCTGTTACTTGGTTTTTGTGATGAGCAACACAGAAACAGGGGAGCAGTAGTTCAAACTACGAGCTAAGCATTCAATGTGCCCAAAGGGAAGCACAGAGAAGTTTGATGTCTGAGACGCCACACCCCCCAAAACTAGCTGAGGATATTGTTGATTTAGTCAATTTCGCAAAAAAACTTTCTTGTCTTGTAGTAGTTTATCTCAAATAGGCTTTTTCTCCAAGCATTTCCAGGGTTCACTTTTTCCTTCATTTTTTTCGTTTTTATTCACCCTATGTGGCGCAGACATCACCTGAAGTTCAAATGACAACTGGGTGGAATCACAGACAAACTTGCTACTCACCATGGAAAAATAATAACTAAGACACAAAGTAGACTCCCCCACTCAAAATGAAGAAGGTAGTCCCGAAATAGCATATTTCTCATCAAATACAAGCATGTATTCTTTTTTCATACTAAAACAATCCTTTTCATATGCCCTTTTTTTGTGTTTGGTTCTTTTTTTATGTTTCCCCAGGACTACTCCATGGTTCCAACAATAGGAAAAAGGTTATTTCCAGATGAGGAAAGCTATCAACAAGAATCCAACAAGCAAAGAAAAAGGAATTCAATACAACTAATTGAAGAAAAACTTTAAGAAGCCGCTTTTATGTGCTCTGCTTTGTTAATCGTTCTTTTCTTTTTCTGAAATTCTTTTTAATTATGCATCTGACATTTTTATTTTTTCTCGCCCTATTTTGTCTCATATGTATAGTCAGGACAACTCGAAATTCGTGGAGAAAACATGTTTAGGAAAGAGGGCAACACTTTGGTCAACAGAACGGATGATATTTACAACACAAATCTCTCGTTAGGAAGGCCAAAGCCAAGCAGTTTCCACGGGAAAGAAAATGTACCACCAAAGAGGATTGTTCAACCTAGCAGGTACCGTAGCTCACCATATGACTGCAATGAGAGGGGCCCGATAACGCCACATGAGAGGAAGATGTATCAGGCCATAACATCCTTGCCCGATGTTAAAGGATCGTGAGTTTCTTCTCAGATGCACTAATTCTTTTTTGCAAAAATGTTATTTTTTTTCCTTATACTCACTTGAAAGACTTTTGTGCCTAAACCTGACCAGTAAGCTGACATGTTTTCCTTTTGTTCTATATGTACAACAAACCTGCAGTTCTTATTGACAAAACCATCGCCACATTTGGACAGTTGGGTAACTCGATGAAAATAGGTGGCCGGGTTCATGCTTATGTCATAAATGTGTACTGTAGGCACATATTTAATGAAAATCATCCTAGGAACTCACACAAGCGCTATTTCTTCCACATTGCATCTGTAAGCAAATGAAACACCACTTTTTTTCTCTCTGTTTGTTTTTCATACTTACCTACGTTTTTTTATCTCTTTCAAAATTTTCATCATTCAACAACTTAAAAGGAATACTTCCTGGGCAAATGGAAAAAAATGAGGAGGCAAGAATTTGGTGGAGACATAAACTGATTACGAGTTTCATCGGAGCTGGAAAAGCACATAATCTTTCGATGTCAGACAAGGTTTTTTGTCAAACTTCCTCTCTCATTTTTTGCACAACACAAGTTCGGCTATAATTTAGTTAATCTTTTCCCTTCTTCATATACACACTAATTTTTTTTGTTATCTACATTTTTCTTTTTCTGCATCAACTCCAAAATGGATATACACAAGCTATAATTTCCAACACTACACAAGAAACATTTCTTTCTTTTCGTCGTCGATATCAAGGGTAGCACGTTCTATTTTCTGGATTCTTTCTACGATGAGAACAGCTCATATCACAAGAACATAAAAAAGAAGATTGTAAGTACAAGGTTTTTTAATACTGTTTTTTGTTTTTGTGATGATTATTTTTGTCTGCAACTTTTCCTGCAAATATCAAGAATGTTATTTTTATATTTTGAGGTAGATCTCAAGCTTTACATGCACTTGGTACGAAGCTCACCTCCCGCCAATGGAATTCAATACATTCCCTGCGGTTTACCCTAAAGTCCCTCAGCAAGATAACGAGTACGCAATCAACACTCTATGCTTTTTGTTTGTTTGTTTCCTGACTCCTTGTTGCTTTGTTGTAAAAAAATTTATACATTTTTGTTGGTTTTGCTTACAAACACATGTACCTTTTTTTTGTGTATGTCTTTTTCATATCTGATTGTGGCATTTTCACGTTGAAACTAATGCGATGGTGCCGAAGGAACCCGACCCCTATAGTTTTTTCACCAAAAGACGTCCCAGATGCAAGGATCATATATGTTGTTTATCTCATGTTCAGCCCCTACAGCACTTTGTATGAAGAGAACAAGTGCGTCAAGGAGTTCCGCCTATAGGTTAACCCCATATGCATTTTCTGTTTTTTTTTCAGACTCCTTTGCTTTATGTTTTTGTCACAGGAAGTTATTAAGTTTCCCCCTGTGTTTATCCTATCGTGCAGACATCAAAGGTGCTGACAGTTGCTAAAAACACACCACCCACAGCAACAAAAGGAGTTGTATCCAGAGTCATATCAGCAAAGTCAAAGGAAAAGAGGAACTATATCAAACACATAGTTAGCACTGCTTAAACATTTTTGATATTTTTTCTTTTTGTATGAACAGAGAATGTACACCCTTGTCGTTGCTGTAGACATGTATATATATGCCCCTATGTCATTTTTTTGTTCTTGTTGTGAAACTTGTTCTCTCAAGGTATTTTTTCCCAGATTGTTTTTTCTTCACTGGTAATGTGGTGAAACACATGAATTATAACAGAGTTTTCCTCATGTGTTTATTTGCACCTTTTCCAATTTTTTGCATAATGAATTTTCATGTTTTTCGTGTGGCATCAATACTTTTTGGTGTTTTTCATCCGATGGAGAGGGCCAAAGAGATGACGCATACAGACTATTATAAATGGTTCACCACACAAAGGTCACCCTCTCTTCTTATATGTTTTTCTCAGTACTCATTTTAGTGCACATCACCATCTTTCAGTTTCTAGATCTCTATATTTTTAAGTTCAGATTCCACCTAAAATCTTTTTCTCATGTTTGAATTTTCCTTTATCATTTTACTCCTGCCGGGGTAACAAATTTTGTTCATACAGTTTTCAGCTTTACTGCATTTTCTCATTTTACTAATAAAGATCATACAACAGGCACCAAAAACTTGTGAACTTAAGGAGGAGGAACAATGCCCATTTGGATTTTTCTCATAATCCAAGGAAACACTCATAAAGATCAAGACCAACAGCAACAAGGTAATTTATCCACATTGTTTCCCATCATTTGCGCAGCAACATAATTTTCAGTTCATAACCAAAAAATAAAGAGGAAGAGAATCATGCAACAATTTTCTTCTTCTCTCCTTATAATGTATTTATTGTTAAAGAACTTTCATATCTTTTTTTTCTTCAAGATGCACCAGTAGTATCTTTTCGTGCGCTCCACTTCTTGCCTTCTTTTTGCATCCCTCATGTTTGTTTCTTGCTAGGCATCCCCTTTGAAGCACTAGGCGCACTAGTAGTATCCTCCGCACTCTGTTTGTCACCCGCTTTTGGACCCCCTCCTGTTTGATTCTTCCTAGTACTATCCTTTGAAGCACCAGGGACTCCTATGACAACAATATTTTTTTCTTAGTTTTTAGGTGCAAACAAATGACAGCAGCAGAGTGATGAGATTTTAAGTAGTAGTCCTTTTAAAGTGTGAGGATTGAGGCAAACATGTTGGTTGCTTTCCCACTGTAGTCTTCTTGTGAAATTGGGACCTGGGGATGTGTTTGTTTGTGCACGATCCAAACACATGGTCATGCTGATCATAGTGACTGCACCAAATTTGTTGTTTTGCTTGTATTTTCTCCAAAAATGTCTTGTAACGCTCTTGTGGACGCCCCTTCAAAGCAATAACATCAGGATCCTTTAGGTTTTCCCCGTACCCATCAGGGTGCGGCGCGCTCACAGTAGGGTGTGGAGCTCTCTCAACATGCTTGTCTTGCATTTTTTGCTGCTCCTTTGCCAAAGTCATCTCATCTAGCTTTGCCTCAATCCTCACACTTTCACCAACCACATACATATATTTTTTCATTGAATGACGCAAAGCATCCGGGCCATTTCATTCACCGCTAGACAACAACATGTATCTAAGGTGATGGTCCCTCGCCGTTAGCTCCTCGGGACGCCATACCTCAGTTTTCTAATGTCTTTTCTTTTGCTTGGGTCTACATCTGTCAATGTAGTACTTCTCAGGTAGCACCGCAAGTTGAGGTGTGTTAATACCCTAAGTATGTGGCTGCACACAACGCCATCTTTTTCAAACTTTCCACAAACACAAGCAAAATCCTCTCTCTGCATATTAACAATGACAATATATCTCCGGATTCTGAAATCTTTCTCGGTGAGCATCCTTGTCTTGTACACCTCATACCTTCTGTTTTTCTCAACCTCCTCCACATGCAACTGGGTTGCAAACTTTACAACTTTCTGAAATCTGTAGAATACCGCTCTGTTGTACTTCTCAGCAGCCTGCAATTCCAGCTCAGTGCCCAACCAATAGGTTGGATTTTTTCTTCTGGTAATCGAGTCTTGTTCCTTCTCATTCTCATGCGTTGCTTTCAATATCCGCTCATACTCATGCAAAAAGGTAATCACACTCAATGTTGAGCCTACATTGTCCTTGAATATGGCATTTGTCCCTTCACTCTGGGCAGTCGAATGGATGAAAGGGAAGAAGATTTTCTTGAAATACACCAGGACAAACAACTTCCTGTACTTCCATATGTACCTGAAGTACTTGACATTCTCTACTCCACACTTCTACGTCATCGGTGGCTGGCTAACGTTTCAAACTCTGGCCTGTCAGCGTTATGCATGATGTTGTCAAGTCAGCATACAAGTCTGGTTGTGTTGAAAAGGTTCTCACACATCTTTCCCAAACCTTTTTCATTATGTGGAAGAGACAACACCTATGAACAACACCATTGAAAACACCAGGAACTGCAGACTTCATTGCCACATCTTGGTCAGTAATGATCAGAGAGGAGCTTTTCACCCATGCAGTCCGTAAATGTGTCGAAAAGCCATTCAAATGTGTACACCGTCTCGTTGTGCACTATAGCACAAGCAAACAAGCCGTTGAGCTCGTGTCCAGTGATGCCAACAAATGGTGCAAACGGCACATTGTAACGGTTTGTCTTGTATGTCGTGTCAAAACTCAAACAATGACCATATAGCTCATACATTTTTCTCGAGTAGCCATCCGCCCAGAATATGCACAACACCTTGTTGATGTCCTCATCAGCAACTTTGAATGCATAGTAGAAATTTGTATCTTCCTTTTGTTTGTTCCTAAAGTACTCAAGGACCAGCAGCATATCGCCCTTGCCATTCTCTATGTTTATTGCCGTCCTCACATTGCTAACATATTTCTTAGTGTATGGTGCATCGCCACCTTGCAGGTAAGAAAGAATGGACATAATCTTCCTAGTGGGCATTTTTACAGAGTTAAATGTCCTGATAAACAACGTCTCTTCCTCTGTCATCTTCTTGTGCGATCTGAGGTACTTGCCGTCATTCTCATAGGGCTAAGGGTGTGGTTGTGGTCTAGGTCAACAACCATGACAACCCATTTGTCTCCTTTTAGTGTTGCAATCATCTTAGCCTGGCACCCGGTTATTTGTATGAAGTTTTTCCTCTTCCTTTTTGCCTTCTCAGGTGGGGGAATCCCTGTTTTATCTTGCTTCTTTTGCTGCCTCTGTTTTTTCCTTTCTTCAAGCACATCCTCGCCAACAACTTTACCCGAGCAGTTGCACTTGTAAGTGTAACGCGACACTGCCTTGCCACCGGGTTTAGTTGCATGGTAGTTGCCTGCTTTCTTGATTGCAAAACCAAAAATGGCTGCATACTCATTGTAAAATGCATGGGAATCATCACAAGAATCAAAGACCATGCCCACATGTGGCACATGGTGGCTCCGTACTACTAAACTACAAGTCTAAGCCTGAGCTGCACAGACACTGCCATGTGCATCTGCTTGTTCACCATTGTCTGAAACATCATCGAAGCTCATGCCATCCGTGAAACTGGGGCCATGGCTGGAGCCAGCAGGTGCTGAATCATCACCCAAATCACCACCAACACTCATGTCCTCAGGGAAACTAGGTCCATGGCTTGAACAAGTAGCAGCTTCATCATCTAAATCATCATCCAAATCATCACCCATGTCATCCTCACCTTCATCAAAGTCAAAATCGCCATCATCGTTGTCTTGTGCTCTGTACCTAGGTTGGTACCTGCAACCTTGATGTCCTTCAGCTGTGTTTCCATCCCAGCTCCAGCTAGGGAAACCTTCTGCCCCCACACCTATATTTTTTGCTTGCTGCCTCTCTGTTGGTTTCCACCCTCGTCTTGTCCTTGCAAACGTCCATACCGCTCAGTTATCATGTATGTGTCATTTTGTATCAACAACAACAAGAATAAGAGAGTAACCATTTTTTTTGTTATTTTTTCTGTCAAACATGGGGGAAAGGGCAGTCGGATATGTACATATGTAAATGAACCATACCTCACAAAAACTCCTGCCACCAGAATCTTGTTGTTGACCAGAATGTTGAGATCCACCAATACCAGCCTGTGACCACAAACATGTTATGTAGTTTATATTTTGTTTGTTGACATTCTTCAACATTTCTTTGTTTCCACTATACATGTCAAAGTCAACAATACAAAGGCACTTATAGTACCTCTTGATCAGCAGCCATCAACAACTGTGTGTAGCTCATGTAACCACTTCCAAGGAAATTCATTTCCTGCATTTTTATCACCTTTTGCATGTTAGAATTTGATAATAGTATAAGTTTCTTTCTTTTCTTTTCTTTTTCTTCTTCAGAGTTATAAGGGTCTGCAGCTAGAGCGGAAGATTTTTTTTCATGAAAGCACATGACTTGAAGAGGGCACAAGCTATCCTTTTCTCATGAAAGCACATACATGCGCTGTAAATGAACTTGAAGATGTTTGGAATGCCAGTTGCATCCCAGCTTGTTGCTGCTGCACATATTGGGCACCAACGTATGGCTACTGCACATAGAGAGTAATGTTCTAAGTTCTTTTCTTTTTGGGGCGACGCAAAAAAATGATGTATTTTTCTTTCACAATCTAATGGTTTCGTTATTTTTGCAAAAATATAACATCAATCTTACATGAACCGATGTTACTGGATAAACTAGGACTTGTCCACGACTGATTGGAGTTCCTTGTGCCATAGTTCCACCCGGCACCTACACAAATGAAGAAAATCATTATTTGTGAGGTATACATTTTCTATGTTCTGTAGTCAGCAAACCAGATGTTACACATACTCTACATTTCCATATTTTTGTATAGATCCATTCTTCTTCTTATTTATTACTAAGCATGGGAAACTTGAATAATGATTCCAACTGGTGCTTGTTTTGTTTTTGTCCAGAGAGTGAATGGGCAAAAACAAACAAACCACTGTAGTAGATCTTGAAAAAAAGTTCAGTTTTCAGTGTATTTTGTATAGGGGTAATCACATGACACTACTTGTTTAGGGGAGGGGCTATGTATACGAATTTGCTGAATTTTTACCCCTAGTTAATTCTGTTTTTTGCCCTGAAACATGAAATCAAAACAACCCATATACATGTTTCTGTAGGGAGGTGTCCAACACCAATTTTGTTAAAAAAATGTCCAGAACAACAGCAAATTATCAACTTCTTTGTCCACAAGAAATATACGACCTTTTCTCTGTCCACAAACGCACTAAAAGTTTTTCAGTATGTGTCCTGAAACTGTATATGTGCTGGAATCATGATAATTATTATCCTTTATGTCATCAAAACATTGAATACCGATGATTCTAATATACTGCAGTTTTCTTCTTCATTTTTTTCTTCAGAGAAACTTGAACAACACGTGAGACAAAAATGGAGTTTTTTCCCATGAAGTTATCTCGAGAGACAAACATGCGTGCCCATCAGAAATTTCCATACTGCTCCAAGATTGCTGCAGGAAAACAAAGGGAGAAGAAGAAATCACAAGGTTTTCAGATCTAAAAGGAGAAGGGAACAAGAACAAGATAATTGAAAAAAGGAGCTGCAGATGGATCCATGGGGCACAGCAACTCACCCTGGTGAGTTTGTTTCCCCTTATCCCTGTTCTTATCTTCATCATCTGCTTCCTTCATGACCAAGAACAGCCACCACCCACACTAGGGTTGTGTAGGGGAGGTAGGGACGGGGAGGAAGGAGGGGAAAGGTGGGAGGGGTGAGGACTGGCGTATTCTCTCAAGGTGGGAGGGTGGGGGTTCAGGGTTTTACCTGATAGAGGAAGGTACAACTGGGAGAGGAGCAAAAGGTTTCCTGTCTTTTAGCTATACATGGGCTCTCTGCTTTTTTTCTTGTGTGTTTGCTGCGCACATGGATGGGGACACAGGTACAACAGCCCAAGCAAACAGCAAAAGCAAATGACAGACAAACAAGCAAAGCCCACCCCACAAGCCCATCACGGGGGAAGTTAAACCCATCAGGGACAGACGCTAAATAGGCCTAATCTGTCGGGGGTGATGTCAGACGACTGAGACTTCGCGAAGTCTGAGTCGACTGAGACCTAGACACTCCCTTTTTCTTACGCGAGCCCAGTCGCACGGTCCGTACACGTACACGCCACTCCACTCGATCGGGGACAAAAACGACACGAGCCGAGGCACTCTGGTTCCATATAGATTTAGACACTAGCACCGGCGAGCTTATATCCATCGCTTCCCCGAGCATCGATCTCCTACGATCTAACCTAGTTCAGTTCACAATCAGGTACCTATGGTCGTGCGATACCATGGACATCGGCGAAGACGGAGATCCCTAGAACAAGAAGAGGAAGAAGGTCTTGCAGACACCATGGACGTCGCCGAAGACGGCGAGCACCTGCAACAAGAAGAAGTTCACGTGGTCATCCTAGCGGACTACGCCATTGTCGTGCATCACCAGCTTAGGCGGAAAAGTGCTCTCCAGTGGCTGCAACTATAGCTACGCGTCATGCTGAACACGTCGGTGCCACGGAGGCTCCAGAAGGTCTGGACCTGGCGTTGGCAGCGGCGGTGGACGAGGACCTGAAGACGGTGGACACGCGTTCATCCGACGACGGCCTCAACTGCCCGATCTGCTTGGAGGACGACGACACGACGGCGTGGAACGAGACACCGTGCGGGCACCGGTTCCACGGGCGGTGCATGGAGAAGTGGCTGCAAGCCAAGGGGAGCTGCCCCATGTGCCGGCGCCAGGTGGTGGCTATGCCTGCCGCTGCCGCTGCGCCATACCTATACTACGTCGTTATTCGTCCGGATTATTGCCATGATGATACCAAGTTTGTTGCCATGGACATTGATGATGGTGCTTAGCTAGGGTGGTTTGTTGTGATGCTTGCCTCAGTTCAGTTCAGACTAAGCTTGCCCTTTAGGAAACGACGTCGACCAGGAAGTGTAATCATACATGTACAATTGTTCATGTTTCTCCATCATGTTCCATCTTGTTAATTATTCCCAAAGAAAATGTTCTATCATGTAGATGTGAGCTGCAGCCTGCAGGTCGAAGTTAGGTACTAGGTTCAATTTTTTCTCGAGGAAGTTTCAATAAGTTTCAGTGAAATTTGGGGGCCAAAAGAAGACCTTATTACCATCGTAACAATGGATGCATCAAGTACACTGTTTTTAACTGACAAATTGTTTCGATGGAAAAGATTCTCCTTGGAACCGATTGCTCACATCCCTCAATCAGGTCGACGGCTTTACTCGCCTTCCGCAAGATTCTCCGACAAACAACCGTGTACATACCGCAAGTAAAATTGGCCCCAAGTATCACCTCCTTGGAGGTGGTTTTCATCCTAAATGCTAGGAAATTAGAGACAATCGATGATTTTCACATTTGGAACCGCCTCCATGGAAAACCTCTATTGACCATTTTGTACTAGTGTCAATATCAATATAATTATCATAAAACTCTTTTAGTTGTTAAAAGAAGTTGTTCCTAGTCAATATCTCGATATCCTCACGAGTCATCCGTCCAACATATGCTTTTATTATGGAACAAACAAGATTGTTCTTGCTTTCCAGATAGTATTGTTTAGAATCAGTGATAAAATCCGTCAAATTAGATTGTCCTTCAATAACCCCTTCATCTTGGTAGTTCTCAAAAAAAAAAACTTCATCTTGGTATGGGCTAAGCAATTGTGCTTTTCCTCCTACTTCCATTAGCCCCGATAATATAGTATCCGGTATAGCTTTCTCGCTCATGCAGATCCTTCCCATGAGATATCTGGAATCATTTCGTTTTGTCCTCTTTTAGAATGATTCTTCAGGTTTTAAATGCTTGCCGAGGCAAGGAGGAGGGGTGGGGGGATCTCTGTTATTTCATATAAGAAGGGAGTTCCTAGTTAATTAGAGGAAAACCAAGAGAAAACTACAAATACTTAAGACAGAAAAAGAAAACTAGATGTTGGGGTAGGTTTAGACAAAATTAGGGAATTCATTAAGGATGCAAGATTGCATGTATACACAGTGTTGCCTCATTGAATATTGCTAGTCATGAACTCGCAGCATTCGCACGGGCTAGTTCATGTTATTATCTTACAATCCATATTATAGAATATAGTGATTCATATATAAGGGTATTTATTATCATCTTAGATTAGAATCCATATTACGGAACCATAAACAATATTGGCGCCAAAAACCTATACGCTTTGAGATATTGTGCTATGAGAACTTTGTATTGTTCCAAATTCCATTATACTAGAGGCTAACAGCGCTTTACCGCTACTGCTCTTCACTCTGGGGTTCGCTCTTTTACATCTAGAAGATTATTGAGATTGGTTGTTTTTCTGGATTTCATCTGTCTTGACTTGTGTTTAAATATGTTTTGATGGTGTTTTTTCGTTCATATATCATGGCAGATTACCGTTGGAGACTGCATTTGTTCCCAGAGGAGAATGGAATTGTTTGGTGCATAGTCGTGGGGTATTTAAACGCTATTAAATTGTTGCTATAACACTCACATATGCCAGCCCACGAAGCTTATGTCCGCTCAACTTGGCTCCCTACTCCTCTTGCTCACTTAGTTTTCCGTCATTTAATGCTAGCTAAGAAAAAAAATCAATGATCATTTTCTTTTTGTAAAAGTTAGTTTAATTAAAAGATCTTCAAGGGTTTCAAAATATATTATGACTTTTAAAAAGAATGAATTTTAGAAAACATTCACGAGTAAAAATATATTCACGGATTTTAAAAATATTCACAATTTAAACAAGTTTCCAAATTTTAAAAGTGTTCACAAACTTTAAAAATGATACTTAAAAAATATCCGCGAATGTAATAATAATAATGAATCTAAAAGTATTTTGTTTCTTAATGTTTACAAATTTTATTAAGCACTTACGAATTAAAATGTGGAAAATAAAATATAAAATAAACGGACAGATAAAAACCAAACTCCACACAAACTTATAAGTGGGCCCCTCACCAACCCCACAACACCTGAAGCACCACAACGCTTCAAATATTGGGAGCTTAGTATCTCTATAGATATATGAACATGGATAATGAAATGTCCTATTGCAGGCATGAATGGTCACCTTGTGCGTGCATTTGTTTGCCTCTGCTTTCAAGCATGTGAACTTGTCAATATATTGCTTATTTCTATTTATCGATGACCCGCTGCACCGATGGCACAAGGGACGAGAGTAAGCCAAGCATGAAAAGAGTGAACATAAATATATTAAGTGGCAAATTGGTACACATGGATTAGCGTTCTAAGCAGCTTACGTAAGAATATTTACAATACTATTAAGAAGGAAGGACTCTATGTTATCGAGGAGGTTTATCGATCTCGAGCTATCAAAATAAATAATGCCGAAGGTACTAACCCGAAGGTTGTTAATGGGCAACGAATAAAACATTATATCTTAGGTATGTCTATTAATGTTGAAAGCAATATCATCCAAACTATGACACCGGAAGAACACATAAAAGAAACCTTCCGGAACACTCCGGAATCGTGAAAAAAAGGAGGTACATGATACAAGAAGTAAACGGACTCCGAGAATCTGCAGAAATATTTTCTGTCTGTTTTGGAATATAAAAATTAGGAAAATAAGAAACAACCAGGAAGGCACCCTGGTGGGCACAAGACACCAGGGCGCTACCGCTTGTTGTGTGCGCAGGTGGGTTGTGCCCACCTCGGGTACCTTCTGGACTCCGTTTTTCTTCCGTTTGCTTGTTTCCCAAGATAAAAAAATCTTTATATACCCCCCGAACCTATTGACCTCCATATCACGGAGAAATCTTCTATTTTCTTTTCCTTGCTGTTTTCTGATAGATCTTATCCACCATGGCCGCTTCAACCTCCTCCAAGGACAAGTTCTTCGAGAACGTCATTAACCCATATTGGCAGGAGGTGATGCAACACCCTCAAGCTATCCAGATGCGTGAAGGGGTGCTCCACATCCGCGATGTGCAAGGTCCCAAGGGGACTGGATCCGCGGAGGTGATACGTCTCCAATGTATCTATAATTTATGAAGTATTCATGCTGTTATTATATCATACTTGGATGTTTCACAATCATTTTATAGCAACTTTATATCATTTTTTTGGTACAAACCTATTGACATAGTGCCAAGTGCCAGTTGCTGTTTTCTGCATGTTTTTTTACATCGCAGGTAATCAACATCAGAAGGAGTCCAAATGCAACGACGATTTACGATGATTTTTTATGGACCAGAAGGAACCCAATGGGCTAGAGCTACACCTGGGGGGTGCCCCGAGGGGGGCACAACCCACTAGGGCGTGCCAGGAACCTCGGCGCGCGCCTGTGGGTTGTGCCCACCTTGGTGTCCTCCCGCACCCCCTCTTTACCCTATAGATTCACAAATATTCCGAAACCCATCGAGGTTAACATAGATCAAAAGTTTCGCCGCCGCAAGGTCTCTGTATCCGCAAAAACCAACCTAGACACCGTTCCGGCACCCTGCCGGGGGGGGGGGATCATCTCCGGTGGTCATCTTCATCATCCCGGCGGCCACCACGATGAGGAGGGAGTAGTCCACCCTCGGGGATGAGGGTTTCTACGAGTAGCTATGTGTTTGATCTCTCTCTCTCGTGATCTATATCATGGGCTTTGTTAATATAGTTGTATCATATGATGTTTCTCCCCTATGCTCTTGTTATGATGAATTGAATCTTTACCCTTCAAAGTTTTGTCTTGTCGATCGAATATTCAGAGATGAGAATAGATGATATATGTCTTGCAATATGAATACTCGAGGTGACAATGAGGTATCTTATTGATTCACTTGATATGTGTTATGGCATTCAACTCATGGATTCCTCAAGTGATATTGGGGTAATCTATGCATAGGGGTTAATGCACATTTTTCTCCTTGACGGAAACTTTGGGGTATATTTATAGTTCTTTGTGTGGATTGAGTATTATGAATATGAATTTGCTTTGGTGTTATTCTAGTACGAACTCTAGGATAGATCGAATGGAAAAATAGCTTTGTGTTATTTTAGTACGAACTCTTGAATATATCGAACGGAAAGAATAGCTTTGACTTGGTTTTGTGCCCAACAGACAATTCCTATCTTTTGTTCTCCTCTAATAGGAAGTCGGGAGTGATTCTCTATTGCACATTGAGGATAATCATATGATCCAACTATGTTAGCATTGTTGAGATGTTGCACTAGCGAAAGTATGGACCCTAGGACTCATTTTTAAGCATTGAAACAACGCTTTTAAGCCCGCTTACTATTTGCTACCTTGCTGTTTTTATTTGTTTAGATTATAAAATATATTACACTTTTTATCACCATCTCTTCAATTTAACTAGTGCACCTATAAAATTTTCCATTGTATTGGGTGTGTTTGGGACACAAGAGATTTCTTGTATTTGGTTGCAGGGTCGTTTGAGAGAGACCATCTTTATCCTACACCTCTCACGGATTGATAAACCTTAGGTCATCCACTTAAGGGAAAATTGCTACTGTCCTACACAACTGACCGCTTGAAGGCCCAACATGTGTCTACAAGAATAAAGTTGCGTAGTAGACATCAAGATCTTTTCTGGCGCCGTTGCCGGGGAGGTTAGGAAACCGGCCCTCACACCACGACAACGAAGCTCTTTTCGGGCACCGTTGTCAGGGAGGTGAGTGCATGAAGGTATATCTTTAGATCTTGCAGTCGAATCTTTTAGTTTCTTGTTTTATCACTAGTTTGGTTTATAAAAGAAAACTAAAAAAATGGAATTAAGGTTGCATCATATTATTGATCATCTTTATAATATCTTTCCTGAAAATGATGGTTCCGAAAATTGTGCTCAACTGATAGAAGAAGAATTTAATAAAATGATTGGCATGAATGATGAGCATGATTGCAATTTTGTTAGTATGAATTCTTTGAATATTCGTGATGCTAATGATATGCAAAGCCATAAGCTTGGGGGTGCTATGTTTGATGAAGATGATATTTTTAGCCCCCCAAGTTTTGGTGAGAAAATTTACTATGATGAAAGCATTCCTCCTATCTATGATGATTATGATGATGACATGTAGGCTATAAATAATAATTATAACCATGAAACTTGTCATCATGATTTTAATTTTCACACTCATGATAGTTATTTTGTTGAGTTTGCTCCACTACTATTGATGAGAAGAAATTTGCTTGTGTGGATCATGAAAAGAATGCTTTATGTGATAGTTATATTGTTGAATTCATTTATGATGCTACTGAAAATTATTATGGGGGAGGAACTTATGCTTGCAGGAGATACAATAATATCAAGTTTCCTCTCTATGTGTTGAAAGTTTTGAAGTTATGCATGTTTTGCCTTCCTATGCTAGTTGATTCTTGTTCCCAGGAATTATTTGCTCACAAAATACCTATGCATAGGAAGTGGGTTAGGCTTAAATGTGCTTTCCATGTGATTCATGATGCTCTTTTTCATGTTTCAATTCTTATCTTTTATGCGAAAGCATCATTGAAATCAACATGCATAGCTAAAAGGCATTAAAGAAAAGCGCTTGTTGGGAGACAACCCAACATTTACCCCTACTGTTTTTGTGTGTTAACATGGTTAGGCTACTGTAGTAATCATGTTTTATTGCTTTTGTTTCAATAAAGTGCCAAGTAATGCCTTTTTGATCATGTTGGGTGATTGTTGATTTAATCTTGCTGAAAAACAGAAACTTTTGTGCTCAAAGAAACAAAACTCTCATTTTTAGCAGAAGAGTACTTTTGAGTTGATTCATTTTGCAAAAGATTAATATACAAATTGCTCAGGCGTTCATATTTGTTTCATAATTTTTGGAGTAGCAGAATTATGGTTTGAGTACAGATTACTACAGACTGTTCTGTTTTTGACAGATTCTGTTTTCAATGCATAGTTTGCTTGTTTCCTTGTTTCTATGGCTTATATTGCTCAATATAAATTGTGGAAATGATATGATACAGTAGGCATTGTGTGGAAAGAATTATGAATCTTGTCTTTAACAGTACGAAAGTGAAACGGTTTGCTGTTTATCATACAAACCTATCTCACGAAGTTCCGTTAAGTTTTGTGTGATTGAAGTTTTCATGTTTTGGGTGAAATGTCGATATGAGGAGAATAAGGAGTGAAAAGACCCTAATATTGGGGATTCCCAAGGCACCCACAAGGTAATATTCAAGGAAGATCGAAGCAACTAAGCTAGGGGATGCCCCGGAAGGCATCCCGTCTCTCGTCTCCAACATTATCGGTAACCTCACTTGGAGCTATGGTTTCACTCATCACATGATATGTGTTTTTCTTGGAGCTTCAATTTATTTTGTTAGGATTTGCTTTCTGTTATTTATAATAATTTTTTGCATCTTTTATTTCAATAAAAGTGGCAATGATAGCCTTTGCCATGCTTATTTTGCAAGTATACATGTTCCTGTTTTAAAACAAAAAGTTTATCGATGTTGCAAAAATTCCTAGAAAAGTCAGAATATGATAAATTTTTGAAACTTTTTGAAAAATAAGCTCTGATAAATTTCCAACATTCTGGTATTTTTCTCATAATTGTTTGAGTTAGGGAAGTATGATGAATCTTGCATTCTTTACAGACTGTACTATTTTGGCAGATTGCTGTTTTGGTTACATTGTTTGCATGTGTTTGCTTGATTGATGATTCTATTTGAGGATAGGACTATTAAATATGAAGAGGCATTTAGTATGCAATGTTGAATAATAATTTTAGTGATTTTCTACAGTAAAGAATGATAAGGTTTGGCATTGGTTTGTACTAACTTATCTCACGAGTTCTCGTTGAGTTTTATGTGGATGAAGCTTTTGAGATTTAGGAAAACCGTGATATTAGAGGAATTAAGGAGACACAAAAGCTCAAGCTTGGGGATACCCAAGGCATCCGAAGCTAATATTTCAATAAGTCTGAAGAATCTAAGCTTGGGGAGGCCCCGGTAGGCATCCCACCTTTCTTCTTCAACGATTATCGGTTGGTATCGGTTGTACCTAAGTTTTTGCTTCTTCAAATGATGTGTGCTATTCTTGGAATGTAATTTTATTTTGTTTTTTCTTTCTGCTTTAATAAAATACTTAGGTCTGAAACTTTTATATAAGAGAGAGCCCTTACATAGCTATCTATTTACTTAACTACTCGCATGATCTTCACTTATATCTTTTTGGAGTAGTTTGTCATTTACTCTTGTGCTTCACTTATATCCTATGAGTAAATTGTTGAATAAATTGAATGTCATGAAGTTGAAATAATATCATGCCTAGTGGTAGCTTCACATTGGGTTTAGAATGTGAAATCTTTTGAGGCTTGGCAATCACAATATTGGTCATACAAAAAATTCATGAATAATTAGTATAAGGAAGAGAGCTTTCACATGAAAATACACTATCATGGAAATCTTTTGTGATTGTGAGCCCCCATCAAAATATTATATGCCAAAATTGTCGACGTTGGACAAGGAAGACAACGTAATGATTTATGTTTGCTCATATTCACATAGAAGTTATATTGTCATAGATACTTCAGCATGTGGTGCTTGCCCCACATCTTTGCTAGCCAAAAATTCCACACCAAGTAGAGATACTACTTGTGAATCCAAAAACCCTTAAACCCAAATCTTATTTTCAAGTGTCCACCATATACCTACCTAAGGATTGGGCAACATGCTTCAAGTAAGTTGTCATTGGTGCAATAAGGCAATAAAATTTGCTTCTAAAAGTGTTAGATCATTTAGTGTAATAGAAAATTGATCATTGTATGAACTTATGATGGAAAAGCAATAAAAGTGACGGACTGCATAATAAAGGTTGCTATCATAATGGGCAATATAACGTGATGATCTTTTGCACTAAGGGGTTGAGCATACAAACAAATAAGCGCATGGCAACCTCTGCTTCCCTCTGCGAAGGGCCTATCTTTTACTATTGATGTATTTACTTTCATGCAAGAGTCAAAGTTTTTCTATCTATTCCTTTTTATTTTTCTTCTTTGGCAAGCATCATGTGATGACGAAAGATCTAGGCACATATATCCAGTTGAATATGGGTAGGATGAGTTATCATTGTTGACATCACCCAAAGGTGAATACATTGGGAGGCGGCGTTATAAGCCCCTATCTTTCTATGTGTCCGTTGAAACGCTTTTGCTCATGAGTACGCGGTGAGTGTTAGCAATCATAAAAGACTATATGATGGTTGAATATGTGGAGCTCTTAATTAAAATTGTTGAATAATTTGAATTGCAATTGCTTGGTGACTGAGAACATTGGTTGTTGGGTTTCAAGAGAATTCATTGTTTGAACCTTGACACGTGAATTGGTTGCTACTATAACATAAGAAATTTTATGAGAAAGAACTCCTGTTATGATGCTAGGAAAAGTGATCGAAATTATCATTGATTGAACTTATGCACTTTGCTAGCATTCACACTTCATAAATTACTTCTTTTATCATTTACCTACTCGAGGACGAGTTGGAATTAAGCTTGGGATGCTAATACGTCTCCAACGTATCTATAATTTATGAAGTATTCATGCTGTTATTTTATCATTCTTGGGTGTTTTACAATCATTTTATAGCAACTTTATATCATTTTTAGGTACTAACCTATTGACATGGTGCCAAGTGCCAGTTGCTGTTTTCTGCATGTTTTTACATCGCAGGAAATCGATGTCGAAGGAGTCCAAATGCCACGACGATTTATTTACGATGATTTTATGGACCAGAAGGAACCCAATGTGCCAGAAGTTGCACTGGGTGCCGAGGGGCACAACCCACCAGGGCGCGCCAGGGCCCCCTAGCACGCCCAGGAGGGTTGTGTCCACCTTGGTGGCCTCCCGCACCTCCTCTTTACCCTATAAATTCACAAATATTCCAAAACCCATCGGGGTTAACCTAGATCAGAAGTTCACTACTAGGAAAAAGGCTACTAGAAGCGCGGGTAAAATGCCTACTAGTAGCGCGGGTACTCGCGCTACTAGTATCGCGCTACAGCTAAAAGTTAGTAGTAGCGTGGGTCGAACCCGCGCTACTACTAACTTTGTTAGTAGCAGCGAGGGTTCAATCCGCGCCATCGCTATTATGAACCGCGCTACTACTAATGAAATAGTACTAGCGTGTCTATAGTCCCAACGCTACTAGTATCCTAAATACTAGTAGCGCGCCATATTGTCCCCACGCCACTACTAACTTATTAGGAATTAAAAAAATCAACCAAGTTAATTCTATTACATAGTTGTCGTGTCTTCTCTAGTTCCTCATTGCAGCAGCAACTCATGTATAATTTCATTCTATCGCACAGTTACATAAGCAACTACGTTCCTCCTTGTAGCAAAGAACTTATGTATAATTCCATTCCATCACCACAGTTACATAAGCAACTACCTACATAAGTTGTTATGGTCCGATCCGAAAATTGGACCACTCGTCAATGTATGGCGCCTGCCGGCCAGATCTCATGGCATGCAGCCGCTGACGACACATTGGATAGCCCTCGCCCAATGGACCGGCGATGTCGTCCTTGTGCCTCGCCACAAGCGGACGGAGGAAGCCATCGTACACGTGCCCCGCCTCCCGTGACTGAAACCCAAACATCATTAAGATTCAGATTCAGAATTGGCCACATATGGAATCAAGTATATCTGAATGTTGATCATCTTTCGGGCTCATGTGTCGGGTCGATCGCTTACCTGCAGTCTTGGGGTGATGAGGTAGAGAACGAGCAGCAGCTTCGCTTTCTTCTCGTGACACCGGCAAGTACCACGACACCGCCCAGTCCACAAACCTCTCGACGGGCCCGTCATCATTGCTACGTAACCCTGCACCATTACAAACAAAGGTTAAAAACTTCATATTCTTCAGAAGAATGGCACGAAACAAATGCGGTACATGTAGATGCCAATGTGCAACATTTTTTCCAGAGATTCTTATTTAAGCCGTAATGCACAATTGAAGCTATAAGCTATTTCCTAGTAGTGAAAAGTGCAAAGAATTTATATAAGAACGCATATACTGGTCCAGCTCAATAGCAAATAGCTATATGGTGCTAAACTGACAGGGTACGGTCACGATATTGCACAATCTAATATCGTACCTACACAGTTGTAGAAACAAACATAATAAACCTCTGATGTATCATAGCCGATTGGGATAAGCAAACCTAAACCAGTTCAACTTCTAGTGCCTAGCGCAAGTTATTATTGTTCTAGATAAATGAAACATACAAGACAAGTTGACAAGAATTGTGCCAGGTACGTACTCTTAAGGTCATTCATCTCAAAGGAACGGCATCTTGAAGAAGAGCACACGAAGTCCTGCAATCGCAAACATGTAAATATTAGACAAAAAATGTGCAAGAGAAAGCAGGATCGCCAACAAGACTTAACAGAGCTCCAAGAGCACCGAACCCTAAGTCAACAGGATCAGCAATCGCCATAAGTTTCAAATCTAGAGACGGCATGGCATCTCGGTGGCTCGGTGCAGATCAGCAACCCGATGACCATGAATTGCCTAACTCGATACAGGGAACAACATGGAAATTTGCACCGAAAGATGGCATCAGAGAACACTTCTAAGGTTAGTGTGTGATAAACTAAGATGAACTAGTCTCAGGCGAAACGCCGGTCCAGTTATAATCGAGCCGACGAGCTCTCAAAATTTTTCCAGAAAATCCGCACCTAAACACGAACAGCCCCTAGATGACCCCGCCACAAGCGTCAATCAGAGATCGCCACCACCCCCAGCCACAGATGGCGCCAATCGAGGATACGCATCACGACGCAGAGACCACCGAGTAGCGGGGAGACAGAGGGACGAACCGTACTACGGCATCGGTTCGTACAACAAAGAGTATCTCTTTCACCAATTACAACAGAATCATGCTAACCTAGTTCTAGATGTAGTCGGTAAAATGCAAAGTTACATAATCACATGGCAAAAATTATTTGATGATTTGATACAAAAAACTGTGGTGGCTTAATGTACTGATAGCTTAACTTGCTCTTGTGAAGATAAAGGTTGGTTTTCATCCACCTGAAGTTTATTCACACTTTCACATATTCAGAATCTTCAGTAGGAAAACAAGCTAGTGCATGAACACAAGGAAAATTCAAGGATATACAATTTAACTCCAAAAATTCACTGAATCTCTGGGAGACTATTCTTAGCAATCAAACAAACAACAAGCTATAATATGCTTTAACCTAGAACAGCAGGTTGGATGCTCACAATAGCCTGGGCAGAACAGGGGAGCCCGAGAGACGTTCCTTGCCAACCGGGGACGCCGACAGATCCATCACGGCATTGCAAGCAGCCTCGGCGACGCGCTGGCTGCCACTCCCCAACGCTCGCGCCAAGCCACTGGCGACCCCGCCGTCGGACGCCAGCGCCTCGCTGGCTCCGTGGACTGCAGCGCCCCCGCGCCCACCACGTCGCAGCTCAGCACGGCCACGGAGTGCAAGCTGCATCACAAATTGCAACACAAATATAACTGAGCAGGCTAAAACCACAAGTTTAGTAATGCGATAACTGAAATGAGGAGGGGGTTCCCTTTTTGGTACCTGGAGGAGAGGAGGAGCGATAGGAGCGCGACGAGGGGTCCGGGGAGAGGGGAGAGCGCCGGGGCCGGGGGCGAGCAGGAGAGAAGGCGGCATCTTGGTTTTGCATCGTGTCTATATCTCATGGGAAATAATCTCATCAGGATAAACCTCCCTAATTCCCTCTACAGGAAAGTCACTCCACTGTATCTCTAGTTTCAGTGTTTCACCACCGAATACAGATAATTGAGACCTGCAAAAGCCAACAAAAATTAGGACTCTGCCATGAGAAATAATTTCTCAACAAACACTCCAGTTTCTTTTTCAAACTGATTCATAATACAGTAGATGCAGCAGACGTGAGGCCTTGGGCTGGCATGCGGCGACGATTCGCGTAGGCCGGGCTGCCGAAGCCTTTATGTAGCAGGATAGCAGCCGAGAACAGGAATTAGGATTTGGGGAAAAGACCTAGAACTAAATCACCATTGACATTCAGAACAGGGCGCCAGAAGAACTACCAAACGGAATCAGAACAGAGGGAAGACGCATACCTACTGCATCTCGATGAGGCGCATCGGCTCCGCCATGACCCGTCCCCGCCGCTCCTGCACCTTCTCCAGCTCCTCTGCCAGTGACACCTCCTTCTCCCTCGCCACACCCGCCGCCCTGCTCTCCGCGTCAACCCTGGCAGCATACGACCTCACCGACGGCAGCGACGCGGCAGCCGCTGGTGCCTTCGCCTTCGATTTGGCAAGGGCGGCGCTACTAAGGACGGGGGAGGCTGTCATATGCCATCCCTCGGCTGCAGCGGGTAGCGGCGAGACGGGAGCGGAGCGGCTGCCGCCGTGTGTGGCTCACGCCGGCGGGGGGCATGGGGCGGACGGACGGAGGAGAGGAGGTGGAAGGAAGGCCGGTGGCGAGTGGGTTGGGAGAGGAGAGGAGGTTGGGGATCTGCATCGGGCTGCGTGGTTTTTTTTAGATGCACGGGGTGGGTGGTGTAGATCGGCCGGGTGGACACGCTTAGTAGTAGCGGGGTCTTACCTGCGCTACTACTACTTACTTAGTAGTAGCGCCGGTTTTATGCCCCTCGCTACTACTATGGTCTATCCCGGGGGCATTGTTGGAGACCATTTAGTAGCAGCGCGGGTTTATACCCCTCGCTACTACTATCAACTTAGTAGTAGCGCGGTTTATATACCCCTCGCTACTACTAATTAGCAGTAGCGCCCATTTTAGACCGCGCCATCGATAAAATTCTGTGTATAAGGTTTTCCCTAGTAGTGGTTCCACCACCGCAAGGTCTCTGTATCCGCTAAAACCAATCTAGACCCCGTTCCGGCACCCTGCGGGAGGGGGGAAGCATCTCCGGTGGCCATCTTGATATGTGTTATGGCATTCAACTCGTGGATTCCTGCGGTGATATTGGGGTAATCTATGCATAGGGGTTGATGCACGTTTTCGCCGACGGATACTTTGGGGTCTCTTTATAGTTCTTTGTGTGGATTGAGAATTATGAATATGAATTTGCTTTGGTGTTATTCTAGTACGAACTCTAGGATAGATCGAACGGAAAAAAAAGCTTTGTGTTATTTTAGTATGAACTCTTGAATAGATCGAATGGAAAGAACATCTTTGAGTTTTTTTCGTGCCCTACAAACAATTCATATCTTTTGTTCTCCGCTAATAGGAACTCGGGAGTGATTCTCTATTGCACTTTGAGGGATAATCATATGATCCAACTATGTTAGCATTGTTGAGAGGTTGCACTAGCAATAGTACGGACCCTAGGCCTTATTTTTAAGCATTGCAACACTATTTTTTGTGCCCGTTTACTATTTGCTACCTTGCTGTTTTTATTTCTTCAGATTATAAAAATATATTTCTACCATCCATATTACACTTTTATCACCATCTCTTCGCCGAGCTAGTGCACCTATACAATTTGCCATCGTATTGGGTGTGTTGGGGACACAAAAGATTTCTTGTATTTGGTTGCATGGTCGTTTGAGAAAGACCATCTTAATCCTACACCTCTCACGGATTGATAAACCATAGGTTATCCACTTGAGGGAAAATTGCTACAATCCTACAAAACTCTGCGCTTGGAGGCCCAGCACGTGTCTACAAGAATAAATTTGCGTAGTAGACATCAAGAGGCTAGGATTGAAGCTATGGAGCAGGAAGTCTTCCGGTGTAAGGGGATGGTGGAACGTGGACTCAATGCCAATCACCTCATTATCGTGGACTACACTCGTGATCTCAAGGTGGATGGCAAGCCCATGAAGGACATCGTCTTCTCCTTAAACGAGCAAATAAACTTCCTCCGGGGCCAAATCTATGACCTTCAAAACCAAGTCTTTGAATATGAGGCAAGGTTTAAAGGTATGAGTTTGGCTTCCAATTGCAGGACCTGCGGGACTCACTCCTCTTCTTATGATAGTGAGCCTCTGCCATGGAACCCAAGGACAAGATCGCTACCACTTCATCACCACCACCTCCTTCTTCATCACCAAAAGAAAAATGAGTATCGGGAATGGGCACTCCCTTGGCTCGCGCCAAGCTTGGGGGAGGTGCCCCAGTATCGTATCAACTCCACTATCTTTTTTTGAAAGTTTGCTTAGTGATCTATCTTTGTAATTGTATGCGAGAAATATAATAAAGTTTAGTTTGAGTTTTGTCTTCTTTATTTTCATGTTCAGTAAAAAGATCATATGCTAATCTTATGGTAAGTAATGACAACACATAAGGAAAAGTATAAGTAGAAAATTTTATTGGATATTGACAAACATAGGATTGGTCAATGATGCAATTCATGAAATAATTAATAAGGGAAGAGAAGATACACATGCAAATACACTATCTTGGAAATATTTGGTGATTGTGAGCGCCCATCAATATATTATGTGCCAAAATTGTTGACGTTGGACAAGGAAGACAACGTAATGATTTATGTTTGTTCATATTCACACAGAAGTTATATTGTCATAGATCCTTCAACATGTGGTGCTTACCCCCCATATTGGCTAGCCAAAAATTCCGCACCAAGTAGATATACTACTTGTGCATCCAAAAACCCTTAAACCCAAATCTTATTTTCAAGAGTCCACCATACCTACCTAAGGATTGAGTAAGATCCTTCAAGTAAGTTGTCCTCGGTGCAAAAAGCCAATAAAAAATTCTTATAAAAGTGTTAGATCATTTAGTGTAAGAGAAAATGAGCGTAGTATGAACTTGTGATGACAAAGAATAAAAGCGACGCATAATAAAGGGTGCTATCAAAAGGGGCAATATAACATGACGTTCTCTTGCACAAAGGGATTGATCAAACAAACAAAAAGCGCATGGCAACCTCTATTCCCTCTGCGAAGGGCCTATCTTTTACTTTTATGTAATTACTTTCATGCAAGAGTCAATCTTTTTCTCTCTATTCCTTTTTATTTTTCTCTTTTGGCAAGCACCATGTGGTGAGGTATGATCTACGCACATATATCAAGTTGGATATGGGTAGCATGAGTTATTATTGTTGACATCACCCTTGAGGTGAATACGTTGGGAGGCAAAATTATAAGCCCCTATCGTTCTATGTGTCCGGTTGAAACATTTTGGTCATGTTTATGTGGTGAGTGTTAGCAATCATAGAAGACTATATGATGGTTGAGTATATGGACTTGCCTAAAGGCTCCGATACGTGACCCTTCTTGAAAATATGATGGATTGTACTTGCAAAGTTGGATCGAGAACATAGTTTGTTGGTTTCCAATAGAGTTTATGCTTTATACTTCGATGTCGTGATGAATTGTTACTTATTCATGAGAAGTCTATGATAAAAGTTCTATGATAAAAGTTTTATGTTTATGTTTGTTGTTGTTATAATAATTTACATGATGCTTCTATGTCCGTATTTTGTTTTTATCGACACCTCTCTCTCTAAGCATGTGGACATGTTTTTCGATTCCGGTTTTCGCTTGAGGACAAGCGAGGTCTAAGCTTGGGCGAGTTGACGTCCATTTTGCATCATGTTTACCTACTGTTATTTATAATGTTTTATACATAATAATGCTTGTTGGAGTAATTCTAATGCCTTTTCTCTTATAATATGCAAGGTTCACACAAAGAAGGAGAATCCGGCAGCTGGAAATCTGGACCTGAAAAAGCTACATCAGGCTACCTATTCAACACAACTCCAAATGAGCTGAAACTTCACAAGGAATTTTTATGGAGCAAAAAAGAATTATTGGAACAAATAACTACCAGAGGGGCCACCAGTGGGCACCACCACACAGGCGCGCACAGGAGCCAGTGCGCCTCGGTGGGTTCTATATAAGTCATTTTGACCTGGAAAAAATAAGGAGAAGACTTTCGGGACAGAGCGCCCGCCGTCTCGCGGAACTTGGGAAGGAGCACTTTTGCCCTCCGGCAGAGCGATTCCGCCGGGGGAACCTCCCCCCCCCCCCCGGAGGGGGAAATCATCATCATCATCATCATCATCATCACCAAGAACTCTCCCATCTTGGGGAGGGCAATCTCCATCAACATCTTCAACAGCACCAACTGCTCTAAAACCCTAGTTCATCTCTTGTGTTCAATCTTTGTACCGGAACCTCAGATTGGTACGTGTGGGTGACTAGTAGTGTTGATTACATCTTGTAGTTGATCACTATATGGTTTATTTGGTGGAAGATTATATGTTCAGATCCATTGTGCTATTTAATACCCCTCTGATCATGAACACGTTTATCACTTGTGAGTAGTTACTTTTGTTCTTGAGGTGACAAGAAGATGGGTTACGATCGTGTGGATGTGTCGCTAACCACCCGGTCGGTGGTCCTTAGCACAGTCCTTACTTAAATCAAATCCCCTCATATGTATTTGCTGAAGCTATCACTAAGGGTGGTTCAGTCCTTTGTTTGTTTATTTAGATTACCATATTTATTCAGTAGCATGACTTTTTTTAAGAAAGAGATATTATTACTGAATGTACCAATAGGAATGGGTATCTTTTATTTGTTTTTTCAGAACCCCTATCTAATCAGTAGGATGGTTTTTGAAATTTTTTCTTTGTAAAAAAGAGAGATTACTACTAAATTGTATCACTAGAGATTATACTGAAATCTTTTTTCTCTGTAGAATGTATCAGTAGCATGTTTACTTGTTTTTGCTAGTTTTTTTTTGCTGAGACCCTATTTAATTAGTAGCATGTTCAAATTTCTTTTTTTGTGGAATCAAAAGATAATGATTAATGCAATTAAGTTTCCAAAGCAGACAAGTTTTTTCAGTTTTTTTGCTTAAACCATAAGAATTAGTAAGTTGTTCATTTTGTGTGTGTATGAATCACGTAAACTAGGTTGTTTTTATTTGTATCAAGTGTAGATAAATAGCTTCAACCATATAACCGCTACAAGAATTTAGCCATTTTTTTCTTGTCATTTTTCTTCAAGCAAAGGGCATGTAGGTTTGTCCCCTTTTCTGTGTGTGATATTTTTTGTTGGCGAGATGAAGTAGATCTGAGGGGATTTGGGGTTCCATATTTGATTTTGGATCAAGTCAAGAGTAGTAGCTTGAAGAATAGAATCGCTCCCCTTTTTTATTGAAGCAGTGGTATGTCTTTGTGTCCTCTTTTTTGTATGATTTTTCCTTCGACTTTTGGCATGTTTCAGGATTATTACTGAACCCAAACCCCCTCATATCTATTACTGAACCAAGCCCAAAGGCCCTCAAATCAGTAGCATGTTTGTGAAATCAGCAGCAACTTTGAGGATTATTACTGAACCCAACCCCCCTCATATCTATTACTGTCGGGGATATACCCCGCGGCGTAAACCGGCCGGAAGTATAACCCGGCCGGACTTGGCGGTTTACCTGAAGAACCCGCTGACACTTGGCGGTTCACTGGCGACCCAGCTTTTACGGTTCATTGGTAATCCGGCAGGCGGGTCGAGGAACGACAAGACCGGTGGCCCGATCATGGCGGTTCATGAAGGCGGTTCAACTACGATTGGGCGGTTTAAGAGGAAAGGCATAAGGAATATTTGTCTTACAAGGAGTTAAGACATGGACTCGTATCCGGTTTGTATTAGAGATAGACTAGTCCTAATCCTAATAGGACTCCACATGTAACCCGCCCCTTCAACTTATATAAGGAGGGGCAGGGCTCCCCAAAGGGGGACAAGCTACAAGCAAGAAGAAACAATCTCTAGGGCTAGACACAAAGAGGAGAGCCGGTTCTGGCGACTCCCTCGTGATGATAATGAGACCTAGCCTCAAACAGCATGTAGGGTTTTACCGATGATGTTTCCGGGGCCCGAAGCTGTCTAAATCCCTGTCTTGTGTTGCGTCTCTCGATTCCGCTCAACCCCTCTCAAGCTACCACATAGATGCGTTGGCCTCGCGACTAAGTCCTGACACTAAGGACCTCTGCCGTGACAATTCCACAACAGTTGGCGCCCACCGTGGGGCTTGCGCACGGTGGTGTTGAGTTCTTGGAGGGATCTCTCCCAAGGATCGAGAAGTTCGTAATTTTCTGGATGAAGAAGCACCCGAGGAGGATCCGCGTCAGCTTTGTGTTCATTGGTCTAGCTTTACAATCTATGAAATTTAAGTTCAAAAAAGTTAGGGCAGCGTCGATGCACCGCTACAAGTCGCCGAGGTTAAACAGAGTCATAAGTCGCTGCGATTATTAGGAAAATCCATCGGGCACTACCTTGGTCAGCTAAAAGCTATGTCTGAGATCGGTTTGTACAAGGATTGTCCCGAGGTGGATCCGTAAAAGCGCCTGCTCAAAAGTTACCGCGAGAAACCTGATTGAAGGAATCACAAAGATCAATGGATATAAGGTACAAGTCGCCGAGACCGACAAGGACCCGGTGTTGTCACTGTTCCTCGCTCAAAATTGCAGATCGTATAAAGAAATCAAGTGGACGTACAGCTGCGTTGGAATCTATTCCTCTCATTACACGGTGGCTATGTACAGCATCGAAAAATACTGGGATCAAGTCGGACTGCGCCAACAGTTAAAAAAAGCCCACAATTCGAAAGTAGATTTCGTCTTCGAGCCGCCGTTGCTCCGCCGGGCGTCCGTCTCTGCGGCTGGTTTCAACCGCCGTCGCCGAGTTGCCGCTGGGGCCAGAACCGGCCTGCCTTCACCTCTTCGCCCGCCGAGCCGTCGAGCTGTCGTTGCTTCGCCGGTCATCCGCCCCTGTGGCTGGTTTCAGTCGCCACTGCCGAGTCGCTGCCGGCGCTAGACCGGCCTGCCTCCGCCTCACTAGCCTGGGCGGGTCACCTCCGTAATAGCCGCCCGTCTGGAGCGCACCATGGCCTCGCTCTTGCTTTGCCGGCTCGCCTTCACTGCCTCGAGCGGCCCCTTGCTCGGCCTCGTTGAGCCGCCGACCGCCGTCGTCACTTCTACAGCCGCACTCTGAGCCATCGCCAGCCTCGAGCCGGTTCTCGAAGTTGTGCTGCTCTGGGCGTCTACGCCCACGCTTCCAAGCGGTCTCCGCTTCCAATACGCCGCGGCCTTAAGTCGCCTTTTCTACACTGCCTCGCGACCATGAGGGACGCGCTACGGACGTCAAAGGGGATGGGTGCAAAGTACTAGATGCTTTAGTTTAAGTCTGCACCTATTATCATCAACGCCAGATGCCAGCGATTGGAAGTTCGTCTGGATTTTTTCCATCAGACGAGGGGACACTTGGAGACCTTGCACCTTAATACGCTACTACAGGGAAGGTAATTACAAAAGTTGACGCTTATGCATATGACGTCATGGAGATGATTACTGGAAGACAAGTACTTCTGAAGGAAAAAGGTCAACATGACCCGGAGGATCTCTTCGAGCCACGCTTTGGTGCTTTGCGCTTTAAGCCGCCGTCTCTGCGACCCTGCGACCCTACTTCGCTACCCTGAGCCAAAGAGGGGTTCTGTTGACTTGCCGAACAAAACAATCAGGTGCTATTTTTCTAAACTTTTACTTGGTAAATTAAAAATCATCGAAAGATTTTTTTTCGAGGTATGCTATTGTGTACACAGGTCAATTAACTCATGGCCAAAGTATGATCCGGTCTTTGCGTGCTGTCATTGGAGGTCGCATTTACATCCGCTTTTCGTCAAATTTCTCCTTTGGGCGTGCGCGAGAACGCCCGCCCTGCGGCCCAAACTACTTCGACTCGCCGGGACTGTGCCTGCAATTGCCTTGCCCGACCACGTTGGTTAACAACGCCGTGGCCGGCTCATCTGTCTGCTCCTGCGGCCGACTCAGCCGTCATTAATTTCAGCTTTACCATGGTGATCATCAACTCCATGATGAATAACCCCTGGCATGATATATCAGGTGAAATCCATCCAATATATTTTATATTATATATTTCTTCTTTAAAAGAGCAATTACTTTTGCCTACAAAGTTGTCTAATGCAGGACCCTAAACCGCCATATTGGTGCAAATTTAAAGGCCATTCGAAAATTTCCGGCTTAAAAAGAGGGATTCCGGTTTAAAATCCGGCTCAAGGGGAAGATATCTCCCACAAAGCTTTGATGCTCTCAAATCTGGTTCAAAATTCCGGTTCAAGAAGGATTTATCTCTTACAATAAGTTAAAAGGTGCCAAAGAGGGCCTGCTGCCATGATGCGCGGTTCAAACATGGGTATCATGCCTTATTGGCTTATCATTGATCACTTGGGGCTTGGTCATGTCCGGAACCATAGTCACACCTCTTAATCGGCCTAGTGCCACAACATCACTTGGGGGCTTGGTCGTGTCCGAACCAATGCAACACCTTTTGATAGTCGAAAGCCACCAGATCACTTGGGGACATGGTCAAGTCTGAACCAGTCACGCCTCTTGATCGGCCTAAGGCCATAGAGTCACTTGGGGGCTTGGTCGAACCCGAACCATTGCCACGCCACTTGATCGGCATAATGCCACGGTTTCAGTTGGGGACCTGGCCGACTTGAACCATAGCTACACCTTATTGGGAGCTTGGTCGTGTCCGACCATGGTAACACCATCTGATCGGCTCAGTAAAGCCTCTTTTTTGCAAACGGTCTTATCATTGCCTTTGCTTCCATATTCTTTTCATAGCTGTTATTTACTTTTTGTTGCGTTTTTTAAACCGACATTATTAATCCGGTTCAAACTGTCAATTACAAATTGGCGGAACACGGTCAAATCCTAAACCTGAGACTATCTGCCCTGTTTGATTCTATGTTACCATCTTATTATGGAGTAAACCGCGTTCATTAACCCGGCTTGACTTTCAATTACAAGTTGTCAATACAGGATCAAGTTATAATCCGGAGACTATCAGCCCGATGCGGTTTGACTACGAGTCGCCAAGATTATATATGGTTAAACCGGTGGTTATTACAACCCGATGCACGGTTTCATAAATAACCGGCACAAAGTATGAAAGGAATTATCATTACTCAAGATTGGGGTCATCACCCTTACTACAAACAATTGATAAACCAATGATGTGATTCAATGTCACAGGTATGATATATTTCATTGATTATTCTTAAAGTGCAGCCTTGGTTATAAACCTGGGTTATATGTTGGGCATTATGACCCGTCCGGTGGTAAACCGCCAGACACTTTAAACTTGTTGTATCACGGAGACAAGGTTGAATAAAGCATGATGATAAATTATCCGGCGTTTATTAAACCGGCTGGCTTTAAGACGATAAGTCGCCAAGATATGATGAGAAATTATCCGGTGTTTGTTAACCCGCCTGGTTTTGGACTATAAGTCGCCAAAGACATATTTGGATTGGCGCCATTGGAATCATGCGCTTATAAATCATTGGGTTATATTATTCAACTAGCCAAACTTGGCTGAATTTTCATTATGATATTAAATGAATAAGGTTTTTCATACCAGATTATATTATCTTGAATAGCCAACATGGCTAGATTTTTATTATGGTTATCAATAACCAATATTATGATTGAGGTTTTCAAATTCGCTTCAGCGGCGATGGACGAGGACCTGAAGACGGTGGACACGCGTTCATCCGACGACGGCCTCAACTGCCCGATCTGCTTGGAGGACGACGACACGACGGCGTGGAACGAGACACCGTGGCGGCACCGGTTCCACGGGCGGTGCATGGAGAAGTGGCTGCAAGCCAAGGAGCTGCCCCATGTCTGGCGCCAGTGGTGGCTATGCTGCCCTGCCGCCGCTGCGCCATACCTATACTACGTCGTTATTCGTCCGGAATATGGCCAGATGATACCAAGTTTGTTGCCATGGACATTGATGATGGTGCTTAGCTAGGGTGGTTTGTTGTGATGCTTGCCTCGATTCGATTCAGACTAAGCTTGCCCTTTAGGAAACGACGTCGACCGTGAAGTGTAATCATACATGTACAATTGTTCATGTTTCTCCATCATGTTCCATCTTGTTAATTATTCCCAAAGAAAATGTTCTATCATGTAGATGTGAGCTGCGACTGCAGTCAAGTTAGGTACCAGGTTCAATTTTTTCTCGAGGAAGTTTCAATAAGTTTAAGTGAAATTGGGGGCCAAAAGAAGACCTTATTACCATCGTAACAATGGATGCATCAAGTACACTGTTTTTAACTGACAAATTGTTTCGATGGAAAAGAATCTCCTTGGAACCGATTGCTCACATCCCTCAATCAGGTCGACGGCTTTACTCGCCTTCCGCAAGATTCTCCGACAAACAACCGTGTACATACCGCAAGTAAAATTGGCCCCAAGTATCACCTCCTTGGAGGTGGTTTTCATCCTAAATGGGCAAGGAAATTAGAGACAATCGATGATTTTCACATTTGGAACAGCCTCCATGGAAAACCTCTATTGACCATTTTGTACTAGTGTCAATATCAATATTATTATCATAAAACTCTTTTAGTTGTTAAAAGAAGGTGTTCCTAGTCAATATCTCGATATCCTCACGAGTCATCCGTCCAACATATGCTTTTATTATGGAACAAACAAGATTGTTCTTGCTTTCCAGATAGTATTGTTTAGAATCAGTGATAAAATCCGTCAAATTAGATTGTCCTTCAATAACCCCTTCATCTTGGTAGTTCTAAAAAAAAAAACTTCATCTTGGTATGGGCTAAGCAATTGTGCTTTTCCTCCTACTTCCATTAGCCTGATAATATAGTATCTGGTATAGCTTTCTCGTTCATGCAGATCCTTCCCATGAGATATCTGGAATCATTTCGTTTTGTCCTCTTTTAGAATGATTCTTCAGGTTTTAAATGCTTGCTGAGGCAAGGAGGAGGGGTGGGGGGATCTCTGTTATTTCATATAAGAAGGGAGTTCCTAGTTAATTAGAGGAAAACCAAGAGAAAACTACAAATACTTAAGACAGAAAAAGAAAACTAGATGTTGGGGTAGGTTTAGACAAAATTAGGGAATTCATTAAGGATGCAAGATTGCATGTATACACAGTGTTGCCTCATTGAATATTGCTAGTCATGAACCCGTGCATTCGCACGGGCTAGTTCATGTTATTATCTTACAATCCATATTATAGAATATAGTGATTCATATATAAGGGTATTTATTATCATCTTAGATTAGAATCCATATTACGGAACCATAAACAATATTGGCGCCAAAAACCTATACGCTTTGAGATATTGTGCTATGAGAACTTTGTATTGTTCCAAATTCCATTATACTAGAGGCTAACATGCGCTTTACCGCGCCGTTCTTCACTCTGGGGTTAGCTCTTTTACATCTAGAAGATTATTGAGATTGGTTGTTTTTCTGGATTTCATCTGTCTTGACTTGTGTTTAAATATGTTTTGATGGTGTTTTTTCGTTCATATATCATGGCAGATTGCCGTTGGAGACTGCATTTGTTCCCAGAGGAGAATGGAATTGTTTGGTGCATAGTCGTGGGGTATTTAAACGCTATTAAATTGTTGCTATAACACTCACATATGCCAGCCCACGAAGCTTATGTCCGCTCAACTTGGCTCCCTACTCCTCTTGCTCACTTAGTTTTCCGCTCGCCTAATGCTAGCTAAGAAAAAAAATCAATGATCATTTTCTTTTTGTAAAAGTTAGTTTAATTAAAAGATCTTCAAGGGTTTCAAAATATATTATGAATTTTAAAAAGAATGAATTTTAGAAAACATTCACGAGTAAAAATATATTCACGGATTTTCAAAATATTCACAATTTAAAAAAGTTTCCAAATTTTAAAAGTGTTCACAAACTTTAAAAATGATACTTAAAAATATCCATGAATGTAATAATAATAATGAATCTAAAAATATTTTGTTTCTTAATGTTTACAAATTTTATTAAGCACTTACAATTAAAATGTGGAAAATAAAATATAAAATAAGCAGACAGATAAAAACCAAACTCCACACAAACTTATAAGTGGGCCCCTCACCAACCCCACAACACCTGAAGCACCACAACGCTTCAAATATTGGGAGCTTAGTATCTCTATAGATATATGAACATGGATAATGAAATGTCCTATTGCAGGCATGAATGGTCACCTTGTGCGTGCATTTGTTTGCCTCGCTTTTTGAAGCATGTGAACTTGTCAATATATTGCTTATTTCTATTTACTGGATGACCCGTTGCACCGATGGCACAAGGGACGAGAGTAAGCCAAGCATGAAAAGAGTGAACATAAATATATTAAGTGGCAAATTGGTACACATGGATTAGCGTTCTAAGCAGCTTACAGAAGAATATTTACAATACTATTAAGAAGGAAGGACTCTATGTTATCGAGGAGGTTTATCGATCTCGAGCTATCAAAATAAATAATGCCGAAGGTACTAATCCGAAGGTTGTTAATGGGCAACGAATAAAACATTATATCTTAGGTATGTCTATTAATGTTGAAAGCAATATCATCCAAACTATGACACCGGAAGAACACATAAAAGAAACCTTCCGGAACACTCCGGAATCGTGAAAAAAAGGAGGTACATGATACAGTAAGTAAACGGACTCCGAGAATCTGCAGAAATATTTTCTGTCTGTTTTGGAATATAAAAAATTAGGAAAATAAGAAACAACCAGGAAGGCACCCCTGGTGGGCACAAGACACCGGTATGCGCACAACTTGCCAGTCTTGCAGTGGGTTGTGCCCACCTTAGGTACCTTCCGGACTCCGCTTCTTCCGTTTGCTTGTTTCCCAAGATAAAAAATCTTTATATACCCCCGAACCTATTGACCTCCATATCACGGAGAAATCTTCTATTTTCTTTTCCTTGCTGTTTTCTGATAGATCTTATCCACCATGGCCGCTTCAACCTCCTCCAAGGACAAGTTCTTCGAGAACGTCATTAACCCATATTGGCAGGAGGTGATGCAACACCCTCAAGCTATCCAGATGCGTGAAGGGGTGCTCCACATCCATGATGTGCAAGGTCCCAAGGGACTGGATCCATGGAGGTGATACGTCTCCCATGTATCTATAATTTATGAAGTATTCATGCTGTGATTATATCATACTTGGATGTTTCACAATCATTTTATAGCAACTTTATATCATTTTTTTGGTACAAACCTATTGGCAGAGTGCCGAGTGACAGTTGCTGTTTTCGCATGTTTTTTACATCGCAGTAATCAACATCGAAGGAGTCCAAATGCAACGACGATTTACGATGATTTTTATGGACCAGAAGGAACCCAATGGGCTAGAGCTACACCTGGGGGGTGCCCCGAGGGGGGGACAACCCCCAAGGGCGTGCCAGGGAACCCAGGCGCGCCCCGGGGGGTTGTGCCCACCACGGGGTCCTCCCGCACCCCCACTTTACCCTATAGATTCACAAATATTCCAAACCCATCGAGGTTAACATAGATCAAAAGTTTCACGCCGCCAAGGTCTCAGATCCGCAAAACCAACCTAGACACCGTTCGGCACCTCTGCCGGGGATCATCTCGGTGGTCATCTTCATCATCCCGGCCACCACGATAAGGAGGGAGTAGTCCACCCTCGGGATGAGGGTTTCTCACGAGTAGCTATGTGTTTGATCTCTCTCTCTCGTGATCTATATCATGGGCTTTGTTAATATAGTTGTATCATATGATGTTTCTCCCCTCTATGCTCTTGTTATGATGAATTGAATCTTTACCCTTCAAAGTTTTGTCTTGTCAGATCGAATATTCAGAGATGAGAATAGATGATATATGTCTTGCAATATGAATACTCGAGGTGACAATGAGGTATCTTATTGATTCACTTGATATGTGTTATGGCATTCAACTCGCGGATTCCTGCGGTGATATTGGGGTAATCTATGCATAGGGGTTAATGCACATTTTTCTCCTTGACGGAAACTTTGGGGTATATTTATAGTTCTTTGTGTGGATTGAGTATTATGAATATGAATTTGCTTTGGTGTTATTCTAGTGCGAACTCTAGGATAGATCGAACGGAAAAATAGCTTTGTGTTATTTTAGTACGAACTCTTGAATATATCAAACGGAAAGAATAGCTTTGACTTGGTTTTGTGCCCAACAGACAATTCCTATCTTTTGTTCTCCTCTAATAGGAAGTCGGGAGTGATTCTCTATTGCACATTGAGGGATAATCATATGATCCAACTATGTTAGCATTGTTGAGATGTTGCACTAGCGAAAGTATGGACCCTAGGACTCATTTTTAAGCATTGAAACAACGTTTTTAAGCCCGTTTACTATTTGCTACCTTGCTGTTTTTATTTGTTTAGATTATAAAAATATATTACACTTTTATCACCATCTCTTCACCGAACTAGTGCACCTATAAAATTTTCCATTGTATTGGGTGTGTTTGGGACACAAGAGATTTCTTGTATTTGGTTGCAGGGTCGTTTGAGAGAGACCATCTTTATCCTACACCTCTCACGGATTGATAAACCTTAGGTCATCCACTTAAGGGAAAATTGCTCTTGTCCTACACAACTGACCGCTTGAAGGCCCAACATGTGTCTACAAGAATAAAGTTGCGTAGTAGACATCAAGATCTTTTCTGGCGCCGTTGCCGGGGAGGTTAGGAAACCGGCCCTCACACCACGACAACGAAGCTCTTTTCTCGCACCGTTGTCAGGGAGGTGAGTGCATGAAGGTATATCTTTAGATCTTGCAGTCGAATCTTTTAGTTTCTTGTTTTATCACTAGTTTGGTTTATAAAAGAAAACTAAAAAAATGGAATTAAGGTTGCATCATATTATTGATCATCTTTATAATATCTTTCCTGAAAATGATGGTTCCGAAAATTGTGCTCAACTGATAGAAGAAGAATTTAATAAAATGATTGGCATGAATGATGAGCATGATTGCAATTTTGTTAGTATGAATTCTTTGAATATTCGTGATGCTAATGATATGCAAAGCCATAAGCTTGGGGGTGCTATGTTTGATGAAGATGATATTTTAGCCCCCCAAGTTTTGGTGAGAAAATTTACTATGATGAAAGCATTCCTCCTATCTATGATGATTATGATGATGACATGTAGGCTATAAATAATAATTATAACCATGAAACTTGTCATCATGATTTTAATTTTCACACTCATGATAGTTATTTTGTTGAGTTTGCTCCCACTACTATTGATGAGAAGAAATTTGCTTGTGTGGATCATGAAAAGAATGCTTTATGTGATAGTTATATTGTTGAATTCATTTATGATGCTACTGAAAATTATTATGGGGGAGGAACTTATGCTTGCAGGAGATACAATAATATCAAGTTTCCTCTCTATGTGTTGAAAGTTTTGAAGTTATGCATGTTTTGCCTTCCTATGCTAGTTGATTCTTGTTCCCAGGAATTATTTGCTCACAAAATACCTATGCATAGGAAGTGGGTTAGGCTTAAATGTGCTTTCCATGTGATTCATGATGCTCTTTTTCATGTTTCAATTCTTATCTTTTATGCGAGCATCATTGAAATCAACATGCCTAGCTAAAAGGCATTAAAGAAAAGCGCTTGTTGGGAGACAACCCAACATTTACCCCTACTGTTTTTGTGTGTTAACATGGTTAGGCTACTGTAGTAATCATGTTTTATTGCTTTTGTTTCAATAAAGTGCCTAGTAATGCCTTTTGATCATGTTGGGTGATTGTTGATTTAATCTTGCTGAAAAACAGAAACTTTTGTGCTCAAAGAAACAAAACTCTCATTTTTAGCAGAAGAGTACTTTTGAGTTGATTCATTTTGCAAAAGAATAATATACAAATTGCTCAGGCGTTCATATTTGTTTCATAATTTTTGGAGTAGCAGAAGTATGGTTTGAGTACAGATTACTACAGACTGTTCTGTTTTTGACAGATTCTGTTTTCAATGCATAGTTTGCTTGTTTCCTTGTTTCTATGGCTTATATTGCTCAATATAAATTGTGGAAATGATATGATACAGTAGGCATTGTGTGGAAAGAATTATGAATCTTGTATTTAACAGTACGAAAGTGAAACGGTTTGCTGTTTATCATACAAACCTATCTCACGAAGTTCCGTTAAGTTTTGTGTGATTGAAGTTTTCATGTTTTGGGTGAAATGTCGATATGAGGAGAATAAGGAGTGAAAAGACCCTAATATTGGGGATTCCCAAGGCACCCACAAGGTAATATTCAAGGAAGATCGAAGCAACTAAGCTAGGGGATGCCCCGGAAGGCATCCTGCCTCTAAATCTCCAACATTATCGGTAACCTCACTTGGAGCTATGGTTTCACTCATCACATGATATGTGTTTTTCTTGGAGCTTCAATTTATTTTGTTAGGATTTGCTTTCTGTTATTTATAATAATTTTTTGCATCTTTTATTTCAATAAAAGTGGCAATGATAGCCTTTGCCATGCTTATTTTGCAAGTATACATGTTCCTGTTTTAAAACAAAAAGTTTATCGATGTTGCAAAAATTCCTAGAAAAGTCAGAATATGATAAATTTTTGAAACTTTTTGAAAAATAAGCTCTGATAAATTTCCAACATTCTGGTATTTTTCTCATAATTGTTTGAGTTAGGGAAGTATGATGAATCTTGCATTCTTTACAGACTGTACTATTTTGGCAGATTGCTGTTTTGGTTACATTGTTTGCATGTGTTTGCTTGATTGATGATTCTATTTGAGGATAGGACTATTAAATATGAAGAGGCATTTAGTATGCAATGTTGAATAATAATTTTAGTGATTTTCTACAGTAAAGAATGATAAGGTTTGGCATTGGTTTGTACTAACTTATCTCACGAAGTTCTCGTTGAGTTTTGTGTGGATAAAGCTTTTGAGATTTAGGAAAACCGTGATATTAGAGGAATTAAGGAGACACAAAAGCTCAAGCTTGGGGATACCCAAGGCATCCGAAGCTAATATTTCAATAAGTCTGAAGAATCTAAGCTTGGGGAGGCCCCGGTAGGCATCCCACCTTTCTTCTTCAACGATTATCGGTTGGTATCGGTTGTACCTAAGTTTTTGCTTCTTCAAATGATGTGTGCTATTCTTGGAATGTAATTTTATTTTGTTTTTTCTTTCTGCTTTAATAAAATACTTAGATCTGAAACTTTTATATAAGAGAGAGCCCTTACATAGCTATCTATTTACTTAACTACTCGCATGATCTTCACTTATATCTTTTTGGAGTAGTTTGTCATTTACTCTTGTGCTTCACTTATATCCTATGAGTAAATTGTTGAATAAATTGAATGTCATGAAGTTGAAATAATATCATGCCTAGTGGTAGCTTCACATTGGGTTTAGAATGTGAAATCTTTTGAGGCTTGGCAATCACAATATTGGTCATACAAAAAATTCGCGAATAATTAGTATAAGGAAGAGAGCTTTCACATGCAAATACACTATCATGGAAATCTTTTGTGATTGTGAGCCCCCATCAAAATATTATATGCCAAAATTGTCGACGTTGGACAAGGAAGACAACGTAATGATTTATGTTTGCTCATATTCACATAGAAGTTATATTGTCATAGATACTTCAGCATGTGGTGCTTGCCCCCCATCTTTGCTAGCCAAAAATTCCACACCAAGTAGAGATACTACTTGTGAATCCAAAAACCCTTAAACCCAAATCTTATTTTCAAGTGTCCACCATATACCTACCTAAGGATTGGGCAACATGCTTCAAGTAAGTTGTCATTGGTGCAATAAGGCAATAAAATTTGCTTCTAAAAGTGTTAGATCATTTAGTGTAAGAGAAAATTGATCATTGTATGAACTTATGATGGAAAAGCAATAAAAGTGACGGACTGCATAATAAAGGTTGCTATCATAATGGGCAATATAACGTGATGATCTTTTGCACTAAGGGGTTGAGCATACAAACAAATAAGCGCATGGCAACCTCTGCTTCCCTCTGCGAAGGGCCTATCTTTTACTATTGATGTATTTACTTTCATGCAAGAGTCAAAGTTTTTCTCTCTATTCCTTTTTATTTTTCTTCTTTGGCAAGCATCATGTGATGACGAAAGATCTAGGCACATATATCCAGTTGAATATGGGTAGGATGAGTTATCATTGTTGACATCACCCAAAGGTGAATACATTGGGAGGCGGCGTTATAAGCCCCTATCTTTCTATGTGTCCGGTTGAAACGTTTTGCTCATGAGTACGCGGTGAGTGTTAGCAATCATAAAAGACTATATGATGGTTGAATATGTGGAGCTCTTAATTAAAATTGTTGAATAATTTGAATTGCAATTGCTTGGTGACTGAGAACATTGGTTGTTGGGTTTCAAGAGAATTCATTGTTTGAACCTTGACACGTGAATTGGTTGCTACTATAACATAAGAAATTTTATGAGAAAGAACTCCTGTTATGATGCTAGGAAAAGTGATCGAAATTATCATTGATTGAACTTATGCACTTTGCTAGCATTCACACTTCATAAATTACTTCTTTTATCATTTACCTACTCGAGGACGAGTTGGAATTAAGCTTGGGGATGCTAATACGTCTCCAACGTATCTATAATTTATGAAGTATTCATGCTGTTATTTTATCATTCTTGGGTGTTTTACAATCATTTTATAGCAACTTTATATCATTTTTAGGTACTAACCTATTGACATGGTGCCAAGTGCCAGTTGCTGTTTTCTGCATGTTTTTACATCGCAGGAAATCAGTATCAGAAGGAGTCCAAATGCCACGACGATTTACGATGATTTTTATGGACCAGAAGGAACCCAATGTGCCAGAGTTGCACCTGGGTGCTCGAGGGGGCACAACCCACTGTATGCCGCCAGGCCCCCTAGCACGCCCAGGAGGGTTGTGTCCACCTTGGTGGCCTCCCGCACCTCCTCTTTACCCTATAAATTCACAAATATTCCAAAACCCATCGGGGTTAACCTAGATCAGAAGTTCACTACTAGGAAAAAGGCTACTAGAAGCGCGGGTAAAATGCCTACTAGTAGCGCGGGTACTCAGCTACTAGTATCGCCTTCTGACTAAAAGTTAGTAGTAGCGTGGGTCGAACCCGCGCTACTACTAACTTTGTTAGTAGCAGCGAGGGTTCAATCCGCGCTACTGCTATTATGAACCGCGCTACTACTAATGAAATAGTACTAGCGTGTCTATAGTCCCAATGCTACTAGTATCCTAAATACTAGTAGCGCGCCATATTGTCCCCACGCCACTACTAACTTATTAGGAATTAAAAAATCAACCAAGTTAATTCTATTACATAGTTGTCGTGTCTTCTCTAGTTCCTCATTGCAGCAGCAACTCATGTATAATTTCATTCTATCGCACAGTTACATAAGCAACTACGTTCCTCCTTGTAGCAGCAACTTATGTATAATTCCATTCCATCACACAGTTACATAAGCAACTACCTACATAAGTTGTTATGGTCCGATCCGAAAATTGGACCACTCGTCAATGTGCGGCGCCTGCCCGGCCAGATCTCATGGCATGCAGCCGCGACGAAACACATTGGATAGCCCTCAGTTCCAACTGGACCGGCCGATGTCGTCCTTGTGCCTCGCCACCAGCGGACGGAGGAAGCCATCGTACACGTGCCCGCTACCGCACTCAAACCCAAACATCATTAAGATTCAGATTCAGAATTGGCCACATATGGAATCAAGTATATCTGAATGTTGATCATCTTTCGCTCGCGGTGTCCGTCGATCGCTTACCCGTGTCTTTGAGGTGACAGAGGTAGAGAACGAGCAGCAGCTTCGCTTCTCTGTACACCGGCAGCCACGACACCGTCCAGTCCACAAACCTCTCGACGGCCGTCATCATTGCTACCAGAACCCTGCACCATTACAAACAAAGGTTAAAAAACTTCATATTCTTCAGAAGAATGGCACGAAAACAAATGCGGTACATGTAGATGCCAATGTGCAACATTTTTTCCAGAGATTCTTATTTAAGCCGTAATGCACAATTGAAGCTATAAGCTATTTCCTAGTAGTGAAAAGTGCAAAGAATTTATATAAGAACGCATATACTGGTCCAGCTCAATAGCAAATAGCTATATGGTGCTAAACTGACAGGGTACGGTCACGATATTGCACAATCTAATATCGTACCTACACAGTTGTAGAAACAAACATAATAAACCTCTGATGTATCATAGCCGATTGGGATAAGCAAACCTAAACCAGTTCAACTTCTAGTGCCTAGTGCAAGTTATTATTGTTCCAGATAAATGAAACATACAAGACAAGTTGACAAGAATTGTGCCAGGTACGTACTCTTAAGGTCATTCATCTCAAAGGAACGGCACTGCTGAAGAAGAGCACACGAAGTCCTGCAACTGCAAACATGTAAATATTAGACAAAAAAATGTGCAAGAGAAACAGGATCGTCAACAAGACTTAACAGAGCTCCCGAAGAGCACCGAACCCTAAGTCAACAGGATCAGCAATCGCCATAAGTTTCAAATCTAGAGACGGCATGGCATCTCGGTGGCTCGGTGCAGATCAGCAACCCGATGACCATGAATTGCCTAACTCGATACAGGGAACAACATGGAAATTTGCACCGAAAGATGGCATCAGAGAACACTTCTAAGGTTAGTGTGTGATAAACTAAGATGAACTAGTCTCAGGCGAAACGCCGGTCCAGTTATAATCGAGCCGACGAGCTCTCAAAATTTTTCCAGGAAAATCCAGACCTAAACACGAACAGCCCCTAGATGACCCCGCCGCGTGCCGAATCGTAGATCGCCACCACCCCCAGCCACAGATGGCGCCAAATCAAGGAGACGCATCACAGACGCGGAGACCACCGAGTAGCGGGGGAGACAGAGGACGAACCGTACTACGACATCGGTTCGTACAACAAAGAGTATCTCTTTCACCAATTACAACAGACTGTCATGCTAACCTAGTTCTAGATGTAGTCGGTAAAATGCAAAGTTACATAATCACATGGCAAAAATTATTTGATGATTTGATACAAAAAACTGTGGTGGCTTAATGTACTGATAGCTTAACTTGCTCTTGTGAAGATAAAGGTTGGTTTTCATCCACCAAGTTTATTCACACTTTCACATATTCGAATCTTCAAGAGGAAAACAAGCTAGTGCATGAACACAAGGAAAATTCAAGGATATACAATTTAACTCCAAAAATTCACCGAATCTCCGGGAGACTATTCTTAGCAATCAAACAAACAACAAGCTATAATATGCTTTAACCTAGAACAGCAGTTGGATGCTCACAATAGCCTGGGCGTATGTGGGAGCCCGAGAGACGTTCCTTGCCAACCGGGACGCCGACAGATCCATCACGGCATTGCAAGCAGCCTCGGCGACGCTGCTGGCTGCCACTCCCTCAACGCCGCGCCAAGCCATCGCGACCTCGCTGTCGGACGCCTCGGGCCGCTCCTGGTGGACTGCAGCGCCCCCGCGCCCACCACGTCGCAGCTCAGCACGGCCACGGAGTGCAAGCTGCATCACAAATTGCAACACAAATATAAGTGAGCAGGCTAAAACCACAAGTTTAGTAATGCGATAACTGAAATGAGGAGGGGTTCCCTTTTTGGTTTCGGAGGAGAGGAGGAGCGATAGGAGCGCCGACGAGGGGTCCGGGAGAGGGAGAGCGCCGGGCCGGGGCGGCAGGAGAGAAGGTGGCATCTTGGTTTTGCATTGTGTCTATATCTCATGGGAAATAATCTCATCAGATAAACCTCCCTAATTCCCTCTACAGAAAGTCACTCCATCAGATCTCTAGTTTCAGTGTTTCACCACCGAATACAGATAATTGAGACCTGCAAAAGCCAACAAAAATTAGGACTCTGCCATGAGAAATAATTTCTCAACAAACACTCCAGTTTCTTTTTCAAACTGATTCATAATACAGTAGATGCAGCAGACGCAGCGGGCTGGCATGCGGCGACGATTCGCAGCCGGCGGGCTGCCGAAGCCTTTATGTAGCAGGATAGCAGCCGAGAACAGGAATTAGGATTTGGGGAAAAGACCTAGAACTAAATCACCATTGACATTCAGAACAGGGCGCCAGAAGAACTACCAAACGGAATCGTAATGAGGGAAGACGATACCATCGCATCTCGATGAGGCGATCGCTCCGCCATGACCCGGCCCCCGCCGCTTCCTGCACCTTCTCCAGCCTTCGCCGGTGACACCTCCTTCTCCCTCGCCACACCCGCCGCCCTGCTCTCCGCGTCAACCCTGGCAGCATACGACCTTACCGACGGCAGCGACGCGGCAGCCGCTGGTGCCTTCGCCTTCGATTTGGCAAGGGCGGCGCCGCCCAAGGACAGGGAGGCCGTCGCGTTGCCATCCCTCGGCTGCAGCGGGCAGCGGCGCGAGACGGGGAGCGGCGGGCGCGCGGCCGCCGGTGTGGCGCACGCGGCGGGGGGCATGGGGTCGGACGGACGGAGGAGAGGAGGTGGAAGGAAGGCCGGCGGCGAGTGGGTTGGGAGAGGAGAGGAGGTTGGGGATCTGCATCGGGCTGCGTGGTTTTTTTTAGACAGACGGGGGTGGGTGGTGTAGATCGGCCGGGGTGGACACGCTTAGTAGTAGCGCGGGGGTCTTACCTGCGCTACTACTACTTACTTAGTAGTAGCGCCGGCTTAATGCACCTCGCTACTACTATGGTCTATCCCGGGGGCATTGTTGGAGACCATTTAGTAGCAGCGCGGGTTTATACCCCTCGCTACTACTATCAACTTAGTAGTAGCGCGGTTTTTATACCCCTCGCTACTACTAATTAGCAGTAGCGCCCATTTTTAGACCGCGCTACTGATAAAATTCTGTGTATAAGGTTTTCCCTAGTAGTGGTTCCACCACCGCAAGGTCTCTGTATCCGCTAAAACCAATCTAGACCCTGCTCCGCACCTCATGGGAGGGGGGAAGCATCTCCGGTGGCCATCTTGATATGTGTTATGGCATTCAACTCGTGGATTCCTGCGGTGATATTGGGGTAATCTATGCATAGGGGTTGATGCACGTTTTTCACCGACGGATACTTTGGGGTCTCTTTATAGTTCTTTGTGTGGATTGAGTATTATGAATATGAATTTGCTTTGGTGTTATTCTAGTACGAACTCTAGGATAGATCGAACGGAAAAAAAAGCTTTGTGTTATTTTAGTATGAACTCTTGAATAGATCGAATGGAAAGAACATCTTTGAGTTTTTTTCGTGCCCTACAAACAATTCATATCTTTTGTTCTCCGCTAATAGGAACTCGGAGTGATTCTCTATTGCACTTTGAGGGATAATCATATGATCCAACTATGTTAGCATTGTTGAGAGGTTGCACTAGCAATAGTACGGACCCTAGGCCTTATTTTTAAGCATTGCAACACTATTTTTTGTGCCCGCTACTATTTGCTACCTTGCTGTTTTTATTTCTTCAGATTATAAAAATATATTTCTACCATCCATATTACACTTTTATCACCATCTCTTCATGAGCTAGTGCACCTATACAATTTGCCATCGTATTGGGTGTGTTGGGGACACAAAAGATTTCTTGTATTTGGTTGCATGGTCGCTTGAGAAAGACCATCTTAATCCTACACCTCTCACGGATTGATAAACCATAGGTTATCCACTTGAGGGAAAATTGCTACAATCCTACAGAACTCTCAAGGCTTGGAGGCCCAAAGACGTGTCTACAAGAATAAAGTTGCGTAGTAGACATCAAGAGGCTAGGATTGAAGCTATGGAGCAGGAAGTCTTCCGTGTAAGGGGATGGTGGAACGTGGACTCAATGCCAATCACCTCATTATCGTGGGACTACACTCGTGATCTCAAGGTGGATGGCAAGCCCATGAAGGACATCGCCTTCTCCTTAAACGAGCAAATAAACTTCCTCCGGGCCAAATCTATGACCTTCAAAACCAAGTCTTTGAATATGAGGCAAGGTTTAAAGGTATGAGTTTGGCTTCCAATTGCAGGACTCATGGACTCACTCCTCTTCTTATGATAGTGAGCCTCGCCATGGAACCCAAGGACAAGATCGCTACCACTTCATCACCACCACCTCCTTCTTCATCACCAAAAGAAAAATGAGTATCGGGAATGGGCACTCTGCTGGCTCGCGCCAAGCTTGGGGAGGTGCCCCAAAGATCGTGATCAACTCCACTATCTTTTTTGAAAGTTTGCTTAGTGATCTATCTTTGTAATTGTATGCTAGAAATATAATAAAGTTTAGTTTGAGTTTTGTCTTCTTTATTTTCATGTTCAAGAAAAGATCATATGCTAATCTTATGGTAAGTAATGACAACACATAAGGAAAAGTATAAGTAGAAAATTTTATTGATATTGACAAACATAGGATTGGTCAATGATGCAATTCATGAAATAATTAATAAGGGAAGAGAAGATACACATGCAAATACACTATCTTGGAAATATTTGGTGATTGTGAGCGCCCATCAATATATTATGTGCCAAAATTGTTGACGTTGGACAAGGAAGACAACGTAATGATTTATGTTTGTTCATATTCACACAGTGGTTATATTGTCATAGATCCTTCAACATGTGGTGCTTACCCCATATTGGCTAGCCAAAATTCCGCACCAAGTAGAGATACTACTTGTGCATCCAAAAACCCTTAAACCCAAATCTTATTTTCAAGAGTCCACCATACCTACCTAAGGATTGAGTAAGATCCTTCAAGTAAGTTGTCCTCGGTGCAAAAAGCCAATAAAAAATTCTTATAAAAGTGTTAGATCATTTAGTGTAAGAGAAAATGAGCGTAGTATGAACTTGTGATGACAAAGAATAAAAGCGACAGACTGCATAATAAAGGGTGCTATCAAAAGGGGCAATATAACATGACGTTCTCTTGCACAAAGGGATTGATCAAACAAACAAAAAGCGCATGGCAACCTCTATTCCCTCTGCGAAGGGCCTATCTTTTACTTTTATGTAATTACTTTCATGCAAGAGTCAATCTTTTCTCTCTATTCCTTTTATTTTTCTCTTTTTGGCAAGCACCATGTGGTGAGGTATGATCTACGCATATATCAAGTTGGATATGGGTAGCATGAGTTATTATTGTTGACATCACCCTTTAGGTGAATACGTTGGGAGGCAAAATTATAAGCCCCTATCGTTCTATGTGTCCGGTTGAAACATTTTGGTCATGTTTATGTGGTGAGTGTTAGCAATCATAGAAGACTATATGATGGTTGAGTATATGGACTTGCCTAAAGGCTCCGATACGTGACCCTTCTTGAAAATATGATGGATTGTACTTGCAAAGTTGACTGAGAACATAGTTTGTTGGTTTCCAATAGAGTTTATGCTTTATACTTCGATGTCGTGATGAATTGTTACTTATTCATGAGAAGTCTATGATAAAAGTTCTATGATAAAAGTTTTATGTTTATGTTTGTTGTTGTTATAATAATTTACATGATGCTTCTATGTCCGTATTTTGTTTTTATCGACACCTCTCTCTCTCTAAGCATGTGGACATGTTTTTCGATTCCGGTTTTCGCTTGAGGACAAGCGAGGTCTAAGCTTGGGCGAGTTGACGTCCATTTTGCATCATGTTTACCTACTGTTATTTATAATGTTTTATACATAATAATGCTTGTTGGAGTAATTCTAATGCCTTTTCTCTTATAATATGCAAGGTTCACACAAAGAAGGAGAATCCGGCAGCTGGAAATCTGGACCTGAAAAAGCTACATCAGGCTACCTATTCAACACAACTCCAAATGAGCTGAAACTTCACAAGGAATTTTTATGGAGTAAAAAAGAATTATTGGAACAAATAACTACCAGAGGGGGCCCACCAGGTAGGCACCACCCACCTGGGCGCCTGGGAGCCCAGTGCGCCTGGTGGGTTATATAAGTCATTTTGACCTGGAAAAAATAAGGAGAAGACTTTCGATGACAGGCGCCTGCCCTCGAGGCGGAACTTGGGAAGGAGCACTTTGCCTCCCGTGAGCGATTCCGCCGGGAACCTCCCTCTCCGGAGGGGAAATCATCATCATCATCATCATCATCATCACCAAGAACTCTCCCATCTTGGGAGGGCAATCTCCATCAACATCTTCAACAAAGACCAACTGCTCTCAAACCCTAGTTCATCTCTTGTGTTCAATCTTTGTACCGGAACCTCAGATTGGTACGTGTGGGTGACTAGTAGTGTTGATTACATCTTGTAGTTGATCACTATATGGTTTATTTGGTGGAAGATTATATGTTCAGATCCATTGTGCTATTTAATACCCCTCTGATCATGAACACGTTTATCACTTGTGAGTAGTTACTTTTGTTCTTGAGGTGACAAGAAGATGGGTTACGATCGTGTGGATGTGTCGCTAACCACCAGTCGACTGGTCCTTAGCACAGTCCTTACTTAAATCAAATCCCCTCATATGTATTTGCTGAAGCTATCACTAAGGGTGGTTCAGTCCTTTGTTTGTTTATTTAGATTACCATATTTATTCAAGAGCATGACTTTTTTAAGAAAGAGATATTATTACTGAATGTACCAATAGGAATGGGTATCTTTTATTTGTTTTTTCGTAACCCCTATCTAATCAGTAGGATGGTTTTTGAAAGTTTTTCTTTGTAAAAAAGAGAGATTACTACTAAATTGTATCACTAGAGATTATACTGAAATCTTTTTTCTCTGTAGAATGTATCAGTAGCATGTTTACTTGTTTTTGCCAGTTTTTTTTGCTGAGACCCTATTTAATTAGTACCATGTTCAAATTTCTTTTTTTGTGGAATCAAAAGATAATGATTACTGCAATTAAGTTTCCAGCAGCAGCAAGTTTTTTCAGTTTTTTTTGCTTAAACCATAAGAATTAGTAAGTTGTTCATTTTGTGTGTGTATGAATCACCGTAAACTAGGTTGTTTTTTATTTGTATCAAGTGTAGATAAATAGCTTCAACCATATAACCGGCTACAAGAATTTAGCCATTTTTTTCTTGTCATTTTTCTTCAAGCAGTGGCATGTAGGTTTGTCCCCTTTTCTGTGTGTGATATTTTTTGTTGGCGAGATGAAGTAGATCTGAGGGGATTTGGGGTTCCATATTTTATTTTGGATGAAGTCAAGAGTAGTAGCTTGAAGAATAGAATCGCTCCCCTTTTTTATTGAAGCAGTGGTATGTACTGTGTCCTCTTTTTTGTATGATTTTTTCCTTCAGACTTTTGGCATGTTTGAGGATTATTACTGAACCCAAACCCCCTCATATCTATTACTGAACCAAGCCCAAAGGCCCTCAAATCAGTAGCATGTTTGTGAAATCAGCAGAACTTTGAGGATTATTACTGAACCCAACCCCTCATATCTATTATCGTTTGGGGATATACCTCATGGCGTAAACCGGCCGGAAGTATAACCCGCCGGACTTGGCGGTTTACTTAAGAACCCATGACACTTGGCGGTTCATCAAGACCGGCCGCTTACGGTTCATTGGTAATCCGCAAAGTGGTCGAGGAACGACAAGACCCGTGGCCTGACCCGGGCGGTTCATGTAGGCCGGTTCAACTACGGTGGGCCGGTTTAAGAGGAAAGGCATAAGGAATATTTGTCTTACAAGGAGTTAAGACATGGACTCGTATCCGGTTTGTATTAGAGATAGACTAGTCCTAATCCTAATAGGACTCCACATGTAACCCGCCCCTTCAACTTATATAAGGAGGGGCAGGGCTCCCCAAAGGGGGACAAGCTACAAGCAAGAAGAAACAATCTCTAGGGCTAGACACAAAGAGGAGAGCCGGTTTACGGCGACTCCCTCGTGATGATAATGAGACCTAGCCTCAAACAGCATGTAGGGTTTTACCGGATGATGTTTCCCGGGCAAGTTGTCTAAATCCCTGTCTTGTGTTATGCCTTCTCGATTCCGCTCAACCCTCTCAAGCTACCACATAGATGCGTTGGCCTCGCGACTAAGTCCTGACACTAAGGACATCTTCCGTGACAAATCCACGACAGTTGGCGCCCACCGTGGGGCTTGCGCACGGTGGTGTTGAGTTCTTGGAGGGATCTCTCCCAAGGATCGAGAAGTTCGTAATTTTCCGGATGAAGAAGCACCCGAGGAGGATCCGCGTCAGCTTTGTGTTCATTGGTCTAGCTTTACAATCTATGAAATTTAAGTTCAAAAAAGTTAGGGCAGCCGATGCACCGCTACAAGTCACCGAGGTTAAACAGAGTCATAAGTCGCTGCGACATTAATAGGAAAATCCATCGGGCTCTACCTTGGTCAGCTAAAAGCTATGTCTGAGATCGGTTTGTACAAGGATTGTCCCGAGGTGGATCCGTAAAAGCGCCTGCTCAAAAGTTACCGCGAGAAACCTGATTGAAGGAATCACAAAGATCAATGGATATAAGGTACAAGTCGCCGAGACCGACAAGGACCCGGTGTTGTCACTGTTCCTCGCTCAAATTTGCAGATCGTATAAAGAAATCAAGTGGACGTATAGCTGCGTTGGAATCTATTCCTCTCATTACACGGTGGCTATGTACAGCATCAAAAAATACTGGGATCAAGTCGGACTGCGCCAACAGTTAAAAAAAAAGCCCACAATTCGAAAGTAGATTTCGTCTTCGAGCCGCCGTTGTTCGCCGGCGTCTGCCTTCGCGGCTGGTTTCCACCGCCGCCGCCGAAGTTGCCGCTGGGCCAGTAACCGCCTGCCTTCACCTTCGCTTCGCCGAGCCGCCGAGCTGTCGTTGCTTCGCCGGTCATCCGCCTCGTGGTTGGTTTCGCCGCCATCGCCGAAGTCGCCGCCGCGCTTAGACCGGGCCTGCCTCCGCCATCACACCGCATTTATGAGCCATCGCTGCAGTCTCGAGCCGGCTCTGAAGGTTAGGCTCACCGGGCCGTCTCACGCCCACGCCTAAGCGGTCTCTCTGCTTCCTAACACGCCAAGCTGGCCTTAAGTCGCTTTTTCTACACTGCCTCGCGACCATGAGGGACGCCTTACTTGGACGCCAAAGGGGATGGGTGCAAAGTACTAGATGCTTTAGTTTAAGTCTGCACCTATTATCATCAACGCCAGATGCCAGCGATTGGAAGTTCGTCTGGATTTTTTCCATCAGACGAGGGGACACTTGGAGACCTTGCACCTAAATACTCTACTACAGGGAAGGTAATTACAAAAGTTGACGCTTATGCATATGACGTCATGGAGATGATTATTGGAAGACAAGTACTTCTGAAGGAAAAAGGTCAACATGACCCGGAGGATCTCTTCCGAGCCACGCTGGTGTTGCGCTTTAAGCCGCCGTCTCTGCGACCTCGCGACCCTACTTCGCTGCCCTGAGCCGAAGAGGGGTTCTGTTGACTTGCCGAACAAAACAATCAGGTGCTATTTTTCTAAATTTTTACTTGGTAAATTAAAAATCATCGAAAGATTTTTTTTTGTCGAGGTATGCTATTGTGTACACAGGTCAATTAACTCATGGCCAAAGTATGATCCGGTCTTTGCGTGCTGTCATTGGAGGTCGCATTTACATCCGCACTACGTCAAATTTCTCATCGACGGCGGCGCAGAACGCCGCCTCGCGTCTTAACTACTTCGACTCGCCGATCAGTGCTGCAATTGCCTTGCCCGACCACGCTGGTTAACAACGCCGTGGCCGGCTCATCTGTGTGCTCCTGTGGCCGACTCAGCCGTCATTAATTTCAGCTTTACCATGGTGATCATCAACTCCATGATGAATAACCCCTGGCATGATATATCAGGTGAAATCCATCCAATATATTTTATATTATATATTGCCTTCTTTAAAAGAGCAATTACTTTTGCCTGCAAAGTTGCCTAATGCAGGACCCTAAACCGCCATATTGGTGCAAATTTAAAGGCCATTCAAAATTTCCGGCTTAAAAAGAGGGATTCGGTTTAAAATCCGGCTCAAGGGGAAGATATCTCCCACAAAGCTTTGAAGCTCTCAAATCTGGTTCAAAATTCCGGTTCAAGAAGGATTTATCTCACAATAAGTTAAAAAGGTGCCAAAGAGGGCCTTCGCCATGATGCGCTGGTTCAAACATGGGTATCATGCCTTATTGGCTTATCATTGATCACTTGGGGCTTGGTCATGTCTGAACCATAGTCACACCTCTTAATCGGCCTAGTGCCACAACATCACTTGGGGGCTTGGTCGTGTCCGAACCAATGCAACACCTTTTGATAGTCGAAAGACACTAGATCACTTGGGGACATGGTCAAGTCTGAACCAACACGCCTCTTGATCGGCCTAAGGCCATAGAGTCACTTGGGGCTTGGTCGAACCCGAACCATTGCCACGCCACTTGATCGGCATAATGCCACGGTTTCGCTTGGGGACCTAGCCGACTTGAACCATAGCTACACCTTATTGGGAGCTTGGTCGTGTCCACCATGGTAACACCATCCGATCGGCTCAAGAAAGCTCTTTTTTGCAAACGGTCTTATCATTGCCTTTGCTTCCATATTCTTTTCATAGCTGTTATTTACTTTTGTTGCGCTTTTTAAACCGACATTATTAATCCGGTTCAAAACTCCAATTACAAATTGGCGGAACACGGTCAAATCCTAATCCGGAGACTATCTGCCGGTTTGATTCTATGTTACCATCTTATTATGGAGTAAACCGGCGCTCATTAACCCGCTTGACTTTCAATTACAAGTTGTCAATACAGGATCAAGTTATAATCCGAGACTATCAGCCCGGTCTGGTTTGACTACGAGTCGCCAAAGATATATATGGTTAAACCGGTGGTTATTACAACCCGGTACGGTTTCATCGTAAACCGGCACAGTATGAAAGGAATTATCATTACTCAAGATTGGGGTCATCACCCTTACTACAAACAATTGATAAACCAATGATGTGATTCAATGTCACAGGTATGATATATTTCATTGATTATTCTTAAAGTGCAGCCTTGGTTATAAACCTGGGTTATATGTTGGGTATTATGACCCGTCCGGTGGTAAACCGCCAGGACACTTTAAACTTGTTGTTTGCAGAGACAGGTTGAATAAAGCATGATGATAAATTTTCCGGTGTTTATTAAACCGGCCTGGCTTTAAGACGATAAGTCGCCAAGATATGCCGAGAAATTATCCGGTGTTTGTTAACCCGCCTGGTTTTGGACTATAAGTCGCCAAGACATATTTGGATTGCGCCATTGGAATCATGCGCTTATAAATCATTGGGTTATATTATTCAACTAGCCAAACTTGGCTGAATTCTTTTCATTATGATATTAAATGAATAAGGTTTTTCATACCAGATTATATTATCTTGAATAGCCAACATGGCTAGATTTTTATTATGGTTATCAATAACCAATATTATGATTGAGGTTTTCAAATTCGCCAAGCTTAATGGCTATTATTTCATCAATGGGTATGATTTATTCTACAATGGAGGGAATAGTCCCGAGTTGCTGCAGGCTTACGAACCGGCACTTGGGGGCTACATTATTTAAGTTGAGATTACATCAAATACACAAGTCTCATGTCGCTGCAAGCATGCACCATGGCACTTGGGGGCTAATGCAAAGTCATTTTTTGCTCACCTTATTGAAGACCCGACTCATCACATCTGAATGAGCCGGCCCTTGGGAGCTACCAATTGCTCCTGTCAACAGTTGAAGGTACAAAACTTTTTATTCATTATATTGAAGGGTCCACTGCTCGGTTGGTAAAGCACAAGGCTCTTAACCTTGTGGACGTGGATTCAAGTCCCATGATGGGGGTTACATCATATGATGTTATTTTCATTGAAGTATATATTAAGTCCCAGCTCAATATTATCTTATCGAAGCCGCCCTTGGGGGCTACACATCATTGCTCAAATCTACATGATTACACCTACAAAGTCCCTGCTCATTATTGCATAATGACCCAACCCTTGGGAGCTACATCATGGAAGTTTTTATGAGTATAAGACAATTACAAGTCCCGAGTTGTCGCAAGCATGACAACCCGCACTTGGGGGCCACATAGCATGCAAGATTCAGTTTTTACTAGTCAACTTTGGGATGAACAACATGGATTTCTTTGAAAGTGGCAGATTTATATTGAAGCAAAGTCTTAAGCCACCACTTTGTTCTGCTCAAAGACTTGGGGGCTACAGTATTATATTATTATCGAAGAAATATTTTCAAATTCTCCGATTGAGCAAACTAGGTTGACCCAACGTCACCAATCATTATGACCACATGGCTGCAACCGGCGCCATTAATAATCATGAACCGGCATTGGCAACAATCATGAACCGTGTCCGCAACAATCATGACTCGAAATTATCAAGTTTTTATAAACCGGTGATCTTGGCAATGATAAATCGGCAAGTTCTACGCCCTTAAACCGGCTGAAGATTGATGAGTATTTCAAGGACCGATATTGTTTTTAAGCATCGGAGCTGAATCAAAGGAGTTATTCTTCACAATATATTTTCTATGAGAAACCAATATCAGCAAGTTGATCATGAAGTCGGGCCTATTAAACCGGATTTTCTAGAAGGAGAAAATGACAAGGATTTAAGGATGATCAGATGCGGTTTACAAGAATTCTTAACCCGAGCATAATCTGTCAAGTTTGTTCTTGTGTTTATTTTCACAGGATCAGTTTAACATGGATAAATCCAAATTAAACTGGGGGCTAATGTCGGGATATACCCTTGGCGTAAACCGCCCTAAGTATAACCCGGCTGGACTTGGCGGTTTACTCAAGAACCCGGCGACACTTGGCGGTTCATCATGCGACCCGGGCGCTTTTACGGTTCATTGGTAATCCGCAAAGCGGGTCGAGGAACGACAAGACGCGCTGGCCCGACTGGCGGTTCATGAAGGCCGGTTCAACTACGGTGGGCCGGTTTAAGAGGAAAGGCATAAGGAATATTTGTCTTACAAGGAGTTAAGACATGGACTCGTATCCGGTTTGTATTAGAGATAGACTAGTCCTAATCCTAATAGGACTCCACATGTAACCCGCCCTTCAACTTATATAAGGAGGGGCAGGGCTCTAAAGGGGACAAGCTACAAGCAAGAAGAAACAATCTCTAGGGCTAGACAGAAAGAGGAGAGCCGGTTTACGGCGACTCCCTCGTGATGATAATGAGACCTAGCCTCAAACAGCATTTAGGGTTTTACCGGATGATGTTTCCCGGGGCCCGGTCGCCTAAATCCCTGTCTTGTGTTGCGTCTCTCGATTCCGCTCAACCCTCTCAAGCTACCACATAGATGCGTTGGCCTCGCGACTAAGTCCTGACACTAAGGACATCTGCCGTGACAATTCCACGACAATTACTGAACCCAAACCCGAAGCCCCTCAAATCAATAGCATGTTTCTGATATCAGTAGCATGGTTGAGGATTATCTTTTGTTTTTTGGAGTGGAGTGGCTCAGTCCCTTATTTTGTTTTTTAAGATTTTATATGGAACCCTATTTAATCAGTAGAAACATGATAGATAATTACTTAATCTATCACTAAGATGTGGGCATGTTTATTTGTTTTTTAAGATTTTTTATGGAACCCTATTTAATCAGTAGCAGAGGCATGTTTATTTGTTTGTATCAAGTTTTTGATTAGTAGTACCATGTGGCATATCTATTTCTCTGAATCCCCCTCCCGTAGTTTTCATTTTATTTTCATTTTGTGCGCTCATGCATAATAGTGTCTCTCACGACCGTGTTGATCAAAGATGTCGCCGTATGTATTTTTATGATGAAAACCAGCTCTTTGCTTTGTAGGTAGATTCACTTACCATGATAAATAAATCTCTGTTATTTGTGGCACCTCTTTTCAATTCAGTTTGCTTTTTGTGTTCCTTTATGCCTGAAGCTGCTTCAAGAGCGCATTCAACACGCTTCCTTTGTTGATCAGCAATGTCACCGGCCGAGGGTCAATGAGTTATTCCTTGTCCTACAAGAAACACATAGAGCATCTAGTGAAGAACCTAATGTGTTTTTGTTTCTTTGTTTGTCTTGTTCTTGTTGGTGATACACTGCATATCTGAAGAGATTAGGAGTCGTTTTTTGTGTGTATCCAGCGAAGATTAATAGCTTCAACTCTATAATCGACTCCAGGATTTTTTAGTTATTTTCTCGTGTCCTTATTGTTCAAGCAGCCAATAGATTTGGAGGTGTGTTTGTGTGTTTTTCATGTGGATGTAAGGTGCTGGAGGTGTAAAGCCAAATAAACTGTACTTTATCGCTGTTTAAGTTCAGATAGGTTCAGTTAATCTAGCTCTTCGCTGATGCGTGTGTGCTCGATTGGTTACTTACTAGCCAAGGTTTAAGTTATTTTGATGATGAATGAATGCTAGGTATTTCAGTTTGTGCCTCATCTAGCTAGGTCCTCACTGTCGTGTCATTCTTACCTAAATAAAATTGCTACTGCATAGACATTGTTTGGCTAGTGCTCTTGTCCCGTTCTTTGACAGGTTAAACTAGTTTGTTTGCTACCCCCTTCATTCGGAATTACTCGTCCAAAAAATAAATGAATCTAGATGTATTTTAGTTGTAGATACATCCATTTTTGTGACAAGTTCCGATCGAGGGAGTAGATTTGGAGCAGCAACAGGTGCTCTCCATTGACGATGACCGGGACCCCATGCCCAAGCCGACGAGGAGTACACATTAGGCACAAAATGAACCTAATAGTAAATGTGTACAGTCTGCTACTTCAGACGGTTTCAAAGCATAGTAAATGTGTACTGTTTGTTCTAGAATCTTCTAATAGACTGTTTCAGCCCCGTTTTTTTGTATGTCACCGCTTTTGAGGTTCTTTTCTAGTGATTTTTTTTGCTACCAAAGAGTACTAAATTTCTTAGTAGGCCAAGAGACTGAGATTTAACTGTGTTTCTCCGTTGGATTGTACTGGATATTGTTTTTTATCAACGCATTTTTTATGCTTTGTAGGTACTTATAGAGAATTTTTTACACCCCTTTGTACATTCTCCTGCATGTAGAGTATAGTGAACTTTTTTACACCCTCTGTTTTCATGAGTAGGTGATTTGAGAAATGTGTGTTTAGGATTTTTTGCTAAGTTGAACATTTCTTTTTTGTTGTTGTGAAATGACAAGCTTTTCCTTATACCGCAATCGTTATGTGTTGTGTTTGTTGTTTTTTCTTTAGGAATATGTATAAGATGAACTTGAAGATCTCTAAAGCAGCATCTGTGATTTTTTTAACCCAAACTAATTTTTCTTTTTATCTTTTTATGTGTGAACAGAATGCGGTTTGTAGAGTTTGTTTGAACTGTTGCAACTATGAGAAAAAGTAGGACTCTTTCAGCATGTATGTGTCAGAAGCCTTCAAAACCCGAGGGGTAATGTGCCCATATCATCATTATTTATTCTTTTTTTGTGTAGTACGTGTATTCACATTGATAGCATAGGCAGGGATAAGTTTTATGTAGGAGTAAGAGTTAATATACCTTTATCTCTGTCGAAAAATGTTATCCATTGTTATGTAAACAAGGTTGTCATCACCAGCCCACTCAATGTCACAAGTAATTGCTTTCAGTGGTTGCTCAACATATTGTCCACTTTTTATGTCAATGGCAAAAATAGTATAGATTTTCATCACCCTTAGTGCCCTCTACATAGGCAACTAGCTTTGCAGCTGGGACTGATCTGAAATGCGAAGCATCCAAGTGGGACATTAAATATAACAAACAGTTTCTTAAATAAGATGACCCCCAACAACTTGTTCATTTATCTTTTTTTGTTTTCATCTTTATATTTTGTTCATTTTGTCACTATACAGTCCTAACTCCTTTTTTGTGTTTTTTTGCTTCTTTTTTTGTGTTCAACCCCCCAATAGGTTGTGGCATGCAATGAGAGGGTGCGCTTCAACATCATTACAGGAGAGGAGGTGACATTCATGGAAAACGCCAGACATACAATCGTAAGGTGCTACAAGGGTCGCACACATAGTGCAATGTATGGGAGTGGTTGGAAGAAGTTTTATGAAGACAACAAGCTAGGGAAGGGTTAGTTGGTGTATTTCTTCCAGGATCAGCCTACCCCAATGGCAGCCATTTTATTTCTCCAGCTGGGCAACGGCTCTGAAGACGAAGATCCCATGGCAAGTGGATGATGAAGATGCGTATTTAAGATGATGAGCATGGGGGAGCTCCCCACGACAATGATGAAGGCATTGTTCGCACAAGGGGGCTCGAGTCGAATGAGATCGAGGAATCTGAGCTTCAAGGCTTACTGCCTCTCAATGATAGGTTTGTTGGTTTGCCTTTCGTTCACCGTCTCACAAGGACAGATGTTCATTTACGCATGATGGTATGTTTCTCTTTTTTTCCATTTTCATTTTTTTTTGCTTTCTGTCTTTTGAAGTTTTGTTATAACACTGTTTTTTTTGTGGCACCCAGAAAATCCCCAAGAAAGTTGCCGCTGTTGCGTTTTTTGAAGAACATGGTTTTGTTGTTGTTTGCATGGATGGTGGGAATTTCAAAAGAATCCCATACCGCACTTATGGTGATGGCCGAATTGTGTTTGCCAACAAGAAATGGAAAAAATTCACAGCTAGCGTGAATCAATGTCAACAATGTTGTTCTTTTTGGATTCAAGAACGGCAAGAGGAGCGATATCGATTCATTTGTGATCATGAGGAAGCTTGGGTAGGGCACAGACGTGGAAACAAGATTATCAGAAAGAACTACAGTTGAAAACACGCATGCTCTCTTTATCCAAGCAGTATATATGCACCTTGTACTGCATTTTAATGTAGGAACTCTATATATGAGAGCCCCTGTGTTTTATGATTTCAAACTTGGCGGTTTGGAACTATGCACGAAGGTGCATTTTAAATATATTACGATCTGTAGTTTGGAACTATGCGAAGGTGCAATTTTTAAAAATTTATGTGCTACCATCTATATGTTTTTTCACACCCCCTACTCAACCATGTCTCAGAGATAACCTATATACTTTTTAGTATTTTTTGTACTTTTTTTATGTGGTATAATGTGTCTTCTTTTTATTAGTTTTACCTTCTTTTGGTCAAAATATGGCACTTTTTAAGAAAGTCCCCACACACTTCACAAGCATTTTTTGTTTTGTTTTTTTTATATACTCAACTATGGTGAGCACAAGCAGGCACATGGCTGGGACATCGGGCTCCCATTTCGCAACTAGGGGGGCTTTGCTTTGTCGGAGGGGGCGACATCGAGAGACATGGAGGCCTAGTTGCATGTCCCACACTAGGCATCGCAACTGCATGTCTTCTAGTTTTTTGGTCGCAACTAGGGGAGGCTTTGTTTTGTCGGGCGTCAAGAAACATGGGGCCTAGTTCCCATCCCACACTAGGCACACAATTGCATGTCTTTCTAGTTTTGGTCGCAACTAGCGGGGTACCTTTTGTTTCGTTGTCCGCGCCGCCTGCCAACGCCGCCCGTCGGCCGGGATGGGGAACTTTGGTAGGACTACACACTAAATTTTTCTATGCTGTATCATGAGAGCGTCAGTCTAATTATGTTCACTGCCAGTACACATTTCTGTGCTTGTAAATTTACAAATATCCAAGTTCAATGTTAGTAGGCATGTCTGAATTTGTTTGGAACTTGTTTGCAAGTGGTCAATCCTCCCATGGTACTTCCGTGCAAGTGATCTGCACCTCTTAGTTTTAGCTTCCTCTCTCCAACTCATGGAATGTCGCGTCTGTAGTGCCTGTTTTTTTGTATGAACTACCCAAACATATATTGATGTTTTACATTTCCATAAGAAAATCTGGGAGTGTTTCCCTTTACCAGTTACAAGTAGCAATATGTGAACGGATTAACCATGCTCACTTACTCTGTACCACAGTTTTATGTCGACTTTTGGAATGAATCTCAAATATGTGAACGGATTATCTCAGATTTGTTTTGATTGTCCACTAGGGTATATATGGTGTGAATCTAGATTGTGGAATGGAGTTTGTGGAGATGACGATTTTTTTGGCACGCTTTTGTTGCTTTGTGCAAATCACAAATCCGAGGCCGTGAATGTTTCATTTTTGGTCCGACCTCGTACTATTGTAAGTGCGAAATAAAGAGAATGAATTCCATGGGCGACGTTGAAAATAGAGGTAGGTAGCTGAGATTTTTTCAAAGTTAACTATAGAATTCTGCTGTGATGTACTCGCATTTTGGTTTTCACCGATGTTTTGTTCAATTTTGTCGCCTTTCTTGCACCGAGTATTTTTTGCCAATGCCTCGTGTGAATTTTTTGTGAGTCATTTGTCATACTGAGATATTTGATTTTTGTTTGAGCCAGTGTGGTGTTATACATCAAGCTGGGCCAGTGTTGTGTTATACATAGTACTGTTTCTCTAAAATGGTCTTGTACTTAGGAGAGGCATGTGATAGTTGATTTTCGTAAGAGAGGTATCTCAACATCACCTTTCTCAAGCCTGCATTACTAACGGAATCAATCATAATCGCTGTCTTTTCATTTTCTGTTATCTGAATTTAGATTCAAGATCATAATCCCTGTCTCTGATGCATAACTTTTTGAACGATTTTGGTGCAGTATTCTTTTTTCTTTAGCTAACTAGGCACAATAAAGTTTTGAGAGAGGAATCAAGTGATCATTTATCTTTTTCTTTTTGTGTTTATGCTAAATCCACTTTTTCTTTTAGGTAATCGCCTTTTTTTATGAGTAGTGTCTCGATGGATGCCCGCATAGCGTGATCAACACGAGATCGAAAGTAAAACTGGGACCTCCTTGAAAGCAGGGTTAGGTCAACATCTTAAATTTGTACGCACTCGATCTTTTTTTATTTGTGTTTTGAAAGCCCTTTTTTTGTATATTTTGTTATGAATCTCAACATTTTCTGTTTTTTCCACATAGGATCATTTGAAGAAGAGTAGAGATTTAAGAAGAGATTGCCTGAACAGTTTGGTATGTTAAATTCAATCACCCCATGTATGCTTTTATGATGTCTACTGCTTGGTTTTTCAATAAGTATTATCAAACAAGGGAAGTTACCCTGCCACATATGTGTGTTGTTTTTGCTGTTTATCTTTTTTTGGCCTAGAGTATGTTCCAAGAAGTACACGTTACTATGCAAGACTAATGTATTCATGCATTTTTTTTGTGAACACAGCCGCACCCAGGAACATATATTGAACATGAAGAAGGGAACCCTGGGAGTGATAGGAATGAAGAAGGGAGACATCAGTGTGTGGAAGATACTGAGTTAGAAGAGAGAGGCTACGATGTCGAGATCACCGACACGGAAGCATCAGAGAATTTGCTGTATGAAGAAGTTCTGATGGTGGTGTGTAAGAGTGCTCAAAGGAAAGATCAACGGAAAGCTATTTTGGAACGAAAAAGAAGGTACGTTCATCGCTGTTTTCTTTGTTTTCACCAGTTGGAGTTCCATTTTTATAGTTGTCTAGCTCAAAAATTCACACACCTTCTTTTACCTTCTATATTTTTCTTTTTGCAACAGAGAGCAAGGATTGATCCAACCACAACCAAAGCCACAATTGATGATATTGCGACCAAAGCTTATAGCCGGCGTAGCGTGTCATACTTCTCCGAGATTGTCAATTTCGTGTGTAAGAGCCACCGCAGGGTCTAGCTTGTTAGGTACAGCGGTTTCGCTATCTCATTGGAGCTGGTCGACCGTCTGCACTCAGGCGGTTTGTGCAAAGGGATTGCCGACAATGTCGATACACAAGCGTAAGCAATTGTTTTCAACAAGAAGAGTATTCCACTAAATGCTCAACAAGGATTTTGTGTTGGGGATTCCTTCAGGGACATAATCATAAACACTAAAGAAGAAGAGGCTGGCAAACAAGCTTTTCTCGCTCTCTTTGGGTTGATGTAAGTCCCAACAATCAAATTCTTCAAGCAACAAGTCGATGAACGAAGATATGTCTGACGACCAGATCATCCGTTGTTTCCTGATTGTGGCATTAGCAACATTTGTCTGCCCAACATCAAACACTAATCCAAGAGCTCTAGTTAATGTGGAGCAGCTCAAGCAACTAAATTGGTGCATGTTTGTTCACGATTGATAGTTGATGTATACAAAGAAATACCAAAAGGAAAAGCTGAAGCAGAATTGAACAATGATGACACTAGGAGGATGTATATACCACCTAGCAGTATGTCACTCTTTTTTTCAAATCCAGTGTGTTCTTTTTTATGTGATTAAGCCATATTTGTGTTTGTTTATCTTTGTTGGTATAGTTCTATATAATTTAATCTAATGTTTTCCCTATTTTTTGTTTTTTTGCAGGTCCGTTGCCTTGATTTTACTGATTTTGGCTCAATTCAAATCCCAAATTTGACGCCTAGGATATGTCTTTGGAAGGGAGGTATGGTCAAGCATTTAAGTGACATGACCATTGGAAGAGATGGAAAGTATGGATGTCTGACAGTAAGTTCTTTCACCCTCTTTTTCTTTTTCTCCTCCAAAAGCATGACATCCTTGTGCATCATTTTCTGATTTTTAAATTTCTTACATTTTTTTCTTTTGTGTATGCATTTTTGTAGATAAAAGAAGTATCAGAAACCTGCTATAAGGACGGAACAAATGAGTGGGCAAGCATGATTAAGAATTCAAATTTCAGGAAAGCGATAAACAGTGTTGTAGGGAATTCTTTGTCTGATAAGGTGTGTGACCCTATGCTTTTTTTATTGAAGTAAACCCCTTCTTTTTTATGCGGGTTCTACATGTACAGCCTATTTTTTTAAGGGTTTTCACTTTTTGTAATGCCTCATGTAATTTTCTGGATCAGGTCAAAGAGGATATCTTCCTTGTTTATGAAAACCATATGCAGGATGAAGATCTTAATACTTGCATAAAAGCTAAAGGGCTTCTGCTAGACACGATCCACATCATTACCAATGCCTCTGGTGTATCAGGTGATACAGTTAATGTGGGCTCAACAGGAACTGAATTTAATGCAAGCAAACAATCCAACAAATCAGGAGACACTGTCAAAGTGCAATCGACTAAACATCAAGAGGAAAATTACGGAGGTATGTCACCATTTTTTGTCAGAATCTTTCAAGAGCAGTTCCTTTTCTGATGTGTGCCTACAAGTCAATATATAAGTCATCATTTTACAAAGGTGTCACACCTCCGTCTGGTGCCCTTTATTTCCTCCCCCTGTAGGGCATCTGGTGCAAAGGAAAAGAAGGAAAATAAATGTTCTATCAACTAGCCAACCGTCTGCTGGTTCTTCCGCATCAAAACAAATGCTGGAAAAGGGAGCACAAATGAAGCGGGTGGGTTTTGTAGCAGCCCTCCTAAAGTCCATGGAATAGGCAAGCTAAAGGTGCATACTGCAATGCATAGCTTTTTTGATCTCACACCATTTTTTGGTTGACCACACATTTTTATTTTTATTTTTCGTCTAACCATGTACCCTTAAACAAAGGTGACTCAAGCACAATGTCTAAGAGATCATTCCTCAAAGGACCCCCTGCCAGAAATGTGCTCCACCAAGATCAACTTTTGGCCGGAAGAAACCGTGTAGATGGAGGTACAACTTGGTTTTCTCAGAACTTCTTAATGTTCTTTGTTTTTCTCGCTTTCTTGAACTTACATTCCTAACTCCCTTTTTTCATTTTGAACAACAGGAGTTTTGGTACAATACAAAAGGAGGAGGATAGATGCCCAATCAAGTAGCGACCCACATGATACCTCTTCAATAAAGAACAAGAAGCCTTTGGAAGCTCTTTTGAAGGTACATAATGTGCTTTTTTTCTTTTCCATAATGCAAGTTGATTTTCAAAAAGATTCGTCTAACATAGTTTTTTTTGTGTTGCATTCTTTTCCTGTAACAGGCTGACAAACAAAGTCCCTCAAAACAGGTTGAAGAGAAATGTAGTAGCCTCAACTACAGGCTTATTGGAGAATCAAAAGAGAACCACGTTCAAAATGTAGCAGAGAGTGCCAGGGATGACATCCCAACAGAGCTCATTCAGTCCAAAATAAATTTCACGTAAGAAATGCCCACAACATTTTCTCGTTTTCGTAACACACCAACTTAGGAATTGGTACACAAAAATTATTTTTCTTCATGTCACCAGTGGCATTGCTAGATTTCTTTTGTCAATCTTTTTCTCTTCTTCTATGTGTTTTAACTGTGTCTTTTTTCTTATTTTTTGGTTGTTTACTTGAAAACACGACCTGCAGAGGAAACCTTTTAGGGGGCGCCCGGATAGTCTGAGCATAGACATTAATCTAACAGCGCAACCAGAGAGTGTTAAGCATGTCTTCTATTTTTTATGCTCTTTTTTTTATAAAAACTGAAACATAGACATTAATGTACCAAATAAGAACTGTGGGTCTCCTTTTTTTGTGTGTGACTGAAATACTTTATTTCTTTTAGGCGCACATACAGAAAAGGTTTTTGCAAGAGGCTATAAAATCATTAGCAACTTCCTAGACAAGGCAAGAGAAAAATATTTCTTCGCCGATGATAGCACCCCCTCATTCAGGTTCTCTGAAGATGTGGATGAATGTGGAAATATAATCGAAGAACATGAATTGTGGAGGCTTATATGGATGAAGGATGAGTGTTACAATAAAAAGATAGAGGCTAATTTTCAATATCTTTTTTGTCCACAAGTGGTTTCTCCCACAACATAAACGCCATATCTTCAATACACCTAGCATTTTCTTTTTCTCATAAACAGGCAACGAAGATGAAGATCGCCAGAAACATCAAGGAACTACAGCCAGAAGAACTTGACATTTGTGTGCAAGGGAATACAAACTTGAAGGTATTCTACCCCCCATTTGTTCAAATCTTTGCTATAAACGCTGGCTTTTTTTGACTTTTTTTGGTCTCTCTTGTGTTCTGTTACTTGGTTTTTGTGATGAGCAACACAGAAACAGGGGAGCAGTAGTTCAAACTACGAGCTAAGCATTCAATGTGCCCAAAGGGAAGCACATGTAGAAGTTTGATGTCCGAGACGCCACACCCCCAAAACTAGCCGAGGATATTGTTGATTTAGTCAGCCAAAAAAAACTTTCTTGTCTTGTAGTAGTTTATCTCAAATAGGCTTTTTCTCCAAGCATTTCCAGGGTTCACTTTTTCCTTCATTTTTTTCGTTTTTATTCACCCTATGTGGCGCAGACATCACCTGAAGTTCAAATGTCAACTGGGTGAAATCACAGACAAACTTGCTACTCACCATGGAAAAATAATAACTAGTACACAGCCGAGACTCCCCCACTCAAAATGAAGAAGGTAGTCCCGAAATAGCATATTTCTCATCAAATACAAGCATGTATTCTTTTTTCATAATAAAACAATCCTTTTCATATGCCCTTTTTTGTGTTTGGTTCTTTTTTTATGTTTCCCCAGGACTACTCCATGGTTCCAACAATAGGAAAAAGGTTATTTCCAGATGAGGAAAGCTATCAACAAGAATCCAGCGGCAGCAAAAGGAATTCAATACAACTAATTGAAGAAAAAACTTTAAGAAGCCGTTTTTATGTGCTCTCTGTTTTGTTAATCGTTCTTTTCTTTTTCTGAAATTCTTTTTAATTATGCATCTGACATTTTTATTTTTTTCTCGCCCTCTTTTGTCTCATATGTATAGTCAGGACAACTCGAAATTCGTGGAGAAAACATGTTTAGGAAAGAGGGCAACACTTTGGTCAACAGAACGGATGATATTTACAACACAAATCTCTCGTTAGGAAGGCCAAAGCCAAGCAGTTTCCACGGGAAAGAAAATGTACCACCAAAGAGGATTGTTCAACCTAGCAGGTACCGTAGCTCGCCATATGACTGCAATGAGAGGGGCCCGATAACGCCACATGAGAGGAAGATGTATCAGGCCATAACATCCTTGCCTGATGTTAAAGGATCGTGAGTTTCTTCTCAGATGCACTAATTCTTTTTTGCAAAAATGTTATTTTTTTTCCTTATACTCACTTGAAAGACTTTTGTGCCTAAACCTAACCAGTGAGCTGACATGTTTTCCTTGTGTTCTATATGTACAACAAACCTGCAGTTCTTATTGACAAAACCATCGCCACATTTGGACAGTTGGGTAACTCGATGAAAATAGGTGGCCGGGTTCATGCTTATGTCATAAATGTGTATCAGTAGGCACATATTTAATGAAAATCATCCTAGGAACTCACACAAGCGCTTATTTCTTCCACATTGCATCTGTAAGCAAATGAAACACCACTTTTTTTCTCTCTGTTTGTTTTTCATACTTACCTACGTTTTTTTATCTCTTTCAAAATTTTCATCATTCAACAACTTAAAAGGAATACTTCCTGGGCAAATGGAAAAAATGAGGAGGCAAGAATTTGGTGGAGACATAAACTGATTACGAAGTTTCATCGAGCTGGAAAAAGCACATAATCTTTCGATGTCGACAAGGTTTTTGTCAAACTTCCTCTCTCATTTTTTGCACAACACAAGTTCGGCTATAATTTAGTTAATCTTTTTCCCTTCTTCATATACACACTAATTTTTTTTGTTATCTACATTTTTCCTTTTCTGCATCAACTCCAAAATGGATATACACAAGCTATAATTTCCAACACTACACAAGAAACATTTCTTTCTTTTCGTCGTTGATATCAAGGGTAGCACGTTCTATTTTCTGGATTCTTTCTACGATGAGAACAGCTCATATCACAAGAACATAAAAAAGAAGATTGTAAGTACAAGGTTTTTTAATACTGTTTTTTGTTTTTGTGATGAATATTTTTGTCTGCAACTTTTCCTGCAAATATCAGTAAATGGTATTTTTATATTTTGAGGTCGATCTCAAGCTTTACATGCACTTGGTACGAAGCTCACCTCCCGCCAATGGAATTCAATACATTCCCTGCGGTTTACCCTAAAGTCCCTCAGCAAGATAACGAGTACAAAATCAACACTCTATGCTTTTTGTTTGTTTGTTTCCTGACTCCTTGTTGCTTTGTTGTAAAAAAATTATACATTTTTGTTGGTTTTGCTTACAAACACATGTACCTTTTTTTTGTGTATGTCTTTTTCATATCTGATTGTGGCATTTTCACGTTGAAACTAATGCGATGGTGCCGAAGGAACCCGACCCCTATAGTTTTTTCACCAAAAGACGTCCCAGATGCAAGGATCATATATGTTGTTTATCTCATGTTCAGCCCCTACAGCACTTTGTATGAAGAGAAGAAGTGCGTCAAGGAGTTCCGCCTATAGGTTAACCCCATATGCATTTTCTGTTTTTTTCAGACTCCTTTGCTTTATGTTTTTGTCACAGGAAGTTATTAAGTTTCCCCCTGTGTTTATCCTATCGTGCAGACATCAAAGGTGCTGACAGTTGCTAAAAATACACCACCTACAGCAACAAAAGGAGGTGTATCCAGAGTCATATCAGCAAAGGCAAAGGAAAAGAGGAGCTATATCAAACACATAGTTAGCACTGCTTAAACATTTTTGATATTTTTTTCTTTTTGTATGAACAGAGAATGTACACCCTTGTCGTTGCTGTAGACATGTATATATATGCCCCTATGTCATTTTTTGTTCTTGTTGTGAAACTTGTTCTCTCGAAGGTATTTTTTTCCCAGATTGTTTTTCTTCACTCGGTAATGTGGTGAAACACATGAATTATAACAGAGTTTTCCTCATGTGTTTATTTGCACCTTTTCCAATTTTTTTGCATAATGAATTTTCATGTTTTTCGTGTGGCATCAATACTTTTTTGGTGTTTTTCATCTGATGGAGAGGGCCAAAGAGATGACGACACAGACTATTATAAATGGTTCACCACACAAAGGTCACCCTCTCTTCTTATATGTTTTTCTGTACTCATTTTAGTGCACATCAGTCATCTTTCAGTTTCTAGATCTCTATATTTTTAAGTTCAGATTCCACCTAAAATCTTTTCTCATTGTCGGGGAGGCTGATTGGACCCACGAACACCTATGGGACCGGCGGACCGAGTCCCTTTCGGTTCGGTGGGGGGCGGAGGTCGCACGAAGAGCAGATCGAGGCGAAGCACACGAGCAGTTTACCCAGCTTCGGAGCTCTCCGGAGAGATAATACTCCTCATGCTACTTGTCTAATTGTATTGTGTTCTTGCTAGGGAGCCGAGAGCTACAAGACCTAGCGTGAGTGTTCTCTGGTTTCGAATGAAGCGCCCCCCTCTACGTTGTGCATGGGCCTCCTTTTATATGCTCAAGGGGTCACCGGCAGGTGGCAACATAGGCAAGGGTAAAAAGGGAAAAATACTTGCGGTTGGTACAGCTACCAGACAAAGTGTATCATACCTAACCCCGACGGCAGGGGACAAAAGCATTAAATGCCCGCCTAAGTCGCCCAAACAAAGGCAAAAGGGACCGTCAGGGGACGCCACCGCTGCCACGATGGCAATCTTGTCGGTAGCCGCTTGCCACCACGCACCCCTGGCTGCACAGCCTCTCGCCACGTGCGCCTGGAAGGGTCCCAGGGCGACACGTTGTTGGATGTGCTGGAGCGCAGGTACGGAGTGGTTGCTTGCCGCGGCAAGCGCCTTGCCGCGGTCGTCATCTTGTCGCGGTTGTTGTCTTGTCGCGCCCGGAAGCTTGTCGCTCACCGGGCCTTCCCGGCAAGCTCCTCTTGCCGGGGCCTTGTTTCCTAGGTGCCTTGAGTTACCTTCCCGGCAAGCTCCTCTTGCCGGGCCTTGTCTCTTTGGCTTAAATACTTTGTTCTTGAATGGCTCCAAAGGAACCACGGAGGATCTTGGCGGTCGCCGGGCAAGCCTTGCCACGGTGTCGTGAATCGCCTGGTGCACGAAGTTCGGGATACTAAGGTACCCCTACTCTAGTACACCGGACAGGAGCCCCGGGCCTGGCCACACACGGTGCCGAAGCGCTGTTGGGCCAGCCCAAAACAGGCACGGGCACACGCGCCTGGTTTACGCCATAACTCACCTCGACCCACCACGCCCACGAACGGCACGCCGCCGAATGCGGCGGCGTGGGGAGAGATCGTGGGCGAGATCATGGGTGGTTTCTTTATTCGGAAGGGAGAAACGTCCGCCCCCTCCCTCTTTATAAGCAGAGGAAACAGGGGCAGTCTGCCCACCTCGCCAGTTGCTGTCTAATCTCGAAAAAAAAAACACCGCTGCTCCCCCCTTCTTCCCAAGTCAGAAGAGAGCAGCGCTCTGCCCCCCATCGCCACCAGCGCCAGCAACGCCGTCGATCTCCCCCACCACCTCCGCCATGGCTCCGAAAGCCGACAAGGGGAAGGGCGTGAAGTCGGCCGAGGCGCAGCGGCTCATGTGCTGCGAAAGGCGAGCGGCCATCTTCCCCCAGCTAGCCGCAAGGGAGCTGAGGGAGAACTACTACCTCTCCGGTCGACGGAGACGCGATGATCCGCGCAAGAAGGTACTCCCACCGCTGCTTCGAATTAGCCCCAACTGGGTACCCTTTCTTCAAGGCTCTTCTTCTCTGCGGGCTCTGCCCTTGCCTTTCTCTCAATTTTTCATGATATCATGAACACCTACGGTTCCGCCTCCTTGAATTCACCCCCAATGCTATCCTGACCATGGCAGTTTTCGCACATCTTTGCGAAAACTTTGTCGGAGTCCACCCAAACGTAGCCCTCTTCCGCCACTTCTTCATGCCTCGAGTTGAGAGAGGAGAGCCACTTGTCGGGAGGAATTGCTTGGATCTCAAGGATCAGCAAGAAGGAAGCCTATCTGGAAGGAGAGCTCCGTAGCAAGTGGGAGGAGTGGAGGGCCGATTGGTGTTGGATTGTAGAGGAGAACCCGCAGCCCTTTACTGCCCAGCGCCAAGCCCCAATAGTGCGCGGCAACGATTGGAGCAACTTGGCGGAAGATGCTAGATTGAAGATTGTCACACCCGGATCCTGCGCCTCGTGTTTGCTGGACTTATCAGAAGCCACATGCGCAGATTTCCTTCGCCGCCGCATCGCGCCCTTGCAGGAGAGGAGGAGACCTGCTTGGGAGTTCCAGAATGCGGCGGATATCATGAGGCTGCGCCCGGGCCTCAACTTCAATTTCACCGTCTTGGAGTTGGATGCGATGCTTCTGGAGCTGTTCAAGCACGACCCTGATCATCCCGAATGGTTCAGGTTGCCGAGGAGTCATTCCATTGTGCAACAATTCCTCGCTCGACCGCATCCGCGTAATGATGCCGCGCAGCGACTCGCATGGAATTGTTCCAACTGGCAAGAGCTCGCAGATGACGTCGTGCGGGTGTTCTTCGACAGCTTGGAAGAAGTGCCGATCCGCCCCGATGAGCAGAAGGGCCTCACCCACGACACCACTGAGGACGAGATGCAGCGCATCGTCACCAGGTTGGAAGAGGCGGCAGCAGCTGCTGCCGCTGGCGAATTCGGGTTCACCGTGGAGGAGGCAGAGGCAGCAGAGGCGGCAAGCCTTGTCGAGCGAAGGGAGTTTGCCGCGAGGAGGAGCTTGTCAACCTCGAGCCGAGTCGAAGCGAGCGCCGCCGAGGGCGCCTCCTCCCCACCATCTAGCAGCTTGCCGCGAGCGGAACCCCAGCTCCACCAAGAAGGCGCTTTCGCAAGGCTGAGATTTAAACGGGCGGCAGACGGGCTATCACTGTCATGCACAAGGCGACGCTAATCCACTGCGCAAGAACTGCTGCCTTGCGGAGCACCTCATGTTGATGCAGAATCGGAGCGGGCCCTCCTGTGCCACCGCTGCAACTCCCGCCAAGCGGTCAAGGGAAACCACCTCCTCCGCCTGCACTGGAGGCGAGCCAGAATTTGATCTCTCCGCTCAAATTGACGAGGAAGAAGAAGAGTAAGCTTCTGTGTTGTACTTGTATTTCTTCAAATTTGTTGCTTTGTCTTGTATCTGATTTGCTTCATTCTGAACCCTTTCCTTTTCAGGACGCTGGCCCAGAGAGCGTCGAAGAGAGCCAAGACTCCGGTGGTTGTCATCGAGGACGATCCCCCCGCGGCAGCAGGAGGCGCGTCCGAGACCACCTTGCCGGACGCGGCAACTCTTCCTCAAAGCAGCCCCCAGCACAGCCCCCAGCGTAAGTATATGGTTTACTTCCTGCTGTTAGGCGTGCTTGGGTGTTTCTTCTTTGTTGATATCTGACTTCTGGTTTGCGCAGGAGCAGAGCAGCCTCACCAGGAGGGCCCGGAAGCCGCTCCCGACATGCGCCGCCTTGACTACTCCGCCAAGGGAGGATTCCCCGGCAAGGGAGAAATCTCCGGCAAGGAATAGTTCTCCGGCAAGGGCGACTGTCGATCCTCGCACAGGTACTCTTCTTGCTTGAAAAGCTTTCCTTGGCTTCTTCTTCTAATCTTCTTTTTGAATATTTGCTTGACTTTTCTTCCTTTTCCGGTCTTCAGGTCCATCTGCCACGGAGCCGATGGAGGCCGAGGTCGCCGGAGAAGGAGCCGGTGTTGATGAATCCGGGCGGAGAGGTTGCCAAGGCTGCTGCCGCAGGAGCTGGCGAGGATCTCGCGATCGACCGACGGGCCCCTGGGTCGCAGGAGCGACAGCGCCACACCGTCTCACGATCCCTCCGGCCGCTATCAGAAAGGCCAGTTCAAGAGCCCCAGCCCGGCGCCTATTTGAAGGCCGGCGACGGCGTCTTCATCAAACTCCCCTGGGCTTCGAGCTCCAGGGCGCCGGTTGAAGGAGAAACCTTCGACGAAGAGTTGCTCGCCTCCGCCGGGCTGACGCTGGTTGACGCGCCGAGCAGCGCCGATGGCGAAGCCCGAGGAGGAGGAGCAGCCGCCGCAGTAGCTGCCGCCACTCTCTACCGCTCGACAAGCCAAGCTGGCCTCCCGAGAAGCGCTTGTCGCGAAGGCGGGCGTGGACATAGAGAAGCGCGAGGAGCTCCGGCATCAATCGTGAAGCTCTCCGGTCTTTGGCAGGAGCGGGAGCGACTTCGCCGAGGAGCGCAAAGCCTTCCTCCTCGAGAAGGCTGAAGTTAAGAGCAACAAAGGCTTGCCGCCGAGAAGCTGTCCAGCAGAAGGCGAAGCTGGTGCAGCGGAAGGTCAATCTTGACAGCCACGAGGAGGAGCTTGCCGTGCGCGAGCAAACATTTGGTGAGACTCTCAAGGAAGCAAAGGATGCTGCCGCAGCTGCCGAGGCCGCCAAGAAGGAGTTGGGGACGAAGGTGACGCAGCTGGAGGCCAATCTGAAGAAGAGCGGCGAGGAGCTTGCTGCACTCAAACATGAGCGCGAGAAGGATGCCTACACTCTTGGCGAGCTGCAGGGCCGTCTCGCCGAGAGGAGCAAGGAGCTAAGCACCGCCAAGGACTCCAACGCGGATCTGGAGTTGAAGCTGACCACCCTAACCAAGACGCTGGACGGCGCCAGGGAGCAGATCAAGGCCGACGAGGCGTTGTCGGCGAAAGTGCTGCCGCCACCCAAAATTCTTCAGGATAACGTGGAGCACCGGACCGAGGGTCTCGTGGATACCGCCGCCATCGATAGGGAGTCATGGAGCTGGGATGGTGGGTCTTGGATATTCCTCCGACGAGCACCTCCAACCCAGCGCCAAGCTCAGCTTGTTCTTCAAAGGCATGGTGACGGCCCCTCCAAAGCAACTCCGGAAGAGATCCCAAAGCAGCTGGTCGAGGAGTCGCGCCAGATCTCGCCGGAGCTCTCCAAAAGGTGCCGATGAAGGTGGCCTTCCGCAATCCAGGCCTCAACCTCACCAACGCCCTCGTGTCCTTGCCGCAGGATGCTGATGTGGAGGCGCTCAAGACCCTTGTCGCCTCCCATCGTGGGATGTGGTGAGCGGGATCAAGAGGGTTGATGGCGACCGCGTAGATTAGGCCGCCCATTTTATCTTTTCCTTGTCGCTGCTGGTCATGTTAGCAGAACAATCTATTAGAGCTGCGACAAGCTATATTGTAATATAACTCTATCTCGGGCAGTGATTGCAATGTTATTCCCTTTACTTGATTCCTTCCTTTGTATGTTTTTGCCCTACGCATTTAGGGAACTTCACGGCTACAGCACCTTTGCCATGTTGGTCTGCGAAGGGACGTCGGCCGGCGGTGCCGCCTCCGGCAAGCAACCTTGTCGCAACTAGTCGCAGCTCACTTAAGTTGTTGAGCGGACTCGCAACAAAGTAAGGGCGCAACTAGCTGCGAGTTGGTTCCTCTGCGCACAGGTTTTCCATACAAAGCACGGTCGTTCGAGGAGAATAACTTAAAAAATTAAAAATTGATTGCTCAAACTTTGGCAACTTAGCTTTTCTGTCGTCTGCTTCCCGGTAAGGCTAAACCTCCTCGAGCGACGCTTGGTCCACACCGTTATCTTCTCCTTCCCCCCGGCAAACTTGTGTGCGAGGGAACCTTCCTTTCTTTGAGAAAGAGAAAGAAGAGAAAATAAAGATATGGAGCCTCATGGCTCGTTATTGCTTACCAGGGTAGGTGCTGCACAAAGTGTCAGATAATGCATGCAAAAATAAAGAGTAGAAAGCATGAAATCGACAAGATGCGCGAAACACATTGGCTTTACTTATGCACGGGGTCTGCGCCCGGCTTTGTACAAAGGATTACATGCAACATCGGCAAGACTTGTATAAAGATGGTTGCCGAACAGGTTCCGCAACAGCCCTCACGGGTAAAACTTACGAAGATGCTCAATGTTCCGTGAGTTGCTCACCGGAATGCCATCTTCGGTCTCAAAGCGGACAGCGCCGGGCCTAGTGACTCGTTTCACCCGGTAAGGGCCTTCCCACTTCAAGGCCAACTTGTTGGAATTCTTGGCGGACTGAACGCTACCAAGAACAAGGTCGCCTTCCTCGAGACTTCTGCATTAACTTTGCGGCTATGGTAGCGCGCAAAGCTTGCTGGTATCGAGCAGCTCGCATAACAGCTCAAGACGGTCTCTCCTCAAGGAGCAATAGCGTCATCTTGTCGCAGCTGCTCTTGCTCGAGCTCATCATAAGCGAGCACTCGAGGTGACCCAGATACGAAGTTCCGTGGGGAAAACTGCCGCTTCCATAGACTAGAGCGAAAGGTGTCTCGCCCGTGGCTCGACGGTGTCGCCCCGATCGACCAAAGAACCACCGCAGCTCCTCAATCCAGTTTCTTCCGCACTTGTGCAGCCCGTCGAAAGTCCTGGTCTTGAGTCCGCGCAGCACTTCAAAGATTCGCCCTCTCCGCTTGACCGTTACTTCTCGGATGAGCAATGTATGGCGCACCTTGGCGCCAAGATCTTGGACGTCTTTGCATGAAGGTGCGGCTCAGAATTGGGTGCCGTTGTCGGTGATGATCCTGTTAGGGATTCGAAATGGCAAACAATCGACCGAAGAACTTGATCGCCGACCGTCTTGTCACCTTCCTCATCGCTTCCACTTCCGGCCACTTTGTGAACTTGTCGATTGCAACGCATAAGTACTCAAAGCCCCGACAGCTCGGGGAAAGGGGCCGAGGATGTCGAGCCCCTGCACCGAAAATGGCTAGGATAAAGGGATCATCTGGAGAGCTTGAGCTGGCCGTGTATCTGCTGGAATGGAACTGCACGCTTCACACTTGGTTACTTGAGCAGTTGCATCCTCGAGGGCTGTCGGCCAAAAGAAACCTTGTCGGAATGCTTTTGCCGGCAGTGCTCTTGCGCCTATGTGGTGACCACATATGCCTCCGTATCTCTCTGCCAACAGCTTCATCCATCTTCCCGGTGAATACACTTCAATTTCACACCGTTGAGTCTTCTTCTGTACAGTGTGTTGTCGACAAACTGGTACATACTTGACTGCCGGGTTACTCTTTCCGCTTCTTCTTGATCTTCGGGAAGTTCTCCTATCTGAAGGAAATGGACAATCTGCTGCGCCCATGCTGGAGCCTGCAGCTCGACAACAAGGATTAAAGGCACACTGCTGCTGCGGAACATCCGCTTACTGGCAAGAACTCGCGGTTCAGCCGAGCTTGACGCTCCCGCAAGCTTGCCGAGCAAAACTTGTCGGGAGCGCCTCGCTTCAACGAAACAAACCCTAGGGCTTGTCGGAGCGCATCGTTCCTCAAGACTCTTGGCGCTGATCTTGGGGACCTTCTTGGCGGCGGACTCGGGAGCTCGGCCGAAAAATAGTCGCCGTAAATCAACTTCCTCTTCTTGTTCTGTCCGCTTGATGGCGCTACAATCGGTTGAGTCAGCTTGAGCACAAAGGTCCCCGGGTTCCATTGTGTAACTTAAGTGCAGCGCATTTCGGCAAAGCCATCAAGCAATATCGTTACGAGCTCTTGGAACATGTTCCATCCAGAGGCCGTCAAAGTGCTCTTCTAGCTTTCTCACTTCATCAACATAAGCCTCCATCAACGGACTTTGATAACTCTTGTTCACTTGACGGATGACAAGCATGTATCACCCCTCGACAATGAGCTTCTTGATCCCAAGGTCTCATCGCGATCTCGAGACCGCAAGCAAACCTTCATACTCTGCAGTATTGTTTGTTGCTTGCTCCTTGGGAAAGTGCATCCGACCACGTACTTGAGGTGCTCTCCGGTGTAGGTGCGACAAGCAAGACGCCTGACCGGGCGCCTTGCAGCGAGAAGGCACCATCAAAGTACATTAGCCACTCTTTGCTTGCTTCCTTGACGGAGATGCTCGTCTCTGGAATTTCTTCATCCTGTGTTGGCGTCCATTCTGCTATGAACTCCGCCAATGCTCTGCTTTGGATAGTTGAAGTGCTTTCAAACTTGAGGCCAAAGCTTGATAGTTCCAAAGGCCCACTCGACAATCCTGCCTGTTGCTTCTGGATTTTGCAGTATCCTCTTCAGCGGAAAGCGAGTGACGACTGTGATCTCGTGTGCTTGGAAGTAATGGCGCAGCTTTCTCGAGGCCATGAGAAGGCCGAAAAGCAATTTCTGCACACCAGAGTACCTTGACCTAGCCCCCTGCAAGAGGGAACTGACAAAGTAAACTGGGCGCTGCACCATTCTCTTCTGCACCTTCTCACACGCCTGCGCAGATCCATCTTTGTCGGGACCAGAGCTTGTCGGTGAAGTCCCTTGCTTGTCGCTGGATGCATCTGCCTTGGTTGCCGGCTCATCATCCACCTCCCTCTCCGCCACTAACGCAGCACTAACCACTTGATTGGTTGCCGCTATATATAGTAGCAACTTCTCTTGTGGCTTAGGTGCGACAAGTGTTGGAGTGGAGGATGTATCTCTTTAAGTCCTGCACAAGCAGCCTCCGCTTCGAGTCCATTTCATTGGTCCTGCCTTTTTCAAAATTTTGAAAAATGGCGAGGCCGCCAGCAGACCTAGAGATAAACCTGCCGAGAGCAGCTACGCAACCGCAAGTCTTCAGACATCCTTGACGCCGCTTTGGTGCTTCAATCTGCTCAATGGCTTTGATCTTGTCGGGATTGGCTTCAATTCCCCTGAGACCACGAAGAACCCGAGAAGCTTGCGGATGGGACTCCAAACACGCACTTCTCGGGTTGAGCTTGAGGTTGATCTTGCGCAGATTTGCAAAGGTTTCATCTAAATCTTGAATCAGAGTAGTCTTGTCCTTGCTCTTGACCACTATGTCATCCATGTAAGCTTCTACATTTCTGTGCATTTGTGGCTCAAAAGCTTCATGGACTACTCTTGCAAATGTTGAACTAGCATTCTTTAACCCAAAGGCATCCGTACAAAACAGTATGTGCCACATGGGGTGATGAATGCGGTTTTCTCCTCATCCTCTTCTCGCCATGAAGATCCGATGGTACCGGAGTATGCATCAAGAAATGAAAGCAAATCACATCCGGCCGTGGAGTCAACAATCTGGTCGATGCGTGGCAAGGGAAATGGGCCTTTGGGACAAGCTTTATTGACATCGGTAAAGTCGATACAAAGCCTCCATTTCCGCTTGCTTTGGCGCATCGACTGCTGTGGATTGGCCAACCACGAGGATGGAGCACTCCTCCCGACAAGGCCTGCCGCTTCCAATTTCTTGATCTCTTCGCGATGAATTCTTGGCGCTCCACCGCCGCTTCGACTTTCTTCGCTTGACGGGCGCGCGATGAGGACAGATAGCTAGGTGGTGCTCAATTACTTTCTGGGAACACCGGGATGTCGACGGTTGCCATGCAAACACATCGACGTTTCGCCGCAGGAAAGCAACGGCGCTTTTCCTATTTAGGGTCGAGAGTGGCAGCGATGGTGAAGGTACCACCGATGCCGTCCTCCTTGGCGGACACCTTCTTGGTCTCGTGGAGCTGCCATCGCTTTCTTCTTGCACTTGTCGGTGGAGCTCGATGGTGCGTCCTCGACGGTAGCGCAAAGACTCAAGAGGTGCGCTTGCCGGAGTGGGCATCGTAACTCTTGCCGGACTTGGACTTCTTCTTCCCCGGAGCTTCAATGACAAGTGTCTTGGCGATCCGCTTCGCTGCCGCTTCCGGTAGATCTTGTCGGCGCAGATAAGAGCATCCTTCTTGTCGCCAGGACAGAGATGACGCTTATCGGGCACTGGCATCTTCAAAGAAGTTGTATGCATAGTGAGAGGCCGCCATGAATTTCGCGAGTGTCTTTGGGCCGAGTATCCCATTGTAAGGTAATGGGAAGTCAGCCGACGCTAAAAGTGACCCTCTCAACCCTGAAGTTCAGCTCGCTGCCAAATGTTACCGGCAACGTGATCTTCCCCTTCGGCTTGCTCCTTCCCGGATTGATTCCTTGGAATGTGCCGGTCTCTTCGAGCTCGCTATCAGGGATCTGGAGTTTCTGGAGTACCGCGGAGGAGATCAGGTTCAAGCCGCCCCTCCACAACTAGCATCTTAGTGACCTTGAGGTTGCGGATAGTTGGTGAAACCAACATCGGCAAGCATCCGACCGCAGCTTATGCGATCGTGGTGGTCCTCAATATCAAAGATGATAGGCGTCTTTGGACCATTTCGTAGGCTTGTGTGACTCGACGGATGGTTCCGCCGCATTGACTTCCCGCATCCACCGCTTGAGTTGGCGGTGTGCGTATGCAGAGAAGCACCGCCGTCAACGCACAAGACCTCTGTGGCTTTCTGGAACTCCTGCTCATCGGCCTCGTCATCATCTACGTCTTCGTCGCTGTCGTCATCTTCATCCTTGTCGCGGCCGCGGGGAGGTCTGTCTCCTTGCCGCTGCTTGGCCTTGCCGCGGCGTCCTCCCCGGCCGGGGCGCTTCTTGCCAGCTCCTCCAGCACCTTCCTGGGCCTTTTCCTTGTCGCGCTGCTCGTATTCAGCCTTCTGCTGTTCGACAAGCTGCTCGACCTTCTTGCAGGTCTGGAGGTCATGACCCTTGGTGCGGTGTATCTTGCAGCACTGTTTGTTGGAGCCGTCCTGCTTGTCGGCGACCGCCACAGCCTGGCAATTGGTGCCAGCGGCAACCTCCTTGCCGGAGCTTCCAACTTTGGCTTTCTTGGCGGCACCTCCGTTGCCGGACTGCTCGACAACTAGCACATCTTTGCCCTTCTTCTTCTACATTGTTTCGTCACGACTTTTGTTTGCCGGGCAGCTTCCTCACTATCGATCCTCCCGCTTCTACATTCTCCCGGGAGTCTTCTCCTTCCTCGCCAAGTGCACACTTGTCGCCGGGGCATATAGCTCAGCCGACGTCCTTGATCTTGCACATCGCCATCTCCTCCCTCATCCCGCGGTTCCGCATGTTACGATGGAACGCGCTTGATTATCATGGCGGTGGACATCCGGGATGTTGTAGTGTACACGGCTGAATCTCCGAATGTACTTGCGCAGGGGCTCTCCTTCCTTCTGGCGGCAGGTGAAGGTCGCTCTCTTAGCCATGAGGTTTGTGGTCACTTTGTGAAGGCGCCGACAAACCGGATGGCACAGATCTGCCTACCGAGGATATGGAGTTGTCCGGCAAGTGCATGAGCCAGATCTCGACATTGGGCTTGAGTACCAATGGAAGTAGTTGGCCAAGATCTTGTCGTCTCGCCCCCAAAGAGCTTGCACCGCGATGGTGTAGAATCTTTGAGGAACTCTGACGGATGCGTCTTGCCGTCGTACTTCTCTCGCACGTCGAGCTTGAAATTCTTCTTGCTTTGAGCCATCGACTTGCCGCAGCTCACGAGTGAACGCAGGCAACCTACCACGTCTGACAAGTCGCTGGTTCTCCCGGCGCATGCATGTCGACAGAGGCTCCGGTAGCGCTGGTCTGATTGACGCCGCTTCTCTTGGCGCTTCGATGCGAGTTCGAGCGTCTTCTTGCTGTCGTTCGTGAAGAACTTGGCGCTAATCGCGGCAAGCTCGTGGATCCGATGATGCGGTGGAGTCGCTATCAAGGTGGATCCGGCGAGTCGGCGACCTTGGCCTTCGGGTTGGAGAGTGCATGGTGGTTGCACCCCCACGGGTTTCGTCGCCATCGGCTCGTGCTCGGCAGTCCCGCCATGCGGCGGCGTACTCGGCTGCCGTGGAGTGTTGCCGCTGGCTAAGCCGTTGATGAGACTTCGAATGGTGGCCTCCATTCGTCGATCTTGTCCGACGTCGGAGGGTAATCCAGAGTAGTTGAGCTCGCGCCAAGCTTCTCGCCGAGTGGCGGGCGGCAATGGCGAACGGCGCGAGGAGCGGATATGCTCGGACTTCTATCTATGTTAGAAGGAGCAGTCCCGTCCGGGTGACCGTGCCGCTTTCGCGCCAAAGATGTTCGCGTGCATGCTGGTCTTGAGCACTGCGAGATCCACCAACTCGATCTTGGCCCAACGAACGTATGGCACTGTGAATACCATGACGCTGTCGGTCCCGCGACTCCTGGGATGGGGGCGGTGAATGTCTGGACGCCGAGGTCTGCGCAGCCTTGTCCTTGGATTTGGCAGCGTCGTGGGCTCCCTCGTCGACGTCCGTTCTTCCGCCGGCGTCTACCCCACCACCCGTTTGCTCCGGTGGTGGTGGGTTCGACGTGGACGGATCCGCTACCGCCGAAGCCTTCTTCTTCGGTGGCATGTCGATGAAGATGATGAAGATGCGGCTCGTGTGAACGCCGGATCAGGTTCACACAACCTCGACTTCCCCTACCTGGCGCGCCAAAGATGTCGGGGAGGCTGATCGGACCCACGAACACCTATGGGACCGGGCGGACCGAGTCGCTTTGCTCGGTGGGAAGTGAGGTCGTGACGAAGAGCGGATCGAGGCGATGCACACGAGCAGTTTATCGGCCGAGCTCTCCGGAGAGATATTACTCCTACTGCTGCTTGTCTAATTATATTGTGTTCTTGCTAGGGAGCCGAGAGCTACAAGACCTAGCATGAGTGTTCTCGGTTTCAATGAACCGACCCCCTCTACGCTATGTATGGGCCTCCTTTTATATGCTCAAGGGGTCACCGGCGGTGGTGGCAACATAGGCAAGGTAAAAATGGAAAAGGACTTGCGGTTGGTGCAGCTACACTGTACGATGTATCATACCTAACCACCTGACGGCAGGGACAAAAGCATTAAATGCCCGTCTAAGTCGCCCAAACAGTGCAAAAAGGGACCGCTGTGGACGCCACCGCTGCCACGATGGCAATCTTGTCGGCCGCCGCTTGCCACCACGCACCCTGCTGCACAGCCTCTCGCCACGTCATACCGGAAGGGTCCTGTAGGCGACACGTTGTTGGATGTGCTTTGGAGCGCCGAGTCTGCAGGTGGTGATACCATGGACATCGGCGAAGACGGAGATCCCTAGCACAAGAAGAAGAAGAAGGTCTTGCAGACACCATGGACGTCGCCGAAGACGGCGAGCACCTGCAACAAGAAGAAGTTCACGTGGTCATCCTAGCGGACTACGCCATTGTCGTGCATCACCAGCTTAGGCGGAAAAGTGCTCTCCCGTGGCTGCAACTATAGCTACGCATCATGCTGAACACGTCGGTGCCGCGGAGGCTCCAGAAGGACTGAACTTGCGTTGGCAGCGGCGGTGGATGAGGACCTGAAGACGGTGGACACGCATTCATCCGACGACGGCCTCAAGCTGCCCGATCTGCCCTTGGAGGGCAGCGACACGACGGCGTGGAACGAGAGACACCGCGGCGGGCACCGGGTTCCACGGGCGGTGCATGGAGAAGTGGTTGCAAGCCAAGGAGCTGCCCCATGTGCCGGGCGCCAGTGGTGGCTATGCTGCCGCTGCCGCTGCGCCATACCTATACTACGTCGTTATTCGTCCGGAATATGGCCGGATGATACCAAGTTTGTTGCCATGGACATTGATGATGGTGCTTAGCTAGGGTGGTTTGTTGTGATGCTTGCCTCGATTCAGTTCGGACTAAGCTTGCCCTTTAGGAAACGACGTCGACCAAGAAGTGTAATCATACATGTACAATTGTTCATGTTTCTCCATCATGTTCCATCTTGTTAATTATTCCCAAAGAAAATGTTCTATCATGTAGATGTGAGCTGCAGCCTGCAGGTCGAAGTTAGGTACCAGGTTCAATTTTTTCTCGAGGAAGTTTCAATAAGTTTCATTGAAATTGGGGGCCAAAAGAAGACCTTATTACCATCGTAACAATGGATGCATCAAGTACACTGTTTTTAACTGACAAATTGTTTCGATGGAAAAGAATCTCCTTGGAACCGATTGCTCACATCCCTCAATCAGGTCGACGGCTTTACTCGCCTTCCGCAAGATTCTCCGACAAACAACCGTGTACATACCAAGAAGTAAAATTTGCCCCAAGTATCACCTCCTTGGAGGTGGTTTTCATCCTAAATGGGCAAGGAAATTAGAGACAATCGATGATTTTCACATTTGGAACCGCCTCCATGGAAAACCTCTATTGACCATTTTGTACTAGTGTCAATATCAATATTATTATCATAAAACTCTTTTAGTTGTTAAAAGAAGTTGTTCCTAGTCAATATCTCGATATCCTCACGAGTCATCCGTCCAACATATGCTTTTATTATGGAACAAACAAGATTGTTCTTGCTTTCCAGATAGTATTGTTTAGAATCGTTGATAAAATCCACAAATTAGATTGTCCTACAAAACCCCTTCATCTTGGTAGTTCTCAAAAAAACTTCATCTTGGTATGGGCTAAGCAATTGTGCTTTTCCTCCTACTTCCATTAGCCCGATAATATAGTATCTGGTATAGCTTTCGCTCATGCAGATCCTTCCCATGAGATATCTCGAATCATTTAAGTCTTGTCCTCTTTTAGAATGATTCTTCAAGTTTTAAATGCTTGCCGAGGCAAGGAGGAGGGGTGGGGGGATCTCTGTTATTTCATATAAGAAGGGAGTTCCTAGTTAATTACAGGAAAACCAAGAGAAAACTACAAATACTTAAGACAGAAAAAGAAAACTAGATGTTGGGGTAGGTTTAGACAAAATTAGGGAATTCATTAAGGATGCAAGATTGCATGTATACACAGTGTTGCCTCACTGAATATTGCTAGTCATGAACTTCCGCATTCGCACGTGGCTAGTTCATGTTATTATCTTACAATCCATATTATAGAATATAGTGATTCATATATAAGGGTATTTATTATCATCTTAGATTAGAATCCATATTACGGAACCATAAACAATATTACGCCAAAAACCTATACGCTTTGAGATATTGTGCTATGAGAACTTTGTATTGTTCCAAATTCCATTATACTAGAGGCTAACATGCGCTTTACCGCTACTGCTCTTCACTCTGGGTTAGCTCTTTTACATCTAGAAGATTATTAAGATTGGTTGTTTTTCTGGATTTCATCTGTCTTGACTTGTGTTTAAATATGTTTTGATGGTGTTTTTCGTTTCATATATCATGGCAGATTGCCGTTGGAGACTGCATTTGTTCCCAGAGGAGAATGGAATTGTTTGGTGCATAGTCGTGGGTATTTAAACGCTATTAAATTGTTGCTATAACACTCACATATGCCAGCCCACGAAGCTTATGTCCGCTCAACTTGGCTCCCTACTCCTCTTGCTCACTTAGTTTTCCGCTCGCCTAATGCTAGCTAAGAAAAAAAATCAATGATCATTTTCTTTTTGTAAAAGTTAGTTTAATTAAAAGATCTTCAAGGGTTTCAAAATATATTATGACTTTTAAAAAGAATGAATTTTAGAAAACATTCACGAGTAAAAATATATTCACGGATTTTCAAAATATTCACAATTTAAACAAGTTTCCAAATTTTAAAAGTGTTCACAAACTTTAAAAATGATACTTCAAAAATATCCGCGAATGTAATAATAATAATGAATCTAAAAATATTCTGTTTCTTAATGTTTACAAATTTTATTAAGCACTTACGAATTAAAATGTGGAAAATAAAATATAAAATAAAAGGATGATAAAAATCAAACTCCACACAAACTTATAAGGGCCCCTCACCAACCCCACAACACCTGAAGCACCACAACGCTTCAAATATTGGGAGCTTAGTATCTCTATAGATATATGAACATGGATAATGAAATGTCCTATTGCAGGCATGAATGGTCACCTTGTGCGTGCATTTGTTTGCCTCGTTTTCAGAAGCATGTGAACTTGTCAATATATTGCTTATTTCTATTTACTGGATGACCCGTTGCACCGATGGCACAAGGGACGAGAGTAAGCCAAGCATGAAAAGAGTGAACATAAATATATTAAGTGGCAAATTGGTACACATGGATTAGCGTTCTAAGCAGCTTACAGAAGAATACTAACAATACTATTAAGAAGGAAGGACTCTATGTTATCGAGGAGGTTTATCGATCTCGAGCTATCAAAATAAATAATGCCGAAGGTACTAACCCGAAGGTTGTTAATGGGCAACGAATAAAACATTATATCTTAGGTATGTCTATTAATGTTGAAAGCAATATCATCCAAACTATGACACCGAAGAACACATAAAAGAAACCTTCCTAACACTCCGGAATCGTGAAAAAAGGAGGTACATGATACGCAAGTAAATGGACTCGAGAATCTGCAGTAAATATTTTCGTCTGTTTTGGAATATAAGAAATTAGGAAAATAAGAAACAACCAGGAAGGCACCCCGGTGGGCACAAGACACCAGGGCGCGCGCTTGCCAGTCTCGCAGTGGTTGTGCCCACCTCGGTACCTTCCGGACTCCGTTTTTCTTCCGTTTGCTTGTTTCCCAAGATAAAAAAATCTTTATATACCCCCCGAACCTATTGACCTCCATATCACGGAGAAATCTTCTATTTTCTTTTCCTTGCTGTTTTCTGATAGATCTTATCCACCATGGCCGCTTCAACCTCCTCCAAGGACAAGTTCTTCGAGAACGTCATTAACCCATATTGGAAGGAGGTGATGCAACACCCTCAAGCTATCCAGATGCGTGAAGGGGTGCTCCACATCCGCGATGTGCAAGGCCCCAAGGGGACTGGATCCGCGGAGGTGATACGTCTCCAATGTATCTATAATTTATGAAGTATTCATGCTGTTATTATATCATACTTGGATGTTTCACAATCATTTTATAGCAACTTTATATCATTTTTTTGGTACAAACCTATTGACATAGTGCCAAGTGCCAGTTGCTGTTTTCTGCATGTTTTTTTACATTGCAGGTAATCAACATCAGAAGGAGTCCAAATACAACGACGATTTACGATGATTTTTTATGGACCAGAAGGAACCCAATGGGCTAGAGCTACACCTGGGGGGTGCCCCGAGGGGGGCACAACCCACTGGGGCGTGCCAGGGCCCCCTGGCGCGCCCAGGTGGGTTGTGCCCACCTTGGTGTCCTCCCGCACCCCCTCTTTACCCTATAAATTCACAAATATTCCGAAACCCATCGAGGTTAACAGAGATCAGATGTTTCGCCGCCGCACGGTCTCTATATCCGCAAAAACCAACCTAGACACCGTTCCGCACTCGCCGGGGTCATCTCCGTTGGCCATCTTTCAAAGATCCCTACGGCCACCACGATGAGGAGGGAGTAGTCCACCCTCGGGGATGAGGGTTTCTACGAGTAGCTATGTGTTTGATCTCTCTCTCTCGTGATCTATATCATGGGCTTTGTTAATATAGTTGTATCATATGATGTTTCTCCCCTCTATGCTCTTGTTATGATGAATTGAATCTTTACCCTTCAAAGTTTTGTCTTGTCAGATCGAATATTCAGAGATGAGAATAGATGATATATGTCTTGCAATATGAATACTCGAGGTGACAATGAGGTATCTTATTGATTCACTTGATATGTGTTATGGCATTCAACTCGCGGATTCTCAAGGGTGATATTGGGGTAATCTATGCATAGGGGTTAATGCACATTTTTCTCCTTGACGGAAACTTTGGGGTATATTTATAGTTCTTTGTGTGGGTTGAGTATTATGAATATGAATTTGCTTTGGTGTTATTCTAGTACGAACTCTAGGATAGATCGAACGGAAAAATAGCTTTGTGTTATTTTAGTACGAACTCTTGAATATATCGAACGGAAAGAATAGCTTTGACTTGGTTTTGTTCCCTACAGACAATTCCTATCTTTTGTTCTCCTCTAATAGGAAGTCGGGAGTGATTCTCTATTGCACATTGAGGGATAATCATATGATCCAACTATGTTAGCATTGTTGAGATGTTGCACTAGCGAAAGTATGGACCCTAGGACTCATTTTTAAGCATTGAAACAACGTTTTTAAGCCTGTTTACTATTTGCTACCTTGCTATTTTTATTTGTTCAGATTATAAAAATATATTACACTTTTATCACCATCTCTTCGCCGAACTAGTGCACCTATAAAATTTTCCATTGTATTGGGTGTGTTTGGGACACAAGAGATTTCTTGTATTTGGTTGCAGGGTCGTTTGAGAGAGACCATCTTCATCCTACACCTCTCACGGATTGATAAACCTTAGGTCATCCACTTGAGGGAAAATTGCTACTGTCCTACACAACTGACCGCTTGAAGGCCCAACATGTGTCTACAAGAATAAAGTTGCATATTAGACATCAAGATCTTTTCTGGCGCCGTTGTCGGGGAGGTTAGGAAATCGGCCCTCACAGCACGACAACGAAGCTCTTTTCTGGCACCGTTGTAGGGGAGGTGAGTGCATGAAGGTATATCTTTAGATCTTGCAATCGAATCTTTTAGTTTCTTGTTTTATCACTAGTTTGGTTTATAAAAGAAAACTAAAAAAAATGGAATTAAGGTTGCATCATATTATTGATCATCTTTATAATATCTTTCTTGAAAATGATGGTTCCGAAAATTGTGCTCAATTGATAGAAGAAGAATTTAATAAAATGATTGGCATGAATGATGAGCATGGTTGCAATTTTGTTAGTATGAATTCTTTGAATATTCGTGATGCTAATGATATGCAAAGCCATAAGCTTGGGGGTGCTATGTTTGATGAAGATGATATTTTTTAGCCCCCCAAGTTTTGGTGAGAAAATTTACTATGATGAAAGCATGCCTCCTATCTATGATGATTATGATGATGACATGTAGGCTATAAATAATAATTATAACCATGAAACTTGTCATCATGATTTTAATTTTCATACTCATGATAGTTATTTTGTTGAGTTTGCTCCTACTACTATTGATGAGAAGAAATTTGCTTGTGTGGATCATGAAAAGAATGCTTTATGTGATAGTTATATTGTTGAATTCATTTATGATGCTACTGAAAATTATTATGGGGGAGGAACTTATGCTTGCAGGAGATACAATAATATCAAGTTTCCTCTCTATGTGTTGAAAGTTTTGAAGTTATGCATGTTTTGCCTTCCTATGCTAGTTGATTCTTGTTCCCAGGAATTATTTGCTCACAAAATACCTATGCATAGGAAGTGGGTTAGGCTTAAATGTGTTTCCATGTGATTCATGATGCTCTTTTCATGTTTCAATTCTTATCTTTTATGCGAGCATCATTGAAATCAACATGCCTAGCTAAAAGGCATTAAAGAAAAGCGCTTGTTGGGAGACAACCCAACATTTACCCCTACTGTTTTTTTGTGTGTTAACATGGTTAGGCTACTGTAGTAATCATGTTTTATTGCTTTTGTTTCAATAAAGTGCCAAGTAATGCCTTTTTGATCATGTTGGGTGATTATTGATTTAATCTTGCTGAAAAACAGAAACTTTTGTGCTCAAAGAAACAAAACTCTCATTTTTAGCAGAAGAGTACTTTTGAGTTGATTCGTTTTGCAGAAGATTAATATACAAATTGCTCACGCGGTCATATTTGTTTCATAATTTTTGGAGTAGCAGAAGTATGGTTTGAGTACAGATTACTACAGACTGTTCTGTTTTTGACTGATTCTGTTTTCAATGCATAGTTTGCTTGTTTCCTTGTTTCTATGGCTTATATTGCTCAATATAAATTGTGGAAATGATATGATACAGTAGGCATTGTGTGGAAAGAATTATGAATCTTGTCTTTAACAGTACGAAAGTGAAACGGTTTGCTGTTTATCATACAAACCTATCTCACGAAGTTCCGTCAAGTTTTGTGTGATTGAAGTTTTCAAGTTTTGGGTGAATTGTCGATATGAGGAGAATAAGGAGTGAAAAGACCCTAAGATTGGGGATTCCCAAGGCACCCACAAGGTAATATTCAAGGAAGATCGAAGCAACTAAGCTAGGGGATGCCCCGGAAGGCATCCCGTCTCTCGTCTCCAACATTATCGGTAACCTCACTTGGAGCTATGGTTTCACTCATCACATGATATGTGTTTTTCTTGGAGCTTCAATTTATTTTGTTAGGATTTTCTTTCTGTTATTTATAATAATGTTTTGCATCTTTTATTTCAATAAAAGTGGCAATGATAGCCTTTGCTATGCTTATTTTGCAAGTATACATGTTCCTGTTTTAAAACAAAATGTTTATCGATGTTGCAAAAATTCCTAGAAAAGTCAGAATATGATAAATGAAACTTTTTGAAAAATAAGCTCTGATAAATTTCCAACATTCTGGTATTTTTCTCATAATTGCTTGAGTTAGGGAAGTATGATGAATCTTGCATTCTTTACAGACTGTACTATTTTGGCAGATTGCTGTTTTGGTTACATTGTTTGCATATGTTTGCTTGATTGATGATTATATTTGAGGATAGGACTATTAAATATGAAGAGGCATTTAGTATGCAATGTTGAATAATAATTTTAGTGATTTTCTACAGTAAAGAATGATAAGGTTTGGCATTGGTTTGTACTAACTTATCTCACGAGTTCTCGTTGAGTTTTGTGTGGATAAAGCTTTTGAGATTTAGGAAAACCGTGATATTAGAGGAATTAAGGAGACACAAAAGCTCAAGCTTGGGGATACCCAAGGCATCCGAAGCTAATATTTCAATAAGTCTGAAGAATCTAAGCTTGGGGAGGCCCCGTGAGGCATCCCACCTTTCTTCTTCAACGATTATCGGTTGGTATCGGTTGTACCTAAGTTTTTGCTTCTTCAAATGATGTGTGCTATTCTTGGAATGTAATTTTATTTTGTTTTTTCTTTCTGCTTTAATAAAATACTTAGATATGAAACTTTTATATAAGAGAGAGCCCTTACATAGCTATCTATTTACTTAACTACTCGCATGATCTTCACTTATATCTTTTTGGAGTAGTTTGTCATTTACTCTTGTGCTTCACTTATATCCTATGAGTAAATTGTTGAATAAATTGAATGTCATGAAGTTGAAATCATATCATGCCTAGTGGTAGCTTCACATTGGGTTTAGAATGTGAAATCATTTGAGGCTTGGCAATCACAATATTGGTCATACAAAAATTCGCGAATAATTAGTATAAGGAAGAGAACTTCCACATGCAAATATACTATCATGGAAATCTTTTGTGATTGTGAGCCCCCATCAAAATATTATATGCCAAAATTGTGGACGTTGGACAAGGATGACAACGTAAAGATTTATTTTTGCTCATATTCACATAGAAGTTATATTGTCATAGATACTTCAGCATGCGGTGCTTGCCCCCCATCTTTGCTAGCCAAAAATTCCGCACCAAGTAGAGATACTACTTGTGAATCCAAAAACCCTTAAACCCAAATATTATTTTCAAGTGTCCACCATATACCTACCTAAGGATTGGGCAACATCCTTCAAGTAAGTTGTCATTGGTGCAATAAGGCAATAAAATTTGCTTCTAAAACTGTTAGATCATTTAGTGTAAGAGAAAATTGATCATTGTATGAACTTATGATGGAAAAGCAATAAAAGTGACGGACTGCATAATAAAGGTTGCTCTCATAAGGGGCAATATAACGTGATGTTCTTTTGCACTAAGGGGTTGAGCATACAAACAAATAAGCGCATGGCAACCTCTGCTTCCCTCTGCGAAGGGCCTATCTTTTACTATTGATGTATTTACTTTCATGCAAGAGTCAAAGTTTTTTTCTCTATTCCTTTTTATTTTTCTTCTTTGGCAAGCATCATGTGATGAGGAAAGATCTAGGCACATATATCCAGTTGAATATGGGTAGGATGAGTTATCATTGTTGACATCACCCAAAGGTGAATACATTGGGAGGCGGCGTTATAAGCCCCTATCTTTCTATGTGTCCTGCTGAAACGCTTTGCTCATGAGTACGCGGTGAGTGTTAGCAATCATAAAAGACTATATGATGGTTGAATATGTGGAGCTCTTAATTAAATTGTTGAATAATTTGAATTGCAATTGCTTGGTGACTGAGAACATTGGTTGTTGGGTTTCAAGAGAATTCATTGTTTGAACCTTAACACGTGAATTGGTTGCTACTATAACATAAGAAATTTTATGAGAAAGAACTCCTGTTATGATGCTAGGAAAAGTGATTGAAATTATCATTGCTTGAACTTATGCACTTTGCTAGCATTCACACTTCATAAATTACTTCTTTTATCATTTACCTACTCGAGGACGAGTTGGAATTAAGCTTGGGGATGCTAATACGTCTCCAACGTATCTATAATTTATGAAGTATTCATGCTGTTATTTTATCATTCTTGGGTGTTTTACAATCATTTTATAGCAACTTTATATCATTTTTAGGTACTAACCTATTGACATGGTGCCTGGTGCCGATTGCTGTTTTATTTTCTCGCATGTTTTTACATCGCAGAAATCAGTGATCGAAGGAGTCCAAATGCCACGATGATTTACGATGATTTTTATGGACCAGAAGGAACCCAATGGGCCAGAGTTGCACCTGGGGGGTGCCCCGAGGGGGGCACAACCCACCAGGGCGCGCCAGGGCCCCCTAGCACGCCCAGGAGGGTTGTGTCCACCTTGGTGGCCTCCCGCACCTCCTCTTTACCCTATAAATTCACAAATATTCCAAAACCCATCGGGGTTAACCTAGATCAAGTTTACTACTAGGAAAAGGCTACTAGAAGCGCCGGTAAAATGCCTACTAGTAGCTGGTACTGCTGCTTACTAGTATCAAGGCCTTCTGACTAAAGTTAGTAGTAGCGTGGGTCGAACCCGCGCTACTACTAACTTTGTTAGTAGCAGCGAGGGTTCAATCCGCGCTACTGCTATTATGAACCGCGCTACTACTAATGAAATAGTAGTAGCGTGTCTATAGTCCCAACGCTACTAGTATCCTAAATACTAGTAGCGCGCCATATTGTCCCCACGCCACTACTAACTTATTAGGAATTAAAAAAATCAACCAAGTTAATTCTATTACACAGTTGTCGTGTCTTCTCCAGTTCCTCATTGCAGCAGCAACTCATGTATAATTTCATTCTATCGCACAGTTACATAAGCAACTACGTTCCTCCTTGTAGCAGCAACTCATGTATAATTCCATTCCATCACACAGTTACATAAGCAACTACCTACGTAAGTTGTTATGGTCCGATCCGAAAATTGGACCACTCGTCAATGTACGGCGCCTGCCCGGCCAGATCTCACGGCATGCAGCTGCGACGAAACACATTGGATAGCCCTCAGTTCCAACTGGACCGGCCGATGTCGCCCTTGTGCTCGCCACCACGGACGGAGGAAGCCATCGACACGTGCTCCCACTCCCCGCACTCAAACCCAAACATCATTAAGATTCAGATTCAGAATTGGCCACATATCGAATCAAGTATATCTGAATGTTGATCATCTCTCGGGCTCGCCGGTCGAATGCAATTATTTGCTTACCGTGTCTTTGGGGGGTGACAGAGGTAGAGAACGAGCAGCAGCCTTTCGCTTCTTCAGACACTGCAGCCACGACACCGCCCGCCCACGAACCTCTCAACGATCAGCATCATTGCTACCGTAACCCTGCACCATTACAAACAAAGGTTCAAAAACTTCATATTCTTCAAGAATGGCACGAAAAAATGCGGTACATGTAGATGCCAATGTGCAACATTTTTTCCAGAGATTCTTATTTAAGCCGTAATGTACAATTGAAGCTATAAGCTATTTCCTAGTAGTGAAAAGTGCAAAGAATTTATATAAGAACGCATATACTGGTCCAGCTCAATAGCAAATAGCTATATGGTGCTAAACTGACAGGGTACGGTCAGGGTATTGCACAATCTAATGTCGTACCTACACAGTTGTAGAAACAAACATAATAAACCTCTGATGTATCATAGCCGATTGGGATAAGCAAACCTAGACCAGTTCAACTTCTAGTGCCTAAGCGCAAGTTATTATTGTTCCGTATAAATGAAACATACAAGACAAGTTGACAAGAATTGTGCCAGTGCACGTACTCTTAAGGTCATTCATCTCAAAGGAACGGCACTGCTGAAGAAGAGCACACGAAGTCCTGCAACTGCAAACATGTAAATATTAGACAAAAAATGTGCAAGAGAAACAGGATCGTCAACAAGACTTAACAGAGCTCCCGAAGAGCACCGAACCCTAAGTCAACAGGATCAGCAATCGCCATAAGTTTCAAATCTAGAGACGGCATGGCATCTCGTGGCTTCGTGCAGATCAAGAACCCGATGACCATGAATTGCCTAACTCGACACAGGAACAAAGATGGAAATTTGCACCGAAAGATGGCATCAGAGAACACTTCTAAGGGTAGTGTGTGATAAACTAAGATGAACTAGTCTCAACCGAAACGCCGGTCCAGTTATAATCGAGCCGACGAGCTCTCAAAATTTTGCCAGGAAAATCCAGACCTAAACACGAACAGCCCCCAGATGACCCCGCCGCAAGGTCAATCGTAGATCGCCACCACCCCAGCCACAGATGGCGCCAATCAAGGAGACGCATCACGACGCGGAGACCACCGAGTAGCGGGGAGATAGGATTAACCGTGCATTACTTACATCGGGTTCGTAGACAACAAAGAGTATCTCTTTCACCAATTACAACAGATCATCATGCTAACCTAGTTCTAGATGTAGTCGGTAAAATGCAAAGTTACATAATCACATGGCAAAAATTATTTGATGATTTGATACAAAAAACTGTGGTGGCTTAATGTATCGATAGCTTAACTTGCTCTTGTGAAGATAAAGGTTGGTTTTCATCCACCTGAAGTTTATTCACACTTTCACATATTCAGAATCTTCAGTAGGAAAACAAGCTAGTGCATGAACACAAGGAAAATTCAAGGATATACAATTTAACTCCAAAAATTCGCTGAATCTCTAGGAGCCTATTCTTAGTAATCAAACAAACAACAAGCTATAATATGCTTTAACCTAGAACAGCAGGTTGGATGCTCACAATAGCCGGGGCAGAACAGGGGAGCCCGAGAGACGTTCCTTGCCAACCGGGGACGCCGACAGATCCATCACGGCATTGCAAGCAGCCTCGGCGACGCTACCTGCCACTCCCAGCCTGCCGCCAAGCCATCGGGCGACCTCGCCGTCGACGCCAGCCACTCGCTGGCTCCATGGACTGCAGGCGCCTCACGCCACCACGCCGCAGCTCAAAGACGGCCACAGAGTGCAAGCTGCACCACAAATTGCAACACAAATATAACTGAGCAGGCTAAAACCACAAGTTTAGTAATGCGATAACTGAAATGAGGAGGGGGTTCCCATTTTGGTACCTGGAGGAGAGGAGGAGCGATAGGGAGCGCCACGAGGGGTCCGGGAGAGGGAGAGCGCCGGGCCGGGGCGGCAGGAGAGAAGGTGGCATCTTGGTTTTGCATCGTGTCTATATCTCATGGGAAATAATCTCATCAGGATAAACCTCCCTAATTCCCTCTACAGGAAAGTCACTCCACTGTATCTCTAGTTTCAGTGTTTCACCACCGAATACAGATAATTGAGACCTGCAAAAGCCAACAAAAATTAGGACTCTGCCATGAGAAATAATTTCTCAACAAACACACCAGTTTAATTTTCAAACTGATTCATAATACAAGAGATGCAAGCAGACGCAGCTGGGTCAAGCGTATGGCGCGACGATTTCGCCAGCCATGGGCTGCCAAGCCTTTATGTAGCAGGATAGCAAGCGAGAACCGGAATTAGGATTTGGGGAAAAGACCTAGCACTAAATCACCATAGACATTCGTAACCCAAGGCCGTAAGAACTACCAAACGGAATCGTAATGTAGGGAAGACGATACCCATCGTGCATCTCGATGAGGCGACGGCTCCGCCATGACCCGCCCCGCCGCCTCCTGCACCTTCTCCAGCTCCTTCGCCAGGACACCTCCTTCTCCTCGCCACACCCGCCGCCTGCTCTCCGCGTCAACCACGGCAGCATACGACCTTCTGACGGCAGCGGCGGCCGTGCAGCTGGTGCCGCCGCCTTCGATTTGGCAAGGCGGCGCCGCTAAGGACAGGGAGGCCGTCGCGTTGCCATCCCTCGGCTGCAGCGTAGGCGGCGCGAGATGTGGAGCGGCGGTATGCGGCCGCGGTGTGGCGACGCCATGTGGCGGGGGCATGGGGTCGGACGGACGGAGGAGAGGAGGTGGAAGGGAGGCCGGCGGCGAGTGGGTTGGGAGAGGAGAGGAGGTTGGGGATCTGCATCGGGCTGCGTGGTTTTTTTTAGACAAACGGGGGTGGGTGTTGTGGATCGGCCGGGGTGGACACGCTTAGTAGTAGCGCGGGGGTCTTACCTGCGCTACTACTACTTACTTAGTAGTAGCGCCGGCTTAATGCACCTCGCTACTACTATGGTCTATCCTGTGGGCATTGTTGGAGACCATTTAGTAGCAGCGGCAGGTTTATACCCTCGCTATTACTATCAACTTAGTAGTAGCGCGGTTTTATACCCTCACATTATTAATTAGCGATAGCGCCCATTTTTAAACCGCTGCCATCGATAAAATTCTGTGTATAAGGTTTTCCCTAGTAGTGGTTCCACCGCCGCAAGGTCTCTCAGATCCGCTAAAACCAATCTAGACCCCTGTTCCAAGCACCTCAGGAGGGGGAAGCATCTCCGTGGCCATCTTGATATGTGTTATGGCATTCAACTCGTGGATTCTCGCGGTGATATTGGGGTAATCTATGCATAGGGGTTGATGCACGTTTTCGCCGACGGATACTTTGGGGTCTCTTTATAGTTCTTTGTGTGGATTGAGTATTATGAATATGAATTTGCTTTGGTGTTATTCTAGTACGAACTCTAGGATAGATCGAACGGAAAAAATAGCTTTGTGTTATTTTAGTATGAACTCTTGAATAGATCGAATGGAAAGAACATATTTGAGTTGGTTTCGTGCCCTACAAACAATTCCTATCTTTTGTTCTCCGCTAATAGGAACTCGGGAGTGATTCTCTATTGCACTTTGAGGGATAATCATATGATCCAACTATGTTAGCATTGTTGAGAGGTTGCACTAGAAATAGTACGGACCCTAGGCCTTATTTTTAAGCATTGCAACACTATTTTTGTGCCCGCTTACTATTTGCTACCTTGCTGTTTTTATTTCTTCAGATTATAAAAATATATTTCTACCATCCATATTACACTTTTATCACCATCTCTTCGCCGAAAGCTAGTGCACCTATACAATTTGCCATCGTATTGGGTGTGTTGGGGACACAAAAGATTTCTTGTATTTGGTTGCATGGTCGTTTGAGAAAGACCATCTTCATCCTACACCTCTCACGGATTGATAAACCATAGGTCATCCACTTGAGGGAAAATTGCTACAATCCTACAAAACTCTGCGCTTGGAGGCCCAGCACGTGTCTACAAGAATAAAGTTGCGTAGTAGACATCAAGAGGCTAGGATTGAAGCTATGGAGCAGGAAGTCTTCCGGTGTAAGGGGATGGTGGAACGTGGACTCAATGCCAATCACCTCATTATCGCGGACTACACTCGTGATCTCAAGGTGGATGGCAAGCCCATGAAGGACATCGCCTTCTCCTTAAACGAAAGCAAATAAACTTCCTCCGGGCCAAATCTATGACCTTCAAAACCAAGTCTTTGAATATGAGGCAAGGTTTAAAGGTATGAGTTTGGCTTCCAATTGCAGGACCTCAAGGGACTCACTCCTCTTCTTATGATAGTGAGCCTCGCCATGGAACCCAAGGACAAGATCGCTACCACTTCATCACCACCACCTCCTTCTTCATCACCAAAAGAAAAATGAGTATCGAATGGGCACTCCTTGGCTCGCGCCAAGCTTGGGGAGGTGCCCCAAAGATCGTATCAACTCCACTATCTTTTTTGAAAGTTTGCTTAGTGATCTATCTTTGTAATAGTATGCGAGAAATATAATAAAGTTTAGTTTGAGTTTTGTCTTCTTTATTTTCATGTTCAGTAAAAAGATCATATGCTAATCTTATGGTAAGTAATGACAACACATAAGGAAAAGTATAAGTAGAAAATTTCATTGGAGATTGACAAACATAGGATTGGTCAATGATGCAATTCATGAAATAATTAATAAGGGAAGAGAAGATACACATGCAAATACACTATCTTGGAAATATTTGGTGATTGTGAGCGCCATCAATATATTATGTGCCAAAATTGTTGACGTTGGACAAGGAAGACAACGTAATGATTTATATTTGTTCATATTCACATAGAAGTTATATTGTCATAGATCCTTCAACATGTGGTGCTTACCCCCCATATTGGCTAGCCAACAATTCCGCACCAAGTAGAGATACTACTTGTGCATCCAAAAACCCTTAAACCCAAATCTTATTTTCAAGAGTCCACCATACCTACCTAAGGATTGAGGAAGATCCTTCAAGTAAGTTGTCATCGGTGCAAAAAGCCAATAAAAAATTCTTATAAAAGTGTTAGATCATTTAGTGTAAGAGAAAATGAGCGTTGTATGAACTTGTGATGATAAAGAATAAAAGCGACAGACTGCATAATAAAGGGTGCTATCAAAAGGGGCAATATAACATGACGTTCTCTTGCACAAAGGGATTGATCAAACAAACAAAAAGCGCATGGCAACCTCTATTCCTCCGCGAAGGGCCTATCTTTTACTTTTATGTAATTACTTTCATGCAAGAGTCAATCTTTTTCTCTCTATTCCTTTTTATTTTTCTCTTTTGGCAAGCACCATGTGGTGAGGTATGATCTACGCACATATATCAAGTTGGATATGGATAGCATAAGTTATTATTGTTGACATCACCCTTGAGGTGAATACGTTGGGAGGCAAAATTATAAGCCCCTATCGTTCTATGTGTCCGGTTGAAACATTTTGGTCATGTTTATGTGGTGAGTGTTAGCAATCATAGAAGACTATATGATGGTTGAGTATATGGACTTGCCTCAAGGCTCCGATACGTGACCCTTCTTGAAAATATGATGGATTGTACTTGCAATGTTGACTGAGAACATAGTTTGTTGGTTTCCAATAGAGTTTATGCTTTATACTTCGATGTCGTGATGAATTGTTACTTATTCATGAGAAGTCTATGATAAAAGTTCTATGATAAAAGTTTTATGTTTATGTTTGTTGTTGTTATAATAATTGGCATGATGCTTCTATGTCCGTATTTTGTTTTTATCGACACCTCTCTCTCTAAGCATGTGGACATGTTTTTCGATTCCGGTTTTCGCTTGAGGACAAGCGAGGTCTAAGCTTGGGCGAGTTGACGTCCATTTTGCAACATGTTTACCTACTGTTATTTATAATGTTTTATACATAATAATGCTTGTTGGAGTAATTCTAATGCCTTTTCTCTTATAATATGCAAGGTTCACACAAAGAAGGAGAATCCGGCAGCTGGAAATCTGGACCTAAAAAAGCTACATCAGGCTACCTATTCAACACAACTCCAAATGAGCTGAAACTTCACAAGGAATTTTTATGGAGTGAAAAAGAATTATTGGAACAAATAACTACCAGAGGGGGCCCACCAGGTAGGCACCACCCACCTGGGCGCGCCTGGGAGCCCAGGCGCGCCCTGGTGGGTTCTATATAAGTCATTTTGACCTGGAAAAAATAAGGAGAAGACTTTCGGGACAGAGCGCCGCCGTCTCGAGGCGGAACTTGGGAAGGAGCACTTTTGCCCTCCGGCAGAGCGATTCCGCCGGGGGAACCTCCCCCCCCCCCCCCGGAGGGGGAAATCATCATCATCATCATCATCATCATCATCATCATCACCAAGAACTCTCCCATCTTGGGGAGGGCAATCTCCATCAACATCTTCAACAGCACCAACTGCTCTCAAACCCTAGTTCATCTCTTGTGTTCAATCTTTGTACCGGAACCTCAGATTGGTACGTGTGGGTGACTAGTAGTGTTGATTACATCTTGTAGTTGATCACTATATGGTTTATTTGGTGGAAGATTATATGTTCAGATCCATTGTGCTATTTAATACCCCTCTGATCATGAACACGTTTATCACTTGTGAGTAGTTACTTTTGTTCTTGAGGTGACAGGAGAAATCATGTTGCAAGTAATCATGTGAACTTGATATGTGTTCGATATTTTGATAATATGTATGTTGTGATTCCCTTAGTGGTTTCATGTGAACATCGACTACATGACACTTCACCATATTTGGGCCTAAGGGAATGCATTGTGGAGTAGTTATTAGATGATGGGTTGCTAGAGTAACAAAAGCTTAAACCGTAGTTTATGCGCTACTTCGTAAGGGACCGATTTGGATCCAAAAGTTTAATGCTATGGTTAGAATTTATTATTAATACTTTTCTCTTAGTTGCAGATGCTTGCGAGGGGGTTAATCATAAGTAGGAGGTTTGTTCAAGTAAGAACAACACCTAAGCACCAGTCCACCCATATATCAAAAATTCAAAGTAGTGAACACAAATCCAACCAACATGGTGAAAGTGGCTAGATGAAATTCCCGTGTGCCCTCAAGAATGCTTTGCTTATCATAAGAGACCATTTTGGCCTGTCCTTTGCCTCAAAAGGAATAGGCTACCTCGCTGCACTTTTTTTACTACAGTCGTTACTAGCTCGTTACAAATTATCTTGCTATCAAACTACCCGCTACTTATAATTTCAGTGCTTGTAGAGAACACCTTGCTGAAAACCACTTGTAATTTCCTTCTGATCCTCGTTGGGTTCGACACCCTTACTTATTGAAAGGACTATGATTGATCCCATATACTTGTGGGTCATCGATACCACTAAGGAAAAGCCTCCTTGCTGTGCACGCGAGCTCGGGCGAGGTTGAGGTTGCTCCAGAGACAAGTCTCAAGACTGCCCTGGCAAGCTAGCCGGGGACGCCAAGGGCGGACCACCCCGCCAAAGGCTCCACCGCTCCACCTCACAACGACGTAAGTCATTGATTGATGCGGTGTCAAGCCCCCAAGTGACTAAGTGGCTGTTTCTTGACACATGGCAGCCACTTCCGAAGGAAATCACCTCCAAATGACACCCATCCAGAGACGTGTCAAGGAGACATATAAGTGGGTGGCCGAACTGCCCGGCAAGGCTTGCCGAGCAATGCCATGATATGACACTAAGCGGCAAATATAATGTGCTCTGCCCTGTCTGCAGAGTTAGGTATGATAGTAGTGTTTGCTATCTAATCAGAGTACACAATAACTGATTTGCCATTGCGGTGACCGCTTGATCTATAAAAGAAGGGTCGTGCACTAGTAGAAAATAGGGCTTTTGTCCAAACTCAATATACACATTAATCCTGGTAGCATCATGAACCGGGACTAGTGTGAGCATTAGTCTCGGTTCGTGCGGCTAAGGCATCGGGAAGGCATTAGTCCCGGTTCAAATGGGAACTTTAGTCCCGGTTTGAGACGTCTCAGTTTGAGACAAGAACCGGGACTAAACAGTGCGATGCCCTTTAGTCCCGGTTCGTGTCTCAAACCGGGACTAAAGGTTCAAACTCAACCACCCCCCTATCACCTTTTCAGTTTTGTAAAAAACAAAAGAAAATGATAAAAACATAAAAAAATAAAAAATCCTTCGAGATGAAGTTATCTTACTACATCTACCAGTTAGGAAAATTTAAAAACTTAAATTTGGACATGTTTTACAAAAAAGTGTTATGAAAAAGTAAAATGGCCATATCTTTTGCATACGATGTCGAAAAAATGCATAATATATCAAAAAAATCAGCACGAAAATCCGCATCCGATTTCGACCGTTGTAGGCATGTTTGCAATTTTTTAGAATCCCCAAATTCTAGAAGGAAAAAAATATATGCTGAAATTTCAGTTTTTTTCACTTTTCGTTAAATCTGGCCAAACTATGGTCAAACTACTTATTCAAGAAATATTAGTGTTAATAAATAATTATTTTAGTTTTTTGACTTTTGGTATAACTACTGTCAAATCTGGTTAGACTACGGTCAAACTACTTATTCAAGGAATATTAGTGTTACCAAATAATTATTGTTTTTTAGAATAATAGTTCAAACTCAAACGGTGCTTAATGCTCAAGTTCAACTCCTGGGGTTAATAGGATTGACAGCTTAGTATTTCGAGGAAAACAACCAGTGCAAACTTGAAAACTAGGGGGAATAGAACTCGAAAGTTAAGCGTGCTCAGGTTGGAGTAGTGAGAGGATTTGTGACCGGTCAGGAAGTTAGACGTTTTGGAATGAGTGGTTCATAATTGAGCAGTGAGCAGTGATGAGAGATTAAATTGTCAAATAATTCAGAAATTTGAAAATGAGAAAAAAATTGAAAAACAATTCAAAGAACAAAATTTCAAAAAAATTCCTTTAGTCCCGGTTGGTGTTAACAACCGGGACTAAAGGTGGAGCTCAAGACAGCGGCCATGTGGAGCTCCTTTAGTCCCGGTTCGTAAGAAAACCTGGACTAAAGGTTTGCGCTTTAGTCTCGACCCTTTAGTCCCGGTTCCAGAACCGGGACTAAAGGCCCTCTGGAACCGGGACTGAAGGCCCATTTTCTACTAGTGGTGGCAACCATAGAAAGGATTCGGACCCTGACACTCATAGGCGCCAGTAGCTGCTCTCGCCCGAGGCAACCCCTGCCAGTGCAAGAGCGCTGCGTCTCCACCACGGTCCTCTCATCAATCCACCAAAGCAGGAGTAGGGTTTTATGCCTCACGGCAGCCCGAACCTAGCTAAAGCTGCCCGTGCAATCTCTCGCCGGTGATGTGCTACGTTCTCTGCTCTTTGTGCAATGTGCTCATCCCCTCAAGGAACCACTCAGGGGCAAATGGCCCCATAGGTGGTCATGGTTTCCTACGACAACCGGCCTTGAACATATTAAAAGACTTCGATGGACACTCGTCTGTCAGATGGAAGCCGTTCATGGCGTCGGAGATGGCTCCACGTGGAAGCACTACTACCGTGAGGACGCCAAGGAGAGAAAGCAAAGATGGTAGTTAAACGAAATAAACATCGACAAGAAGGTTGAAATTGCGGTCGACGAGAAATCAGCCAACACCAAAGAAGCGATACGACCTGTGTTGCTGAGCGAGGCTGTCAAAGCAGTGGTATAGCTTCCACAAGAGAGAAAATGGCATCTTTGTTTGGTGCCTTGATTACGGCTGTCATCAATAGGACCAAGCAAAATCCAGATAAAGAGGCAGCAGACTTTCCCCTTCCAAGCTTTATCGGGAGAAGCTCGTTTAGCATTGCACCAGCACCTACTCACGCAACCGCACCTGCTCCAGCACCTTCTCATAGCGGCCTGTCCTTCCGTCTCGTGCGTGCTCGGCGGGGCTTAGTCTTTGGTTGTGCTCGACGCCCTAACGATAACTACCTTTCACGCCTGCCCTCTTCAATATATGTATAATCTCCCGTTTCAGTTGCCTTTCGGATGTCTCACGTCACAGACATGTCTTCGCAGGCCGACGAAATCCCGTGCACCATAATGTACACCATCCGCAGCCAAAAGGTGGACGTGGGAAAGGCGAAAAGAGTGAAGTCGAAGCAACAATCATTCCACAATCGGCTGATGCCCCCTGGCGTCTTCAAGGTTTTCGTGGCCAGTGTCAAAGCGGGCTACGAGAATTTGGCTCCTCCGGTACCACTAGGGGGAGAAGACGACGAGACCCCGCCTTGGCTTCGAAATTGCAAGAGTTGGGTCCTATTGTGGCCAAAGAGTCTCCTTCACCTGGAGGCGGCCGGGAGCACACCAACCATCAAGTAGCCTCAGGAAGGTATGAACACCACCACCCTACCTACCCAATTAGCGGCTACCCTGCCGTGGTGCAAGCGATAGCGGACAGCGTGAGGAAGTTCATGCTCCATTAGTGGCTGATCACAACGCCGTTGTCGAAGAAGCAATGGATGTTGCCATGGATGAGGATGATGACCCTCTACAGTATCTCAATACCAGTGTCTATGACGATGGAGGATTGATGGCTCAGTAGTATGACTTAGGGTTTGAGCATGATGAGTTGATGCCTGAATTGCCGGAGCAGGATCGTCTTAAGGCTAATTGCAGGATATCTCTCTTCCTGCAATCCTCGCAGGACAAGCCTTCAGATGTCGCCTCAACCCAGCAAAAAAATGTGTGGCTCGTGCATTAATGCTCAGCTCGACAACACTGTGGGTGGTAGTCAGGGACGATATCATAGGCTCACTTCCAGAACCAAAGAAGCATAGGAAGAGACCGAAGAAAAGCCCTAATGGCACCAAAGCTGCTTCTATGAGCAAGCCGCCTCCTCAGCATCGGGTTGTAGACCGTATACCTGTCTAAGATGCAGCGAAATACCATATCCTCGGTGATCGGATCCTACCTAAGGAAGCAGTAGAGGCCATAGACGGTGCTCTGAGGAGACTTCATGACGATGTGCTGTTGAGAGAGAAAAGCCTTATCGCCTCGAAAAACCTAGGATACCCGCTCTACGTGGTTAACGTGGCTCAGCTGCTACGTCTTGAGCTTGCGTTGGTTTTCCTTGAAGAGGAACGGGTGATGCATCACAGTAGCGTAAGTATTTCCCTCAGTTTTTGAGAACCAAGGTATCAATCCAGTAGGAGGCTCCTCACAAGTCCCACGAACCTACACAAACAAACAAAGAACTCGCAACCAATGCGATAAAGGTTGTCAATCCCTTCACGGCCACTTCATGTAAAGTGAGATCTGATAGAGATAATATGATAATATAAATATATTTTTGGTATTTTATAATATAGATGCAGAAAATAAAGATGCAAATAAAAGTAGATTGAAAACTTATATGATAAAAGATAGACCCGGGGGCCATAGGTTTCACTAGTGGCTTCTCTCAAGATAGCATAAGCATTACGGTGGGTGAACAAATTACTGTCGAGCAATTGATAGAAAAGCGAATAATTATGAGATTATCTAGGCATGATCATGTATATAGGCATCACGTCCGTGACAAGTAGAACGACTCCTGCCTGCATCTACTACTATTACTCCACACATCGACCGCTATCCAGCATGCATCTAGAGTATTAAGTTCATAAGAACAGAGTAACGCATTAAAAAATATGACATGATGTAGAGGGATAAACTCAAGCAATATGATATAAACCCCATCTTTTTATCCTCGATGGCAACAATACAATACGTGCCTTGCAATCCTTTCTGTCACTAGGTAAGGACACCGCAAGATTGAACCCAAAGCTAAGCACTTCTCCCATGGCAAGAATGATCAATCTAGTAGGCGAAACCAAATCGATAATTTTAAGATAGTTGCAAAGATAACTCAATCATACATAAAAGAATTCAAAGAAGATTCAAATATTATTCATAGAAAAACATAAACCCACCATTCATCGTATCTCGAAAAACACACCGCAAAAGGCGTTTACATCGAATAGATCTCCACAAGAGAGGGGGAGAACATTGTATTGAGATCCAAAAAGAGAGAAGAAGCCAACTAGCTAATTACTATGGACCCGAAGGTCTGTAGTAAACTACTCAGAACTAATCGGCAGGGCTATGGTGTTGCTGTAGAAGCTCTCCGTGGTGGATACCCCCTCCGGCAGAACGCCGGCGACAGCTCCAAGATGGGATCTCGTGGATACAGAAGGTTACGATGGTGGAAATATTTCTTCGGTGGCTCCCTGGATGTTTTAGGGGTATGTAGGCTTATATAGGAGGAAGAAGTACGTCGGTGGCCGCCCGAGGGGCCCACGAGACAGGGGGCGTGCCGAGGAGGGGTTGGCGTGCCCTCCTATCTCGTGGCCGCCTCGGCTGCTTCTTGGCTTGCACTCCAAGTCCTCTGGATCACGTTCGTTCCAAAAATCACGCTCCCGAAGGTTTCATTCCATTTGGACTCCGTTTGATATTACTTTTCTTCGAAATACTGAAATAGGCAAAAAAACAGCAATACGGGCTGGGCCTCCGGTTAGTAGGTTAGTCCCAAAAATGATATAAATGTGTAAAATAAAGCCCATAGACATCCAAAAACATGTAATATAATAGCATGGAACAATCAGAAATTATAGATACGTTGGAGACGATCAAGCATCACCAAGCTTAATTCCTGCTCATCCTCGAGTGGTAAATGATAAAAAGAAAATATTTGATGTGGAATGCTACCTAGCATAATTCTCAATGTAATTTCTCTTTATTGTGGCATGAATGTTCAGATCCAAGTGATTCAAAATAAAAGTTCATATTGACAAAAGAAATAGTAGTACTTCAAGCATACTAATAAATGCAATCATGTCTTCTCAAAATAACATGGCTAAAGAAAGTTCATCCCTACAAAATCATATAGTTAGGCTATGCTTCATTTTCGTCACACAAAGATGTTCCCAACTTCTATACCCTCGATGACAAGCCAAGCAATTGTTTCGTACTTAAATAATCTCAAACTCTTTCAACCTTCACGCAATACATGAGCGTGAGTCATGGATATAGCACTATGGGTGGAATATAATAATGATTGGGGATTGTGTGGAGAAGACAAAAAAGGAGAAAGTCTCACATTGATGAGGATAATCAACGGGCTATGGAGATGCCCATCAATTGATGTCAACATGAGGAGTAGGGATTGCCATGCAACGGATGCACTAGAGCTATAAATGAATGAAAACTCAACAAAAGAAAACTAGTGGGTGTGCATCCAACTGGCTTGCTCAAGAAGACCTAGGGCATTTGAGGAAGCCCATCGTAGGAATATACAAGCCAAGTTCTATAATGAAAAATTCCCACTAGTATATGAAAGTGACAACCTATGAGACTCTCTACATGAAAACATGGTGCTACTTTGAAGCACAATATATGAGACTCACTACATGAAGAACAAGGTGCTACTTTGAAGCACACGTGTGGAAAAGGAGATAGTAGCATTGCCCCTTTATTTATTTATTTTTTCTTTGGCCTTTCTTTTTTTCTTTTTTTTCTTTGGCCTTTCTTTTTTCTTTTAGCCTTTCTTTTTTTTTATTTTTGGGCAATGCTATAATAATTATGATCATAACACTTTTATTAATTACAACACATGAATTACAACTCCTAAACTAGAACAAGATATGACTCTATATGAATGCCTCCAGCGGTGTACCGGGATGGTGCAATGAATCAAGAGTGACATGTATAAAAATTATGCATGGTGGCTTTGCCACAAATACGATGTCAACTACATGATCATTCTATGGCAATATGACAAAAGTAATGTATGTCATGATGATGATGAACGGAACGGTGGAAAGTTGCATGGAAATATATCTCGAATGGCTATGGAAATGCCATGAATAGGTAGGTATGGTGGCTGTTTTGAGGAAGATATAAAGAGGTTTATGTGTGATAGAGCGCCCTCATATCACGGGGTTTGGATGCACCGTGAAGTTTGCACCAACTCTCAAGGTGAGAAATGCCAATGCACTGCATCAAGAGGCTAGCAATGATGGAAAGGTAAAAGTGTGTATAATCCATGGACTCAACATTAGTCAAAAGAACTCATATACTTATTGCAAAAGTTAGAAGTCATCAAAACCAAGCACTACACGCATGCTCCTAGGGGGATAGATTGGTAGGAAAAGACCATCGATCGTCCCCGACCGCCACTCATAAGGATGCACAGGCCAGGTACACCTCATGCTTCAAAATTGTTACACAACTTTAACCATACGTGAATGCTACGGACTTGCTAACTTCAACACAAGCATTCTTTAAATTCATAATCACCCAACTAGCATGACTTTAATATCACTACCTCCATATCTCAAAAACAATTATCAAGTATCAAATTGATCATAGCATCCAATTCACTTCCTATGATAGTTTTATTATACCCAACTTGGATGCTCATCATTCTAGGACCAATTTAGAACCATAGCAAATACCATGCTGTTCTAAAAGACTCTCAAAATAATATAAGTGAAGCTTGAGAGATCAACAATTTCTTCAAAATTAAACCACCGCCGTGATCTAAAATATATAAGTGAAGCACTAGAGCAAAAACTATCTAGCTCAAAAGATATAAGTGAAGCACATAGAGTATTCTAATAAATTTCAGTCAAGGAGGCTTATCCCAAAAGGTGTGTTACAGCAAGGATTATTGTGGTAAAACTAAAAAGCAAAGACTAATATAATATATTTACGCCCAAGCAAAACACATATCATGTGGCTAATAAAAATATAGCTCCAAGTAAAGTTACAAATGAACGAAGATTTAAAGAGTGGATGCCTTCCGGGGTCATCACAAAGATTAGGCTTTTGGCTATTATTGTATATCTTGGGGTGCATTGGGCATCCCCAAGCTTAGGCTTTTGCCTCCCTTTATTCCAAAGTCCATCAAATCTTTACCCAAAACTTGAAAACTTCACAACACAAAACTCTACAGGAAATCTCATAAGTCCGTTAGTGAAAGAAAAACAAAACCACCACATAAGGTACTTTAATGAACTCATTATTTATTTATATTGGTGTTAAACCTACTATATTCCAAGTTCTCTATGGTTCATACCCTTAAATACTAGCCATAGATGCATCAAAATAAGCAAACAACACACGAAAAACAGAATCTGTCAAAAACAGAACAGTCTGTAGCAATATGTAACTAACGTAAACTTCTGTAACCTTAAAAATCCTACCAAAATAGTAAGTCCTAAGCAATTTGTTTATCGAACAGCAGCAAAAGAATCAATGCAAAATCTCTTTCCTGTGATTTATTTAATTTTTTCTCGTGAGCGCCAAAGTTACTGTTTTTCAGCAGAATCCAATCAACTCATATCATAGGTTATCCTATAGGTTCTAGTTGGCACAAACACTAAATAAAACATGAAAAAACATCTAAACAGAGAGTAGATGAAAAATTTATTACTAAACAGGAACAAAAACAAAAACACAAAAAAATTGGGTTGCCTCCCAACTAGCGCTATCGTTTAACTCCCCTAGCAAGGCATAAAAGCGAAGATAGATCTAAGTAGTGCCATCTTTGGCACTTGATTCATAGGTAGCTCGCATCATAGGTTCATAAGGTAATTTAACTTTCTTTCTTGGAAAGTGCTCCATGCCTTTCTTTAATGGAAATTGGAATCTAATATTCCCTTCCTTCATATCAATAATCGCACCAATCATTCTAAGGAAAGGTCTACCAAGAATAATAGGGCAAGAAAGATTGCAATCTATATCAAGAACGATAAAATCAACGGGCACCAAATTTCTATTAGCAACAATTATAACATCATTGATCCTTCCCATAGGCTTTTTAATGGTGGAATCCGCAAGGTGCAAATTTAAAGAGCAATCATCAAGATCATGGAAACCTAGAATATCACATAAAGTTTTCTTGAATCGTGGCAAACACTAGCACCCAAATCACACAAAGCAAAACACTCATAATCTTTAATTTTAATCTTTATAGTAGCTTCCCACTCATCCTTAAGTTTTCTAGGTATAGAAACTTCCAAATTAAGTTTTTCATCAAAGGATTGCATCAAGGCATCAACAATATGTTTGGTAAAAGCTTTATTTTGACTATAAGCATGAGGAGAATTAACAACGGATTGCAACAAGGAAATACAACTTTCTAAAGAACAATTATCATAAGCAAAATCCTTGAAATCCGAGATAGTGGGTTTAATACTATTTAAAGTCATGACCTCTCCAATCCCACTTTTACCAAATTTAGCATCAAGATATAAAAACTCCGAATTCTTGGGACGCCTTCTAAATAAAGTTGACTCATCTCCACTCCCATTATTATCAAGATTCATATTGCAAAACAAAGATCTAATAGGTGACACATCAATAACTTTAAGATCTTCATCATTATTTTCATCTAACTTTTCTGGTTTGGCAGCCATCTTATTGACTAAGGTGGCTTGCTTATCGTAAATTTGGGCTATAGCCTTTTCAAGCCGGGTAATTTGAGAGTTCACACCATAAAATTCTTTATTCATATCATCAAGCTCCTTATTCATAAACCCAAAAAATCTTTTTTTCTTTAAGCTCTTTTCTCAAGAAATTGTTATGCTCAAATTGCGAATTCATAAAGCTTCTAATATTCGATTCAATCTCTTCAACCTCCTAAGAAGGAGATCGGTACTCTTAGGCAAAGCCATAAGGACAAGCAGCACACAAGCAAACAGAAAAAGGCAAGCGAAAGAGAGAGGAAGAAGAAGGCAAGCGGAAAAGAGATGAGGTTGGGAAAGAGAGGGCGAATAAAATGGCAAGGGTGAAGTGGGGGAGAGGAAAACGAGAGGCAAATGGCAAATAATGTAAATGCGAGGGAGATGAGTTTGTGATGGGTACTTGGTATGTCTTGACTTGAGCGAAGACTTCCCCGGCAACGGCGCCAGAAATCCTTCTTGCTACGCCTTGAGCTTGCGTTGGTTTTCCTTGAAGAGGAAAGGGTGATGCAGCACAATAGCGTAAGTATTTCCCTTAGTTTTTGAGAACCAAGGTATCAATCCAGTAGGAGGCTCCTTATAAGTCCCACGAACCTACACAAACAAACAAAGAACTCGCACCAACGCGATAAAGGGGTTGTCAATCTCTTCACGGCCACTTGCGAAAGTGAGATCAGATAGAGATAATATGATAAGATAAATATATTTTTGGTATTTTATAATATAGATGCAGAAAATAAAGATGCAAATAAAAGTAGATTGAAAACTTATATGATAAAAGATAAATCCGGGAACCATAAGTATTACGGTGGGTGAACAAATTATTGTAGAGCAATTGACAAAAAAGCGAATAATTATGAGATTATCTAGGCATGTTCATGTATATAGGCATCACGTCCGTGACAAGTAGACCGACTCCTGGTGCATCTACTACTATTACTCCACACATCGACCGCTCTCCAGCATGCATCTAGAGTATTAAGTTCGTAAGAACAGAGTAACGCATTAAGAAAGAGGACATGATGTAGAGGGCTAAGCTCAAGCAATATGATATAAACCCCATCTTTTTATCCTCGATGGGAACAATACAATATGTGCCTTGAAACCCTTTCTATCACTGGGTAAGGACACCGCAAGATTGAACCCAAAGCTAAGCACTTCTCCCATGGCAAGAAAGATCAATCTAGTAGGCCAAACCAAATCGATAATTCAAAGAGACTTGCAAAGATAACTCAATCATACATAAAAGAATTCAGAGGAAATTCAAATATTATTCATAGATAAACTTGATCATAAACCCACAATACATCGGATCTCGACAAACACACCGCAAAAAGAGTTTACATCGAATAGATCTCCACAAGAGAGGGGGAGAACATTGTATTGAGATCCAAAAAGAGAGAAGAAGCCAACTAGCTAATAACTATGGACCCAAGGTCTGTGGTAAACTACTCACAACTCGGGTCGGAGGGGCTATGGTGTTGATGTAGAAGCCCTCCGTGGTGGATTCCCTCCGCTGAACGCCGCAACGGCACCAAGATGGGATCTCATGGATACGTATGTTACGGTGGTGGAAATATTTCTTCGGTGGATCCCTGGATGTTTTCGGGGTATGTAGGCTTATATAGGAGGAAGAAGTACGTCGGTGGCCGCCTGAGGGGCCCACGAGACAGGGGGCACGCCCAGGAGGGGTGGGCGCGCCCTCCTATCTTGTGGCCGCCTCGGCTGCTTCTTGGCTTGCAGTCCAAGTCCTCTGGATCACGTTCGTTCCAAAAATCACGCCTCAAGGTTTCATTCCATTTGGACTCCGCTTGATATTCCTTTTCTTCAAAATACTGAAATAAGCAAAAAAAAACAGCAATACGGGCTGGGCCTCCGGTTAGTAGGTTAGTCCCAAAAATGATATAAATGTGTAAAATAAAGCCCATATACATCCAAAAACAGGTAATATAATAGCACGGAACAATCAAAAATTATAGATACGTTGGAGACGTATCAGCAGCAACGGTCATTCTACCACACAACCCCCGCGGATAAGTTCTTCCTTCGATTTGATTACATCTTCGACATGTTTCACATGACAAAGATGGATTTTATGTTCGTCCGCCTTTATGCCTTGTACATAAACTACATCATCAGACGTGATCAAATACCTTTTATCAGTTTGCCCAAAGGACCATGAATATGCGAGGAACTACATCGTCAATTTCATGGTCGACAATAAGGACAAGGAGATGATTCTCCTGTCTTATCATCCCATGTAAGTCATCGACGGATATCCTTCCTTCGATTTCAATCATTCATCTGCACGCGTGGAGGCTAATTTGAGGTGTACTTATTTTATGCAGCGAAAGTGGCGCTACCGTCTCCTCATCATTCTTTACCCCCGATTCTCCAACGCCTTTACATGGACTCATCGAAGATCATAAAGAAAAAGGATTACACCCACATCAAGGCTATTCTTGACAGTAGTATCTTAAGCTACGGCCACCGAGGTGGAGAGATCACGGTGAAGAAGACAAAGAACCACGCACCCTGCTTCGGCCATAAGACCGACTTCTGCTGCATCCAGCAACCGAGAGGCATTCTTAGTGAAGGATTCTATGTCATGCACCACATGCCAGAGTACAGACGGGATTGCAAGAACCTGCGCATGTTAGCTAAATCCGGCGATGTCAAGATTCTGCAATGGGCCAAGAAACTAGGAAATGTACCGGATCATCGACTTCGAGCTGAATTCTATCTCATCCAGCGTGAACTTCTCCAAGTCATCATGAAGTAGGTCCTCGAAAAAACAGGGATGTTTTATGAAGAAGGGCAAATGTCGCGGGAAGACGTCCGAACACGATAGTCAGCCAGCGCCTCGACATGAAGCCTTTCACTTCACTGGGAATTCCTCCCTGATTTGGAAGGATGGCACGACATGTTGGAGTGATTGACGATATATGACAATGTGTCCGCTTAGTCACTACTTTCTCTATGGCTTAAACTTTGAATTTATGCATGACAAAACTTTGTGATGTAATTAAACCGCCCTCCTCAACTAGCGAAGACCACTCTAGTTAGGGCAGTTTGGGTACGATGAACTTTTGTTATTTATGCTTATGATATGTTGCTTCTTTTTTGCTAACTCGCTTCTTTTTCTCGCTGCTCAATCAGATATTATGTTGCATATTATCGATGATTTCATTATGTCATTATGATGGTTTATAGATCATCGATGGCCTATAAGTGCTACGCCGTGTATGTAAGCAAGGGTTCAAGGAGTATACGACGAGTGGCCAGAGTGCCAGGCGCAAGTCTCGGGTACTCATGCGGCAGCCGTAAGGGGTTCAAGAGCAGAGTCAAGCGGAAGCTAGTTACTTGAGGTTCACGCTAGCCCAAGAGATGGATCGGAACTGGTGCCTCAAGAACTGCTACATTCTCATGTTCGTGCATATATTGATCTCTATTCTCTTCTATATCTTAGTTTAGATATATATGATGAAACATGTATGTAATGAACATGCAGTTGCTTGTATTCTAGACATGTCACTAATTTGTATTGCTATATCGAGATTATGATAAGAGACGACATCATTTGTGTTGGGTGATGTGATGAGACTATTATGTGTATGATATGATGAGCATATTGTATGTTTATGATATGACTACACTTCTGTATAAACCTGTACAAATATAGCGCGGATACATAGTAAAAGGATTGATGTAAAGTTAGAAGTAGCACTGGTCGTAGTCAGAAGCGCTGGTAAGGAACATTGCTACAACTATCTAGCAGAAGCGTTGGGCTACACGCCAATGTAGGTGGGGATAGCAGTAGCTGCTTCAACAAACGCTTAGTGCTACAAGTTAGTTAGAAGGCCAGTAGTGGTAGCGCAGCTACCCGCGCTACTACAAGCACTATTTCAGCTGGGCCACTACTAGGGTTTTCCCTAGTAGTGTCGCGGGTTAACCTGATAATTAAGATAATAATATCGGATAAAAGCATTTGGCATCTAATGAGTACACCTGATGAATCCCCAAGGATATGATCCATGTTACCCTACTAAACCTTACTCACACTAATGTTCGGTATAACACTTCACACTCTCCTTGCTCCTAGCCTCACCGGTTCTCAATCTCCAGATCCTCGGTACCCACGGGATGAAGATCGCAGACATGTTAGGGAGACACTTCACTAAACAATTTTATTTCACACATACGAGACATTATGTCAAACGCCTGCTGATCCCTTCACCAAATACCTAGGGTTGCAAGGCTCATACCTCACCCCATACCTCATATTTTATTTTCACACATGGCGCATCAAATCATGTAGAAGAAAACATGAAGAACACATCTTTAGATAGATTGGTTGCAATATGTCTTACAATGGACGCTTGGTGCGATGCACGACTACAAGAATGAACTTGATGAGAGAGCACTATGGTGGTGGAGATGAAAATGGCAGTGGCTAGGGTTTGTGGATTAAGATGATGAACAGGTTTTGGATTTGCTTGACGCTCCCCTCTCTGTTGATATTTTGATGGGGTCCCCTTCATAAAAGTTGGTCAGGTGGACGACCTGCCTCGGTTTCCACGTGAAACCACTGCTCGTGCGAGCACGCATGGTCGCATGGAACACCATCTTTGACTGTGGTAGCCTTCTGGCACATCCTAGTGACTTATTTCTTCTCCATTTTCCTTCTTCCCTTTCTCCCACATGATTTCCTCCCTTTTTAGCCAATTTCCCGTGGAAAAATGTCAAAGAGAGTATATGTGGCATCCTTTGCATTCATTAGTCATCAAAGTGGCAATATCGGAGCGTAATATCTCTCTTTAATGAAATATCTCGTTTAAACAAGGTTGAAATGAGTGTAAAACATCACTCATCATATCTTAAGATATAGTGCACTAGACTGCCTTAGAGAATTCATTAAGGATGCAAGATTGCATGTGCAGATAGTGTTTGCCTCATTGAATATTATATGTGCAAAAATCTTCACATTAATGAACGTATATCTCGTGCACTTGCAATCTTTTGTAGTACATTAATGAATCTTTAAAATATATTCCAACGTCTTGCTACTTATAAACTTGCGGTCCGTGTCTGCCACATTTGCAAATTCAACTATTTCCTACCGAACCTAACACTCGACTAGAACTGGAGTTTATCCAGTAAGAGGTAACCAATATGAGAGGGAGCAGCCTAGTGCAGGCGACGGTGATATTCTTCATTTGATGCCTTGTCGCTTGTGCACAGTGTAAGTATATATCATCGCTGTCATTAGAATCTTGTGTTAACTTCTTGCCACTAATTTTCGGATCATAAAATACATACATACATAGACACACACACATCTGCGGTACTGCATACTAATGTTAAATATCATATATAGGTGGTCTCAATAATAAGCAAACGGCTGTCAACCAAGATGATCATGCGGCGAACACAACTACCAACGCTACCATCATCAACTCGACATCTATAGGCGAGAGCAAGATAAACTGGAAATGGTGCCAAGAATATTTCTTTTGTTTTCTCAACAGTAAGTTCAGTGCTACGTGCTACTGCTGCCAGATGAGCAATCGCGTCTGTTTCAAGAAGTGGAGTGAGTGCGAGCACAACTGTCATATCTACAACCATAAATCCCTACTTTCACCAGCGTCTCTGCGATAGAATTCCATATGCGCGAAAAATTTGTCCATCGGTATTAAAAGGCACCTTATATGGTTTGAGCAATTAGCTTCGAACCAAACATTAGAGGACAGCCCGCTTGTTTCCGTGGAGATTCAACAAGGAAAAAATTGATGAAAGGAATCCCAGTAACTAGTTGCCTTCAGATTTACAAATATGCAATCCTTTGGTTGTCGTGCTTCACTCGAGTGTATATTATGCTCTCTCATTTACTTGCACATCGCCCACTTTTTTTTTTTAATACACAGCGCCCACTTGGTTATTAGGCAGTTGTGGGCTGACAGTCATAGCGCAGACGTGGAAAAAGTTAGAAACTGAAAAACTGGAAAAGTAAATCAAATAAACAAAAGCTGCACGAACAAAATCAGACGACATAAGACAAGTGAGATTTAGTCAGGACTCTTTTCAGATGAGGATTAGCAAATTCTAAGAAAACAACTTGCAGAAACATTTTTATAGCGTAGCATATAACTCTCAAGAAAGCACATAGTACAATGACAGCCCACACATCTATATTCTATCTATATCTATCTATTTATACCTACTAATAAAATACGAAGCATTTATGCCCATCCGTCTCATCTTTTGCAAGAATATACCCTATTTTTTTCTTTAATTAACCCACGGTTCAGGTTTGGTGAGGTTCGTCCGTTGTGTTTTTTTGCAAAGAACGCGGAAATGGTTGCATTTTGTGAGATTCAAACTCATGACATCCCCTCCATGCCCAAAAGCCACAACCAACTGAGTTAGCATGCGCTTGTGCTACCAAATAGGTCCATTATTTCATAAAATAGTCCAACCTTGATTCTTTGCATGAGAATACGCAAATTTATATGTGATTGCAAATTGCCTGGAAATCAGCAAGCCAACTCGATAACCAAGAAACAGAGGGAGAGGAGGAATTAACTCAATAAATAGTGTGTTAATGGCTACATGTGCCAATAAAAATGGACAAATAGTTGATAAAGAAGGGGACAATGCACACACGTTGGTGTTAAATGGATTTGTGGGCTAGCATGGTTGGTTGGCTGGCTCAAATTAAATAGAACTGTTGTATTTGTAGGGTTGAGCGCTTCAATACAAATTAAGTGGGACTGTGAGTAACACCAGATTTCATGGGATATACGCTAAATAATACATATGGTGATGCAAGTTTCGTTTCACATGTTGACTGCATGATGTATAATTGTTAATTATATCTCTTATTCGGCATGTAGACCAGAGAGGGGAGAGAGACGCCTGATTGTTAACTGCGAGCGAGAGTCCCTACAATTTATCCTTTCTGAATCCAACAATATCTTATCTTACTAATCCATTTCTAAGAGAAAGGCAAGCACGCCGATTGGGCAGTTTCGTGCATGTGAAATTCATTCCATGCAACCTGGTTGAGTTTCGTAAGATATATAACCCCAAAAAACTGTAATGCAGGAATTTCAATCTAATGGTTATGTTGCACTTCCATCTATTCATGGATGGTGTGAACAGAATTGTGGTACAAAATCATACCAAAAGTATATATGTGGCATGGCTTTCGTGACACCCTTTGTTCGTGATGTGCATGTTTAATTTTGTGTCATAGAGTTATGTTGTGATATTAATGTAAAGGCCACCGCTCATGATTGTGCATGATGCGTGTATGATTAGTGCATGATTATAAACAGTTGGCATGCATTTCTGCTAGACTCGTGTGCTCCTCCCTACTGCCATTAGGTGGCATTGTCCGGATGTTCCCATGTCACATTGAAACGCTTTTTGGTGGAATTACTTCTTTCAAGGTAAAAACATGAATATATATAGTAATACTACTCAACACTCAGGGTGCAGAATAAGTTATTCCTCACCTAAGGTTATCTTATAATCGCTTTCACAAATAAATTACATTTAGAATACAAATAGTTACATATTGCTGATGTTAGCCAATAATATTCTGCTAATAATTCTGAACAACATGCTCAAAGAAAGTTCACGACATTTTGAAGCAACGAGTACTACAATGCTAAGCGGGGAACTTCCTGTCGCAAAAAGTTGCATGTGTTTTTAGTACTATAGGCGTAGAGCAAGATAACCGTGAAATTTTGCAGCCTCTTTTCTCTTATGTTATTTCTCAAATGAGCTTCATGCTAAGTGTTAATGCTGAGATAATAAGAATGGCCAGTGTTTCAGGATGCAGAGTGAGTGCCTCCACAACTACCATAACGCATAACTCTATAGGCCCACATTCGCCGGGTCTCTGAGATAGAATTCCATATGCTCGAAAAACTTGTCCGTCGATAATAAAAGGCACCTTATATGTTTTGGGTAATTGGGTTCCAACCAAGCATTAGTGGATAGCCCAGATGTTTCTCAGAGAGATTTAGCAAGGTAAATTTTGATGAAAGGAATCCCGAGTAACTAGTTGTGTTGCATATTTACAAAGTTCAAATTCTTTGGCTGTTGTGTTTCGAATCGATTGTGTACTATGCTCTCTCATTTACTTGCACATCGCCCACTGTTTTTTAACACACAACGCGAACTTGGTTATTAGCCAGTTGTGGGCTGACTGTCATACAGAATTGTAATAACGTGTGACGCAAAAAATGTTAAAATGTGAAAAACTAAAAAAAATAAATCCAAAACAATGTTGCACCTAACTAAATCAGACTGCATAGGACAAGTAAGATTTAGTCAGGACTCTTTGACATGAGGATTAGCAAATTCCAAGAAAACAACATGCAAAACATTTTTATAGCCTAGCATAACAAGCAAAATAGCACATAGTACAATGACGACCCACGTATCTATATTCTATCTATATCTATATCTATCTATCTATCTATCTATTAATCTATACCTATTAATAAAATAAGGAGCATTTATGCCCAGCCGTCTCATGTTTTGCTATAGAAAAACCCTAATTTTTTCTCTAACTAGCATAGTGGCTCGCTTGACGTAGGGCTAGGATTTTAGAAATGCAATTTACGAGTCAATATATTAGCCATCTATGTTGTGAAATATATTTTTTTTTGCGTAGAGAAAAGTTGGTGCCAAATTTGGTGATTTTACAAAATGATTATTTTTCATAAGCTAACTTCATCTTAGATACATTTGCTTTTTTTGTTGAAATTTGAATATGTATATTTCACATTAATCATGTACCTACATGTTATGCATATTGCAGTAACATTATTTCTTCATTATTGAATCCAATGCGCAATTAATGTTTATTTATTTTTCTGGTCTCTCTAGCGTGTTGCTGTATTTTTAAGATTATTTCCTTTGAGCACACAATAAGTATTTGTTGTTTTTTTATGTAGGCATAGGTAAATTTCTTGGGAACTATGTAAAATTACACAGTTACTTATTAATTATCGACGTGTGTAGAATTAATATTTGCATGCTTTCTATATAGGGAAATAAAAAAGTATGATTATTTACATGCATTTGAGTAATCCATTTGGCCTTAACCTCTAAGTAAGGAGATCGTATGGTAAAACAATTGTTCCAGCAGAAATACATTCAGGGGCATTAAAGTTGTTAAATTTGTATGGTTCCACCATATTGTTATTTTTTTGTTAATGTTTCAATGCTCACCTTAATTCTTAATTAACCCCAGATATGCCATTCAGATTAGCATTCTGAAACATGCATATGGATTTGTGTTGTTTCGTAACTCATGAGCTTTTCTATATTGGCACACTAAAGAATTTGTGATGGGTGTTTGTATATGCGGTCATCAAAAAGCATTATAGTATCTCATTCTAGAATATAGAGGTGCCAATAGGTAGTCTTATATAATAGAATTTCAGTTTTGAATGAGTTGCCAGTTTCTTTCAAAGCACTATGAATCTCATAGCATATTATAAAGATGCCAGCAGGTACAGATATTAAGCAACACTCACATATTGCCATTCTGAAAGATCAAACTTAAGCAAAAGAAAAGTTGCACATTGTCTTTTGATTCAGCAGATATGTGAAGTGGGATGCCTAAATCATAAAAAGTAAGAAATATCTGGTGACTGATGACGGTGTCCTATTCTTTCCACTATCTAATAAGAGAACATGATGGTCCAAAGAGACACGTCTAAGGCGCTCCATGGATGGAAGAATTGAACTGATGTCAACATGCGCGTAGAAAAGAAAGCACACATATATGGCTGATTAATTCTTCCTATATCAAGTTGATTAATTCTTCCTATATCAAGCTAACCACGCTATCTAGATGATTGAATGGCCGCCCTCCTAAAACACACATATATGTCACATAATAATATGTGGAACTTAGGCCTGACTCGTATATTGACTCTGCATACTGTAGCACGTCCGTAGACAGTATGCCTTAACAAGCTGATTAATTTATGCTGACCAACAATACATATCGATGCTAAACAGCTTGGTCGCTGATAAAAAAAAATACATGCACGTAAACTTGTCTCACACGTGAATTAACTCTTTAGCCATAGCATGTATGTACATGTATGTCTGGAAATGTAACCATATGCTCATTCACATGTTTACAGATGTTCCTCGTCATGTTAAATTGTTAATTACTCTCATATCTGAGAGATTCTGACATGTTTTTGAATAAGGGTGAGATGTTCTGAACGAAAGCATAATGTGCCTTATGTATGAGTCCACTCTCGGAAGAAATTCCAACTGTTTTGCCGACAGAAAAGAGCATCAACGGCATTGATGTGTTGTTCAATGGAAAGCACTTGATCTTCACACATTTGGTGTGCGTAACACATGCCTCCTTGACTGCAGTTTCTGCAAGCGTGCATTTCTCCTGGCGGCGTATGCGCGGCAGTGCGTGTTCGGTGTAGTTCGGTAGATGGGTTTAACCTAAATATCACTAAAAGTAATACTTCTGTCGAGAAAGAATTGTAAGCTGTGCTCATTCAAAATATGTATCGCCTAAAGAAACACTCATCACAAAAGAATTTATGCGTGAATATGAAAAGCTCATGAGTTACATTACAGGTGTTTATCTCTGCGTATTCTCAAATGTGGCGTGTCAGTCTGCTTTTGGACAATGTGGGTTGTCGAGCACCAAGCTGGAGAATGGGATGACGTGAGTGGCCGCCGGTCGAGGATTGATGGGTGTGAGTGCATGTGTCGGGGCGGGGGGGGGGGGGGGGTGGCGATGAGTTAGATATGGTGAATTGGAGGATGCTGCTCAGTAGGTTGTAGCATTAGCAACACCGCCGTGGGTCATGGAGTACACTAGTTTGGGCAGTTGTAGCTGGCAAGTGGATGGGGCGGAGGAAGATGAAGGCCCGAGGAAGAAAGAGAAAGGGAAAATTGACTGAAGGTAAAAAAAAAATTGCGCGACTAATTTATAAGCCGCTATATTGCTATATGAAGAAACATGAGCCCAACATCGTAACAAACTTTGTGGAAGAAAAGAGGAGAGTGGTTAGGACGCCTTCAATTTTGGATAAGATCTCAGAACCAAATGAATTACAAGCGATGGACCCTACCGGACAGTGCCACTGTTGGCGCCGCCTCCTCGCCGCGGCGCCCTTCTTCTTCCTCACTATCTCTCCCTCTCATGGTTTTGTCTCACACAAGAACTCACACTGATAAGAAGAACTCAACACATGCACGCACACACACATGCACCAAGGAAGAAGACCAAAATTGCTTTGCCAAGAGAAACTTCTTTGATGCCCACCGTGGCTACATTGTGTATCCAGCCCTCTCGGCTCACTTTTCTCATTAACTCAAGTGAAACTTATACAGCGGAGGCAAAGCCTCACGCACACAAGCCAGCCGCCATGCCCGGCCACTATCCAAACTAACCACTAGCTATAATTATGCCCACGTCCACCACTTACGCAGCCTATCCTATCCTCAACGACTGAGGACTCGGCCATAATCACATGCATGCAGCTAACAAACCCAGCTAGCTTGCTAACTAACTCAGCCATGCAATCCCCACGCCATCTCGGCCACATGACTCGGCTAGCACACCTAAATAGCTAGCTAATACTGCATGCACTCAACTAACCAAGATTACTACTAACATTTTCCCCTTAATCTTGACTTGCCGTCGCCGGAGTTGCTGCCCTCCTGTCATTGTAGTCGCCACGGCCGTGACTCCAGCTCAAGGACCCGACTCCGGCGATCGACGCTGGTCACACCGCCACGGACCCGACTCTGGCGACTGACGCTGGTCGCACCGTGTTCGCCACGACCACGGGCGACATATGCCGAAGCTCCTTCTCCGCCGCAACACACGCCTGGCGCCCTTTATGCTTCCAGACGCCCCTGGCTACAGTATTCGGGACGCTACCGGGACGAGCCTGACCGCGACCAGTAAAGGCGCTCCCAGACGTCTCGCTACAGATCCGGACGCTACCGACGAGCCCGACAGCACTAGACGCCATCCGTAGGCCGCCTGCTGGCCCGCCATGGCAGCCGCTTATGCGACATAAACGCTTCGGAATGATGTAGCCGAACTCGAGCACGGATTGAGCACCACGGCGACATACGCCTTCCCAACGCCAACCGCGACGCCAGACGCTGCTGGCTTGCGTCCCGACGCCGCTTCGACGCGGCCCAGGCGCACTCCATAACACGCGACTGGTCGCTGCGCTCGCCGCCGCTTTTATTGCTCCTGCATCGCCGCGGCCCATGCCGCCATGCAGTGCCTCCACGCCGCCACACCATGTTGCGCCGTGCCGTACCACCACAGCGCTTAGGGCGGCCTCCGCGTCGCCAGACGTACGACGCCACCGCTTCGCCACGCCCGCCACGCGCCATGACAGCCACAGCGCCGCCACGCTCATGGGCCGACATGGCCCGAGCTCGCTGCGGTAGCGCCGCCGGGCGAAGCGCCCACCGTGGAAAAAGGCCTTTGGTCGCGGTTCGCAACTGCCATTAGTCGCGTTGCGCAACCGCGACCAAATAAGCGCGATTAAAGTCTCTGACCTTTAGTCGCTGCTGCTTAAGAACCGCGACTAAAGGCTCCGCCCACGGGCGCCAAAGGCCGTCAAGCGGAGGACCTTTAGTCGCGTTCTTTCCGGCCAACCGCGATTAGTAGGCCGCCACAGGTTTAGGGTTTTAGCCACCCCCCTAAACCTGTTTTCTGCTTAATTTGTATTGTTTTATTTCTTTTGTGCTTTATTTTAATTTTGAAGGAGTTTCATATATTCTACGGTACTACATACATGCATATGAATGTACAATCTCAAATAAATTTGAAATTAGAACCAAAAGAATTCAAGAGGAATATACAATATATATTCAATATCATCGGATGACCATATACAATTTTGAACAAGTTTCCATACATGATTTAATCCATATAAAGTTCTACGCCCTCGTAATAGTGTTCTCCTTTAGGATGGAGGACTTCGCTGAACCATCCAGCTAGTTCCTCTTGAAGTGGTCGGAAGCGAAGCTTCGACTAAGCATCATCCGGAGGTTATTCCTCCGAGCATTGGTATCACTCGAACCCGCCAGAGGTGTATTCTCCTCGATCCTCTCACGCATATAGTATCCACATAGATTGGTCTCCGTGGCTGAATATCCCCAAAGCATTCTTAGGCTTTAACATTTTGAATTCTAGCTCTTTTTGAATTCACCGACCTTGTATCTACGAACCGCCTCCAAACCCTACGAGGCAAAAGAAAATTAAGTGAACAAGAGAGTTATTAGTTACTTGATATTAGGAAATGAACTAAATAGGCCGATCGATATAGAGCGCAAATGAATGAAAATAATTACTTCGCAGCATTCTTCTCATGTCGGCCCAAAGCTTTGGATCCATATTCAGAGAGTCGTGGACGAGACATTCTGAGGTGTTAACTTTAATTACTAGCAGAATCCAAAGGAACTCAAGCGACACGATACATGCACAAAGACGTCATGCATAACTCCATCGATTAGCCGGCCACATACCATGCATGGAGTAAACAAAAGAGAATTAATGTGCTCAAGACAGAAACACTCACCCAAAATGGTAAGGAAATAGAATATCACTTTTGAGTTCCTGCTTTGTAAGAAACTGCCACAGGTCTGCTCTCCACGCCGGGCGGGTGACGCCCAACACATGTCCATTAACGATGTGTGGGTCAATGAACCCAACATCATGGATGTTCCTTACTCTGCATTCCTTAATCTTCATTCTGCATGTATAATAGCGGACACAACAATATAGTTAGGACATATATATAGTGTGCAATATGAACGTAGATGGGGTAGAAATTAATAAATCACTTACGTAACGAGCAACCGATGATAGATTTGTCGAGCTCAAGCAGATTGAAAAGTCGAACAATTCACTCAAAGGCAATTTGTACATAGTAATGTTTGAAGTGATGCTCATGTCTAACTTCCGCATAAATATATTCTTTGGCTTTTATTTTTATGTAACCCTTGTACCAATTCAGCACCTTTCATTTGGTCAGTAGATCATTTTCTCCAAGCAGTTCGACGACGAGAGGCCCATTCTTGACATATGTAATTACTACCTCCTTCATCGGGCGCCTCATCAAGGCCTAACAGTTCACGAAGAGTAATACCGTTGGCCGCTTGTTCTCCTCGGCACTCGCTACATACCAATCCATGTGCTGCCGCAGCTTGTATGATCTCGGGGCATCCGGACAGAAGGCTTCCACTATAAGCGGGCAATCGATTGTTTACTTTGTTCCCCGAGCTGGGCAACTTGTTTCCGCTTTTTTACTTTCGCCTTCTCCCGCTTCTTTGTTCTCCTTGAACATGAGTGCCTCGTCATGGGTTCACGCGGCATAGTCGCGAAGGGCAGATTCTTCGCGGCTTGGGACGGTGTGCTCAAAAATGACTTAGCCCACTTCTTTGCTCATCGTAATATACCGCTTGGGCTCGGCTCTCTTTTCTTCTTGCAGTCCGCCTTCCATTTCTCATAATGAGCAGCCGCCGTCGCTGCCGATTTCCTCGGCACTACGCTCGCAAGGCCTTGTGGGGAGAGGCTTCATGGATGGCTCCGCAATTTTGTGGTCTTAGGTACATAAGGGTCCAAGTTAACAATCCAGATCGCTTCGCTTCTTTGTCGAGGTGGATTGGGGCGCGGCTCGATCACCCGCCGGACGAGGATCGGGGCGGCGGCTGATCACCCGCCGGACGTTAGGATCGGGGCGGCGTTTCGACGCGGACGGAGGTGTAGGTGAACCGCCACCACCACCACCACCACCACCACCGCCATCGCCACCACCACCACCGTAGGGGTGGACTTGTTGTCCTTGGCGCCGCTCGAAACTTGATAAACTTCTTTTGCCATAGAATGAAATGGCGCTTGACATCTCCAAGTCTTTTTCTCCCTTCGTGTAGCAATGTCAATCTCTGTGTCCTCAAACCCTTGGACTATGTCCTCCACCGTGACACGAAAGCATAGCCATCTTGAATGGGGTTGTTGTGGTGGAGTGCTCCGTAAACATGGTAAAGCACCGCCGATGGCTACCTTCATGGACATGTTCCCGATAGGATAATACAGATGACATTCTTTCATCTCCTTTATATCGCCCACGGGTAGCGAGGAGGCTCCGTGCAGTAATTTCACCACCGTGAGGCTCCGTGCAGTAGATTTCACCACCGGAGGCTCCGTGCAGTACTTTCGATCGCCGGTGCATCCGCACCAGCCGGTGGGCCTCCGTGGAAGCCACGCTGCTTCTCCGCCGCTGGCTTCCGAGATCCGCTGGATGATCTTCATGCTGCACCCGAGCTGCATCTCTTTCGCTACTAGTACACTCATGGTTTTCTTCATCACATCCATTTCCGATGCCAACCGCGCCACAACATCTGATTCCCGATCCATCTTTCTCTTTACAGCTTCAGAATCAGACGGGTCATCGCTCGGGGAACCCTATTTTCCACGGAATGTGCCCCATGCCTCGCATACGCCCTCCATGTTCGTGGATTCCCGAGGGCTTTTGTCAGCCGCTGCCTTCTCTCCGTTGAACTTGATCTTCCCTGTTGAGCATCCTTCATTGCGCCAATAAGGGCTTGGGTGGGTTTAATTAATTTGCCCTGTAAACACACTCCTCGCCTCCGGCTCCGCTGCTCCCCATGCCCGCATTTCACCAGCTTTTTGGCCCTTGGGTCCCATCCTCCGCACTGGACGGATTCCTCGCGCCTCATCTCGCTCTCCATCTTCTCCAACCTAGGCACCAAAATGCTATACCCTCCCTCGCCCCATAACATGATTGTACTCCTTCTTAGCCGTGATTTTCCTTATTTTTTCGATATTTCAATGAACTGTCCGATTTCTTTTTGCTTCACAAATTCTGGCCAATCATGTTTCAGTTTCTCATATTGTCCTTTGAAATCCGGAGTCTTGTTCTGCTTGACAAAGTCACGGGCTAGATTTTTGCTTTGAATTTCCGAATGCGCCGGCCATCTTATGAAGAGCTTAACTGTTTGACTAGCCTCCTCCTCTCCTTGTTTTCTCAATCTTGTTACCCTCCTCATCGAATTTGTTGTATTCCTGAGGTAGAACGAATGTTCCATAAGCTTCTTGAAGCAATCTTTTTTTGTTCTCTTATCGACAAAAGTGAAACCATCAATTCGCGGCCTTCTTTGGCTCATTCCACTCCTCGACGGTGATCGAGACGTTGTCTCTAACAATGGCTCCGCATTGGTCGACAAACTTGGTGGCGCTTCTGCGGGCTCCAGCTGCCCGCCGTAATGCACCGTCGACAACCTCGATGGTGCATGTTTCTCCTTGTTTCATCGCCTTGGTTGCGCCCACGCTTGACGACGCACTCGATTGTTTCACGATCCGCCGAGGGCTAAAATAAGAAAGAGAGTCGCGCTGCTAGTACACACATATTTATTCAAATCAGTTAGTTTGTATCACCAGAGGCTCAATGTATATATATACCCTCGGCGCCGGAGGTGGTTGCTACTTCCATTTGAAGATCGCCGCTTATCGACGCTTTTCTTCGGCATCTTCTTGTCGACGGGCGCCTCTTCATCTTCACATCATTAAGGTTCGGGATAAGAAGAGATATCATCTTTCTTTCTCCGTCGGCACATATTGAATATCGCCGCTTATGATGCCGAACATATGTGCTTCACCGTCCGGATCATAGCGTTGTCCATAATCGGGTCACTCTATCGTCCGCCATTATGTCACCCCGAAAACATGTAGTAAAAACAAATTAATTAAGGAAGAAGGGGCGTGGCGGTGGCGGTGGCGGTAAAGGGCGGTGGCAAAAGGAGGGGGCGAGGAAGGGTGGGAGAGGGTGTCGCGGTAGAGCGCGAGACGGTGCTCCGTGAGTCGAACTTGGGGTCGCCGCAGCCTCGGGTCTACCTGAAAGAAGTAACGGAGGGGGAACACAATAAATAACAGAGCAATCAAAGCATCACAAAGCGTAATCTGGCAATACGCTGGTGCTAGGTGTGCCCTAATGCGGCAGTAGGGTCGCATCATAAAGGGGGAAACATCCGGGAAAGTATCCCCTGTGATTCAAGCTTTGCTACGTATGAACCGAGGGGAAAGTTACGTGTTTGCTATGCTAGGGATGTGTGGCGGATTTAACGGCTGGCGATCCGGATCCGCCTCATCGCTTCCGAGCAACTTTCATGTACAAAGTATTTTCATCCGAAGTTACGGATTATTTTATATTAATTTTTAAAGTTTTATATCATTTTTAGAATTAATGTAATTAATTAAATTGTCTGTTAACTAATTAACCAAGTTAATTAGATTAATTAAAAGATTAGTTATATTAGTTATTTAATTAGGTTTACTAAACACAATTAATTGTTAATTAATTTAATTAACTGATTAATTAATTAATATATTTATTTATTTATTTTCTAAATTCTTCTCTCCTTTTTAAATCAAGTTGGGGCGTGGCCCCAATTGTCATTGGGCCAGGGGCTTTAACGGGCGCCGGCGCTTAGCGGGCAGCGGGTACGAGCCGCAAGACGAGCTCGGCGCTGGCGTCATGGCGGCGCCTGGGCCGAACAGGGCGCAGTGGCGAGGGGAAGTGGCCGGTCCGGGCGAAAGGCCAAGCAATCGACGCAGGGAGCTGCTGCGACGCGGGCGCCGCCATGCGTAGGGCGGGCGCGGGCGACGGGACGGGCTGGGCGGGCGCAGGCTGCTCGGAGGGGGCCGGGAGACGGCTTGGACGGGGCCTGGCGGGAGCTCACTAAGGAGAGGGCGGCGATGCGCGAGGACCGACGTAAGGAGAGGCGGGACGGGCAACCACGCGACGGGGCGAGGGCGACACGGCGGCGCCGAGGGCGCTGGGCAGAGACGAACCGACGGAGAAGACGAGAATAGATCGGAGCGTAGTATTTATAGCCCCCTTTAGTCGCTGTGGGCTACGAGGCTCCGCGATTAAAGGTACCTTTTAGTCGCGGTCGCCCGCCCAACCGCGACTAAAGGTTTTTGGCGGGTTTTTTATGCTCTCACATGCTTCACCTTTAGTCGCGGCTGGTCTGGGCGACCATGATTAAAGGTTCCCACCTTTAGTCGCCGGGTCTCGGGCGACCATGACTAAAGGCCTTGTGCTGCCTCACGCCTAAAAAGTTTAGTCTCACCTGCTAGTTGAGAGAGCCTCGAGTGGCGTTTATAAGCGCCGCTACCACCCCTGCCGAGTTCCTCTCAACTGCAGTTTTCTGCCTAATCATTACTAGCTATGTGCCTGTGGCCTACTTGGTTCCCCTGCGGGGCCTGAATCCCGCCCATGTAGGGTTTCTAGTCGTATTCGTGCCGTGGGGGTCCAGAGGGCGTGCAATTATTTTTTCCAGCTTTTTGTTTTGTTTTCTGCATTATTATTTATTTTTGTTGTTTTTTGCTTTATTTTTTAATTCTTTTTGCTTTTAGTTTTAGAAAAATTATAAACTTTCTGTTAGTGCCATTAGTTTTCAAATTTGAAAACACTTTTTTGTTTTCTTTGTTGCTTTATTTATTTTATTTTGTTTCTACTTACAACAAAAATACTTAGGGCGGCACTATTATTTTTTCCAGTTTTTTTGTTTTGTTTTCTGCATTATTATTTATTTTTTGTTGTTTTTTGCTTTATTTTTTAATTCTTTTGCTTTTAGTTTTAGAAAAATTATAAACTTTCTGTTAGTGCCATTAGTTTTCAAATTTGAAAACACTTTTTGTTTTCTTTGTTGCTTTATTTATTTTATTTTGTTTCTACTTACAAACAAAATACTTATTGTTGCTATTTTAGTCGCTGGTCGCTTGCCCAACCGCTGACTAAAGGCCGCCGCAGGTTTAGGGTTTTCCGCCATTTCTTCCCCTGCTTTCCCGCCTCTTTCTTCCCCGCCACTTTCTTCCCCGCCTCCTGCCTTTCCCGCCCCATTTTTCCCGCCATTTCTCACTACATATATATGTAGCCCGACTTGGCCAGCATTATCACCTCTCTACAATCTCTCATCACTCTCTCATGGACACCAAACACATCACGGGTAATATAATTCACATGATCCATTCAACAAAGTTTGGTACAATAAATTATTACACATCATTTCTTCCCTTGTGTCCCTCGCTTGCTTACGATTGTGCCGTATCCATGGAGCATCCTCATCATTTAACTTAATGCTTGGGTCGGTGTTCACTTTGAAGGGCGGAATTTCAGCAAACATATTATAATCTTTCCGACATGTCTGCCTTTGTCCTCCACTCCCACGATGTTTCTTTTCCCCGAAAGAACAATGTGGCGCTTTGGATCATCGCATGATGTACTCGATCGCTTTTCTTATCTTTCCGCTTCTCGGTTTGCTACTCATGTCCTTCACATAGAAAACCTGAGCGACATCTTTTCGCTAGGACGTAATGGTTCGCCAAGGTAACCAAGATTGTTGAAATCCACCATTGTCATTCCGCATTGCTGGTCCACCTTACCCCACCTCCTCGTTAGCTTGAACCATTTGCACCGGAACAAAGGGACCTTAAAGGAGGGTCCATAGTCAAGTTCCCATATCTCCTCTAACGTAACCATAATATGTGACCTCTTGCCCATTCTCGGTTGTCGTGCATCAAAGCGGACACCACTGCTTTTGGTTGGTGCTCTTTTATCTTGGGCGATCGTGGTAAAATGTATTCCCATTTATCTCGCACTTTGGAAAGTCGTTATAGTCGAAGATGGTGTCTTGGCCAACATGTACAGCTGATCTACAACATCATTGTCATTCATTAAATGTTTTCTCAACCAACTGCCGAAAGTCTCCATGTGGGCCTTCCTAATCCGTGATTCAAAGCTTCCCGGGTTGTCGTAACGTAAAATATTCTTGTGTTTCTCAAAGTACGGAGCCACCAAGCTGGAATTGGTCAAGACAAGGTGGTGTGCTTCAATGAGAATGGCTGCCCATACATATCGTTGATTTCATTCCGATCGTGTTTTTCCACTTAGTCTCCCCTCGTGCCGCGATCGAGGAAGACCAATCGCTTAAGGTCGAACAAAGTCAACACAAAACTCAATTACCTCCTCATTTCCATAGCCCTTGGCGATGCTTCCTTCTCGCCTAGCACGGTTACTTAACATATTTCTTTTAATACTCCCATGAACCTCTCAAGGGGAAACATATTGTGTAGAAATACAGGACCGAGAACGAAAATCTCTTCGACTAGGTGAACCAGGAGGTGCGCCATAATATTGAAGAAGGATGGCGGAACACCAACTCGAAATCGACAAGACATTGGATCACATCGCTCAGAACCGTGGTAGAACTTCCGGATTGATTACCTTCTCGAGAAATTGCATTGAGGAATGCACATAGCTTCACAATGGCTACTCGAACATTTTCCGCAGGAGCCCCCTCAAAGCAATCGGAAGCAATTACGCTTATAATCACGCAAGGCGCCGTGGAGACTTCAGGTTTTGGAACTTTTTCTCCGCCATGTTTATTATTCCCTTTATATTGGACGAGAATCCAGACGGAACCTTCATACTGCTCAGCATTCAAAAAGATGACCTTCTCTTTCTTTGGTCGAGCGTAGCTGGCACGACCTTGAAACCATTCCGGATGCCGGGTCATCGTGGTCTTTCAAACGTTGCTGGTCCTGCCGCGGCTTCCTTTGTATCATTTGTCTTCCCATACACGCCCAAGAAGCTTAGGAGGTTCACGCAAATATTCTTCAGAACGCGTATCACGCCGATTGCAGAGCGGATATCTAGGACTTTCCAATATTCTAGCTCCTGTAATATAGATTTCTTCTTCCACATGGTCATGCGTCTGCCGCCTCCCTTCGAACTGATTGTCCGCCAGACCCTTTCCAAAGATGACTTTCAAATCCTTGACCATATCAAATACCTCAGCAAGCAGTGCTCCGCAGTGCTTCGCCGGTGATCTGCCTTGCCGCTGTAATGCTTGCCTTTCTTTCATCGATGAATTTTCGAAGAAATCGACGATGCCCAAGGTACACGCTCTTCTTACAATTTGGCAAATGTACACTTTCAGTCTCATGTAAGCAGGTGTGCATGCATTGTATCCCTTATTTGACATTCCGGAAGGTTACTAAGAGCAGGCCAATCGTTGATGGTTACGAAAGCAACGCCAGAGGTCAAATTCCTCTTGTTTGTGCTCATCCCACACACGGACACCACCCACAGCCGTAAAAGTTCATCAACTAATGGCCTTAGGTACACATCGATGTCGCTGACGGGTTGCTTCGGACCTTGGATGAGCATTGGCATCATAATGAACTTCCGCTTCATGCACAACCAAGGAGGAAGGTTGTAGATGCATAGAGTCACGGGTCAAAGGTGCTATGGCTGGAGCTCGCCGCCAAAAAGGATTCATGCCATCCGTATTTTAGAGCAAATCTTATGTTCCTTAAGGCCACCTGCAAAATCTTTGAACCATCTCACGATCTTTTCTCCATTATGCTCCATCTCATGCGGTGTGTCTCAACTCCCCGTCCGACTTACGGTCCTCTTTGTGCCATCGCAACAACTTGGCATGCTCTTTGTTCCTGAACAGACGCTTTCAACCGTGGTATTATAGGAGCATACCACATCACCTTGGCGGAACCTCTTCCCGGTTTCTCGCCCTCAACATCGCCACCAGGGTCATCGCCTCGATCTTATAACGCAATGCAAAGGCATACCGGCATTCATTCAAATTCTCGTATTCACCATGTAGAGGATGCAGTCGTTGATGCATGCATGTATCTTCGTAACCTCTAAACCTAGAGGGCAGACAACCTTCTTTGCTTCAGACGCATCAAGGGCAACTCGTTATCCTTTTGGAAACATATTCTTCAACATTTTCAGCAAGTTTTCAAATGCCGAGTCAGCTACACCGCCTCTTCTTCCATTTCAGCAAATCCAAAGCAGCAGCCCAGCTTTTTCAGACCATCATCGCATCCGGGGTACAGCGCCTTCTCGTGATCCTCTAACATGCGATCCAAATTCTCCTCTCCTTTTCGGGCCAAGAAAGGCCTCCATGCATCAAGCAATGGTCCGACCAAGATCATCAACGGGATCATCACGCGCCTCTTCTTCACCTTCCCCTTCACCTTCAAAGATCCTCCATGAAAGTATCACCGAAATGAGCAAGATAGCTTTCATCGATGAAATCATCCCTTCTTCATCTTCTTCCATTATAACCCCTCTTTCTCCATGCTTGGTCCAACAATTATAGCTTGGCATGAAACCCTTCAAGCAGATGCATGTGAACAACTCTTGAGGAAGAGTAACCCTTCTCATTCTTACAGATAACACATGGATGTATAACAAAACCCCCCGCTTGTTTGCATTAGCCACTACGAGGAAATCTTTCAAACCCGTGAGTGAACTCGCGGAGAGTCGGTTATCAGACATCCATTGCCGATTCATCTACTGCATTATTATAATATAAAATATATAATTAACCATCATGCATTTGTTAAACTAACTAGCTACAAACAATATAAATTAAACAATGAACTACACACATGCATATTGACACATCAAAGGTTCATCAAGTTGCTAACCGCGATCAAGAGTGTGGCTCCAACACTTCATGTCATGTTTCTTTCATGCTCTTGGGGCATTTCATCAAACACCTTATGTGCATAAGAGGAACCAAAAGCAAACCTACACCCACTTGTGAAGAGAATGGCTCCAAATGGCTAAGTGTTGGCTGCTGATGGGTATATATAGGGAGGGGCTTTAGTTGCGTTGGTCTGGCAAACCGTGACTAAAGGTGCCTCGAAGGCCTTTTAGTCGCGGGTTGTCCTGGCCAACCGCGACTAAAGCCCCTCACGCGCGCCAGCTGGCCACCGAGCGCCTGGGCCCAGGAAAGCCTTTGGTCGCGGTTCACCTCCAGAATCATGATTTCAAAGGTCCCATTAGTCATGTTCCTACAGCTTCATGGATTTATGGGGCTGGACGGAAGCCTGTTTTTCTACTAGTGGCCGCTTATCGCTGCCACGCCCGCAAGACGATAAGCACGCCCAAGACACCAAGCTCATGATACCAATTGTTGGCGCCGCCTCTTCGCCACGGTGCCCTTCTTCTTCCTCACTATCTCTCCCTCTCATGGTTTTGTCTCACACAAGAACTCACACTGATAAGATGAACTCAACACATGCACGCACACACACATGCACCAAGGAAGAAGACCAAAATGGCGAGAAACTTCCTTTATGCCCACCGTGGCTACATTGTGTATCCAGCCCTCTCGACTCACTTTTCTCATTAACTCAAGTGAAACTTATACAGCGGAGGCAAGCCTCACGCACACAAGCCAGCCGCCATGCCCGGCCACTAACCAAACTAACCACTAGCTATAATTATGCCCACGTCCACCACTTACGCAGCCTATCCTATCCTCAACGACTGAGGACTCGGCCATAATCACATGCATGCAGCTAACAACCCCAGCTAGCTTGCTAACTAACTCAGCCATGCAATCCCCACGCCATCTCGGCCACATGACTCGGCCAACACACCTAACTAGCTAGCTAATACTGCATGCACTCAACTAACCAAGATTACTACTAACAGCCACCGAGACCAATGAATATTCTCAACTAGAATAGGGGATAATAGAGTTGCCGGCTTACTTTGGCTACGATGCCATCATGGCATCATCGAATTTCTAGGTTATATACTTGCCTCTCTAGGAAAATTGGTGAGTGCTTAATTAGGCTTATCAAGTTGTTATTGTGATGACATGGTACCTTTGCGCGTTTGCCCTTTTTCTAATAGTAGTCTGAGTTTCAATTCAGTTCGAGCCGCAAACATATATAGGCGGGACAATTTTTTTAGAAAAGGACTTTGACCCCCGGTCTCTGGATCTGGGCGATGCATACGGCCACTTTATTATTATTCTCACAAGACCTTACAAAGTCATACAACAGTAAAATTAAAGCCGCCGTCTAAGCAACTAACTATCGCTACACCTATCCAGTTGATGAAGGGGCGCAGATAGCTTGGGCCTAATACCAAACAGACATCGCAGCCAAGCTTAATATCTAAGACCTGAGACCCCAACCTAGCCACTTGCGGGGTCTGGGGCACACACTAGTCCAGCGTGTTCTCAGAGGCCACCGCCGCCAACTACCACCACTCCATCTTCATAACTGTACTGATGCATGAACCTTGCTCGGTCCAGCTATCGTCGACGCCACCACGGCGCCCAACGGCACCTCCTCCTTGCGCACAAACAGCTGAACACATCGCGGTCGCCACTGATACACCTCAGCGCCATGCTGCCATGCACTAGTAGAAAAAGGGTCAAATGTGAGACACATTAGTCCTGTTTAGACAGAACCGGCACTAATGTGTCCATTAGTGCCGGGTTCCAACGGCTAGCCGGGAGGAGCTCTTTAGTACCGGTTCGTGGTAAATTTAGCACCGGGTTCGTGCTACTTAACCGGTACTAATGAGAGTGGTGGCAGGATGTTGTCGAATGGGGCCCTTCCAAAGCACCTTTAGTACCGGTTCTTGATACGAACCGGTACTAAATGTCGCCCCTATATAAATCCTTCTGGCCCACCCGACTCTGTTCTTCCCCCTTTCCCTCTCCCTCTCCTCTGTTCTTCCCTTCTTCCTGTCGAGTTCATCACAAAATTTTCCCCAAATTTGTCAAGATTTGCAGGCCCTCATCCATTCAAATGATCACCAAGGTTAGCAACTTTGTCCTTTAATCTCTCATTGCTAGATTAGCTCTTGCATTGGTTTATATAGTGATTAATTGTGGGTTTTAGTAATTTGGGAGGAATTATATATGGTAGTATTTGATTTATATGCAATTTGAGGTCAAAATAACACTTAGTTTGGCATATGTAGGTGTGGTTTACTTAGTGCCTTCTAAATCTCCGTCAGAATTCACCGCCGATCGCCTGCACTGCCTGTTGTCACGCACTACCACGCTGTGGTGAGCCTCTTGTTCATGAAATTTTATATAAAAATTGATGTTTGTGTGATTTGGATATATAGTTACTCGTGATAATAATTATCTTACCCGTGACGTTGTTTGTTATACATAGTGCCATGGTTTTGATATCCGCCCCCGTCGGCCCTCGGGCTCCTTGTTATGATTCGGATGTGGTATATTCTCTTTTAAAACTATTTGTTGCATTTCGTGTTTATGACAAATTATGCCCATCAAGTCTGAAGGGAGCCGACGATGCGATACTTGTTGCAATAGAAGAGGCATGATCGGGGGTGTTCCAGCCCAACAGAGAGAACGACGAGCTTACGCTGGCGTGCCACCGGAAATCCTGAACACCCGGTAAGAACACGAGGCAAGGGCGTTATTCCGTGGTATGTGGGTTTTCAGATCGGAACACCGACTACGTAACCCGTGCAAGTAGAAAGAAGATTGCGGAGGAGAAGAAGAGGAAGATGGAGGAGGAGCAGAGGAAGCGGGACTATGAACGCCTTTCAAGGCCTAGAAGCAAGTCAAGCGGAATTGGTAGTCAAATTCCAAATGGGCAAAGCAGAGCAGATCGACTCACTTACCCAAAGCAAGGGGTCTCAAAGAATGCAGCAGCTAGCGAATGATCCAGCATTGGATAGCACCGCCCCATCCATGCCGAGAAGCAGCCGGGTTCCGCCGGATGACGCAATGCTGGGTAGATACCCCGTGGATGACATCACGGAGAACACTAGCTGCAAGCTACACGTCAAAATGAAGAACATATCCATGAAGGTGGCGGACGCCGTTGCTTTTACAAATCCCCGCGAGGCAACCTTCCATTGCAACCCGATTCCAGCCGGGCTATGCTCGTGTCTTGGTTGATGAGGTGGTGGACCCATATTCGAGCTAGAGCTTGACATTCCTCGGAGGTGACGACGAGCGCTTTCGGAGACGCCAACCATCGTGATCATCCTATGGACAAAGGATTGCATCATCTTTCAAGGCCACCGACACTGGGCCAGCCGACCTCGCTGAAGTCCGCCACCGAGTCAGCAGCCTCCCGCCCCCTGCAAGTCCACCAAGTCCGCAAAGTGTCGTGCCACTCCTCCTCCAAGTCCGCAAAGTTTCAGGCCACCTCCTCCTCCAAGTCCGCCACAGCCGACGCCCACTCCTCCTCCAAGTCCGCACAACCTCAGGCCACTCCTCCTCCAAGTCCCGCACAGCTTCAGGCGGCTACTCCTCCTCGCCCAACTCAGCCCCACGTCACCGCCTCCGCCGCCTCAAGAATCGCAGAAGAGACACCCCTGCAGCTATGGTGCGAGCGGCACGAGTCGAGGTAGTACAGGAAGTACAAAGCGGAGGCAAGCGATATAAATATGGTCCAAGACTCACGCCTTCCGCAGAGGGCTTATGACAGGCCGAGGAGGAAATCGCAGCCATATCAAGTCCGAGGTGGAAGCCCATTTTGCACCAAAACCGCCACCGCCGCCAAGGGAGAAAGTGCTCGAGGAAACGACACACTTCATTCAGATGGCTCAACCATCAGCTCCCCAAGCCTGTTGACATGCATTATGAGCGCCACATCAGGAAGTTAAATCGAGCACGCCCACGTAAGGAGGCGAAGCTCGGATCGAGCAAACAAGAAGCAGCTGTCAAAAATGCGGAAAACCATTCCCCAGCTGGGAGAACAGGCGCGCAATCGATCCCCTCGCTTGTTGTGCCAACAACACGTGATAAAGACGCTGCGCTCAATATTATTGTGGGCAAACAGTTTACGCCTCCTAAGGTGGGCAATGTGGTAATAACGGAGGACCATATGATGCAGGCTGAAGTTCTCAAAATCACCGTTGGACAACTCTCGAGATCGAGCCCATGCCTGTGCTTAGAGAGGATGAAATAAAAGGAAATATGTTCGGGCCAACCTTTGGTCGAGCTGCATAAGGTCAAGAACCTCCCAACGAGAATGTATGAATTGCATCAATGGTACATGAACATTACCAAGATTTCCGATCAATTGTCCCTCATGGTGAATGTCAAGGAGGAGCATTACTTCCATGAGAAAGCTGTGTCCGCTGGAGTATTCTCAACTGTTTCAGCATACAATCAAGACGCACTCGACAAAATCTATCGTCACCATATTGTCTGTAAGTGATTTCTTTCTCGTAATTTAAGTCTCAAGCTAGCTGTAGTGATCCTTTTGATCAATCATTACCTGTAATTATCCTCACTATATTCTTTTCGTGGTATTATATGCAGGATGAAGATGTATGAAATGAGAAAAGGTGGACGCTTTGGCATTGGGTTCATTGACCCAAAGACCGTTAATGAATACACATGGAAAATAAATCCACGCCATCAAAAGGCCGAGAGGACAGCATGCTAGAGTTCTTGAAGCGCCTCAAATACAATGAAGATATACTACTTCCTTATAACTTCTAGTGAGTCACACTGTCTTGTACTACAAATTCTCTGTTTTTGCCTACTAGCTAGCTACATGTTTTTGCTTACATATATCCGCTTAATTAAGACATGCAAACGTGTGTGCATGCAGATTTCACTAGGTCTTGTGTATCATTAAAGTTGACGCCGGAACAGTTGAAATACTGGACTCACTACTCGAAGAAAAAACTGACTATAACATCTTGTTTGGGATAGTCAACAGGTAATTTCAATCATTATTAACTATATATCTCGGCCTATTTAGTTCGGCTATTTCATGATATGAACTATTTAATAACTCCTTTATTCATTTTCTTTGTCGGCAAAGGTGTGGCTTGGGCAAGGTTCATCAACAGACCCCGTGAGAATGGAAAAAGCTTAAATGGTTTCACCAAGGTAAGTAATTATAGTACTAGCTAGCTAGCTAGCTGCCATCTCTTTAATTATCATGCTTGATTAATTATTATCTGATCAAATTCCATTCTCAGAAGGCCCTAAAGCAAAGGTAGGGACTGATCTGTGTGCATTCTGCGCTTACAGAACATTCGCATGATGGCGTCCAAAGGAGCAGATCTCAAAGACAGGAATGGGTACGCTTGTCAAAACACTATTCATAATTTTTACACCATTATCGATATCTAGTCACACAACTAATACACATGCATATTGATCTCCTTCTTAACAGTTCACAGAGGTGCGGGAGAAGCTCCTAGAAACGGAGCGCCAGAGAAGCACTTCAAGAGGAAATAGCGGGATTTTTGCTCACCAGGTCATAAATCCAAGGAGAATACTATTACCCGCCACCGCCCCCATGAAAACCACTTCCAATTGTCATCGTGTTCAAGGCACCAATTAGGCTAATGCCACTGGCTCCGAAAGCAACATGCATATGTAGGAGAAATTATATATAGCTATACATGTGTGTGTGAATTAATTAATATGATGGTTTGTGAGACATTGATGATATATATATATGCATGATTGGTTCTACTAGAAATTATATATATATATGCATAACGTGTACAATGTGTAGTATCGTAAAATACCAGCAAACGAAAAAGAATTAAAATGGAAACACAAAATTAAATGAAAAAGAAATCATAAAACTAAAAACCCCCAAACCTTATAGTACCGGTTGGTCTTACCAACCGGTACTAAAGGGCTCCAGGCCCCCGGAGCTGGCTCGTGCCACGTGAGCCTCTTTAGCACCTGTTCGTCTGAACCGGTACTAAGGGGGGCTTTAGTGCCCACACTTTAGTGCCGGTTATGGAACTGGCACTAAAGGGCCTTACGAACCGGTGCTATTGCCTGGTTCTGCACTAGTGATGTACCACCAGCCGACACAGCTTGAAGCCCTTGAAGGATCTGTCGTGCGTAGCACCTGCCGACTGTGCATGACCAAGCCGTAGCACCTGTCGGTCGGGCATGACTTGACATCTCCACCGGCTCCGTGCAAGACGGGCCGCTCCACCTCCTCGCCTCGACTTCTAGCGCTGCTCCACAAACCGATGCTCCCAAGAGAGAAACGACACCGCAGTGCCGCCATCGTCCGGTCTGGAACACCAGATCCTAGGGTTTCCCCCGGAGCAATACGAGTGGGTCGACAATAGTCACATGACGATGCCTTCATCAAGGTAACGACGTGGAACGCCGCCATCGCCCGCCGTCGGCTCGGTTTTCACCGGCAACTACATCTTCCCGACTCGCAGCTGGTGCCAGATGACGGATCTCGAGATCCGAACACCCAGCCTCAGGCCGACCACCTCTGACGGAAGAGATGACCACCACCACCGGCTACACCGGTCCGAACAGATCTGATCGGAGGTGCCGCCGACGAAACCACCAGGCCCTCCACGCCGCTGTCGCCGATCTGAAGGCAGCATGCACGCCACCGCAGCCAACTGGCCGCCGCCGGCCGCAGCCGCCGCCGCCGCCCGAAGGGCCATCCGCAGTGCTCGCAGCCCTGGCCTCCGCCGCGCCAAGTCGTCGCCGTCCGAGGACGGGCCAGCCTCCCGCCGCCTGCAGCCATCCTCCGCGCTGCAGATTTCAGATCGGTCACGCCACCACACGCCTTGGGGTCCGGCCCACACCGAGACGCAGCGAGAGGAGATCTTCGCCACCGCTGCCGGCCCTCGGCTTAGCCCGCGACGCCTTTCCGCGGGCGGCGGCGGAGGGAGTTTGCGGCGGCGGCGGCTACGTTTCTGGCCGCCCGAGTCGCCCTAGCGGGAGGACGACGCGGGCCCAAATCATCCCTACATTGGACAGATATAGGAGGGGCATGATATGTCTGGAAATGCAATCATATGCTCATTCACATGTTTTTACTTATGTTCCACGTCATGTTCTGTCATGTTAAATGGTTAAATTACTCTCAGATCTGAGATATTCTGAAAATTTTCTAACGGTGAGGTGTTCTGAACGAAAGCATGATGTGCCCTATATATGACTCCATAGTAGGAAGAAATTCCTACTGTTCTGCCGAAAGAAAAGAGCATCAAGGGCATTGGATATATTGTTCTGTATAGAAAGCACTTGATCTTCACACATTTGGTGTGCGTAACACATGCATCCCTGACTGCAGTTTTGCAAGCGTACCTCAGGCGGGGTTTCGTGCCCAAGTGTGCATCTTGTGAAACAAATAGCAAATTCTTCAAAAACTGAATTTTTCCATGTAATTCCAAGTATATAGTAATAAGTAACTATACATAATTTCATATTTTATTCAGAAGCAATATAGCCGCAGTTACATTTTGGAGGCATACTGTGGCCATATCGAAATATCATTTCTTTTAAGACCGGAAGGCGCGGTAACTTTGGAGCTTGTTTTGACTTTTTCAGCGAGAACAAAGCCATTTTCGAGCTTTACAACAAAGAGACACTCATCTACACAGTTATGTGTTAAAGCATTCCTACCAGGACTTGGTCAGTTATTTAATCTCCAATCGATTTGACAAATTCGCAGTTGTACCGTGTTGGATCTCTACGCGACACTATGAGGATGACATTGGTAATACCTTGCGAAACATGTGTGTCTGTGCTCCAAAGATATTTTATGTATATAACAACTTTACTATATATTAAAGATGATGTTTTAATAAAACATATATGTACAAATAACAATAGTCAAAGTTGGGCAATAGAAACTATGCTCATTCCTAAAAATAATATGTATGCGTAATAAAATTATTATTGCTTAGACTAATACTCCTGGAAACTCCAGGTTGAAGTAATAAGTACTAACATGAACATTTTATTTGTTTTTTTTTGCGAGAAAATTTCCGATCTATTCATCTTCAATCATGGCAGTACAACGAATACCAGAAATAATAGAAATCACATCCAGATCCGTAGACCACCTAGCGACAACTACCAGCACTGAAGCGAGCCGAAGGCGCGCCGCCGTCATCGCCCCTCCATCACCGGAGTCGGGCACAACTTGTTGTAGTACACTTCCTTTCATACAATCAAATTCATAACTAAATGTATGTTGTATTTTTATTATTTATTATGTGTTAATCATCTCCCTGTAATTGTGAAGTCCATGGAGCCAATGAAGAAGTGGAGCATCAACCATTAACGAGATTGGCGTAGCATGAAAAGGATTAAAATTGTAAAAAGCAGCGAGGGAGATCTTATGTATATTGCATTAGTTAACTCACCTATAAGTTATGTCTATCTGAATCTTTTGTTCTAATATGTTATTCACTTCCAAAATTTTGCTTAAACACTGTTATTTCCTTTTTATTTCCCTCACGACCCATGTATTATAGTTTGTATGCAATTAACTGTCACTTACATAGATTTCCTTGATACATCTTTTGAGGTTACTGATTTTTAACCATCTGATGCGTATCGGTAATGCATTCAGTATGGTTGATGTAACTAACTTCCTGTGTCAAATTCATAATATACGACCATTTTATGTGTAGCTACGTGTAATTGCCCATGGAATTCTGTTGCTTCTTATGTGATTAGGTTATTGTATAATTTTTACCATGCTGGTTAAGTGATTCAACCCCGAGCATAGGCAAATCCATTCCAGTCCAACAACTTTAAGGAGGAGCACTACATGATCAATGCATAACATATATATTTGATTTTACCAACTATAAAAAAATATCTATGGCAATTTTTGTAAATATAATCTTGTTTCGTTCAACTTTTGTTTAGACAAATCAATTATATGTTCTCATGGGAAAAGGTTAAGATATTTCCTTACCGGGCGTCGATTGCTATGGAGATCGCCGATGACGACTTCAACATGCTGCCATTACAATACATCGCCGCCGACGACTTCCACCTGCTGCCATTACAAGACATCGCCGATGACGTCTTGCACCTCCTGCCATTACAAGACATCGCCGAACTCGGCTACGACAACAGGTACGTGATACGACAACTACAACTGAAAGATGCAGACTTCCTACGCGAGGCAGCTGGGTAGTTTCACAAGTTTATCGGTGACGGTTCGAATTTCAGGTCCCCACAAGTCGGCATCGCGGGTGCTCCGGACGTGGCGGTGGCTGAGGCAATCAACACAGTGGAGGCGCCATCCGACGGGCTCGACTGGCCTATATGTGTGCAGGACGGCACAGCGGCGACGTCGACCGGCGCATGGAAGGAGATGACATGCGGGCACCGCTTCGATGAGCTGCAGGCTAAGGGGAGTTGCCCCATGTGCGGGCACCAGGTGGTGACCATGCCCGTTACGCCGTCACTAGTGTCTATGAGGGTATCGCTCTATTGCCTGATTTAAACTATGACGATGATGACATCATGCAATATCTATATTAGTTGCCTCTGATAACTATGACGATGATTACATCATGGAAAATCGATGAGTGCTTAGAGTTGTCGTGTTGTGATTGTGATCACATACCTCCTCGATACCTGTGTGTTAGACGCTTGCCCTTTTTCTGATAGACTCAATTTAAATTCAGTTCGATCGGTTTACTTAGCAGGGACATGATATGTCTGGAAATGTAATTATATGTTTGTTCACATGTTTACATATGTTTTTCTTGGTCATGTGCTGTCATGTTAACTTGTTAATTACTCTTAAGTCTGAGATATTATGATATTTTATTAAGAGTGAGATGTTCTGAACAAAAGCATGGTCTGTCAGAGCTTAGGTTAGCCAAAAATTTTTTAGCCTATTTTTCACTCTTACTCGAGAGCTATATATGAGTCCATAGTAGGGAGAAGTTCCTACTGTTTTGCCGAAAGAACAGTGCATCAAGTGCATGGATATACTATGAATATTTTTTTCAAAGTGCATGGACATACTATGAACGTTTGGTGCGCTGTAACAAGTGCATCCTTACGGTAAAACATGATCTAAAGTGCATACCTCCCCAGTGCTACACATCGCCACACGTGTCTAACAGCAGTTTTGCAAGTTTACCTCCAGGTGCCGTTTCGCACTAAAGTCGAAGTCGTCTCATAAACAGTAAATTTAAAACAAATAGCGAAATCTTTTTAAAAACTGAAATTTTCGAATGCACAACTCATCTTTGCCAAGGCCGCAGCGCCACCACCGTTTCTCCACTGGGCGTGACACACCTTCAAGGCCCATGTACTTGTTCGCCACAACCACCATCGCACATCAGCGGGGATCGAGCCTACAGATCTTGACACGGTGATCTCATGAAAAGTTGGCTACAATCATATACTTGGCGTTGTTGACGGATCTAGACAAGATGGTCTCGTGAAAATTGAATTTAGACGTGCAAGGAAGTAGGGTTGTCGAAGCCGGCAAGTGTGTAGGACACAAATGTGTCTGTATGTGTGTGAGAGAGAGAGGATGCGAGAGTGTGTGAAGAGAGGGAGATAAAGTCATAGAGCTGGTGTCTCTATGTATTATTAAGTCTTGATGTGGTGTAAGGAGATCCAGCGGAGTCGCGGAGAAGGTGAGCGCTTGAGAGGAGCGGCGGGCACCTGAACGGTGCGGCCGCAGCAGTGGCAGCACTACGAGGCGCGCTGCTCGACTCAGGTTGTGCACGACTGCTCTGTCAGAGGTTGAGTTGGGCTGTTGGGCCCAAATAGTATATGTGGAAAAAAATCTCATATTTCTGGCTGTGCCAGGGCACGCCCGGCACACCCACTGATTGCGCCAATCCATGCACATATCTATTCGTTTTTACTAAAGAAATAATCCCTAAATAATCCCTTTGTGACGTAATATAATAAGACTTTTCAAATCAGCAGTGATCTAAAAAGTCTTATACTGAAGTACGAAAGAGTATCAGGAATATGTTAAGACTTATACTCAAGTACGAAAGAGTATCATGAATATGTTAAGAGGCTTACCAATCTCAAGGGAGAGTTTTTATTTTGAGAAAACACTCAATCTACTCATTCTCAATCATGGCAATACAACAAACATCATAAATGATAAAAATTACATCTAGATCCTTAGACCACCTAGCTTTAGTACAAACATCTAAGCGAGCGAAGGCTTACGCCATTGCCTCTCCCTCGCTAGAGCCGGAAAACTTGTTGTAGTAGACAATGGGAGTCATCGTGCTAAGGCCCCATAGGACCAACGCAGCAGAACAACAACTATCGCCCGATGAAGAGTAGTATAGATTGGAAGGATCCACCCGAAAACACATGAACATAGACAAACTACGACCAGTTCCGAAAGCAAATCCACCAAGGATAGATCCGCCTCGACACACCTCCACACGCCCATCGATGATGCCAAACACACCATCAAGACGGGGGATAGTTGGGAAGAACTTTATTTCATCTTCAGGGAACCATCGCTGTCTCGTCTTCCGGACAAGAACCCTAACAAAACGCGAAAAAACAACTGAAAACAGAGTTCTCCCGCCGGCAAGGGCCAAGATCCGCTGCGCCGCCATGGCCCTAAGGCCACCAGAGACGAGGCGGATCGACGGTCAAGCGCCAATGGGAGAGGCGTGAAAACCCTAGACTTTTCTTGAAGAAGAGTCAACCTGTTGATGGATAATACCCGTCGTACTTGAATCTCAAAGTAGTGTTGCATGATTGATTACACCCGGGAATACAATGGGTGCGTTGAAAAATCTCGTTTTGAAGTCCTATATGCTGAATTTTTGTTCAAGAGGACCCCCTGCCAATGCAATTGCCATAAAAGACCACCCGCAAATTAAATTGCTAAAAAAGATCACCTGCTTCGTGGCGGCAGGCGCACCTGCCGCCACACGCGGAGGCGGCAAACCCCGCCGCCACAGGTCCAGGCGGCAGGTGGCCTGCCACACGGAATCATCGGGAGCGGCCGAGCCGCGATGGAACGGGATTTGAAGTGGGCCCGCCCGCCGCAGCAGGAAGCGGCGGCAGTGCTGGTCGGTGGGCCATGCCGCCACACCCAAAGGCGGCATGAACTGTTGTGCCTCTGTGGATACATATACTTCTATGTTAGTTTACCTTTAATTTTTAGCCTGCGCTACTGCCCATGCAAAAAGTAGTACTCTGGCAGCACTACAGTGGACCAAAGTTTACATGCAGGTCTACTTTCACTGTTTCACCGGCTATTCATATAATTAACGAGTAATAAAGTTTCATAGGGAGTCACGGCCACAACGATCAGTCCAAAATAGGTAAGTGAGAAAATACAAGTGCATTGACTACTCTGTCTCGGGCAGAACATGCATGGATTTGTCACGTCCGTTCTGGGCGTGGCGACATGGTCCACGGGCGGCAGCAGGGGTGTGGCGGCAGGTCCCATCGCTTATCCCGTTCCGCCGCAGCTCGACTACTCCAGGCCATTTCCTGTGACAGGCTACCTGCCGCATGGGCTTGTGGCGGCAGGCCCTGCCGCCTCCGCACATGGCGGCAGGTGCCATGTGTCAGCTATCGCGCCTGCCGCCACAAACTAGGTGGTCTTTTCTGACTATTTAAGTTAGAGGTGGCTTTTTTGTCAATTGTACTGGATAGGTGGTCTTTTTGACAAAAAATCCTATATGCTCGTCATGGGGTTCTCCTCAAAGCGGCAACTAATTTTTTTGAGAATCTCAAAGTGGCAACATAGTGCCTACAGTAGGAAGAGTAATAGTGGGCCATCGGCGAGGTCCATTTATTCATATTTTTATTTTGTTTTGTAGAAATAAACCATTACTTTATTTAATAATTTAAGAATCACTATAAAAATAAATTTAAGGTATAAATATATATACATAAAAAATGTGTCATATTTAGAAAATGTTTCTGCATGCGAATAGAAAGATTCATACATCTAAATTTTTGACACTTTTGCAAGAAATTGTTCATGTGTGTTAATATATGTTCATTTTGAAGAAGTGTGTGACGCCCCCGATTCAATCGTACACTAATCATACACGCAAACGTGTATGATCAAGATCAGGGACTCACGGGAAGATATCACAACACAACTCTAAAACATAAATAAGTCATACAAGCATCATAATACAAGCCAGGGGCCTCGAGGGCTCGAATACAAGTGCTCGATCATAGATGAGTCAGCGGAAGCAACAATATCTGAGTACGGACATAATTTAAACAAGTTTTCCTTAAGAAGTCAAGCACAAACCGGGATACTGAGATCGAAGAGGCGCAGGCCTCCTACCGATCCTCCTAAACTACTCACAGTGGGTAAATCGGCCGCACCTTGCGTAATAGTAGGCTCCTCGAGTGTAGTAGTCGTCGACGGTGGCGTCTGGATCCTGGGCTCCAACGTCTAGCTGCGGCATCCGAGAAGAAGAGGAAAACAGTGGAAAAAGGGAGCAAAGCAACCGTGAGTACTCATCCAAAGTACTCGCAAGCAAGGAGCTACACTACATATGCATAGGTATATGTGTAAGGAGGCCATATCAGTGACCGAATCGCAGAATGCCGTAATAAGAGGGGATAGCTAGTCCTATCAAGACTACGCTTCGGCAGCCTCCGCCTTTGCAGCATGTAGAAGAGAATAGATCAAGTCCTCCAAGTAGCATCGCATAGCATAATCCTACCCGCGATCCTCCCATAGTCGCCTGTGGGAAAGCGATCACCGGATGTCTTTGGAACTTGTGCGGATGTGTTTTATTAAGTATCCGGTTCTAGTTGTCATAAGGTCAAGGTACAACTCCAAGTCGTCCTGTTACCGAAAATAAAGATGCAAATAAAAGTAGATTGAAAACTTATATGATAAAAGATAGACCCGGGGGCCATAGGTTTCACTAGTGGCTTCTCTCAAGATAGCATAAGCATTACGGTGGGTGAACAAATTCTTTGTCGAGCAATTGATAGAAAAGCGAATAATTATGAGATTATCTAGGCATGATCATGTATATAGGCATCACGTCCGTGACAAGTAGAACGACTCACCCTGCATCTACTACTATTACTCCACACATCGACCGCTATCCAAAGATGCATCTAGAGTATTAAGTTCATAAGAACAGAGTAACGCATTAAAAAATATGACATGATGTAGAGGGATAAACTCAAGCAATATGATATAAACCCCATCTTTTTATCCTCGATGGCAACAATACAATCGTGCCTTGCAATCCTTTTCTCGTCACTAGGTAAGGACACCGCAAGATTGAACCCAAAGCTAAGCACTTCTCCCATGGCAAGAATGATCAATCTAGTAGGCGAAACCAAATCGATAATTTTAAGATAGTTGCAAAGATAACTCAATCATACATAAAAGAATTCAGAGAAGATTCAAATATTATTCATAGAAAAACATAAACCCACCATTCATCGGATCTCGAAAAACACACCGCAAAAGGCGTTTACATCGAATAGATCTCCACAAGAGAGGGGGAGAACATTGTATTGAGATCCAAAAAGAGAGAAGAAGCCAACTAGCTAATTACTATGGACCGAAGGTCTGTAGTAAACTACTCGTAACTAATCGGCGGGGCTATGGTGTTCTTGTAGAAGCTCTTCGTGGTGGATACCTCTCCCGTAACGCCAGAGCGCGACAGCTCAAGATGGGATCTCGTGGATACGTAAGAAGGTTACGATGGTGGAAATATTTCTTCGGTGGCTCCCTGGATGTTGTAGGGGTATGTAGGCTTCTATAGGAGGAAGAAGTACGTCGGTGGCCGCCCGAGGGGCCCACGAGACAGGGGGCGTGCCGAGGAGGGGTTGGCGAGCCCTCCTATCTCGTGGCCGCCTCGGCTGCTTCTTGGCTTGCACTCCAAGTCTCCTTGGATCACGTTTGCTCCAAAAATCACGCCCCGGAAGGTTTCATTCCATTTGGACTCCGTTTGATATTACTTTTCTTGAAATATCAAATAGGCAAAAACAAGCAATACGGGCTGGGCCTCCGGTTAGTAGGTTAGTCCCAAAAATGATATAAATGTGTAAAATAAAGCCCATAGACATCCAAAAACATGTAATATAATAGCATGGAACAATCAGAAATTATAGATACGTTGGAGACGTATCAAGCATCACCAAGCTTAATTCCTGCTCATCCTCGAGTGGTAAATGATAAAAAGAAAATATTTGATGTGGAATGCTACCTAGCATAATTCTCAATGTAATTTCTCTTTATTGTGGCATGAATGTTCAGATCCAAGTGATTCAAAATAAAAGTTCATATTGACAAAAAGAAATAGTAGTACTTCAAGCATACTAATAAATGCAATCATGTCTTCTCAAAATAACATGGCTAAAGAAAGTTCATCCCTACAAAATCATATAGTTAGGCTATGCTTCATTTTCGTCACACAAAGATGTTCCCAACTTCTATACCCTCGATGACAAGCCAAGCAATTGTTTCGTACTTAAATAATCTCAAACTCTTTCAACCTTCACGCAATACATGGCGTGAGTCATGGATATATAGCACTATGGGTGGAATATAATAATGATTGGGGATTGTGTGGAGAAGACAAAAAAGGAGAAAGTCTCACATTGATGAGGATAATCAACGGGCTATGGAGATGCCCATCAATTGATGTCAACATGAGGAGTAGGGATTGCCATGCAACGGATGCACTAGAGCTATAAATGAATGAAAACTCAACAAAAGAAAACTAGTGGGTGTGCATCCAACTGGCTTGCTCAAGAAGACCTAGGGCATTTGAGGAAGCCCATCGTAGGAATATACAAGCCAAGTTCTATAATGAAAAATTCCCACTAGTATATGAAAGTGACAACCTATGAGACTCTCTACATGAAAACATGGTGCTACTTTGAAGCACAATATATGAGACTCACTACATGAAGAACAAGGTGCTACTTTGAAGCACACGTGTGGAAAAGGAGATAGTAGCATTGCCCCTTTATTTATTTATTTTTTCTTTGGCCTTTCTTTTTTTCTTTTTTTTCTTTGGCCTTTCTTTTTTCTTTTAGCCTTTCTTTTTTTTTATTTTTGGGCAATGCTCTAATAATGATGATCATCACACTTTTATTAATTACAACACATGAATTACAACTCGAAACTAGAACAAGATATGACTCTATATGAATGCCTCCAGCGGTGTACCGGGATGGTGCAATGAATCAAGAGTGACATGTATAAAAATTATGCATGGTGGCTTTTGCCACAAATACGATGTCAACTACATGATCATTCTATGGCAATATGACAAAAGTAATGTATGTCATGATGATGATGAACGGAACGGTGGAAAGTTGCATGGAAATATATCTCGGAATGGCTATGGAAATGCCATGAATAGGTAGGTATGGTGGCTGTTTTGAGGAAGATATAAAGAGGTTTATGTGTGATAGAGCGTCTCATATCACGGGGTTTGGATGCACCGGTGAAGTTTGCACCAACTCTCAAGGTGAGAAATGCCAATGCACGGTACCGAAGAGGCTAGCAATGATGGAAAGGTAAAAGTGTGTATAATCCATGGACTCAACATTAGTCAAAAGAACTCATATACTTATTGCAAAAAGTTAGAAGTCATCAAAAACCAAGCACTACACGCATGCTCCTAGGGGGATAGATTGGTAGGAAAAGACCATCGCTCGTCCCCGACCGCCACTCATAAGGATGCACAGGCCAGGTACACCTCATGCTTCAAATTTGTTACACAACTTTAACCATACGTGCATGCTACGGGACTTGCTAACTTCAACACAAGCATTCTTTAAATTCATAATCACCCAACTAGCATGACTTTAATATCACTACCTCCATATCTCAAAACAATTATCAAGTATCAAATTGATCATAGCATCCAATTCACTTCCTATGATAGTTTTTATTATACCCAACTTGGATGCTCATCATTCTAGGACCAATTTAGAACCATAGCAAATACCATGCTGTTCTAAAAGACTCTCAAAATAATATAAGTGAAGCTTGAGAGATCAACAATTTCTTCAAAATTAAACCACCTTGCGTGATCTAAAATATATAAGTGAAGCACTAGAGCAAAAACTATCTAGCTCAAAAGATATAAGTGAAGCACATAGAGTATTCTAATAAATTTCAGTCAAGGAGGCTTATCCCAAAAGGTGTGTTACAGCAAGGATTATTGTGGTAAACTAAAAAGCAAAGACTAATATAATATACGACGCTCCAAGCAAAACACATATCATGTGGCGAATAAAAATATAGCTCCAAGTAAAATTACAAATGAACGAAGACGAAAGAGGGGATGCCTTCCGGGGGCATCCCCAAGATTAGGCTTTTGGCTATTATTGAATATCTTGGGGTGCCTTGGGCATCCCCAAGCTTAGGCTTTTGCCACCCTTTATTCCAAAGTCCATCAAATCTTTACCCAAAACTTGAAAACTTCACAACACAAAACTCTACAGGAAATCTCATAAGCTCCGTTAGTGAAAGAAAACAAAACCACCACATAAGGTACTTTAATGAACTCATTATTTATTTATATTGGTGTTAAACCTACTATATTCCAAGTTCTCTATGGTTCATACCCTTAAATACTAGCCATAGATGCATCAAAATAAGCAAACAACACACGAAAAACAGAATCTGTCAAAAACAGAACAGTCTGTAGCAATATGTAACTAACGTAAACTTCTGTAACCTTAAAAATCCTACCAAAATAGTAAGTCCTAAGCAATTTGTTTATCGAACAGCAGCAAAAAGAATCAATGCAAAATCTCTTTCCTGTGATTTATTTAATTTTTTCTCGTGAGCGCAAAGTTACTGTTTTTCAGCAGAATCCAATCAACTCATATCATAGGTTATCCTATAGGTTCTAGTTGGCACAAACACTAAATAAAACATGAAAAAACATCTAAACAGAGAGTAGATGAAAAATTTATTACTAAACAGGAACAAAAACAAAAACACAAAAAATTGGGTTGCCTCCCAACTAAGCGCTATCGTTTAACTCCCTAGCAAGGCATAAAAGCGAAGATAGATCTAAGTAGTGCCATCTTTGGCACTTGATTCATAGGTAGCTCGCATCATAGGTTCATAAGGTAATTTAACTTTCTTTCTTGGAAAGTGCTCCATGCCTTTCTTTAATGGAAATTGGAATCTAATATTCCCTTCCTTCATATCAATAATCGCACCAATCATTCTAAGGAAAGGTCTACCAAGAATAATAGGGCAAGAAAGATTGCAATCTATATCAAGAACGATAAAATCAACGGGCACCAAATTTCTATTAGCAACAATTATAACATCATTGATCCTTCCCATAGGCTTTTTAATGGTGGAATCCGCAAGGTGCAAATTTAAAGAGCAATCATCAAGATCATGGAAACCTAGAATATCACATAAAGTTTTCGGAATCGTGCAAACACTAGCACCCAAATCACACAAAGCAAAACACTCATAATCTTTAATTTTAATCTTTATAGTAGCTTCCCACTCATCCTTAAGTTTTCTAGGTATAGAAACTTACAAATTAAGTTTTTCATCAAAGGATTGCATCAAGGCATCAACAATATGTTTGGTAAAAGCTTTATTTTGACTATAAGCATGAGGAGAATTAACAACGGATTGCAACAAGGAAATACAACTTTCTAAAGAACAATTATCATAAGCAAAATCCTTGAAATCCGAGATAGTGGGTTTAATACTATTTAAAGTCATGACCTCTCCAATCCCACTTTTACCAAATTTAGCATCAAGATATAAAAACTCCGAATTCTTGGGACGCCTTCTAAATAAAAGTTGACTCATCTCCACTCCCATTATTATCAAGATTCATATTGCAAAACAAAGATCTAATAGGTGACACATCAATAACTTTAAGATCTTCATCATTATTTTCATCTAACTTTTCTGGTTTGGCAGCCATCTTATTGACTAAGGTGGCTTGCTTATCAGAAATTTGGGCTATAGCCTTTTCAAGCCGGGTAATTTGAGAGTTCACACCATAAAATTCTTTATTCATATCATCAAGCTCCTTATTCATAAACCCAAAAAAATCTTTTTTTTCTTTAAGCTCTTTTCTGAAGAAATTGTTATGCTCAAATTGCGAATTCATAAAGCTTCTAATATTCGATTCAATCTCTTCGAACCTCCTAAGAAGGAGATCGGTACTCTTAGGCAAAGCCATAAGGACAAGCAGGCACACAAGCAAACAGAAAAAGGCAAGCGAAAGAGAGAGGAAGAAGAAGGCAAGCGGAAAAGAGATGAGGTTGGGAAAGAGAGGGAGAATAAAATGGCAAGGGTGAAGTGGGGTAGAGGAAAACGAGAGGCAAATGGCAAATAATGTAAATGCGAGGGAGATGAGTTTGTGATGGGTACTTGGTATGTCTTGACTTGAGCGAAGACTTCCCCGGCAACGGCGCCAGAAATCCTTCTTGCTACGTCTTGAGCTTGCGTTGGTTTTCCTTGAAGAGGAAAGGGTGATGCAGCACAATAGCGTAAGTATTTCCCTTAGTTTTTGAGAACCAAGGTATCAATCCAGTAGGAGGCTCCTTATAAGTCCCACGAACCTACACAAACAAACAAAGAACTCGCACCAACGCGATAAAGGGGTTGTCAATCTCTTCACGGCCACTTGCGAAAGTGAGATCAGATAGAGATAATATGATAAGATAAATATATTTTTGGTATTTTATAATATAGATGCAGAAAATAAAGATGCAAATAAAAGTAGATTGAAAACTTATATGATAAAAGATAAATCAAGGGAACCATAAGTATTACGGTGGGTGAACAAATTATTGTAGAGCAATTGATAAAAAAGCGAATAATTATGAGATTATCTAGGCATGTTCATGTATATAGGCATCACGTCCGTGACAAGTAGACCGACTCCTGGTGCATCTACTACTATTACTCCACACATCGACCGCTCTCCAGCATGCATCTAGAGTATTAAGTTCGTAAGAACAGAGTAACGCATTAAGAAAGAGGACATGATGTAGAGGCTAAGCTCAAGCAATATGATATAAACCCCATCTTTTTATCCTCGATGGGAACAATACAATATGTGCCTTGAAACCCTTTCTATCATCGGGTAAGGACACCATGAGATTGAACCCAAAGCTAAGCACTTCTCCCATGGCAAGAAAGATCAATCTAGTAGGCCAAACCAAATCGATAATTCAAAGAGACTTGCAAAGATAACTCAATCATACATAAAAGAATTCAGAGGAAATTCAAATATTATTCATAGATAAACTTGATCATAAACCCACAATACATCGGATCTCGACAAACACACCGCATAAAAGAGTTTACATCGAATAGATCTCCACAAGAGAGGGGGAGAACATTGTATTGAGATCCAAAAAGAGAGAAGAAGCCAACTAGCTAATAACTATGGACCCGAAGGTCTGTGGTAAACTACTCACAACTCGTCGGAGGGGCTATGGTGTTGATGTAGAAGCCCTCCGTGGTGGATTCCCCCTCCGGCTGAACGCCGGCAACGGCACCAAGATGGGATCTCGCGGATACAGAAGGTTACGGTGGTGGAAATATTTCTTCGGTGGATCCCTGGATGTTTTCGGGGTATGTAGGCTTATATAGGAGGAAGAAGTACGTCGGTGGCACTTTGAGGGGCCCACGAGACAGGGGGCACGCCCAGGAGGGGTGGGCGCGCCCTCCTATCTTGTGGCCGCCTCGGCTGCTTCTTGGCTTGCAGTCCAAGTCCTCTGGATCACGTTCGTTCCAAAAATCACGCTCTCGAAGGTTTCATTCCATTTGGACTCCGTTTGATATTCCTTTTCTTCAAAATACTGAAATAAGCAAAAAAAAAACAGCAATACGGGCTGGGCCTCCGGTTAGTAGGTTAGTCCCAAAAATGATATAAATGTGTAAAATAAAGCCCATATACATCCAAAAACAGGTAATATAATAGCACGGAACAATCAAAAATTATAGATACGTTGGAGACGTATCAGCAGCAACGGTCATTCTACCACACAACCCCCGCGGATAAGTTCTTCCTTCGATTTGATTACATCTTGACATGTTTCACATGACAAAGATGGATTTTATGTTAAATCGCCTTTATGCCTTGTACATAAACTACATCATCAGACGTGATCAAATACCTTTTATCAGTTTGCCCAAAGGACCATGAATATGCGAGGAACTACATCGTCAATTTCATGGTCGACAATAAGGACAAGGAGATGATTCTCCTGTCTTATCATCCCATGTAAGTCATCGACGGATATCCTTCCTTCGATTTCAATCATTCATCTGCACGCGTGGAGGCTAATTTGAGGTGTACTTATTTTGCGCAGCGAGTGGCGCGCCGTCCTCATCATTCTTTACCCCCGATTCTCCAACGCTCTTTACATGGACTCATCGAAGAACATAAAGAAAAAGGATTACACCCACATCAAGGCTATTCTTGACAGTAGTATCTTAAGCTACGGCCACCGAGGTGGAGAGATCACGGTGAAGAAGACAAAGAACCCACGCACCACTGCTTCGGCCATAAGACCGACTTGCTGCATCCGACAACGAGAGGCATTCTTAGTGAAGGATTCTATGTCATGCACCACATGCCAGAGTACAGACGGGATTGCAAGAACCTGCGCATGTTAGCTAAATCCGGCGATGTCGAGATTCTGCAATGGGCCAAGAAACTAGGAAATGTACCGGATCATCGACTTCGAGCTGAATTCTATCTCATCCAGCGTGAACTTCTCCAAGTCATCATGAAGTAGGTCCTCGAAAAAACAGGGATGTTTTATGAAGAAGGGCAAATGTCGCGGGAAGACGTCCGAACACGCATAGCCGCTCAGCGTCTCGACATGAAGCCTTTCACTTCGCTGGGGAATTCCTCCCTGATTTGGAAGGATGGCACGACATGTTGGAGTGATTGACGATATATGACAATGTGTCCGTTTAGTCACTACTTTCTCTATGGCGAAACTTTGAATTTATGCATGACAAAACTTTGTGATGTAATTAAACCGTCCTCCTCAACTAGCGAAGACCACTCTAGTTAGGGCAGTTTGGGTACGATGAACTTTGTTATTTATGCTTATGATATGTTGCTTCTTTTTTTGCTAACTCTGTCTTTTTCTGTTGCTCAACTGTATATTATGTTGCATATTATCGATGATTTCATTATGTCATTATGATGGTTTATAGATCATCGATGGCCTATAAGTGCTACGCCGTGTATGTAAGCAAGGGTTCAAGGAGTATACGACGAGTGGCCAGAGTGCCAGGCGCAAGTCTCGGGTACTCATGCGGCAGCCAGAAGGGGTTCAAGAGCAGAGCCGAAGCGGAAGCTAGTTACTTGAGGTTCACGCTAGCCCAAGAGATGGATCGGAACTGGTGCCTCAAGAACTGCTACATTCTCATGTTCGTGCATATATTGATCTCTATTCTCTTCTATATCTTAGTTTAGATATATATGATGAAACATGTGTATGTAATGAACATGCAGTTGCTTGTATTCGAGACATGTCACTAATTTGTATTGCTATATCGAGATTATGATAAGAGACGACATCATTTGTGTTGGGTGATGTGATGAGACTATTATGTGTATGATATGATGAGCATATTGTATGTTTATGATATGACTACACTTCTGTATAAACCTGTACAAATATAGCGCGGATACATAGTAAAAGGATTGATGTAAAGTTAGAAGTAGCACTGGTCAGGAAGCCGTAGCGCTGGTAAGGAACATTGCTACAACTATCTAGCAGTAGCGTTGGGCCGACACACGCTAATGTAGGTGGGGATAGCAGTAGCGCGTTTCAACAAACGCTAGTGCTACAAGTTAGTTGTAGCGCTGTAGTGGTAGCGCAGCTACCCGCGCTACTACAAGCACTATTTCCAGCGCTACTACTAGGGTTTTCCCTAGTAGTGTCGCGGGTTAACCTGATAATTAAGATAATAATATCGGATAAAAGCATTTGGCATCTAATGAGTACACCTGATGAATCCCCAAGGATATGATCCATGTTACCCTACTAAACCTTACTCACACTAATGTTCGGTATAACACTTCACACTCTCCTTGCTCCTAGCCTCACCGGTTCTCAATCTCCAGGATCCTGGGTACCTACGGGGATGAAGATCGCAGACATGTTAGGAGACACTTCACGAAACAATTTTATTTCACACATACGAGACATTATGTCAAACGCTTCCGTTGATCCCTTCACCAAATACCTAGGGTTGCAAGGCTCATACCTCACCCCATACCTCATATTTTATTTCACACATGGCGATCAAATCGCGAGAAGAAAACATGAAGAACACATCTTTAGATAGATTGGTTGCAATATGTCTTACAATGGACGCTTGGTGCGATGCACGACTACAAGAATGAACTTGATGAGAGAGCACTATGGTGGTGGAGATGAAAATGGCAGTGGCTAGGGTTTGTGGATTAAGATGATGAACAGGTTTTGGATTTGCTTGGCGCCTCCCTCTCTGTTGATATTTTGATGGGGTCCCCTTCATAAAAGTTGGTCGGTGGGCGACCTGCCTCGGTTTCCACGATGAAACCACTTTGCTCGTCTTGAAACACGCGTAGTGCATATGGAACACCATCTTTGACTGTGGTAGCCTTCTGGCACATCCTAGTGACTTATTTCTTCTCCATTTTCCTTCTTCCCTTTCTCCCACATGATTTCCTCCCTTTTTAGCCAATTTCCCGTGGAAAAATGTCAAAGAGAGTATATGTGGCATCCTTTGCATTCATTAGTCATCAGTGGCAATATCGGAGCGAATATCTCTCTTTTAATGAAATATCTCGGTTTAAACAAGGTTGAAATGAGTGTAAAAACATCACTCATCATATCTTAAGATATAGTGCACTAGACTGCCTTAGAGAATTCATTAAGGATGCAAGATTGCATGTGCAGATAGTGTTTGCCTCATTGAATATTATATGTGCAAAAATCTTCACATTAATGAGCATTATATCTCGTGCACTTGCAATCTTTTGTAGTACATTAATGAATCTTTAAAATATATTCCAACGTCTTGCTACTTATAAACTTGCGGTCCGTGTCTGCCACATTTGCAGTCCAACTATTTCCTACTGGAACCTAACACTCGACTAGAACTGAGTTTATCCAGTAAGAGGTAACCAATATGAGAGGGAGCAGCCTAGTGCAGGCGACGGTGATATTCTTCATTTGATGCCTTGTCGTTTGTGCACAGTGTAAGTATATATCATCGTTGTCATTAGAATCTTGTGTTAACTTCTTGCCACTAATTTTCGGATCATAAAATACATACATACATAGACACACACACATCTGCGGTACTGCATACTAATGTTAAATATCATATATAGGTGGTCTCAATAATAAGCAAACGGCTGTCAACCAAGATGATCATGCGGCGAACACAACTACCAACGCTACCATCATCAACTCGACATCTATAGGCGAGAGCAAGATAAACTGGAAATGGTGCCAAGAATATTTCTTTTGTTTTCTCAACAGTAAGTTCAGTGCTACGTGCTACTGCTGCCAGATGAGCAATCGCGTCTGTTTCAAGAAGTGGAGTGAGTGCGAGCACAACTGTCATATCTACAACCATAAATCCCTACTTTCACCAGCGTCTCTGCGATAGAATTCCATATGCGCGAAAAATTTGTCCATCGGTATTAAAAGGCACCTTATATGGTTTGAGCAATTAGCTTCGAACCAAACATTAGAGGACAGCCCGCTTGTTTCCGTGGAGATTCAACAAGGAAAAAATTGATGAAAGGAATCCCAGTAACTAGTTGCCTTTCGTATTTACAAATATGCAATCCTTTGGTTGTCGTGCTTCGACTCGAGTGTATATTATGCTCTCTCATTTACTTGCACATCGCCCACTTTTTTTTTAACACACAGCGCCCACTTGGTTATTAGGCAGTTGTGGGCTGACAGTCATAGCGTGTGACGTGGAAAAAGTTAGAAACTGAAAAACTGGAAAAAGTAAATCAAATAAACAAAAGCTGCACGAACAAAATCAGACGACATAAGACAAGTGAGATTTAGTCAGGACTCTTTCAGATGAGGATTAGCAAATTCTAAGAAAACAACTTGCAGAAACATTTTTATAGCGTAGCATATAACTCTCAAGAAAGCACATAGTACAATGACAGCCCACACATCTATATTCTATCTATATCTATCTATTTATACCTACTAATAAAATACGAAGCATTTATGCCCATCCGTCTCATCTTTTGCAAGAATATACCCTATTTTTTCTTTAATTAACCCACGGTTCAGGTTTGGTGAGGTTAGATCCGTTGTGTTTTTTGCAAAGAACGGCGGAAATGGTTGCATTTTGTGAGATTCAAACTCATGACATCCCTCCATGCCCAAAAGCCACAACCAACTGAGTTAGCATGCGCTTGTGCTACCAAATAGGTCCATTATTTCATAAAATAGTCCAACCTTGATTCTTTGCATGAGAATACAAATTTATATGTGATTGCAAATTGCCTGGAAATCAGCAAGCCAACTCGATAACCAAGAAACAGAGGGAGAGGAGGAATTAACTCAATAAATAGTGTGTTAATGGCTACATGTGCCAATAAAAATGGACAAATAGTTGATAAAGAAGGGGACAATGCACACACGTTGGTGTTAAATGGATTTGTGGGCTAGCATGGTTGGTTGGCTGGCTCAAATTAAATAGAACTGTTGTATTTGTAGGGTTGAGCGCTTCAATACAAATTAAGTGGGACTGTGAGTAACACCAGATTTCATGGGATATCGCTAAATAATACATATGGTGATGCAAGTTTACGTTTCACATGTTGACTGCATGATGTATAATTGTTAATTATATCTCTTATTCGGCATGTAGACCAGAGAGGGGAGAGAGACGCCTGATTGTTAACTGCGAGCGAGAGTCCCTACAATTTATCCTTTCTGAATCCAACAATATCTTATCTTACTAATCCATTTCTAAGAGAAAGGCAAGCACGTCGATTGGGCAGTTTCGTGCATGTGAAATTCATTCCATGCAACCTGGTTGAGTTTCGTAAGATATATAACCCCAAAAAACTGTAATGCAGGAATTTCAATCTAATGGTTATGTTGCACTTCCATCTATTCATGGATGGTGTGAACAGAATTGTGGTACAAAATCATACCAAAAGTATATATGTGGCATGGCTTTCGTGACACCCTTGTTCGTGATGTGCATGTTTAATTTTGTGTCATAGAGTTATGTTGTGATATTAATGTGCGTCACCGTTCATGATTGTGCATGATGCGTGTATGATTAGTGCATGATTATAAACAGTTGGCATGCATTTCTGCTAGACCTCGGTGTGCTCCTCCCTACTGCCATTAGGTGGCATTGTCCGGATGTTCCCATGTCACATTGAAACGCTTTTTGGTGGAATTACTTCTTTCGTTGCAAAACATGAATATATATAGTAATACTACTCAACACTCAGGGTGCAGAATAAGTTATTCCTCACCTAAGGTTATCTTATAATCGTTTCACAAATAAATTACATTTAGAATACAAATAGTTACATACTGCTGATGTTAGCCGAATAATATTCTGCTAACAATTCTGAACAACATGCTCAAAGAAAGTTCACGACATTTTGAAGCAACGAGTACTACAATGCTAAGCGGGGGGAACTTCCTGTCGCAAAAAAGTTGCATGTGTTTTTAGTACTATAGGCGAGCAAGATAACCGTGAAATTTTGCAGCCTCTTTCTCTTATGTTATTTCTCAAATGAGCTTCATGCTAAGTGTTAATGCTGAGATAATAAGAATGGCCAGTGTTTCAGGATGCAGAGTGAGTGCCTCCACAACTACCATACGTACAACTCTATAGGCCCACATTCGTCGGGGTCTCTGAGATAGAATTCCATATGCTCGAAAAACTTGTCCGTCGATAATAAAAGGCACCTTATATGTTTTGGGTAATTGGGTTCCAACCAAGCATTAGTGGATAGCCCGCATGTTTCTGTAGAGATTTAGCAAGGTAAATTTTGATGAAAGGAATCCCGAGTAACTAGTTGTGTTGCATATTTACAAAGTTCAAATTCTTTGGCTGTTGTGTTTCGAATCGATTGTGTACTATGCTCTCTCATTTACTTGCACATCGCCCACTGTTTTTTAACACACAACGCGAACTTGGTTATTAGCCAGTTGTGGGCTGACTGTCATACAGAATTGTAATAACGTGTGACGCAAAAAATGTTAAAATGTGAAAAACTAAAAAAAATAAATCCAAAAACAAATGTTGCACGAACTAAATCAGACTGCATAGGACAAGTAAGATTTAGTCAGGACTCTTTGACATGAGGATTAGCAAATTCCAAGAAAACAACATGCAAAAACATTTTTATAGCCTAGCATAACAAGCAAAATAGCACATAGTACAATGACGACCCACGTATCTATATTCTATCTATATCTATATCTATCTATCTATCTATCTATTAATCTATACCTATTAATAAAATAAGGAGCATTTATGCCCAGCCGTCTCATGTTTTGCTATAGAAAAAACCCTAATTTTTTCTCTAACTAGCATAGTGGCCTGCTTGACGCAGGGGCTAGGATTTTAGAAATGCAATTTACGTAGTCAATATATTAGCCATCTATGTTGTGAAATATATTTTTTTTTGCGTAGAGAAAAGTTGGTGCCAAATTTGGTGATTTTACAAAATGATTATTTTTCATAAGCTAACTTCATCTTAGATACATTTGCTTTTTTTGTTGAAATTTGAATATGTATATTTCACATTAATCATGTACCTACATGTTATGCATATTGCAGTAACATTATTTCTTCATTATTGAATCCAATGCGCAATTAATGTTTATTTATTTTTCTGGTCTCTCTAAGCGTGTTGCTGTATTTTTAAGATTATTTCCTTTGAGCACACAATAAGTATTTGTTGTTTTTTATGTAGGCATAGGTAAATTTCTTGGGAACTATGTAAAATTACACAGTTACTTATTAATTATCGACGCGATGTGTAGAATTAATATTTGCATGCTTTCTATATAGGGAAATAAAAAAGTATGATTATTTACATGCATTTGAGTAATCCATTTGGCCTTAACCTCTAAGTAAGGAGATCGTATGGTAAAACAATTGTTCCAGCAGAAATACATTCAGGGGCATTAAAGTTGTTAAATTTGTATGGTTCCACCATATTGTTATTTTTTTGTTAATGTTTCAATGCTCACCTTAATTCTTAATTAACCCCAGATATGCCATTCAGATTAGCATTCTGGAAACATGCATATGGATTTGTGTTGTTTCGGTAACTCATGAGCTTTTCATATTGGCACACTAAAGAATTTGTGATGGGTGTTTGTATATGCGGTCATCAAAAAGCATTATAGTATCTCATTCTAGAATATAGAGGTGCCAATAGGTAGTCTTATATAATAGAATTTCAGTTTTGAATGAGTTGCCAGTTTCTTTCAAAGCACTATGAATCTCATAGCATATTATAAAGATGCCAGCAGGTACAGATATTAAGCAACACTCACATATTGCCATTCTGAAAGATCAAACTTAAGCAAAAGAAAAGTTGCACATTGTCTTTTGATTCAGCAGATATGTGAAGTGGGATGCCTAAATCATAAAAAGTAAGAAATATCTGGTGACTGATGACGGTGTCCTATTCTTTCCACTATCTAATAAGAGAACATGATGGTCCAAAGAGACACGTCTAAGGCGCTCCATGGATGGAAGAATTGAACTGATGTCAACATGCGCGTAGAAAGAAAGCACACATATATGGCTGATTAATTCTTCCTATATCAAGCTGATTAATTCTTCCTATATCAAGCTAACCACGCTATCTAGATGATTGAATGGCCGCCCTCCGAAAACACACATATATGTCACATAATAATATGTGGAACTTAGGCCTGACTCGTATATTGACTCTGCATACTGTAGCACGTCCGTATGTATGCCTTAACAAGCTGATTAATTTGCGGCTGACCAACAATACATATCGATGCGAAACAGCTTGGTCGCTGATAAAAAAAATACATGCACGTAAACTTGTCTCACACGTGAATTAACTCTTTTAGCCATAGCATGTATGTACATGTATGTCTGGAAATGTAACCATATGCTCATTCACATGTTTACATATGTTCCTCGTCATGTTAAATTGTTAATTACTCTCATATCTGAGAGATTCTGACATGTTTTTGAATAAGGGTGAGATGTTCTGAACGAAAGCATAATGTGCCTTATGTATGAGTCCACTCGGAAGAAATTCCAACTGTTTTGCCGACAGAAAAGAGCATCAACGGCATTGGATGTGTTGTTCCGAATGGAAAGCACTTGATCTTCACACATTTGGTGTGCGTAACACATGCCTCCTTGACTGCAGTTTTTGCAAGCGTACCTCCTGGCGGCGTGCGTGCGTGCGTGTTCGGTGTAGTTCGGTAGATGGGTTTAACCTAAATATCACTAAAAGTAATACTTCTGTCGAGAAAGAATTGTAAGCTGTGCTCATTCAAAATATGTATCGCCTAAAGAAACACTCATCACAAAAGAATTTATGCGTGAATATGAAAAGCTCATGAGTTACATACGTGTGTTTATATCGTGTATTCTCAAATGTGGCGTGTCAGTCTGCTTTTGGACAATGTGGGTTGTCGAGCACCAAGCTGGAGAATGGGATGGCGTGGTGGCCATGATCGAGGATTGATGGGTGTGAGTGCATGTGTCGGGGCGGGGGGGGGGGGGGGTGGCGATGAGTTAGATATGGTGAAGTGGAGGATGCTGCTCAGTAGGTTGTAGCAGTAGCAACACCCGCCGTGGGTTGCGGAGTACACTAGTTTGGGCAGTTGTAGCTGGCAAGTGGATGGGGCGGAGGAAGATGAAGGCGTCCGAGGAAGAAAGAGAAAGGGAAAATTGACTGAAGGTAAAAAAAAAATTGCGCGACTAATTTATAAGCCGCTATATTGCTATATGAAGAAACATGAGCCCAACATCGTAACAAACTTTGTGGAAGAAAAGAGGAGAGTGGTTAGGACGCCTTCAATTTTGGATAAGATCTCAGAACCAAATGAATTACAAGCGATGGACCCTACGGACAGTGCCACTGTTGGCGCCCGCCTCCTCGCCATGGCGCCTTCTTCTTCCTCACTATCTCTCCCTCTCATGGTTTTGTCTCACACAAGAACTCACACTGATAAGAAGAACTCAACACATGCACGCACACACACATGCACCAAGGAAGAAGACCAAAATTGCTTTGCCAAGAGAAACTTCTTTGATGCCCACCGTGGCTACATTGTGTATCCAGCCCTCTCGGCTCACTTTTCTCATTAACTCAAGTGAAACTTATACAGCGGAGGCAAAGCCTCACGCACACAAACCAACCGCCATGCCCGGCCACTATCCAAACTAACCACTAGCTATAATTATGCCCACGTCCACCACTTACGCAGCCTATCCTATCCTCAACGACTGAGGACTCGGCCATAATCACATGCATGCAGCTAACAAACCCAGCTAGCTTGCTAACTAACTCAGCCATGCAATCCCCACGCCATCTCGGCCACATGACTCGGCTAGCACACCTAACTAGCTAGCTAATACTGCATGCACTCAACTAACCAAGATTACTACTAACATTTTCCCCCTTAATCTTGACTTGCCGTCGCCGGAGTTGCTGCCCCTCCTGTCATTGTAGTCGTCACGGCCGTGACCCAGCCCGCGGACCCGACCCGGCGTATCGACGCTGGTCACACCGCCACGGACCCGACCTGGCGCACTGACGCTGGTCGCACCGTGCTCCGTCACGACCACGGCGACATATGCCGAGCTCCTTCTCCGCCGGCAACACACGCCTGGCGTCCCTTTGCGCCCCGCCGTCCAGCAGCGTACCAGCCGCGCCGGCAGCCCGACCGCACCAGTCGTCCCGCCGTCCAGCAGCGCATCCGGCCAGCGCCCGGCAAACCGACAGCACGAGCGCTCACCGTGCCGCCTCGCGTCCGCCATGGCAGCCGCCAGCGACAAGCGTCGGAATGATGTAGCGAACTTCGAGCACGGACTCGAGCACCACGGCGACATCGCCTCCTCAACGTCAACACCGCCTTTCGCTTTCACAGCGCGCTGCGGTCCCGGCGCCCAGCGGCGTCGATGCGCACCGCATAACACGCGCCTGGTCGCGCCCGGCTTCGCCGCCGCGTCTTATTGCCCTGCACCGCCTTGGCGTCCATGCCGCCATGCAGTGCCTCCACGCCCGCCACACCATGTTGCGCCCGTCGTACCCACCACACAGCGCCCTAAGCGGCCTCCATGATGCGCCCGCCGTGCGTCAGCGTCACCGCCCGCCGCCTCCGCCCGCAGCGCCGCGGCAGCCACAGCGTCGGCCCACGTTCATGGGCGACACGCAGCCGGAGCTCCGCCGTGCAACCGCCCGGCGGCGCCTTAGTGGAAAAAAAGGCCTTTGGTCGCGGTTCGCAAGCGCCATTAATCAGCGGTTGCGCAACGCGACCAAATAGCGACTAAAGCCCCCACCTTTAGTCGCGGCTGCTTAAGAACCGCGACTAAAAGGCCCGTCCACGTGGGCGCCAGGTGACGGCCGTCGAAGCGGAGGACCTTTAGTCAGTTCTTACGGCCAACCAGCGACTAAAAAGGCCGCCACAGGTTTAGGGTTTAGCCACCCCCTAAACCTGTTTACTGTTTAATTTGTATTGTTTTATTTCTTTTGTGCTTTATTTTAATTTTGAAGGAGTTTCATATATTCTACGGTACTACATACATGCATATGAATGTACAATCTCAAATAAATTTGAAATTAGAACCAAAAAGAATTCAAGAGGAATATACAATATATATTCAATATCATCGGATGACCATATACAATTTTGAACAAGTTTCCATACATGATTTAATCCATATAAAGTTCTACGTCCTCGTAATAGTGTTCTCCTTTAGGATGGAGGACTTCCCTGCTGAACCATCCAGCTAGTTCCTCTTGAAGTGGTCGGGCGAGCTTGGACTAAGCATCATCCGGAGGTTATTCCTCTGAGCATTGGTATCACTCGGAACCCGCTCGAGAGGTGTATCTCGGATCCTCTCCTGAACATAGTATCCACATAGATTGGTCTCCGGTGGCTGAATATCCCCAGCATTCTTAGGCTTTAACATTTTGAATTCTAGCTCTTTTTTGAATTCACCGACCTTTGTATCTACGAACCGTCTCCAAACCCTACGAGGCAAAGAAAATTAAGTGAACAAGAGAGTTATTAGTTACTTGATATTAGGAAATGAAGCGAAATAGGCCGATCGATATAGGCGCAAATGAATGAAAATAATTACTTCTGCAGCATTCTTCTCATGTCGGCCCAAAGCTTTGGATCCATATTGAGAGTCGTGGGCGAGACATTACGAGGTGTTAACTTTAATTACTAGCAGAATCCGGTGGAACCTGCGGACACGATACATGCACGATCGTCATGCATAACTCATCGATTAGCGGCCACATACCATGCATGGAGTAAACAAAAGAGAATTAATGTGCTCAAGACGAAACACTCACCCAAAATGGTAAGGAAATAGAATATCACTTTTGAGTTCCTGCTTTGTAAGAAACTGCCACAGGTCTGCCTCCACGTCGGCGGGGTGGCGGCTCCAACACATGTCCATTAACGATGTGTGGGTCAATGAACCCAACATCATGGATGTTCCTTACTCTGCATTCCTTAATCTTCATTACGCATGTATAATAAGCGGACACAACAATATAGTTAGGACATATATATAGTGCGAGGCAATATGAGCGAGATGGGGTGAAATTAATAAATCACTTACGAGCGTAGCAATGGCGATGATAGATTTGTCGAGCTCGCGCAGATTGAAAAGCTGGAACAATTCACTCGGTGCAATTTGTACATAGTAATGTTTGAAGTGATGCTCATGTCTAACTTCCGCATAAATATATTCTTTGGCGTTTTATTTTTATGTAACCCTTGTACCAATTCAGCAGACCTTTCATTTGGTCAGGTAGATCATTTTCTCGCGAGCTCGGCGAGAGGCCCATTCTTGACATATGTAATTACTACCTCCTTCTTGGCGCCTCATCAAGGCCTAACAGTTCCACGAGTAATACCTAAGTTGGCGCTTGTTCTCGGCTTTTCGTTCTGATCAATCCATGTGCTTTGTCGCAGCTTGTATGATCTCGGGGCATCCGGACGAAGGCTTCCACTATAAGCGGGGCAATCGATTGTTTACTTTGTTCCCGAGCTGGGCAACTTGTTTCCCGCTTTTTTACTTTCGGCCTTCTCCCGCTCTTTGTTCTCCTTGAACATGAGTGCCTGCCTCAAGTTCACGTGCATAGTCGTTAGGCAGATTCTTGGCGGCTTGGGACGGTGTGCTCAAAAATGACTTAGCCCACTTCTTTTGCTCATCGAATATCTTGGCTTGGGCTCGGGCTCTCTTTTCTTCTTGCAGTCCGCCTTCCATTTCTCATAATGAGCAGCAGCGGCAGCGTCGACTTCCTCGGCACTCACGTTCGCCAAGGCCTTGTGGGGAGAGGCTTGATGATGGCTCGGTACCTTTGTGGTCTTAGGTACATAAGGGTCCGGGTTAATAATCCAGGACTGCTTACCTTCTTTGTCGGAGGTGGATTAGGCGGCGTCGATCACCCGCAGCCGGACGAGGCTGAGGCGGCGGCTGATCACCCGCCCGGACGTTGTGGACTGAGGCGGCGTCGGCTGGCGTGGCGGAGGTGTGGGTGAACCGCCACCACCACCACCACCACCACCGCCACCGCCACCACCACCACCGTGGAGGTGGACTTGTTGTCCTTAGGCGCCTCGCTTTGAAACTTGATAAACTTCTTTTGCCATAGAATGAAATGGCGCTTGACATCTCAAGTCTTTTCTCCCCTTCAGGTGTAGCAATGTCAATCTCCGGGTCCTCAAACCCTTGGACTATGTCCTCCACCGTGACCACGAGCATAGCCATCTTGAATGGGGTTGTTGTGGTGGAGTGCTCCAGTAAACATGGTAAAAGCACTGCCGATGGCTACCTTCATGGACATGTTCCGATAGGATAATACAGATGACATTCTTTCATCTCCTTTATATAAATCCCGCAGGGGTAGCGAGGAGGCTCCGGTGCAGTAATTTCGACCACCGGAGGCTCCGGTGCAGTAATTTCGACCACCGAGGCTCCGGTGCAGTAATTTCGATCGTCGGTGCATCTGCACCAGCGGTGGGGCCTCCGTGGAAGCCACGCTGCTTCTCCGCTGCTGGCTTCCGAGATCCATTGGATGATCTTCATGCTGCACCGAGCTGCATCTCTTTCGACTACTAGTACACTCATGGTTTTCTTCATCACATCCATTTCCGATGCCAACGCGCCACAACATCTGATTCCCGATCCATCTTTCTCTTACGACCGTAACCGTCTCACGGGTCATCGTTGCAGGGGAACCCTATTTTCCACGGAATGTGCCCCATGCCTCGTCTACCGTCCTCCATGTTCGAGATTCGAGGGCTTTTGTCGGTAGCGTCGTTCTCTCTGTTGAACTTGATCTTCCCTGTTGAGCATCCTTCATTGCGTCAATAAGGGCTTGGGTGGGTTTAATTAATTTGCCCGGTAAACACACTCCCCTGTCTCCGGCTCGGCGTTCCCCCATGCCCACGTACCACCAGCTTTTGGCCTTGGGTCCCATCCCTCCGTGCACGGGCCAGTTCCTCGCGCCCTCATCTCGTTCTCCATCTTCTCCAACCTAGGCACCAAAATGCGATACCCTCCTGGCCCCATAACATGATTGTACTCCTTCTTAGCCGCATTTTCCTTATATTTTTTCGATATTTCAATGAACTGCTCCGATTTCTTTTGCTTCACAAATTCTGGCCAATCATGTTTCAGTTTCTCATATTGTCCTTTGAAATCCGAGTCTTGTTACCTTGACAAAGTCACGCAGGCTAGATTTTGCTTGAATTTCCGGAATCGTCGGCCATCTTATGAAGAAGCGAACTGTTTGACTAGCCTCCTCCTCTCCTTGTTTTCCTCAATCTTGTTACCCTCCTCCTTGAATTTGTTGTATTCCGGAGGTAGAGCGAAATGTTCCATAAGCTTCTTGAAGCAATCTTTTTTGTTCTCTTATCGACAAAAGTGAAACCATCAATTCGTGCCTTCTTTGGCTCATTCCACTCACTGGGCCGGTGATCGAGGCGTTGTCTCTAACAATGGCTCCGCATTGGGTGACAAACTTGGTGGCGTTCTTGCGGGGCTCCGGCGGCCTGCGGTTACCTTGTCGACAACCTCGATGGTGCATGTTTCTCCTTGTTTCATCGTCTTGGTTGCGCCGCGCTTTGACGGCGTACTTTCGATTGTTTGACGATCCGGCGAGGCTAAAATAAGAAAGAGAGTGGCAGCGTTAGTACACATATTTATTCAAATCAGTTAGTTTGTATCACCGAGGCTCAATGTATATATATACCTCGGCGCGGAGGTGGTTGCTACTTCCATTTGAAGATAAATGTCGTTTATCGGCGTTTCTTGACATCTTCTTCTTGTGGCGCCCTTCATCTTCACCGTCAAGGTTCGGATAAGAAGAGATATCATCTTCTTCTTCTCCGGTCGGCACATATTGAATATCGCCGTTTATGATGCGAACATATGTGCTTCACCGTCCGGATCATAGTTGTCCATAATCGGGTCAGCTCTATAAATCGCCATTATGTCGATCCACGAAAACATGTAGTAAAAACAAATTAATTAAGTGAAGAAGGCGGTGGCGGTGGCGGTGGCGAAAGGCGGTGGCAAAAGGAGGCGAGGAAGGGGTGGGAGAGGGTGTCGGCCGGTAGCCTTGAGGCAGGTGCTCCGTGGTAATCGAACTTAGAATTCGCCCGGCGGTCTGAGTCTCTAGGAAAAAAGAAGCTCGGAGGAGACACAATAAATAACGAGCAATCAAAGCATCACAAAAGCGTAACACAGCAATACAGCAGTGCTAGGTGTGCCCTAATCTGCGGCGATGGATTAAATGCCGTGAAAGAGAAACATCCGGGAAAAGTATCCCCGGTGATTAGCGTTTTTAAGACCAGATGAACCGGAGGAAAGTTACGTGTTTGCTATGCTAGGGATGTGTGGCGGACGAGCGGGCTGCGTATCCGGATCCGCCTCATCGTTACGAGCAACTTTCATGTACAAAATATTTTCATCCGAATTCTGGATTATTTTATATTAATTTTAAAGTTTTATATCATTTTAGAATTAACAGAATTAATTAAATTGTGCATTAACTAATTAACCAAGTTAATTAGATTAATTAACAGATTAGTTATATTAGTTATTTAATTAGGTTTACTAAACACAATTAATTAAGTTAATTAATTTAATTAACTGATTAATTAATTAATATATTTATTTATTTATTTTCTAAATTCTCTTCTCTCCTTTTTTAAATCGTTTTAGGCGTGGGCCCCAATTGTCGTGGGCAGGGGCCTTAGCAGGCGCCCGGCGCTAGCGGCAGTAGTGCTGAGCGAGACACGAGCTCCCGTGACCAAGGGCGCATGATGGCGCCCGGCTTGAACAGCGGCGGAGGCGGAAAGTGGCGGTCGGCCATAGCCGGGACGTCTTGAGAACCCATGACCTTGGCGCCATCTGACGAAGGCGGCCAGAACGGGCCAGGCAGCGGGCGCAGCGTTCGGAGGGCAGAGAGGCGGACGGGGGCCGATGGGGAGCTCACCAAGGAGAGGCGGCGTCTGTGAGGAGGACCGGCGAAGGAGAGGCGGGGGACAGGCGGTCCAGTATGACGCGAAGCGGCCAATGAGCGGCGTCGGCCTTGGCGAGACGAACCGATCGGAGAAAGGCGAGAATAGATCGGGCGTGGTATTTATAGCCCCCCCCCTTTAGTCGCGGTGGGCTCTGAGGCCAGCGACTAAAGGTACCCCTTTAGTCATGGTCGCCTGCCCAACCAGCGACTAAAGGTTTTTAAGCGGGTTTTTGCGTTCCAGCGCCCCACCTTTAGTCGCGGCTGATGCAGCGACCCGCGACTAAAGCCCCACCTTTAATCAGCGGCTGATGCAGCGACCCAGCGACTAAAGGCCTTGTGCTGCCCAGCGCCCAAAGTTTAGTCCCACCTCGCTAGTTGAGAGAGCTCGAGAGTGGTTTATAAGCGCTTCTGCGCCACCTGTCGAGCTCCTCTCAAGCTGCAGGCTTCAGACCTAATCTGTCACTAGCTATGTGCTGTGGGCCTACTTGGCCTCCTGCGGGCACTGAATCACAGCCCATGTAGGGTTTCTAGTCGTATTCGAGGCCGTGGGGGTCCGATGGCGGCACTATTTTTTCCGATTTTTTGTTTTGTTTTCTGCATTATTATTTATTTTTTGTTGTTTTTTGCTTTATTTTTAATTCTTTTTGCTTTTAGTTTTAGAAAAATTATAAACTTTACATTAGTGCCATTAGTTTTCAAATTTGAAAACACTTTTTGTTTTCTTTGTTGCTTTATTTATTTTATTTTGTTTCTACTTACAACAAAATACTTAGGTGACACTATTTTTTCCAGTTTTTTGTTTTGTTTTCTGCATTATTATTTATTTTTTGTTGTTTTTGCTTTATTTTTTAATTCTTTTTGCTTTTAGTTTTAGAAAAATTATAAACTTTCTGTTAGTGCCATTAGTTTTCAAATTTGAAAACACTTTTTTGTTTTCTTTGTTGCTTTATTTATTTTATTTTGTTTCTACTTACAACAAAATACTTATTGTTGCTATTTTAGTCATGGTCGCTTTGCTTAACCCGCGACTAAAAGGCCGCCATGAGTTTAGGGTTTTCCCGCCATTTCTTCCCTGTCTTCCGCCTCTTTCTTCCCGCCACTTTCTTCCGCCTCCTGTCTTCCCGCTCCCATTTTTCCGCCATTTCTCACTACATATATATGTAGCCCGGCTTGTGAGCATTATCACATCTCTACAATCTCTCATCACTCTCTCATGGACACCAAACACATCACGGGTAATATAATTCACATGATCCATTCAACAAAGTTTGGTACAATAAATTATTACACATCATTTCTTCCCTTGTGTCCTGCTTGCTTCTACGATTGTGCCGTATCCATGGAGCATCCTCATCATTTAACTTAATGCTTGGGTCGGTGTTCACTTTGAAGGCGGAATTTCAGCAAACATATTATAATCTTGACATATGCATCTTGTCCTCCACTCCCACGATGTTTCTTTTCCTGAAAGAACAATGTGGCGCTTTGAATCATCGCATGATGTACTGATCGTTTTCTTATCTTTCCGTTTCCTCGGTTTGCTACTCATGTCCTTCACATAGAAAACCTGGCGACATCTTTCGCTAGGGCGAATGGTTCGTCAAAGGTAACCAAGATTGTTGAAATCCACCATTGTCATTCCGTATTGCTGGTCCACCTTTACCCCACCTCACTGTTAGCTTGAACCATTTGCACGGAACAAAGGGACCTTAAAGGAGGGTCCATAGTCAAGTTCCCATATCTCCTCTCGTAACCATAATATGTGACCTCTTGCCCATTCTCGGTTGCTTTGCATCAAAGCGGACACCACTGTTTTTGGTTGGTGCTCTTTTTATCTTAGGCGATCGTGTAAAATGTATTCCCATTTATCTACGTACCCTTGGAAAGTCGTTATAGTCGAAGATGGTGTCTTGGCCAACATGTACAGCTGATCTACAACATCATTGTCATTCATTAAATGTTTTCTCAACCAAGCGCCGAAAGTCTCCATGTGGGCCTTCCTAATCCAGGATTCGGGCTTCCCGGGTTGTCGAGCGTAAAATATTCTTGTGTTTCTCAAAGTGCAGAGCCACCAAGCTGGAATTGAGTCGATCTGATTGTGGTGTGCTTGATCGAGAGAATGGCCGTCCATACATATCGTTGATTTCATTCCGATCGTGCCTTTTCCACTTAGTCTCCCCTCGTGCGCGATCGAGGAAGACCAATCGGCAAGGTCGGGAACAAAGTCAACACAAAACTCAATTACCTCCTCATTTCCATAGCCCTTGGCGATGCTTCCTTCTGGCCCTATGCAGTTCTGAACATATTTCTTTAATACTCCCATGAACCTCTCGAAGGGAACATATTGTGTAGAAATACAGGACCGAGAAGCGAAAATCTCTTGACTAGGTGAACCAGGAGGTGCGTCATAATATTGAAGAAGGATGGCGGGAACACCAACTCGAAGCCGACAAGACATTGGATCACATCGTTACGTAACCGTGGTAGAACTTAGATTGATTACCTTACGAGAAATTGCATTGAGGAATGCACATAGCTTCACAATGGCTACTCGAACATTTTTCGTGAGGAGCCCTCAAAGCAATCGGAAGCAATTGCGTCATAATCACGTGGCGATCGTGAGACTTCAGGTTTTGGAACTTTTTCTCCGCCATGTTTATTATTCCCTTTATATTGGGCGAGAATCAGGTGGAACCTTCATACTGCTCGGGCATTCAAAAAAGATGACCTTCTCTTCTTTGGTGAGGCGTAGGTAGCACGACCTTGAAACCATTCGGATGCGGTCATCGAGGTCTTTCAAGCGTTGCTTTGGTCTGCCGTGCTTCCTTTGTATCATTTGTCTTCCCATACACGCCCAAGAAGCTTAGGAGGTTCCGCAAATATTCTTAATAGCGTGCATCACGTCGATTCTGCGAGCGGACATCTAGGACTTTCCAATATTCTAGCTCCCGAATATAGATTTCTTCTTCCACATGGCTGCGTGCCCGTCGGCTCCCTTGAACTGATTGTCCGCGGGACCCTTTCCAAAGATGACTTTCAAATCCTTGACCATATCAAATACCTCGGCACCGGTCACGTTCCGCGAGCTTGACGGTGATCTGCCTTGCCGTTGTAATGCTTGCCTTTCTTTCTTCTTGGATGAATTTTTGGAAGAAATCGGTGATGCCCAAAGGTACCGTTCTTCTTACAATTTGGCAAATGTACACTTTCAGTCTCATGTAAGCGGTGCGTGCATGCATTGTATCCCTTATTTGTGAGTCCGAAAGGTTACTAAGAGCAGGCCAATCGTTGATGGTTCTGAAAAGCAACGCTCGTAGGTCAAATTCCTCTTGTTTGTGCTCATCCCACACACGGACACCACCCCACAGCTGTAAAGTTCATCAACTAATGGCCTTAGGTACACATCGATGTCGTTCTTGCGGGTTGCTTCGGACCTTGGATGAGCATTGGCATCATAATGAACTTCCGCTTCATGCACAACCAAGGAGGAAGGTTGTAGATGCATAGAGTCCACGGGCCAGGTGCTATGGCTGGAGCTACGCTGCGCCAAAAGGATTCATGCCATCCGTGCTTAGAGCAAATCTTATGTTCCTTGCGTCGGCTGCAAAATCTTTGAACCATCATCGATCTTTCTCCATTGCGTTCCATCTGCGGTGTGTCTCAACTCCCCGTCCGACTTACGGTCCTCTTTGTGCCATCGCAACAACTTGGCATGCTCTTTGTTCCTGAGCAGACGTTTCAACCGTGGTATTATAGGAGCATACCACATCACCTTGGCGGGAACCCTCTTCACAGGTTTACGGCCCTCAACATCGTCACCGGGGTCATCGCCGCCTCACGATCTTATAACGCAATGCAGTGCATGCGGGCATTCATTCAAATTCTCGTATTCACCGCGGTAGAGGATGCGATCGTTGATGCATGCATGTATCTTGAAACCTCTAAACCTAGAGGCAGACAACCTTCTTTGCTTAAATGCGTCTTGGCGGGCAACTCGTTATCCTTTGGAAACATATTCTTCAACATTTTTCAGCAAGTTTTCAAATGCCGAGTCAGCTACACCTGCCTCTGCCTTCCATTTCAGCAAATCCGATTGTGCAGCCCAGCTTTTTGAGACCATCATCGCATCCGGGTACAGCGCCTTTCTGTGATCCTCTAACATGCGATCCAAATTCTCCCTCTCCTTTTCAGTTTACGGCGTCTCCGTGCATCGGCAATGGTCCGACCAAGATCATCAGCAGGATCATCACGTGCCTCTTCTTCACCTTCCCTTCACCTTGACATCCTCCATGAAAGTATCACCGAAATGAGCAAGATAGCTTTCATCGATGAAATCATCCCTTCTTCATCTTCTTCCATTATAACCCCTCTTTCTCCATGCTTGGTCCAACAATTATAGCTTGGCATGAAACCCTTGAAGCGGATGCATGTGAACAACTCTTGAGGAAGAGTAACCCTTCTCATTCTTCTGAGATAACACATGGACAGATAACAAAACCCCCGCTTGTTTGCATTAGCCACTCGAGGAAATCTTTCAAACCCGTAGTGAACTTCGCGGAGAGTCGGTTACCGTACATCCATTGCCGATTCATCTGCATTATTATAATATAAAATATATAATTTACATTAATGCATTTGTTAAAATAACTATCTACAAACAATTTAAATTAATAAATGAACTACACACATGCATATTGACACATCTAAGGTTCATCAAGTTGATAACCTCGATCGAAGAGTGTGGATCCAAAACTTCATGTCTTGTTTCTTTCATGCTCTTGGTGCATTTCATCAAACACCTTATGTGCATAAGAGGAACCAAAATCAAACCTACACCCACTTGTGAAGAGAATGGCTCCAAATGGCTAAGTGTTGGCTGCTGGATGGGTATATATAGGGAGGGCTTTAGTTGCGGTTGGCACAGCAAGCCGTGACTAAAAAGGTGCCCGAAACCTTTAATCGCGGTTGTCCTGGCCAACGACTAAAGCCCTCACGTCTTGCCAGCTGGCCACCGGCGCCCTGGGCCCAGGCCTTTGGTCGCGGTTCACCTCCAGAACCGCGACTAAAGGTCCCATTAGTCGCGGTTCCTACAGCTTCGCGACTTATGGGGCTGGACGGAAGCCTGTTTTTCTACTAGTGGCCGCCATCGCTGCCACGCCTCCGGCACGACAAGCACGCCCAAGACACCAAGCTCATGATACCAATTGTTGGCGCCGCCTCTTCGCCACGGTGCCCTTCTTCTTCCTCACTATCTCTCCCTCTCATGGTTTTGTCTCACACAAGAACTCACACTGATAAGATGAACTCAACACATGCACGCACACACATGCACCAAGGAAGAAGACCAAAATGGCGAGAAACTTCCTTTATGCCCACCGTGGCTACATTGTGTATCCAGCCCTCTCGACTCACTTTTCTCATTAACTCAAGTGAAACTTATACAGCGGAGGCAAGCCTCACGCACACAAGCCAACCGCCATGCCCGGCAACTAACCAAACTAACCACTAGCTATAATAATGCACAAGTCCACAACTTACGCAGCCTATCCTATCCTCAACGACTGAGGACTCGGCCATAATCACATGCATGCAGCTAACAACCCCAGCTAGCTTGCTAACTAACTCAGCCATGCAATCCCCACGCCATCTCGGCCACATGACTCGGCCAACACACCTAACTAGCTAGCTAATACTGCATGCACTCAACTAACCAAGATTACTACTAACAGCCACCGAGACCAATGAATATTCTCAACTAGAATAGGGGATAATAGAGTTGCCGGCTTACTTTGGCTACGATGCCATCATGGCATCATCGAATTTCTAGGTTATATACTTGCCTCTCTAGGAAAATTGGTGAGTGCTTAATTAGGCTTATCAAGTTGTTATTGTGATGACATGGTACCTTTCTTGGCGTTTGCCCTTTTTCTAATAGTAGTCTGAGTTTCAATTCAGTTAGAGCCGCCAAACATATATAGGCGGGACAATTTTTTTAGAAAAGGACTTTGACCCCCGGTCTCTGGATCTGGGCGATGCATACGGCCACTTTATTATTATTCTCACAAGACCTTACAAAGTCATACAACAGTAAAATTAAAGCCGCCGTCTAAGCAACTAACTATCGCTACACCTATCCAGTTGATGAAGGCGCGAATAGCTTGGGCCTAATACCAAACAGACATCGTAGCCAAGCTTAATATCTAAGACACGAGACCCCAACCTAGCCACTTGCGAGTGCAGGGCACACACTAGTCCGGCGTGTTCTCAGAGGCCACCGCCGCCAACTACCACCACTCCATCTTCATAACTGTACTGATGCATGAACCTTGCTCGGTCCAGCTATCGTCGACGCCACCACGGCGTAGCAGCACCTCCTCCTTGCGCACAAACAGCTGAACACATCGCGGTCGCCACTGATACACCTCAGCGCCATGCTGCCATGCACTAGTAGAAAAAGGGTCAAATGTGAGACACATTAGTCCCGGTTTGTAACAGAACCGGCACTAATGTGTCCATTAGTGCCGGTTCCAACGGCTAGCCGGGAGGAGCTCTTTAGTACCGGTTCGTGGCAAACCTTTAGCACCGGTTCGTGCCACGAACCGGTACTAATGAGTGGTGGCAGGATGTTGTCGAATGGGGCCCTTCCGGCACCTTTAGTACGGTTCTTGATACGAACCGGTACTAAATCGTCTATATAAATCCTTCGTCCACCCGCACTCTGTTCTTCCCCCTTTCCCTCTCCCTCTCCTCTGTTCTTCCCTTCTTCCTGTCGAGTTCATCACAAAATTTTCCCCCAAATTTGTCCAAGATTTGCAGGCCCTCATCCATTCAAATGATCACCAAGGTTAGCAACTTTGTCCTTTAATCTCTCATTGCTAGATTAGCTCTTGCATTGGTTTATATAGTGATTAATTGTGGGTTTTAGTAATTTGGGAGGAATTATATGTGGTAGTATTTGATTTATATGCAATTTGAGGTCAAAATAACACTTAGTTTGCATATGTAGGTGTGGTTTACTTAGTGCCTTCTAAATCTCCGTCGTAACCACCGTCGATCGCCCGCACCGTCCCGTCGCCGGCACCACCTTGTGGTGAGCCTCTTGTTCATGAAATTTTATATAAAAATTGATGTTTGTGTGATTTGGATATATAGTTACTCGTATAATAATTATCTTACCCGTACGTTGTTTGTTATACATAGTGCCATGGTTTTGATATCCGTCCCCGTCGGCCCTCGTCCTTGTTATGATTCGGATGTGGTATATTCTCTTTTAAAACTATTTGTTGCATTTCGTGTTTATGACAAATTATGCCCATCAAGTCTGAAGGGAGCCGACGATGCGATACTTGTTGCAATAGAAGAGGCATGATCGGGGTGTTCCAGCCCAGAGAGAACGGCGAGCTTACTGGCGTGCCACAGGAAATCCTGAACACCCGGTAAGAACACGAGGCAAGGCGTTATTCCGTGGTATGTGGGGTTTTCGATTTGGAACACCGACTACAGAACCCGTGCGAGAAAGAAGATTGCGGAGGAGAAGAAGAGGAAGATGGAGGAGGAAGCGAGAGGAAGCGGGACTATGAAGCGCCTTCAAGGCCTAGAAGCAAGTCAGCGGAATTGGTAGTCAAATTCCAGCGGCAGCGAGAGCAGATCGACTCACTTACCCAGCAAAGGGGTCTCGGCAGGCTGCAGCAGCTAGCGAATGATCCAGCATTGGATAGCACCGCCCCATCCATGCCGAGAAGCAGCGTGGGTTCCGCCCAGACGGCGCAATGCTTTGGGTAGATACCCGTGGATGACATCACGGAGAACACTAGCTACGAGCTACTACGTCAAAATGAAGAACATATCCATGAAGGTGGCGGGGCCCGTTGCTTTTACAAATCCCCGAGGCAACCTTCCATTGCAACCCGATTCCGGCGGGCTATGCTCGTGTCTTGGTTGATGGTGGTGGACCCATATTGAGCTAGAGCTTGACATTCACGGAGGTGGCGGCGAGCGCTTTCTGAGAGCGCCAACCATCGTATCATCCTATGGACAAAGGATTGCATCATCTTTCGAAGGCCACCGACACCGCGTCAGCCGACTCCTCGTCGAAGTCCGCCACCGAGTCAGCAGTCTCCCGCTCCTGCAAGTCCACCAAGTCCGGCAAAGTGTCAGGCCACTCCTCCTCCAAGTCTGGCAAAGTGTCAGGCCACTCCTCCTCCTCCAAGTCCGCCACAGCGTCAGACGTCCACTCCTCCTCCAAGTCCGGCACAACCTCAGGCCACTCCTCCTCCAAGTCCGGCACAGCTTCAGGCCACTCCTCCTCGTCCAACTCAGCCCGTCAGCCGTCTCCGCCGCCTCATCAATCGCAGAAGAGACACCCCGCAGCTATAGTGCGTGGCGATGCAGTCGAGGTAGTACAGGAAATCTGGCGGAGGCAAGCGATATAAATATGGTCCAAGACTCACGCCTCTTCCGCGGAGGGCTTATGACAGGCCGAGGAGGAAATCGCAGCCATATCGAAGTCCGAGGTGGAAGCCCATTTTGCACGAAACCGCCACCGCCGCCAAGGGAGAAAGTGCACGAGGAAGCGATTGGCCACTTCATTCGTGTGGCTCAACCACCAGCTCCCAAGCCTGTTGACACAGACTATGGCGCCACATCGGAAGTTAAATCGAGCACGTCTACGTAAGGAGGCGAGCTCGGGATCGGCAAACAAGAAGCAGCTGTCAAAAATGCGGAAAACCATTCCCCAGCTGGGAGAACAGGCGGCAATCGATCCCCTCGCTTGTTGTGCCAACAACACGCGTGACGATCTGGCGTGCCCAATATTATTGTGGGCAAACAGTTTACGTTCCTAAGGTGGGCAATGTGGTAATAACGGAGGACCATATGATGCAGGCTGAAGTTCTCAAAATCACTGTTGGACAACTCCTCGAGATCGAGCCCATGCACATGCTTAGAGAGGATGAAATAAAAAGGAAATATGTTGGGGCCAACCTTTGGTCGAGCAGGACAAGGTCAAGAACCTCCCAACGAGAATGTATGAATTGCATCAATGGTACATGAACATTACCAAGATTTCCGATCAATTGTCCCTCATGGTGAATGTCAAGGAGGAGCATTACTTCCATGAGAAAGCTGTGTCCGTTGAGTATTACGAACTGTTTCAGTTATACAATCAAAGGCCTTTTCGACAAAATCTATCGTCGGTTGCTATTATGCGTAAGTGATTTCTTTACGTAATTTAAGTCTCAAGCTAGCTGTAGTGATCCTTTTGATCAATCATTACCTGTAATTATCCTCACTATATTCTTTTACGTGGTATTATATGCAGGATGAAGATGTATGAAATGAGAAAAGGTGGGCCAGCTTTGGCATTGGGTTCATTGACCCAAAGACCGTTAATGAATACACATGGAAAATAAATCCACGTCATCAAAAGGCCGTAGAGGACAGCATGCTAGAGTTCTTGAAGCGCCTCAAATACAATGAAGATATACTACTTCCTTATAACTTCTAGTGAGTCACACTGTCTTGTACTACAAATTCTCTGTTTTTGCCTACTAGCTAGCTACATGTTTTTGCTTACATATGTCCGCTTAATTAAGACATGCAAACGTGTGTGCACGCAGATTTCACTGGGTCTTGTGTATCATTAAAGTTGACGCCAGAACAGTTGAAATACTGGACTCACTACTCGAAGAAAAAACTGACTATAACATCTTGTTTGGGATAGTCAACAGGTAATTTCAATCATTATTAACTATATATCTCGGCCTATTTAGTTCGTCATTTCATGATATGAACTATTTAATAACTCCTTTATTCATTTTCTTTGTCGGCAGGCAGGGCTTGGGCAAGGTTCATCAGCGTGACCCCAGGAGAATGGAAAAAAAAGCTTAAATGGTTTCGACCCAAGGTAAGTAATTAAGTAGTACTAGCTAGCTAGCTAGCTGCCATCTCTTTAATTATCATGCTTGATTAATTATTATCTGATCAAATTCCATTCTCGTAAAGGCCCTAAAAGCGGTAGCGAGGACTGATCGTCTGTGTGCATTCTGCGTTTGCGAGAACATTACGCATGATGGCGTCCAGAAAGGAGCAGATCTCAAAAGACAGGAATGGATGCAGCTTGTCAAAACACTATTCATAATTTTTACACCATTATCGATATCTAGTCACACAACTAATACACATGCATATTGATCTCCTTCTTAACAGTTCCACGGAGGTGCGGAGAAGCTCCTAGAAAGCGGGTAGCGTAGAAGCACTTCAAGAGGAAATAAGCGGGATTTTTGCTCGACCAGGTCATAAATCCGAAGGGAGAATACTATTACCGCTACACGCCCCCATGAAAACCACTTCCAATTGTCATCGTGCTCAGAGGCACCAATTAGGCTAATGCCACTTTGGCTCAAAGCAACATGCATATGTAGGAGAAATTATATATAGCTATACATGTGTGTGTGAATTAATTAATATGATGGTTTGTGAGACATTGATGATATATATATATGCATGATTGGTTCTACTAGAAATTATATATATATATATATATATATATATATATATATATATATATATATATATATATATATATATATATGCATAACGTGTACAATGTGTAGTATCGTAAAATACCAGCAAACGAAAAAGAATTAAAATGGAAACACAAAATTAAATGAAAAAGAAATCATAAAACTAAAAACCCCCCAAACCTTATAGTACTGGTTGGTGTTACCAACCGGTACTAAAACTCGAGCCCACAGGCTGGCTCGTGCGTGGTTTCCCTTTAGCACCTGTTAAGTCTTTGAACCGGTACTAAGGGGGGGCTTTAGTGCCCACACTTTAGTGCCGGTTATGGAACTGGCACTAAAGGGCCTTACGAACCGGTGCTATTGCCTGGTTCTGCACTAGTGATGTACCACCAGCCGACACAGCTTGAAGCCCTTGAAGGATCTGTCGTGCGTAGCACCTGCCGACCAGGCATGACCAAGCGTAGCACCTGTCGGTCAGGCATGACTTGACATCTCCACCGAAGCTCCGTGCAAGACGAAGCCGCTCCACCTCCTGCCTCTGACTTCCAGCGCTGCTCCACAAAACGATGCTCCCAAGAGAAAGCGACACCTTGATGCCGCCATCGTCCGATCTGGAACACGGATCCTAGGGTTTCCCGAGCAATACAGTGGAGTCGACAATAGTCACATGGCGATGCCTTCATCAAGGTAACGGCGTGGAACGCCGCCATCGCCCGCCGTCGGCTCGGTTTTCACCGGCAACTACATCTTCCCGACTTCGCAGCTGGTGCGGATAGCGGATCTCGAGATCCGAACACCCAGCCTCAGGCCCGACCACCTCAGCGGAAGAGATGACCACCACCACCGGCTACACCGGTCCGAACAGATCGGATCGGAGGTGCCGCCGACGAAACCACCAGGCCCTCCACGCCGCCGTCGCCGATCTGAAGGCAGCATGCACGCCACCGCAGCCAAGCCGGCCGCAGCCGCCGCCGCCACCCGACGGGCCATCCTGATGCCCGCAGCCTTGGCCTCCGCGCGCCAAACCCGTCGCGCCGTCCGAGGACGGGCCAGCCTCCCGCCGCCTGCAGCCATCCTCCGCGCTGCAGATTTCAGATCGGTCACGCCACCACACGCCTTGGGGTCCGGCCCACACCGGAGACGCGCGAGAGAGGAGATCCCCCGCCACCGCCGTCGGCCCCCGGGCTTAGCCCGGCGACGTCTTCCGGCGGCGGCGGAGGGAGTTTGCGGCGGCGGCGGCTACGTTTCTGGCCGCCCGAGTCGCCCTAGCGGGAGGACGACGCGGGCCCAAATCATCCCTACATTGGACAGATATAGGAGGGGCATGATATGTCTGGAAATGCAATCATATGCTCATTCACATGTTTTTACTTATGTTCCACGTCATGTTCTGTCATGTTAAATGGTTAAATTACTCTCAGATCTGAGATATTCTGAAAATTTTCTAACGGTGAGGTGTTCTGAACGAAAGCATGATGTGCCCTATATATGACTCCATAGTAGGAAGAAATTCCTACTGTTCTGCCGAAAGAAAAGAGCATCAAGGGCATTGGATATATTGTTCTGTATAGAAAGCACTTGATCTTCACACATTTGGTGTGCGTAACACATGCATCCCTGACTGCAGTTTTTGCAAGCGTACCTCAGGCGGGGTTTCGGTGCCCAAGTGTGCATCTTGTGAAACAAATAGCAAATTCTTCAAAAAAACTGAATTTTTCCATGTAATTCCAAGTATATAGTAATAAGTAACTATACATAATTTCATATTTTATTCAGAAGCAATATAGCCGCAGTTACATTTTGGAGGCATACTGTGGCCATATCGAAATATCATTTCTTTTAAGACCGGAAGGCGCGGTAACTTTGGAGCTTGTTTTGACTTTTTCAGCGAGAACAAAGCCATTTTCGAGCTTTACAACAAAGAGACACTCATCTACACAGTTATGTGTTAAAGCATTCCTACCAGGACTTGGTCAGTTATTTAATCTCCAATCGATTTGACAAATTCGCAGTTGTACCGTGTTGGATCTCTACGCGACACTATGAGGATGACATTGGTAATACCTTGCGAAACATATGTGTCTGTGCTCCGAAAGATATTTTATGTATATAACAACTTTACTATATATTAAAGATGATGTTTTAATAAAACATATATGTACAAATAACAATAGTCAAAGTTGGGCAATAGAAACTATGCTCATTCCTAAAAATAATATGTGGCGTAATAAAATTATTATTGCTTAGTCTAATACTCCTGGAAACTCCAGGTTGAAGTAATAAGTACTAACATGAACATTTTATTTGTTTTTTTTTGCGAGAAAATTTCCGATCTATTCATCTTCAATCATGGCAGTACAACGAATACCAGAAATAATAGAAATCACATCCAGATCCGTAGACCACCTAGCGACAACTACCAGCACTGAAGCGAGGCAGTAGCGCCGCCGTCATCGCCCCTCCATCACCGGAGTCGGGCACAACTTGTTGTAGTACACTTCCTTTCATACAATCAAATTCATAACTAAATGTATGTTGTATTTTTATTATTTATTATGTGTTAATCATCTCCCTGTAATTGTGAAGTCCATGGAGCCAATGAAGAAGTGGAGCATCAACCATTAACGAGATTGGCGTAGCATGAAAAGGATTAAAATTGTACAAAGCAGCGAGGGAGATCTTATGTATATTGCATTAGTTAACTCACCTATAAGTTATGTCTATCTGAATCTTTTGTTCTAATATGTTATTCACTTCCAAAATTTTGCTTAAACACTGTTATTTCCTTTTTATTTCCCTCACGACCCATGTATTATAGTTTGTATGCAATTAACTGTCACTTACATAGATTTCCTTGATACATCTTTTGAGGTTACTGATTTTTAACCATCTGATGCGTATCGGTAATGCATTCAGTATGGTTGATGTAACTAACTTCCTGTGTCAAATTCATAATATACGACCATTTTATGTGTAGCTACGTGTAATTGCCCATGGAATTCTGTTGCTTCTTATGTGATTAGGTTATTGTATAATTTTACCATGCTGGTTAAGTGATTCAACCCCGAGCATAGGCAAATCCATTCCAGTCCAACAACTTTAAGGAGGAGCACTACATGATCAATGCATAACATATATATTTGATTTTACCAACTATAAAAAAATATCTATGGCAATTTTTTGTAAATATAATCTTGTTTCGTTCAACTTTTGTTTAGACAAATCGAATTATATGTTCTCATGGGAAAAGGTTAAGATATTTCCTTACCGGCGTCGATTGCTATGGAGATCGCCGATGACGACTTCAACATGCTGCCATTACAATACATCGCCGCCGACGACTTCCACCTGCTGCCATTACAAGACATCGCCGATGACGTCTTGCACCTCCTGCCATTACAAGACATCGCCGAACTCGGCTACGACAACAGGTACGTGATACGACAACTACAACTGAAAGATGCAGACTTCCTACGCGAGGCAGCTGGGTAGTTTCACAAGTTTATCGGTGACGGTTCGAATTTCAGGTCCCCACAAGTCGGCATCGCGGGTGCTCGGGCGTGGCGGTGGCTGAGGCAATCAACACAGTGGGCGCCATCCGACGGGCTCGACTGGCCTATATGTGTGCAGGACGGCACAGCGGCGACGTCGACCGGCGCATGGAAGGAGATGACATGCGGGCACCGCTTCGATGAGCTGCAGGCTAAGGGGAGTTGCCCCATGTGCGGGCACCAGGTGGTGACCATGCCCGTTGCCGCCGTCACTAGTGTCTATGAGGGTATCGCTCTATTGCCTGATTTAAACTATGACGATGATGACATCATGCAATATCTATATTAGTTGCCTCTGATAACTATGACGATGATTACATCATGGAAAATCGATGAGTGCTTAGAGTTGTCGTGTTGTGATTGTGATCACATACCTCTGATACCTGTGTGTTAGACGTTTGCCCTTTTTCTGATAGACTCAATTTAAATTCAGTTCGATCGGTTTACTTAGCAGGGACATGATATGTCTGGAAATGTAATTATATGTTTGTTCACATGTTTACATATGTTTTTCTTGGTCATGTGCTGTCATGTTAACTTGTTAATTACTCTTAAGTCTGAGATATTATGATATTTTATTAAGAGTGAGATGTTCTGAACAAAAGCATGGTCTGCCGTAGCTTAGGTTAGCCAAAAAATTTTTTAGCCTATTTTTCACTCTTACTCGAGAGCTATATATGAGTCCATAGTAGGGAGAAGTTCCTACTGTTTTGCCGAAAGAACAGTGCATCAAGTGCATGGATATACTATGAATATTTTTTTCAAAGTGCATGGACATACTATGAACGTTTGGTGCGCGTAACAAGTGCATCCTTACCGGTAAAACATGATCTAAAGTGCATACCTCCCCAGTGCTACACATCGCCACACGTGTCTAACAGCAGTTTTTGCAAGTTTACCTCCAGGTGCCGTTTCGGCACTAAAGTCAGAGTGCGTCTCATAAACAGTAAATTTAAAACAAATAGCGAAATCTTTTTAAAAAAACTGAAATTTTCGGGAATGCACAACTCATCTTTGCCAAGCGCCGCAGGCGCTCACCACCGTTCTCCACTGGGCGTGACACACCTTCAAGGCCCATGTACTTGTTCGCCACAACCACCATCGCACATCAGCGGGGATCGAGCCTACAGATCTTGACACGGTGATCTCATGAAAAGTTGGCTACAAGCATATACTTGGCGGTGTTGACGGATCTATACAAGATGGTCTCGTGAAAATTGAATTTAGGCGTGCAAGGAAGTAGGGTTAGTCGAAGCCGGCAAGTGTGTAGGACACAAATGTGTCTGTATGTGTGTGAGAGAGAGAGGATGCGAGAGTGTGTGAAGAGAGGGAGATAAAGTCATAGAGCTGGTGTCTCTATGTATTATTAAGTCTTGATGTGGTGTAAGGAGATCCAGCGGAGTCGCGGAGAAGGTGAGCGCTTGAGAGGAGCGGCGGGCACCTGAACGGTGCGGCCGCAGGTGGCAGCACCACAGTAGGCGCGCTGCTCGACTCAGGTTGTGCACGACTGCTCTGTCGTAGGTTGAGTTGGGCTGTTGGGCCCAAATAGTATATGTGGAAAAAAATCTCATATTTCTGGCTGTGCCAGGGCACGCCCGGCACACCCACTGATTGCGCCAATCCATGCACATATCTATTCGTTTTACTAAAGAAATAATCCTAAATAATCCCTTTGTGACGTAATATAATAAGACTTTTCAAATCAGCAGTGATCTAAAAAGTCTTATACTGAAAATCTGAAAGAGTATCAGGAATATGTTAAGACTTATACTCAAGAAATGCGAAGAGTATCATGAATATGTTAAGAGGCTTACCAATCTCAAGGGAGAGTTTTTATTTTGAGAAAACACTCAATCTACTCATTCTCAATCATGGCAATACAACAAACATCATAAATGATAAAAATTACATCTAGATCCTTAGACCACCTAGCGACGAGTACAAACACTGAAGCGAGCCGAAGGCGACGTCATTGCCTCTCCCTCGCTAGAGCCGGAAAACTTGTTGTAGTAGACAGTCGGGGAGTCATCGTGCTAAGGCCCCATAGGACCAACGCAGCAGAACAACAACTATCGCCGATGAAGAGTAGTATAGATTGGAAGGATCCACCCCGAAAACACATGAACATAGACAAACTACGACCAGTTCCGAGCAAATCCACCAAGGATAGATCCGCCTCAGACACACCTCCACGCGCCCATCGATGATGTCAAACACACCATCGAGATGGGGGATAGTTGGGAAGAACTTTATTTCATCTTCAGGGAACCATCGCTGTCTCGTCTTCCGGACAAGAACCCTAACAAAACGCGAAAAAACAACCGAAAATAGAGTTCTTCCGCCGGCAAGGGCCAAGATCCGCTGCGCCTCCATGGCCCTAAGGCAACCAGAGACGAGGCGGACTGACGGCCGCGCCAGTGGGAGGCAGGAAAACCCTAGACTTTTCTTGATGAAGAGTCAACCTGTTGATGGATAATACCCGTCGTACTTGAATCTCAAAGTAGTGTTGCATGATTGATTACACCCGGGAATACAATGGGTGCGTTGAAAAATCTCGTTTTGAAGTCCTATATGCTGAATTTTTGTTCAAGAGGACCCCCTGCCAATGCAATTGCCATAAAGACCACCCATAAATTAAATTGCTAAAAGATCACTGCTTGTGGCGGCGCGACCTGCCGCCACCACGCTGAGGCGGCAAACCCCGCGCCACAGGTCCAGCGGCGGTGGCCTGCCACACGGAATCATCGGGAGCGGCCGAGCCGCGATGGAACGGGATTTGAAGTGGGCCCGCCCGCCGCAGCAGGAAGCGGCGGCAGTGCTGGTCGGTGGGCCATGCCGCCACACCCAAAGGCGGCATGAACTGTTGTGCCTCTGTGGATACATATACTTCTATGTTAGTTTACCTTTAATTTTAGCCTGCGCTACTGCCCATGCAAAAGTAGTACTCTGGCAGCACTACAGTGGACCAAAGTTTACATGCAGGTCTACTTTCACTGTTTCACCGGCTATTCATATAATTAACGAGTAATAAAGTTTCATAGGAGTCACGGCCACAACGATCAGTCCAAAATAGGTAAGTGAGAAAATACAAGTGCATTGACTACTCTGTCTCGGGCAGAACATGCATGGATTTCTCACGTCCGTTCTGGGCGTGGCGACATGGTCCACGGGCGGCAGCAGGGGTGTGGCGGCAGGTCCCATCGCTTATCCCGTTCCGCCGCAGCTCGACTACTCCAGGCCATTTCCTGTGACAGGCTACCTGCCGCATGGGCTTGTGGCGGCAGGCCCTGCCGCCTCCGCACATGGCGGCAGGTGCCATGTGTCAGCTATCGCCTGCCCGCCACAAACTAGGTGGTCTTTTCTGACTATTTAAGTTAGAGGTGGCTTTTTTGTCAATTGTACTGGATAGGTGGTCTTTTTGACAAAAAATCCTATATGCTCGTCATGGGGTTCTCCTCAAAGCGGCAACTAATTTTTTTGAGAATCTCAAAGTGGCAACATAGTGCCTACAGTAGGAAGAGTAATAGTGGGCCATCGGCGAGGTCCATTTATTCATATTTTTATTTTGTTTTGTAGAAATAAACCATTACTTTATTTAATAATTTAAGAATCACTATAAAAATAAATTTAAGGTATAAATATATATACATAAAAAATGTGTCATATTTAGAAAATGTTTACGCATGCGAATAGAAAGATTCATACATCTAAATTTTTGACACTTTTGCAAGAAATTGTTCATGTGTGTTAATATATGTTCATTTTGAAGAAGTGTGTAGCGCCCCGATTCAATCGTACACTAATCATACTGCATAAGCGTGTATGATCAAGATCGAGACTCACGGGAAGATATCACAACACAACTCTAAAACATAAATAAGTCATACAAGTATCATAATACAAGCCGAGGGCCTCGAGGGCTCGAATACAAGTGCTCGATCATAGGCAGGTCAAGCGGAAGCAACAATATCTGAGTACAGACATAAGTTAAACAAGTTTGCCTTAAGAATGCTAGCACAAACTGGGATCCAGCTCGCAAGAGGCGCGGGCCTCCTACCTGGGATCCTCCTAAACTACTCCAGTGGTAAATCGCCGCCTGCACGTAATAGTAGGCTCCTCGAGTGTAGTAGTCGTCGACGGTGGCGTCTGGATCCTGGGCTCCAACGTCTAGCTGCGGCATCCGAGAAGAAGAGGAAAACAGTGGAAAAAGGGAGCAAAGCAACCGTGAGTACTCATCCAAAGTACTCGCAAGCAAGGAGCTACACTACATATGCATAGGTATATGTGTAAGGAGGCCATATCAGTGGACTGAACTGCAGAATGCCAGAATAAGAGGGGGATAGCTAGTCCTATCGAAGACTACGCTTCTGGCAGCCTCCGTCTTGCAGCATGTAGAAGAGAATAGACTGAAGTCCTCCAAGTAGCATCGCATAGCATAATCCTACCCGGCGATCCTCCCATAGTCGCCCTGTGGGAAAGCGATCACCGGGATGTCTTTGGAACTTGTCTGGATGTGTTTTATTAAGTATCCGGTTCTAGTTGTCATAAGGTCAAGGTACAACTCCAAGTCGTCACATTATCAAGATCACGGCTATTCGAATAGATTAACTTCTCTGCAGGGTGCACCACATAACCCAACACGCTCGATCCCATTTTGGCGGACACACTTTCTGGGTCATGCTTGGCCTCGGAAGATCAACACGTCGCAGCCCCACCTAGGCACAACTGTGAGAGGTCAGCATGCGGTCTAAATCCTATGCGCGTGAAGTGCAGGGCCCATCGCCCATTGCACACCTGCACGTTGAGTGGGCGGCCGGAAGCAGACATAGCTCCCTTAATACAAGAGCAGGCTTACGGTCCAATCCAGCGCGCGCCGCTCAGTCGCTGACGTCACGAAGGCTTCGGCTGATACAACGACGTCGAGTGCCCATATCTTCCCCGCGTAGTTGGTTAGTGCGTATAGGTCAGTGGCCAGACTCAGATCAAATAACAAGATCTCGTTAAGCATGTTATTTTGAAGTAATCGCGGACTCCGACCAGGGCCAGGCCCACCTCTCTCCTAGGTGGTCTCAACCTGCCATGTCGTTCCACCACATAGTAACAGTCGGGGGCCGTCGCGAACCCAGGCCCACCTCTACCGGGATGGAGCCACCTGTCCTTTCAGCCCCCTTATCCGAATCACTTGCGGGTACTCAACGAGCCAACCTGACTTTAGTCACCATCTGTAGTATGTAGGACATGTATTGTATATACCCGTGATCACCTCCCGAGTGATCACGGCCCGATAGTACAGCAAGGCAGATTGACAAGAATGTAGGGCCAATGATGATAAACTAGCATCCTATACTAAGCATTTAGGATTGCGGGTAAGGTATCAACAACTGTAGCAACAATGACAGGCTATGCAACAGAATAGGATCACTCGAAACAGTAACATGCTATACTACTCTAATGCAAGCAGTAGAGATAAGAATAGGCGATATCTGGTGATCAGGGGGGGGGGGCTTGCCTGGTTGCTCTGGCAAGGAGGGTTCGTCAACACCGTGGTCGAGCCCGGGATCGCCGGCAGATCTCGGGGTCTCTAGGAAGAAATGTAACGGCGGAACACAATAAATAACAGAGCAAACAAAGCATCAAAAAGCGTAACATGGCAATACGTGGTGCTAGAAGTGATCTAACCCAGTAGTAGGTGATACCCGTGAAGTGGGGAAACATCCGGGAAAGTATCCCCGGTGTTTCGCGTTTTCGGACAGATGAACCGGAGGTGAAATCTTGCAGGTTCGCTATGCTAGGGACACGAGGCTTGTGAACATGCTGCGTATTCGGATTCGTCTCGTCGTTCTGAGCAACTTTCATGTACAAAATATTTTCATCTGAGTTACGGTTTATTTTATATTAATTTCCAAAGTTTTAAAACATTTTTAGAATTAACAGAATTAATTAAATTCGAAATTGCAAATATGACGTCAGCATGATGTCAGCATGACGTCATTGGTAAACTGTAGACTTTGACTAGTCAACAGACCACTGGGTCCCACATGTCATTCACAGCTAACTAACTAACCAAGTTAATTAGTTTAATTAAAAGATTAATTAGGTTAATGTTAATTTAGTTAACTAAGTTAATTAATTAATTATTTATTATTTTTAACTGTATATTTTTTGTCTCCTCCTTTTTTATTGATCTGAGCAGTAGGCCCTGTTTGGCGGTGTGAGAGCCAATAGCAGGGCCGGGTTAGCGGGCCTTGTGGCGCCAGGCGGAGGCGGGCGTCAGGCGCTTAGCTCCGCCCGGCTGTGGCACCGAGGCCAGGCAGCCATGGCCGGGCGTGGCGGCTTGGCGTGGCGGGACGAGGCCGGCCGAGTGCACGGGGCGATGGAGTGGGGTAAGGCGAGGCCAGGGCTGGGAGGCCGGGCATTCTGCAGTGTGTGGCCAGCCTAGCCTTGGCCTTGAAGCGGCCGAGCCGTCTGCGGCCTGAACGCAGGCAGGTGAGGCGGGGCTGCTTGCGGGAAGGAGAGAGCCGGTGGGGTGGCGCCGGAGTTGGCAGCCGACAGCAATGACCCGTGGGGCAGGCGGAGGAGTGAGGAGGAGGGGGTCCTCACCGCCGTAGGGGCCGGGCAGCGATGGGGCGCGAGGTGGATGCCTGAGAGCGTCGTCAGAGGAGGCGGGCGGTGGGGAATGATCGTCTCCAACGTATCTGTAATTTTGATTGCTCCATGCTACTTTATCTATTGTTTTGGACTATAATGGGCTTTATTTTCCACTTTTATATTACTTTTGGGACTAACCTATTAACCAGAGGCCCAGCCCAGAATTGCTGTTTTTTGGCCTATTACGGTGTTTGAAGAAAGCGAAATATCAAACGGAGTCCAAACGAAATGAAACCTTGGGAACGTGATCCTCACCGAACGTGATCCAGGAGACTTGGACCCTACTCCAAGGAGTGCCAGAGGCGGTCACGAGGGTGGGGGGCGCGCCCCCCTGCCTTGTGGGCCCCCTGACGCTCCACCGACGTACTCCTTCCTCCTATATATACCTACGTATCCCCAAACGATCAGAAGGAGAGCCAAAAACCTAATTCCACCGCCGCAACTTCCTGTATCCACGAGATCCCATCTTGGGGCCTGTTCCGAAGCTCCGCTGGAGGGGGCATCCACCACGGAGGGCTTCTACAATAACACCATAGCCCCTCCGATGAAGTGTGAGTAGTTTACTTCAGACCTTCGGGTCCATAGCTAGTAGCTAGATGGCTTCTTCTCTCTTTTTGGATCTCAATACAATGTTCTCCCCCTCTCTCGTGGAGATCTATTCGATGTAATCTTCTTTTTGCGGTGTGTTTGTTGAGACCGATGAATTGTGGGTTTATGATCCAACTTATCTATGGAAAATATTTGATTCTTCTCTGAATTCTTTTATGTATGATTGAGTTATCTTTGCAAGTATCTCCGAATTATCCGTTTGGTTTGGCCAACTAGATTGGTAGTTCTTGCAATGGGAGAAGTGCTTAACTTTGGGTTCAATCTTGCGGTGTCCTTACCCAGGATGTGAAAGGGTTGCAAGGCACGTATTGTATTGTTGCCATCGAGGATAACAAGATGGGGTATTTATCATATTGCATGAATTTATTCCTCTACATCATGTCATCTTGCTTAAAGCGTTACTCTGTTTTAACTTAATACTCTAGATGCATGCTGGATAGCGGTCGATGAGTGGAGTAATAGTAGTAGATGCAGAATCGTTTCGGTCTACTTGTCACGGACGTGATGCCTATATACATGATCATTGCCTGGATAACCTCATAACTATGCTCAATTCTGCTCAACAGTAATTTTTGCACCCACCGTAGAATACTTATGCTCTTGAGAGAAGCCACTAGTGAAACCTATGGCCCCCGGGTCTATTCTCATCATATCAATCTCCATCACTTTGTTTACTTGCTTTGCTTTTAATTTTCACTTTGCATCTTTATACCAAAAATACCAAAAATATTATCTCTATCAGATCTCACTCTCATAAGTGACCATGAAGGGATTGACAACCCCTAATCGCGTTGGTTGTGAGCAGCTATCGTTTTGTGCAGGTACGAGGGACTTGCGCGTGGCCTCCTACTGGATTGATACCTTGGTTCTCAAAAACAGAGGGAAATACTTACGCTACTGTGTTGCATCATCCCCTCCTCTTCGGGGAAAACCAGCATAAGCTCGAGGCGTAGCAAGAAGGATTTACGGGCGCCCGTTCTTGGGGAGGTCTACGCAAAAGTCAACATACCAAGTACCCGTCACAATCCCTATCTCTCGCATTACATTATTTGCCATTTGCCTCTCGCTTTCCTCTCCCCACATCACCCTTGCCGTTTTATTACGCCCTCTCTTTCCCAATCTCCTCCTCTCTTTTTGCTTGCCCTTTCGTTTCTCGTTTGGTTGGATTAGATGCTTATTTATTCCTAAACAAAGAAGCCAATATCTATGGATCCTGGTCCGCTTGCCAATCTTTTTAAGAGATCCAATTATGATGAACCAATTCCTAGTGATTTGGATGCACTAGATTATCTTTATAAGGTTTTGCCTGAAATCCATGAAGTGACTCACGATAGATCTTTGAATAAAAAGCATGATTGCAATGATTTTATTATAAATTCTTTTGATGTCAATTGTGATAATAAGATGCAAAACCCTAAGCTTGGGGATGCTAGTTTTGCTATGTCTACTACTTGTTGCAATGATCACGATTGGGGTGATTCTTCTTATGATCTTGAAAATTTATTTAAGCCCCATGATAAATATGAGATTGATAATATTGTTTGCAATAATATTGAAAGTGGGTTTGGAAGAGTGGCAACTTTAGATCCCACATATTTGGAGAATATTCAATCTTATGAAATTTTTGATAAAAGTGGGCTTGGAGAAATCATGACTTCAGTTAATGTTAATCCCACTATTTTGGAAGAGTGTCAACTTTGCATACATGTGAATCATGTTAAGAATATGTTATGTGGTAGCTATTTTGTTGAATTTTCTTATGATCCTACATGTAATTATTATGAGAGAGGAAAATATGGTTGTAGAAACTTTCATGCTATTAAATTACCTCTCGCTATGTTGAGATTGCTATTGTCTCTTTCTGCCTCCTTGCATATGCTAGTTTTTGCTTGCCTTGATTTGTTTGCCTATAAGATGCCTATGCATAGGAAGTATGCTAGACTTAGATGTGGTTTTCACATGTTTTATGATGCTCTCTTTGTGCTTCAATTCTTGTCTTTCCTGTGAGCATCATTGAAATCTCTATGCCTAGTTAGGGGCGTTAAACGATAGTGCTTGTTGGGAGGCAACCCAATTTTATTTCGTGTTTTTTGTTTTTGGTTCTGTTTAGGAATAAATAATCCATCTAGCCTCTGTTTAGATGTGGTTTCATCTTTTAATTAGTGTTTGTGCCAAGTTGGGCCTATTGGATCTTCTTGGATGATAGTTATTTGATCTTGCTGTAATTTCCAGAATCTTTAGCTCAGTGCGAATTGTTAAAAAATCACCAGAACGTGATAAAATACTGATTCCAATTGCTGCTGATCAATAAACAAATTGTCCAGGTCGTCTAATGTTGGTAGAATTTTTTGGGTTCCAGAAGTTTGCGTTAGTTACAGATTACTACAGACCGTCCTGTTTTTGACAGATTCTGTTTTGCGTGTGTTGTGTGCTTATTTTGATGAATCTATGGTTAGTAAAATAGTTTATAATCCATAGAGAAGTTGGAATACAGTAGGTTTAACACCAATATAAATAAAGAATGAGTTCATTACAGTACCTTAACGTAGTCTTTTGTTCTCTTTCTCTAGCAGACTCACGAGATTTCTATTGAGTTTTGTGTTGTGAAGTTTTCAAATTTTGGGTGAATTCTTTTGATGGATTATGGAACAAGGAGTGGCAAGAGCCTAAGCTTGGGGATGCCCATGGCACCCCCAAGATAATCCAAGGACACCAAAAATTCAAAGCTTGGGGATGCCCCGGAAGGCATCCCCTCTTTCGTCCACTTCCATCGGTAATTTACTTGGAGCTATATTTTTATTCACCAACATGATATGTGTTTTGCTTGGAGCGTCTTGTATCATTTGAATCTTTGCTTGTTAGTTTAACACAATCATCCTTACTGTACACACCTTTTGAGAGAGCCATATATGAATTGAAATTTGATTGAATACTCTATGTGCTTCACTTATATCTTTTGAGCTTGATAGTTTGCTCATAGTGCTTCACTTATATATTTTTGAGGTTGATAATTTTTGCTCTAGTGCTTCACTTAGATCTTTTAGAGCACGGTGGTGGATTTGTTTTAAAGAAATTTGATCTCTCATGCTTCACTTAGATTATTTTGAGAGTCTTTAATAGCATGGTAATTTCCTTAATGTTAATATACTTGGTATTCAAGATATGTGAAACTTTCTTTTGAGTTCGTTGAATACTAAGATAAGTTTGATGCTTGATAATTGTTTTGAGATATGAAGATGATGATATTAGAGTCATGCTAGTTGAGTAGTTGTGAATTTAAAGAATACTTGTGTTGAAGTTTGTGATTTCCGTAGCATGCACGTATGGTGAACCGTTACGTGATGAACTCGGAGCATGATTTATTTATTGATTGTATTCCTTATGAGTGGCAGTCGGGGACGAGCGATGGTATTTTCCTACCAATCTATCCCCCTAGGAGCATGCGCGTAATACTTTGCTTTGATAACTTCTAGATTTTTGCAATAAGTATATGAGTTCTTTATGATTAATGTTGAGTCCATGGATTATACGCATTTTCTCCCATCCTTCCACCATTGCTAGCCTCTCTAATACCGTGCACTTTTCGCCAGTATCATACACCCACCATATATCCTTCCTCAAACAGCCACCATACCTACCTATTATGGCATTTCCATAGCCATTCCGAGATATATTGCCATGCAACTTTCCACCGTTCCATTTATTATGACACGCTCCATCATTGTCATATTGCTAGCATGATCATGTAGTTGACATCGTATTTGTGGCAAAGCCACCTTTCATATTTCTTTCATACATGTCACTCATGTTTCATTGCATATCCCGGTACACCGCCGGAGGCATTCATATCGAGTCATATTTTGTTCTAAGTATCGAGTTGTAATTGTTGAGTTGTAAGAAAAATAAAAGTGTGATGATCATCATTATTAGAACATTGTCCCAAGTGAGGAAAGGATGATGGAGACTATGATTCCCCCACAAGTCGGGATGAGACTCCGGACAAAAAAAAAGAGGCCATAAAAAAAAGAAAAGGCCCAAAAAAATATAAAAAACTGAGAGAAAAAGAGAGAAGGGACAATGTTACTATCCTTTTACCACACTTGTGCTTCAAAGTAGTACCTTGATCTTCATGATAAGAGTCTCTCATTTTGTCACTTTCATATACTAGTGGGAATTTTTCATTATAGAAATTGGCTTGTATATTCCAATTATGGGCTTCCTCAAATGCCCTAGGTCTTCGTGAGCAAGCGAGTTGGATGCACACCCACTTAGTTTCTTTTGTTGAGCTTTCATATACTTATAGCTCTAGTGCATCCGTTGCACGGCAATCCCTACTAACTCACATTGATATCTATTGATGGGCATGTCCATAGTCCGTTAACACGCCTAGTTGATGTGAGACTATCTTCCCTCCTTTTGTCTTCTCCACAACCACCATTCTATTCCACATATAGTGCTATATCCATGGCTCACGCTCATGTATTGCGTGAAGATTGAAAAAGTTTTGAAAATGTTAAAGTATGAAACAATTGCTTGGCTTGTCATCGGGGTTGTGCATGATTTAAATATTTTGTGTGGGGAAGATGGAGCATAGCCGGACTATATGATTTTGTAGGGATAACTTTCTTTGGCCATGTTATTTTGAGAAGACATAATTGCTTTGTTAGTATGCTTGAAGTATTATTATTTTTATGTCAATATGAACTTTTGTCTTGAATCTTTCGGATCTGAATATTCATACCATGATTAAGAAGATTACAATGAAATTATGCCAAAGTATCACTCCGCATCAAAATTCTCTTTTTATCATTTACCTACTCGAGGACGAGCAGGAATTAAGCTTGGGGATGCCTGATACGTCTCCAACGTATCTATAATTTTTGATTGCTCCATGCTACTTTATCTATTGTTTGGACTATAATGGGCTTTATTTTCCACTTTTATATTACTTTTGGGACTAACCTATTAACCGGAGGCCCAGCCTAGAATTGATGTTTTTTTGCCAATTTCAGTGTTTCGAAGAAACGGAATATCAAACGGAGTCCAAACGGAATGAAACCTTCGGGCACGTGATCTTCTCACCGAACGTGATCCAGGAGACTTGGACCCTACTCCAAGGAGTGCCAGAGGCGGTCACGAGGGTGGGGGCGCGTCCTCCCCCCCTGGGCGCGCCCCCCTGCCTCATGGTCCCCCTGACGCTCCATCGACGTACTCCTTCCTCCTATATATACCTACCACTACAAGAAATATGTCAACTAGTGACCTTTTGTCAGTGACCCTGGAAGAATTGGTCATAGATCTATGACCATTTCAGACCAATTGGTCAAAAGCTTTTCGAGGGGCTCCAAACCCTAAACCATTGCGACCATTTTGGTCAGAAAGGTCGTAATTTCCTTACACGAAAAGGTGACAAAGCAAACAGTGCTAGTCCGCTGCCTTATTTCTAGTTGTTAGTGACCAATATAGATGGTCATAGCCTTGTAGATTGTGGTGGGTTGTGATGACTAGGCGCCATCTCATCAGTTTTGCCTATGTGTCATGTCCATGTGGCGGTTTCTGCCCTAGGTTGTGAAGCAACCTATATTTCTGTTATTCCCAAAATTCCCAAAAAAATCTCATAAATTCTTTGGGTCATATCTTCGTCAAATATGTAAAAACCTTCCTTGCCTAGTTCAAAAATAATTCAAAAATATTCATTTTCCTATTACGATCAGAAAGCGACACTTTGTGAAGGAAGTACCACTTTGGCATGTCCAAATGGTATCCATTTTCTACAGTTCTTTCCTATGCCCAAATAACCATCCTCCACCAAATGCCAGCTCAATCCATTCATTATTTTGAGCCCAGCTTCAACATTCGTATTTATGTCTAGTGTGGTACTTTGTAAAAGCAAGTACCACCTAGGCTCTTCCTTTTGAGGTGAAAATTTGTGAAGACGGTCTTCTTAGTAACTGATCATCCTCAGCCAAAACTCACGCCCATTAGCCATGTGCATTTCCCGTACCGCAAATCAAACACTTGGCTGCTAATTCATGTTTGAGCATCGATCGGTCTCCTCGTGAGAATCTTATGTTGTGATTTTCTTCCTAGCACCTACCTGGGGAGTGCCCAACCCACTAGACATGCCTAGGCCGCCCAGAACACATGGCAACGCCACGGTCACCCAGCAGTGAGCACTTGGCGGCCAGGCATGCGAGCTTCTGGCGCTCTAGAGTTGGGGCCCTCGGCCACCGTCCAAACCTCGATGTCTCGTCATCAAACCATGTATTTCTGATTAAATAGATACTTATTTACCTAGAAATGATTTTTGGAAAAAATAAAGAGCAAACTATGAGGCAGATGCAGTTCAAATTTGACCTGCTTTTCCAAATTGAATCGACGACAATTTGTCTTTTTCACCAGAGGTGGATCAAAACTTTTCACCCAACCATTTTGTCAATTGTGCATTATATATGGCCTAGTATTTTATAAAATTGATTTGGTCCATTTACTGCAACAATTATTTGGTAGTTCCTTCACAAAAAACCTCCTTTTGGGCACTCGGAAAATGAAAATGAAATTTCCGTGCAAAGAAAATGAAAACTTCCTTAGGCAACATTGTTTGGAATTCCAAGATGTACCCTTGTGCACAACATGAGATCATTTGAACAAACTATGCCATGAATGTGGCCATAAGATTGATCATTTGGGTTGAAAGCCATGAATCTTCACGCATGATAGCTCATTTCTAAGAACACTTTTTTAAAATAATTACCGTATTACAAGTTTATTATTTTTCCTGGAAACTTGGCCACATATAATGACACAATGCAAAGGTTTTCCAAGTTTTTTGATTTTTTTTTGAATTTTTTATGCCCGTTTCAAAATGCGGTCAAAACGACGGGCTTGGCCGTTCCTAGCTAGTGGTTGAATCTTGGATTTTTTTTGGTGTTTCTATTATTAAATAGATACTTATTTACCTAGAAATGATTTTTGGAAAAAATAAAGGGCAAACTATTAGGCAGCTGCAGTTCAAATTTGACCCGCCTTCCGGTGGAATCGCCATGGAAATTTGTCTTTTTTCACGAGAGGTGGATCAAAACTTTTTGCACCCTACCATTTTGTCAATTGTGCATTAAATATGTCCTAGTATTTTATAAAATTAATTTGGTCCAATTTTGCAACAATTATTTGGGAGGTCCTTCACAAAAACCCTCCTTTAGGGCACTCGGAGAAAATGAAAATGGTTTTTTCGTCCAAAGAAAATGAAAACTTCCTTAGCCAACATTGTTTGCCATTCCAATATGCACCCTTGTGCACAATATGAGATCATTTGAACAAACTATGCCACGAATGTAGCCATAAGATTGATCATTTGGCTTGAAAGCCATGAATCTTCACAAATGATAGCTCATTTACGAGAACACTTTTTTAAAATAATTGTCATGTATTACAAGTTTATTATTTTTCCTGGGAACTTGGCCACATATAATGACACAATGCGAAGGTTTCCCAATTTTTTGATTTTTTTGAATTTTTTATGCCCGTTTCAAAATGCGATCAAAACAGCGGGAATGACCGTTCCTAGCTAGTGGTTGAATCTTGGATTTTTTGGTGTTTCTATGATTAAATAGATACTTTTGTACCTAGAAATGATTTTTGGAAAAAAATAAATAGCAAACTATGAGGCAGCCGCAGTTCAAATTTGACCCACTTCCACAGATCGGCGGAAATTTGTCTTTTTCACGAGAGGTGGATCAAAACTTTTGAACCCAACCATTTGGTCAATTGTGCATTAAATATGTCCTAGTATTTTATAAAAATGATTTGGTCCAATTTTGCAACAATTATTTGGGAGGTCCTTCACAAAAACCCTCCTTTTGGGCACTCGAAAAATAAAAATGGTTTTTTCGTCCAGAGAAAATGAAAACTTCCTTAGGCAACATTGTTTGCCATTCCAATATGCACCCTTGTGCACAATATGAGATCATTTGAACAAACTATGCCATGAATGTGGCTATAAGATTGATCATTTGGCTTGAAAGCCATTGATCTCCACACGTGATAGCTCATTTCTAATAACACTTTTTTAAAATAATTGCCATATTACAAGTTTGTTATTTTTCTTGTGAACTTGGCCACATATAATGACACAATCTTGAAGGTTTTCCAATTTTTGATTTTTCTGAATTTTTACGCTTGGTTTCAAAATGCGGTCAAAGCGGCGGGCTTGACCCGTTCCTAGCTAGTGGTTGAATCTTGGATTTTTTTTAGTGTTCCTCTTATTAAAAAGATACTTTTGTACCTAGAAATGATTTTTGGAAAAAAATAAAGATCAAACTACAAGGCAGCTACAGTTCAAATTTGACCCGCTTCCAGCTGAATCGGCGGAAATTTGTCTTTTTCACCAGAGGTGGATCAAAACTTTTGACACCCAACCATTTGGTAAATTGTGCATTAAACATGGCCTAATATTTTATAAAATTGATTTGGTCCAATATTGCAACAAAAATATGGTAGGTCCTTCACAAAAAACCTCCTTTTGGGCACTTTCGAAAAATGGAAAATGGTTTTTTTAGGTCCAAAGAAAATAAAAACTCCCTTAGTAAATGAAAACTCCTCTGCTTTGTGGCGAAACACAGGCTACCTCCTCTTTTAGTGTTGAATGTTATCCGGAATAAGAGGTTAAAAAAAAGAGAAACAAAAGGAAAAAAAATAATACATAAGCTTAATTCTGATTGGTGCAACGAATCATGGCATGGATTGATGACATGGCAAACATCTGTCCATCCATACACATCCATCCGTCCGTCGGTCCATCCAACCAACCGCAGCAACCCCCCTCTCTCTCTCTCGCGAGCCCCACCCAACCCGTCGTGCCCTCCTCTCTCTCTCTCTCTCTCTCTCTCTCTCTCTCTCTCTCGGACCGAACCCTAGCGCTCCACCACTCCCTTGCCGCCGCCACCTCCGGCGACCTCAGGCGGGAATCGACGACCGGCGAGATCCGGCGCGCGCACCGCGACGACATGGCATGGATCCCCACGACACCTACACCTCCTCCTCACTGGATCGATCCCCTCCAACCCACCTCTTCCCCCTCTCTAGATCGATCCCCTCCAACCCAGCCGCCGCCGCAGACCTCCCCCAACCCCGACCTCCTCCACCGCCGGCGACCCCTTCTCTTCCTCCCTCCCTCCACCTCCAGCGAGATCCATGCGGGACAGATCTGAAGCTCCACTGCCTCCGTTGCTCCCTTTCCCCCGACCAGATCTGCCTCTTGCGTTCTGGCACCTCGCCGGCGTGGCTCCAGCGTTGCTCCGGCGACTCAGGTGAGTCCCTCCATTTGTCCTCGTCACATCCCTCCCTCTCTTCCTCACCTCATCTTGTCTCCCTTGCAGATCCAACACGCTGTCGTTGCTTGAGCACCGGGACGCCATCGACGGGACGTCTTCCTCCTCCCCTGCCCCGAAGGCAAGAATGATGCAGCTTCACTTTGCTACCCCAGCGCCATCAAGGTCGGACCCCAATCATCTCCTCCCCTTTTCATTTCTTCTTCCAAATCCCTAAGTAGCTGTTGGCGGGCGGAGACGATGGCGGCGGTTCGATGCGCTGCGAGGAGGCTCGGTGGCTCCTGCTCCAGCCCAGCCTTGAGGAGGAGCGCCGGCTCGTGCCAAGGAGGCTCATGCGCTCTGCCATCTCTCCACCGAGGTATCTTAACCAAAATCAGGGCGACATTTCACAAATCATCTCTCACGATTGTAGCCAGCGATGATCGAATTACGTGCAATCAAAACAGCAGCTGCACGCATGTGTCTCTATCTTCTTGTATTAGCTCTTGTACTAAGTAGTAGAAGAAATAAGAGCAAAATCACTTGCTTATCATCCTCATACTTGTTTATCCGACCTCAACCTACTGCAGCTTGCAAATCATATTGTCACAGCTGATCTGAAAGCATCATGAATTTTTGCTCATCCCTTTATCAATTTATTAACTGCGACATGTACTTCGCTTCCTGCACTTGCTAGTATTATTTACTCCTCCGCCGCACCGTGATGTTTGTGTCAAAAAGCGGATCGAGGTTACGTTACTGCTCGCTACACATGCATGCTGCTTTGCTTTCTGCACACATCCAACCTCGCTTAACCGGCGGGCACGACATTATCCATCCTTCTTAATTATTATTCTTTACCAATCACAATCGCACTTACTCTTAATGATTGATGATACTACAAAGTAACAACATTGATTGATTATTATCTGTGTTCATGAATCCGGAAGCAAAAGAGATCCAGCGAAGAAGGAGGCTGTATCTCCGCAATGTAGTTCTTTGAGAAATCAGGCCTACTTTTGTTCTATTAATCTACTCCTAACATATTGGTTGTTTCTTCAAGAACGAGAGGAAACGTGAAATATTATTAGTTGTATCGAATAACATGTGAATTGTTATTACTTGTATCGGAATAGCATGTGAACTGTTCTTAGTTGCTTCAGAATAGCATGTGAAGTATTCTTAGTTGTTCCGAATAGCATGTGAAGTATTCTTAGTTGTTCCAAAGATAGCATGTGAAGTACATCTCCCTTTGTAGCTTGGCCTAGGGTCAGTTGAATGCTCAAGACATGGGTAGTTTAGTTTCAGGTTCAGGTTCAGCGAGATGACTCTTTGAACCATGAGTAGGTAGCACAACGCATGCCTTGCCGGCTGACAGTAGTTGTGATGCGGCTCTACTACTGTACCATGTGTTCCTACTACTAGCTCTAGTCATGGATGCTGGGTAGCTCCCTGTTTTCTCTGGTTTTATGTAATCCTAGATAGAACCATACAACTGTGGATGACAAACACTACAATTTAATCTAAAATTGTCATCATGATCCTAGCAAATACTCCTCAAATTACTGTAAATTGTTGCCACGATTAGGGGCTAGTGTAGATGCAAAATAAGGTTGCACTTTTAGAGGAGATAAGCCACTGATGTTGGATTCTTGGTAGTTGTCTTGTGTTGTGTGCATGTCGGTACAAGCAGTATGTCCGTGAGCAACAAGCATACGATTTGTGCCTATGCTCTACTATATTGGCCTCATGGGTCATCATTTGATTGACCGGGACTATAGATTATTCCTTCAGCGTACTATCGCTTTCTCAAGTCAACTCAAGCAACAATTCATGTGGCTCGCTCAATCGGGTGGGCGGCATATTTATTCAGTATATTCTCTGAAATTGCAAGTTCTGGAGTGTATCATTTTTTTGTGCAGTCAGAGAGCTGAACGGGGCTAGGCTAGAGGCGTCGGTGAGGGCGTACGGCGGCGCCGACCAGAGCAAGGTGTCCAACAAATGGGTTAAGTCCAATTAGCATTTTGTACTAGCCATCCCTGTTTCCTGCTTTTATATGTACACAAACTCGAACCTAAGTTAGGCCTTTGCATTGTCATGGTGGTCTCTGTGTGATTCCGCATGGTAATACTGATGCATAAAACTTGGTTTGGTATGGAATTGGCAACCTGTTTAAGTTGTTAGTTTACTTGTGGATTTTGACATAGTGATCCCTTAATCCTTGTAGAGCATTTTTGTTTGCTCTGAACCTGACTGTTATGTCAGTTTTCATGTGACAACCTTGATGTGCTAGTTTATTTTATTGCAAAGCTTGCCGTGCTAGGTGCAGAGCATAAGGTGCCCTGCTTGTATCGTGCTGAATCTAGTTAGGCAGAGGAATCCTTGCTAATTCTGGCAAGTTTTTTGCTTTCACATCCGAGTTAAAGAAAACTGGAATTGATCTTACAAGTGGCTCAAAACGTGAGACTGCCTGATTCCATTTAAGGTTGTCACTAACTTTGGTAGTTTATTTGGTGATGCAGTTTGTAAGTTAAAATGATGCCCGTGGTTGGGACATGTGTGATTTCTCTTGACATAGGTGCTCCTTCATTGCCGCTGCCATATGCCAGAGCCGGCAATGAAATCCTGGTAAGGCTTTGTTGACCCAACTTGTTACTGTATGCATTTGGTGTCGTGTAGTATCATATGTAAGCTTCTTTTCTCCCCTCTAGGACCTTATTCAGACAACAGCCTCAAGGCTACATATCTCATCAAATGAACTATTTATCATGCTTTCGGCCAAACAAGCGAGAACACATTTCTTTGTACCAACGCAGCTCGTCTCACTATTGTTTCTTACTTTGTTAGCTACGACATATATTTCCCCCAGTTTTTCTAATTCTTCTCTGATTCATGTAACAGGATGACAGTGGAAGCCATGTTGTTGTTTTGTTTGTTCCCAGCCCTGACAATGGTCTTCGAGCGAGTCCGGCATGTTGCTCATCTGATTATGTTCATCCAGCGAGTCCAGTATGTTCATGACAGGAGCAGGTAGTTTGTGATCACATGGAAGGAGCTTGTAAAGCAGTACTGTATTACATGTAGAGCTTGTTACACTTGTAGAGCTTGTAAAGCAGTATGGTCCTCTGTATTGGAACGGATAGAGCTTGTATTATGTGATCTGGTTGCTCTTATTTAAGTATCATGTGTGTTTTTGTCTCTGCCAAACAAAATAATGCTTGAAATATGAAGAATATAAGCCTGATAGATGGGACCCGCTTACCAAAACATGACAAATGGGACCCAGTTACTAGAACCTGACAATTGGGACCCATCTGACTAGTGGACCCTTCTTTTGGAAAAAAAGAAAAACTAAATTCGTTTAGACAAAAAGGCCACAACCCAACAATAAAAAAGGCTGAAATATAGGGCTTGGCCCATGAACCCAACCAAAAACTGACACACAGAAAAAAACATAAATGGGCTGAATTAATGGGCTAGGCCCATGTAGAAAACCGAATTGGACCGGGCTGATTCTTGTGCCACATCAGCTTGCCACGCTGGATGCCTACGTGGACTGGGGAGGCTGCTAGTGACCAAAACGCCACAGTAGGAATATTTTGGTCGTAAACGTCCACGACATTCTCACAGAGAAGGTCGCTATAGTCAATTAACGACCCCCAGCTTTTGACGTTATGTTTTTGGTCACAAAAAGGTCACAAATTGAAAACTATGACCTTTCAGTGACCAATAGTGGAGGTCACTAGTTGACATATTTCTTGTAGTGTACGTATCCGCAAACGATCAGAAGGAGAGCCAAAAACCTAATTCCACCGCCGCAACTTCCTGTATCCACGAGATCCCATCTTGGGGCCTGTTCCGGAGCTCCGCCGGAGGGGGCATCCACCACGGAGGGCTTCTACATCAACACCATAGCCCCTCCGATGAAGTGTGAGTAGTTTACTTCAGATCTTCGGGTCCATAGCTAGTAGCTAGATGGCTTCTTCTCTCTTTTTGGATCTCAATACAATGTTCTCCCCCTCTCTTGTGGAGATCTATTCGATGTAATCTTCTTTTTGTGGTGTGTTTGTTGAGACCGATGAATTGTGGGTTTATGATCCAACTTATCTATGGAAAATATTTGATTCTTCTCTGAATTTTTTTATGTATGATTGAGTTATCTTAGCAAGTCTCTTCGAATTATCCGTTTGGTTTGGCCAACTAGATTGGTAGTTCTTGCAATGGGTTTAGTTCTTAGCTTTGGGTTCAATATTGGGGTGTACTTACCCGATTCTGAAAGGGTTGCAAGGCACGTATTGTATTGTTGCCATCGAGGATTACAAGATGGGGTATTTATCATATTGCATGAATTTATTCCTCTACATCATGTCATCTTGCTTAAAGCGTTACTCTATTTTTAACTTAATACTCTAGATGCATGCTGGATAGCGGTCGATGAGTGGAGTAATAGTAGTATATGCAGCATCGCTTTGATCTACTTGTCACGGATGTGATGCCTATATACGTGATCATTGCTGGATAACCTCATAACTATGCTCAATTCATCAATTGCTCAACAAAGAATTTGTTCACCCACCATAGAATACTTATGCTCTTGAGAGAAGCCACTAGTGAAACCTATGGCCCCCGGGTCTATTCTCATAATATCAATCTCCATCACTTTTTTTACTTGCTTTGCTTTTACTTTTCAATTTGCGTCTTTATACCAAAAATACCAAAAATATTATCTCTATCGGATCTCACTCTCGTAAGTGACCGTGAAGGGATTGACAACCCCTAATCGCGTTGGTTGCGGTAGCTATCGTTTTGTGCAGGTCTACGAGGGACTTGCGCGTGGCCTCCCTACTGGATTGATACCTTGGTTCTCAAAAACAGAGGAAATACTTTTACGCCATCTGTGCGCATCATCCCCTCCTCTTCGGGAAAACCAACGCATAAGCTCGAGACGTAGCGAGGAGGTCCGGCGAGGTCTTCGGCGGTGGCGGGCGCCATCGATCCGTCCGTGCGGGTTAGATATGGGGGCGTGGTCGCCATCGGCTGACGAAGAGCACCGGTGTGGCGGCAGAGGAGCTAACTCCACGAGGTGGGGCGGAGGTGGCAACAGCGTCGTGGCGGCGATGGGGCGATGGGATCGGGGGGTTGCCCCAATCCAGATTGGGGAAGGGCGAGAGGGAGGAGTGGGACGAGGGGTAGAGAGTGGGTGCGAGTGGGGGTTGTGGGTGTCGGTCGGGCTAGGGTTTGGGCATGGCAGGCCATATAGGCCAGGGGGCGCAGGTGGGCCGGTGGGCCGGCCGGCTGGGTCACGGCCCGTTTGGCCACAATTTGTTTTTCTTCTGTTTTCATTTTTTAAGTTTTTATTTAGTTTGAAATAAATACCTAACTGGTGCCTAAATCAGCCTAAACAAATATACTACTGCCACGTAACTCAGGGCATCCAAATAAATTAGCCTAATATTTTATTAATTGAAAAGGGCATTTAATTAATTGTTCCGGCTACTGTTTATTTATGTTAGGACATGCAAACACCTCTAAAGATGTTGTGTTTCTCCACGATAATTACCTATGGATTATTTGGCTCACTCCGATCATTTTAGTTTTAACATTTGAATTTTTTTATTGTTTGCTTGATTTTGAATTTGAATTCGAACCGGTTTCGAACTAACGAGAGATTAGCAACAGTAATCGAGGTGACGTGGCATCATTTGCATAGGTTTACTGTAGCTTGATTATCCGGGCGTCACAATTCTCCTCCACTTCAAGAAATCTCGTCCCGAGATTTAAGCGGTGGAGCAAGGGGGGAAGGTGATGGTAGCGAAAAACCTAACGAGTCTTCTCGGTCTTGGCTGCCCTTTCGAAGAGGTTGATCCCTTTCGTTGATGTCTTCATTTCTCTATTTTCAGGTCACCATGATCAAGTCGTCATCCTTTCTTCGGGATCTCCATCGTCCTACGAACGCGACCAAGGGGAAAAACTCCGGAAGAACGCATCTCCACAAAGCTGGGCATCTGACGGTGAACTCAATGGGAAATACACAAGGTACCCCACGAGTTGTATTTCAGTGAATTCGTTGAGTGCAATATACGATGGTACCAAAGTTTCAAACGGGTAGGCAATCATTCGATGACTAGACAGAAGCTGGAATGGGGTTTGAACAACAAGAATAACATTGTGTTTGATTCCAGGATGAATAATGGTATAGCATTCAGCTCGTGAATCACATACGAAGCCAGGTGCAAAGGATACATTAGAATCCGGGTTATAAAGAACAATCAGGTTTCGATCCAGTGGACCTGTGGGTTATGGGCCCACCATGTGGGTTGAAAGTAGGAAGGGCGGTGACATCTTGCACAGCCGCGACAGGGAGGCATGTCAGTGAATAGCTTGTCAGCTATGCCGGCAACAATGTCGGTACCAAGGACGGGGAACGAAGAGAGCAATTTTCCTGCTTGTTGAACGAGGCGAACCAATTGGCAAAGTTATCACCCATCGGTGGTTACCGGAATGTCATCAACAATAGTAACAGGGTCTTACATACAGAGTGGTACAACAAGGTGCCTACCTAAGCAGGGAATTTACTCTGCTGAGTTAAGTCAGATTCAGGAAGGGCTAAATAAAAGAATGGAAAGGAAAACGCGGTTATCAGATTAAACAGAACAATGGAAAGGAAAATTGTGATTACACACAATTATTAGGAGTATATCCTTCCCATGTACAAGCAGAACATGGCATACAGGGTAGGAGAGCAAGTACCCAACCATTCAGGAAAAAAAAGGCAAGGATTAATCAAGATGTTACCCATACAACGGTGTTTGGATAACTAACGAAGAAACATTTAGCATCACGCCTCCAATGTTCTTGTTGATGAGCGTGGTATCATAGTCATGCTTTGAGGTAGCAATGATATGGTGTTTCAATCAAGGGCCGGACTTTGGATACACAAATGATCCATCAGGAGCAACTTATAAAATAAGTCCTATAATTTCCTCTAGGAAGAATGGTTATCCTTGCAAAAGAAATTATAATGATAGGTCCTCCAGCCAGGGGTGCTAGGCATGACATCATATTACCGGGTCATCAAAGGACCAACATTATAACTCCTGGAAAGTTGTCCCAACCATCATATCTGACCGAGATTCAGATCCGATTGGTATCATGATACCTCAGACTCAGGATGTCCGAGAAAAAAGGTGCAACACAAATCGATGAAATGACATTGCAAGATTCTTGGGAAATGAACTATGAAAGCAGGTTCCTGAAACAATAGTTCATCATTAAACCAAGGAGAGGATGAGGAGGTGGCTGATGGGCTCAGCGACAATTCATCGAGAATTCCAAACGGATGGATTTCCACAATAATGTGAACAAGAAGATGACACTTGTCAATTCAAATGATATAATGTTGTATGCTCGAGTAAAACATACACCATCAATCATTAGTTGAAAGGTGTGCCCAAAATATGACCTTAGGCAGTAAGATCAATGTTAGAGTGACGATTCAATAACCAACGGTCTAAGAACAAACCGACGATCGGTAACTTCAAAGCAATAGGGTTGCTAGAAGTACATAACTCAAACAACATGGTTAGCATATTGGTATCCTGGTTAAAAACATCACGGGGACCAAGGAAGAATGGTGATGGTGAGAAGTATCACCATACCGAGAATTTATAAGGGGTGGAGAAATCCCCACAACATTCTCGACAGAAAAGACAGTAATACTTCAAGGAAGAACACAACACTAGCTGGAGAGCAAGTTGTATTCATATATTCATAATGTGGACAAGTTCGCGATGAAAGGAAGTCAAGGGTGTTGTCGATGATAATAAAATTCATCGAGGGCAAGGAGGGTATTTCTCATTATGAACACAGTTAACATCTCGGCAGAAGTCAAAGTGTTGAAGGTGATCCGACACATTTGCCGGGAGGTTTCGAGTGGATGCAATCAACAACAACGGCAACAAGCAAGGGAATGACGAAGTGGCAAGTTACAGGATCAATATATAAGATGCAAGCTCGGAACCCAGGTTGCGTTTCAAGACAAGCAACATGATGCTGAAAGCTCGACGTAAGTCGTGCTCACACACTGAAGAATTCGTGCACCAGAGAAGGACGAGGTAGCACAGTTAAGGTTAGCTAGACCAGGATGTAGCCGATAGTCTAGGAATGACCAGATTGGGTTCAGAATTTCCCAGTAAAAATACTAGGGGTATTTGATTTGCAGTGCAGAATAATTTCACTAGCCATTGTCCTCGGTTGACAACAACACAGAACCCGTGGAGTGATTACGACAAGAAAGACATTACTTCATCAGAGTTAGTAAGATGTGGTGCAATGGCAAGTCATCTTCGAGATACCAGGGAGTAATACTCGAAGGTAGAACATGATAGAAGTAGAACCGGGTCATTTACCTGTGATAGTAGTTACTTCAACCTTGCCCAAAAATAAACGAGGCACTAGAATGAATTCCCATCAGATATATTAGATCAGGACAGCACGGTCGGAGCCATAACTGTAAGGAATCAATTCAAGAATACCAAAAGAATCATACAGCTGGATAATCATTTTGCAAGAAGCTTCTGAGACGGTCTACATCATTTTCATGGGCATGAACACAAAGTTCAAGGTCGACTCCCACTTCTTCAATGCACAACTTTTCATTCACTTCTCGCTTTTGAGGAAGTTGTACTGTTGAAATCTTATCTGACGAAAAGCCAGAAGAGTATAACTCGCGTAACTTACAAGCTTACACATATTAGGGAAGGCATAGGTCCAACCCATCAGGGCATCTTAGGAACATATAACACAAACTTCAGGAGTAAATTATACCAGCTCGACAATAAAGCATGGTTGAGAAAGTAGATGATGCGATTTAGCAAAGGCATTATGTATCCGAGGAAAGGCCCACACGAATTTTGAATGTGAAAGACGTCGTTGGATAATTATCCAACAAGGGGTCTTGTGGTCTACAACAGAGCTGACGTGAGTATCGGTCCTCAATCAGAGGAAGAATCAATGCAAAGGCATCGGATTATAGAAACAACTGACTAACTCAAAGCTCAATTGTAAAGGAATTTATGATTTCCAAATGAAGGGATCAAAAGCAAATTTTCTGATCGAAAATGAATAAGTTCAATAGACTTAGAAGCACAACCGATCAAGGCATTGATTGGTCAAGAACCAGCTCATATCCAAATGAGGTCTGAGTCAGAAGGATGAATTCTAGGATCTGACTGAGGATTGCGAGCATTCGCAACATATTGAATCAACAGACTCAAAATGATAATGACAAGGGATGCCAATAAGATTACGAGACTTATGGGATTAACCATAATGCGAGCAAGCAAGGATTTCAAGAGCAATAGGTTGCTCAGGATTTTCGGAAGATCGAATGGTATTTCGAAGACAGTTGTGAAATACATGAATCAACTGGGAAAGAATGGATACTCGATAAGTGCGAGAAATTATCCGTAGGGGTATTCAGGTAGCAAAGAAATGCAGGGCAGTAGGCACAAAGTGTTCTCAAAACAATAGAGAAAAATTCGGGGGTATCTTGTAATAACAAGATCAACGGGGAATGATTGTATGAATGGCAAGTGTATGCAGTTTTCATAGGGTTTGATCATGGAAGGAAATTGCAAATGCGATGGCACAAAGACTCGAGAGAACATCGTAGAGTAACTTCGGAATCTTCTAGCGCAGCAGGCAATCATCTGAAATGAGGGGCTCTCCGGGAGAAAGTATTTTAGAGAACCTAAAGTTAGTTTTGTTTTTAGCAAAATCATTTAACCCGAATAGAAAAGAGCTCAGAGTCCAAGAGTATAGACGAGGAATAAAAGATCCTAATGTCACCCAATGGCGACGTGGGCCCATGGGCCGCACAGCCATGTTAGTAAAGCACTTTTCATCGACTAGACTCAACTTCAGCCATGGAGTGTGGAAGGGGGATTCCTACAGGCAGTCGGCTCTGGTACCAACTTGTGACGCCCCCGATTCAATCGTACACTAATCATACACGCAAACGTGTACGATTAAGATTAGGGACTAATGGGAAGATATCACAACACAACTCTAAAATATAAATAAGTCATACAAGCACCATAATACAAGCCAGGGGCCTCGAAGGCTAGAATACAAGTGCTCGATCATAGACGAGTTAGCGGAAGCAACAATATCCCAGTACAGACATAAGTTGAACAAGTTTGCCTTAAGAAGGCTAGCACAAACTGGGACACAAATCGAAAGAGGCGCAGGCCTCCTGCCTGGGATCCTCCTAAACTACTCCTGGTCGTCGCCAGCGGCCTGCACGTAGTAGTAGGCTCCTCTAGTGTAGTAGTCGTCGATGGTGGCGTCTGGATCCTGGGCTCCAACATCTGGTTGCGGCATCCGAGAAGAAGAGGAAAATGGTAAAAAGAGGGAGCAAAGCAACCGTGAGTACTCATCCAAAGTACTTGCAAGCAAGGAGCTACACTACATATGCATGGGTATATGTGAAAGGAGGCCATATCAGTGGACTGAACTGCAGAATGCCAGAATAAGAGGGGGATAGCTAGTCCTATCAAAGACTACGCTTCAGCAGCCTCAGTCTTCTTGCAAAGATGTAGAAGAGAATAGACTGAAGTCCTCCAAGTAGCATCACATAGCATAATCCTACCCGGCGATCCTGCCCTCGTCGCAATGTGGGAAAGCGATCATCGGGATGTCTCTGGAACTTGTCTGGATGTGTTTAATTAAGTATCCGGTTCTAGTTGTCATAAGGTCAAGGTACAACTCCAAGTCGTCCTGTTACCGAAGATCACGACTATTCGAATAGATTAACTTCCCTGCAGGGGTGCACCACATAACCCAACACGCTCGATCCCATTTGGCCGGACACACTTTCCTGGGTCATGCCCGGCCTCGGAAGATCAACACGTCACATCCCCACCTAGGCACAACAGAGAGGTAAGCACGCCGGTCTAAATCCTATGCGCGTAGGGGTCTGGGCCCATCGCCCATTGCACACTTGCATGTTGCGTGGGCGGCCGGAAGCATACCTAGGCCCCTTAATACAAGAGCAGGCTTACGGTCCAATCTGGCGCGTGCCGCTCAGTCGCTGACGTCACGAAGGCTTCGGCTGATACCACGACGTCAAGTTCCCATATCTTTCCAGTGGCCAGACTCAGATCAAATACCAAGATCTCGTTAAGCGTGTTATTTTGAAGTAACCGCGGACGCTGACCAGGGCCAGGCCCACCTCTCTCTTACGTGGTCTCAACCTGCCCTGTCGCTCCGCCACATAGTAACAGTCGGGGGCCGTCGGGAACCCAGCCCCACCTCTACCGGGCTGGAGCCACCTGTCCTTCCAGCCCCCTTATCCGAATCACTTGCGGGTACTCAACGAGCCAACCCGACTTTAGTCACCATCTGTAGTATGTAGGACATGTATTGTATATACCCGTGATCACCTCCCGAGTGATCACGGCCAAATAGTATAGCAAGAATGTAGGGCCAATGATGATAAACTAGCATCCTATACTAAGCATTTAGGATTGCGGGTAAGGTATCAACAACTGTAGCAACAATGACATGCTATGCAATAGAATATGATCAATCGAAACAGTAACATGCTATACTACTCTAATGCAAGTAGTAGAGAGAAGAATAGGCGATATCTGATGATCAAGGGGGGAGGAGGCTTGCCTGGTTGCTATGGCAAGGAGGGGTCGTCAACACCGTAGTCGAACTGGGATCGCCGGCAGTCTCGGCGTCTATCGGAAAGAAGTAACAAAGGGGGAACACAAAAAATAACAGAGCAATCAATGCATCACAAAGTGTAACGTGGCAATACGCGGTGCTAGAAGTGACCTAACCTAGTAGTAGGTGATACCCGTGAAGTGGGGAAACATCCGGGAAAGTATCCCCGGTGTTTCGTGTTTTCGGACAGATGAACCGGAGGTGAAATGTTGCAGGTTCGCTATGCTAGGGATGTGTGGCTTGCGAACAGGCTGCGTAGACAGATTCGTCTCGTCGTTCTGAGCAACTTTCATGTACAAAGTATTTTCATCTGAGTTACGGTTTATTTTATATTAATTTGCAAAGTTTTAAAACATTTTTAGAATTAACATAATTAATTAAATTCGAAATTGCAAATATGACGTCAGCATGATGTCAGCATGACGTCATTGGTCAACTGTGGACTTTGACTAGTCAACAGACCACTGGGTCCCACATGTCATTCACAGCTAACTAACTAACCAAGTTAATTAGTTTAATTAACAGATTAATTAGGTTAATGTTAATTTAGTTAACTAAGTTAATTAATTAATTAATTATTTTTTAAATGCATATTTTTTGTCTCCTCCTTTTTTTTATTGATGCAGCGTGGCCCCGTTTAGCTTGATGTGGGAAGCAGGCGAATGCAGGTGGCCTTGGGCGCGGAGCCGGTCAGCGCTAACCCGCCGAAGGGCACTGTGACCAGGGCAGCCATGGCGGAGGCAGGGCGGCAGCGTGGCGGACGAGGCCGGCCCGGAGTGTAGGGGCGATGGTGAGGTAAAGGCAAGGCGGGCGGGCGGCAGGCGTTGCGATTAGCAGCTTGGTTGGCCCTAAGCCTTGAAACACTGACAGCCGGCCGCCGTTGCGAAACCGCAGAATGGGTGAGGAAGGGGCGGCTGCGGGAAGGAGAGCCGGGGTGGGCGCCGGGTTGGCCGCCGACTGCAGCGATGACCCAGCAGGGCGGAGGCGGGCGGGAAACGGTGTGCCTGAGGGCAAGGAGTGAGGAGGACCAGGGTCCTCACTGCGAAGCATAGGGACGGGGCAGTGGGGCGCGAGGTGGATGTCGGAGACGTCGTACGCAGGGGAGGAAGGCTGGTGGGGAGGTCCGGCGAGGTCTTCGGGCGGTGGCGTATGATCGATCCGTCTTGGCGGGGGTCGTCGGCCGTGAAGGCCGTGGTCGCCGTCGGCGCGGCGAGGGGCAACGGTGGGGCGACGGGAGGGGCTGACTCCACGAGGGGGGTGACGGCGACGTCGAGGCGGCGATGGGGCGATGGGTTCGGGGGGTTGCCCCAATCCAGATCGGGGAAGGGCGAGAGGGAGGAGTGGGACAAGGGGTAGGGAGTGGGTGGGAGTGGGGGTTGTGGGTGTCGGTCGGGCTAGGGTTTGGGCACGGCAGGCCATATAAGCCAGGGGGCGCAGGTGGGCCGGTGGGTCGGCTGGCTGGGTCACAGCCCGTTTGGCCACGGTTTGTTTTTCTTCTGTTTTCATTTTTCTTTTGTTTGAGTTTTTATTTTAGTTTGAAATGAACACCTAACTGGTGCCTAAATCAGCCTAAACAAATATACTACTGCCACGTAACTCAGGGCATCCAAATATATTTTATATAACTCAGGGCATTTAATTAATTGTTCCGGCTACTGTTTATTTTTGTTAGGACATTCAAACACCTCTAAAGATGTTGGGTTTCTCCACCATAATTACCTATGCAATATTTGGCTCACTCCGATCATTTTAGTTTTGACATTTGAATTTTTTTATTGTTTGCTTGATTTTGAATTTGAATTCGAACCGGTTTCGAACTAACGGGAGATTAGCAACAGTAATCGAGGTGACGTGGCATCATTCGCATAGGTTTACTGTAGCTTGATTATCCGGGCGTCACAAAGTGCTTCCATATTCCTCCAAAGAAAATAGAATTGCAAATAAACCAAAAGAGAAACAAGAATTAAACAGAAATAAAACATGAAAAGAAAAAAAGGAAAAAAGAAAGAAAAAAACCCGTGTTAGTGGGCTGGTCCACCTCAAGAAGAGCTTGCCTTGAGAGCAACTAGTTAACGAGCGCTCCTTCGGAGCGCTCGTAACGAGCGGTTCGGGAGCGCTCCGCGTGACAAGTGTCACGCGCGGAGCGCTCCCGCCAGGGAAAACCAGGTGGTGCGGTTGGTTCCCGGTTTTCCATTTCCGGTTTGTGGTTTTGTGCATTTTGCACTTTGACCCTCATACTACCACATTTTCCGTTTTCCCTTTCCTCGCGAAAACATAAAAAAAACACCAGTTCGCGCGCTTGGTTCCCTGTTTCCCTTTCTCGTTTCCCTTTCTATTCCCATTATATTTTCGGGTAATGGAGATTTATGGGGTAGTTAGGGGCGGGGACTATCAACACTATCAAATGAGACATTTCTAGTAACGAAAAAAGCAACTTTTTAATGTAAAACGACAGTCTTTAGAATTGTTCAATCGTGTGACTTCTTTATAGGCACAGATGAACACTATGAGAGGCACAGGTGCATAACTTTACTAAATTGAAGAAAAGCGCCTCCGACGCGAGGGGACCTCCTGCTCGCCTTCGGCTTGTTTAATTTTCATAAACATCTTGAAGGGGGGCATAGGTCGAAGTGTGTGTTGGTCGTGCAGCGTCTTTGGTTCATCTGTTAGCGTTGTCCCTGTGATGTGACCTGGCGCCTCCGTATGAGGAACCTCCTGCTCGCCTTGGCTCGTTTAATTTTCATAAACATCTTGAAGGGGGCATAGGTGAAGTGTGTGTTGGTCGTGCAACATGCTTTGGATTCGTCTTGGCGTTGTCCCTCATGGTGTGACACAGTAGCATGAGGAACCTCCCTAATAGGTCGTGCCAAAGGCAAACTGCTTTGTTTGAACGCATACGAGTTTGAAGAATGTGCTGTCACGTCTGCTTAAGAGCTATGCTTTGTTGACGATATATAGGTTTGTGTGTGCATGCACATGTGTGCATACTACGAAGGCATTGGTATATTGCCTCCGTAGGCACGAGTTTGAAGCATGTGAAGTCACGTGTGCGTAGGAGCTAGCCACGGTTGAGGCGCTCTTGGTATGTCTGTGTATGGATATTGCCCGGAGGCATGGTGACCCAGGGTTTGGTGGCACAAGGCCATGTCGCCTCTGGAGGCACTTGAGGGTGGTCTCCAGAGTCAAGCGTAAGGGTATGTGTGTGCATGGATATTGCCCGGAGGCATGGTGACCCAGGGTTTGGTGGCACAAGGCCATGTCGCCTCTGGAGGCATGGGAGGGTGCTTTCCAGAGTCACGTGTAAGGGTATGTATGTGTATGGATATTGCCCGGAGGCATGGTGACCCAAGGTTTGGTGGCACGAGGCCATGTCGCCTCTGGAGGCATGGGGGGGGTGCTTTCTAGAGTCACGCGTAAGGGTATGTGTGTGTGTGGATATTGCCCGGAGGCATGGTGACCTAGGGTTTGGTGGCACGAGGCCATGTCGCCTCTGGAGGTACGGGGCGGTGCTTTCAAGAGTCACGTGTAAGGGTTCGTTTATAGTTTACAAATAAGAAGAGACATTGATGTTTATAGTTTACTGGCACTCTCTTATGATGTAAGACGAACTATTGTTGAAATAGTTCTTTTTTCAAAATGAACACGCAATTTCTAACTACATTACATATAAATGTGAGTTATTGACAAACTGTTTTGTCACGTCTAGATAGAATTAACCCATGGGCTAAATCAAAAGTTTTAGTCTTCATTTTTGCTTAAGATCTTGCTAATCTCGTCACCCGTTTCACTAGCTTTGACTTGATTCATCTCGCTATTTAAGAGAATGTACATTGCCTCTACCCTCCAGTCTTCGACCTCATCCTGTGAAATTTTGCCGAAAAGAGAAGTATATTATTAGAGTTTGTGCATATAAGTTGTTTATAAGTAAATATGTATAAACTTCTTGTCAAATCTTCGAGTCTTTGACAAACTTTTCACCATTGTAGAGGAATGCAAGCTTTAAAATAGCAAATGTTGATTCTCCCTTTTCTACCACTAGAACATCTTGCACGGTATGAGTCTGCCATCTTGTACCCTTGGCATTCATTGTTTGTCCTAGTATGATGTTGATGACTTCTTTAAACCTAGGTACCTGTGAATATTGTATTTTGTAATTAATTTTTTTAATATTGCAACTTGTAAAACTGAAAAAATTGTTATGTATAAGTGCTTACGATAGCTGACTTATGAACATGATATTCCTGAAACTGTCTTTCTCTTTCTTCTCTAGCATCTTCATTTTCCTGAAGAACTCGACATGCTTCTTCTTCTATCAATTTGTCGGTGTCTATCTTTTCTTTCTCAAATTCCTCGTGAGTTGCTTCTCGAGGATCAATAATGTGAACTTTGTGTTTGTATTTGTCCAGCACATATAGTACATAGCGGTCATGCTTCTCCATTGGAATGAATATCTGCGTACAAAATACTTGTTTCTTAGATGACAGTTTAATATAAAGTAATTTAATAGAACGCATATTTTCTGATTTTGTCATGGAAGAAAGGGTTGTTACCATGTTTGATGTTGAGAGCTTTTTCCGTTGATTTTCCTTGAGATACATGGGAACCAGCTGATTCTTTGTTTTTTGCAATTCATTTTTAAATTTTGTAATAGTAGTTTTGTGTTTCTTTAAATCCAATATATGTTGAAAACAATATTTATGATGAAAAAACTGTTAGAAAAAAGAGCCGTGTAAGAATATAAAAAGAGTAGTTGTTGCAGTATACACAAGATTTTGCTTTTTAAAAGTTTACCTCTGCAAAGTTTGGGCCTAATATTACTCTGTCACTCTGTTTTCATTGTTGTCTGCTTTCCCAGATTTCTGCTATGTCATCAAGGATCCTCTTTTCCATATGGTGTGGTATGTTCGTCTGTGCTGGTCTTGGACCAAATACTGCCTTCAGTTGGGCTCCAACAAGTTGCGTGCTTTCACTGTCCCTGCAGATGCGCCTAAATATAGTTTTGCTGCGACAGGGAGATAAAATAATTTTGGAGGTGACGGTTAGTGAGAAACAGATTCTTACATTATTTTTGGCCTCTGTCCAACTATTTTGAGGTGCAATAGAAAACAACTCACTTTTTGTATTCCTCCTGCCAGCTGTCGCTCATGACTAGATGGAAGAGGTCGGACGCCTCCTTTGTGTGTTGGAAGCAATGAGAATGTTTTGGATATGGACTGGTGCTTTGTCTTTTTTTCCTTTTTGTTTCATCTGTTTACATTAGCGAAGCGGATATGTAATATGTAAGCTCTCGTGATCTGAAAGATGTTGGTGAACATAAGTGGGATGGGTAGGTTATTACAAAAAAAAGATAAGTAGAAATGATTTTCTTACCTTTTTTGGTGGAAAAGAACTTTGAAGTTTGTGGTTTGAATTCTTCGATTCTTCCAGGTAGTTGCTCCCACTTTACTTGGTACGTTTCACCAAATATGGCTGTAAAAAGGAACTCTGGTTTCCACACGGCATCTACGTTGCTTTGCTGCATGGAGGTCATCGGATATTCTTTTATTTTTCTTTCATGAGATAATTGAAGTATTCAAGTAGTGCTTCTTGTAAAATTTAAAATTGTTGCTCTTGTACTATTCACTTACATTGAAATCCTCATCATCTTTTATGAGTTCAATGCCATTCCAGTGTTTTGCAAATTGAGCCATGAAGTGTCCGCATTGGGTACCCTATTTGTTTTGGCACACAAACTCTGTTAGGTGTTTACTATCCTCGACCGATTCGGTTCATTTGTTGGCTTGTAGCTTCGCTTCACCGTAATGCTTCTTCATGAGTGTGTGCATCCTTTTAATCTGTGTTATTATTGTGTTTTGCCATTATTAAAGGGAACGCAGGAATTGGAAAACCAATTAGAAAACAAGGTTGAATTGACGTACCAGTTCTTGGTGGTCCTTATGGTGTGTTTTCCATGTTTTTTCCGTCTCCGTGTATACGTAATTGATGAGTCAAGTATGTTGGCCGGAGTTCGTGTACTTGTTGAAACGCGTCACGATTGTGTTGTGTTTATCTGTGTTGTGAGGTATCATAATCTGCAGTGTTTGGAGACAGAGTGAGTTAAAGTTCATTCTTGTCAGGAGAATTAAATGGCATGTGAATGTGCAATCTGTGGGAAGAATGAGTTATGTTTCTATATTTCTATTAACTTAACAGCTTTTTCTTTAAAAGTTCCATCCCTGTTACAAGGGGTGCAAACTCTTTCAATGCTTCTTCCTCATTGAATTCTGCTAGTCCTCCTTCTTCTCCAATTTTAACACCGAGCACGATCTGCGACCAAAAAGTTTTCTACTTTTCAGTTCAATCTTTGTAATCACTGAAATGATGCAAGTGTTTTTGTCAAATTGGACTTCATACACTTGCAAATTCTGCGGGAAGGATGGCTTTATCGGTTGTGTTGTATTGTTGCTGCGATGTCCATTCGTCGAACAATGCGTTTGCGATGGAGCCCTCCATATGTCCACCATCTCCTTTCTTTAGCTGTTCCATTATTTGTTTTCCTATAATCCAATTGGGTTGCATCGAGCTAATATATACGTTTATACTGCAAGCAAAAAAAGTTTATACGTTAGTTAGGTTGGTTTAAAAAGGGGCAACATTTGTTTGTTTCTTTGTTTATGCAAGAGAAAGTACTTATGCTCCGCATTTGTCATGTCCTTCTTTGCTGAATAGGTATTCATGGAGTGCTCTGGCTTTGTTCATGAATTTGAAATCTCCTGGGACAAATGTAGGAATCATGATTTCTCCAAGGAGCCTTCTTGAAGGCTTTACCGGCCTTTTCTTGACCGAGATTTTCTTGTCTGAGCTGTTCTTAGATGATTGAGGCATTGGATCTTCTCCTGATTCTTGCTGCAAGATTGTCAGATATGGCATGGCATCTTTGTTGAATTCATAGCTTTCATGGTCATTCAGCCAAGTTTTGATTACATCGAACTCATAGCCCATCCTTACATTCTCGTTGTATTCTTCTAGTTGTAGCGGGTTAAAGCTTGAAAGAAATTCATCAACTTCTTCATGCTTTTCCATTGTTTTTGGTTTTAGGAAGTCTAAAGAGATGGTGCTGGAGGTGCCTTGCTGATTGCTTGTCGAGCCTGTTTCTTCTTGAAGAAGAACATGCTGTTTCTTTTGCTCAGAAACCTGTTGTTGTGTTTTTGGTACGTCCTTGCTTCTGTCATCCTCTTTTCAATTGGTGCTTGTTTGTTTCAGTTGCTCCGTGCTTGTGATATTGGTATTGATATTTTGCTCGTCCGTTTCCTCTTCGGCATGGTGTGGTATGTTGTCGTCTGGTGGTGGCTGATCTGGTTTTATTGGTGGATCATTTTGTTCTTGATCTGTGAATGATTTTTGGGCGACGGTGTGGCTGCTGACATCCATAATCTCTTTGCGTTTACTCGATATTTCAATAACTTCATGCTTTTGTGTGGTTGTCGCACGCATAATATGTTCTTTTGGCTCGGGAGTTGGCGGAAACTCTTCAAGTACGCAACATTCTGCCTGTTGCATTTCTTTGTCTCCCATATCTACTTCATACTTTAGCATATCTGTAAAACAATAATTAATTTTTTTTACTTCTTCTAGTGTTACGAAATTGTAAGGTTTAGTTTCTGAAGAGACTAACATGTTGTACATTTGATTAGTGACAGTTTGGTATTCCCTCTGTGTTGACTGATTAGTTGATATAGAAATTTTTTTCTTCAACTCTGGTACTTGTTCTGGCTTTAAGGTTGCTGTTGTTCCCTCATTGGAGTAGTGCTTCAGGTTCATGTACATATAGAATGCGCATTCCATTCTGCATGTAGAGGAATGGTACTAGTAAGATTGTTGTATTCAAGAAACGGAAAGAACAGAAATGTTTGAGCAATCGTAGTGGTAATTGTTGTAATGAAAAGACGAAAGGATAGAATTATTTCAGTAATTGTATTATTGAATCTTGCATATTAAGCGAAAATGTTGGAAGTGCTTACGTGTCTTCTCCTTGAAGTGGCACCTGCAGTTTGACATTTTTGAAATGGTCGATGCTTTTTTCTGAAAGCTGTAGCTTTGTGCTTATGTGCTTCCAGATTTTCATTAATTTGCTGGTTACATTGTTGAAGAATTCTATTGTGCCTGGATATGCAGTTGAAGAGTCAAGGAGTTCAAAACGCTGTTTTTGCATGTTAACTGTGATGGTGAAGAAATGATTTATAGTTTCGCCTTGCTCAAACCCGCTCAACTAACAGGGTAGAAGGAACTGCAAAACATAAAATGAAAAGAAAACATTTGGAAATCTTCTTATATTTAGAATCATAAAATAAAAAGAGAACTTTGCATAATATATACGTAAATTGTGTTTTGTTTTTGAAACAGCTGATCTCCTTACCATGTTATAATCTTGCAGTTTTTCTTCTCCTTTCATGTTGAAAAATGATCTAAGCCTTGCAGGTAGTAATTTTTTTCTATTATGTTGTTGATCATTATTTACGCACATTGGATCTTAAATGCATTGGCTTCCTTTATTGAGTGCTGCTTGTTTCGTCACAGATACACAGAGGGAATTTGTCAGTTCAGTTATAGGGGAAGTTTATCTATTTATAAAGTCATATATATTGTTTTAAACGTGATTCTTTTACTGTAATATTTACTTACACAGTTGCTTAACGACATAATATTTCTCCGTGTTCCATTGAGTTGTTTTCTCAAGATTGTTAGCATCGGCTCGATTGCTTTGGTACGTACTGATTTACCGACCTTGAAGCTTTCGGCCAGATGCCTAGATTTACATCAAACTTGTCCATTGTAATGAAAAGTTGATCCCTGCAAAGTAAATTTAGAAAAATGTTTTAGTTCACACATGATACCTTCAAAATGATCGCGTGTAAGAATATTTTCTGTGTAACTAGCATGAACTTACATTTCTCTCTTTGTCCATGGCTTGCATACAGCGTTGTACAGGTCTTCGATGGCTTTGTTGATGGAATCGCTATCTTTGCCCCCTTTCTCTATTGTGCCTACGATGATTTTGAATTTAATGTAAATAATTCCAAGTCACAAGATAGCAATTAAGTTTCTATTGTCTTGCACCTTCGATCTTTGGAAGACATTTCTGTCGATTGAGGAGTCCCGGATTAGGGGGTGTCGGATAAGCGGACTATAACCTTTGGCCGGACACCTGGACTATGAAGATACAAGATTGAAGACTTCCTCCCATGTCCGGATGGGACTTTTCCTTGGCGTGGAAGGAAAGCTTGGCGATACGGATATGTAGATCTCCTCCCATTGTAACCGACTCTGTATAACCCTAGCCCTCTCCGGTGTCTATATAAACTGGAGGGTTTTAGTGCATGTGGGGGAATGAACAACAATCATACCATAGGCTAGCTTCTAGGGTTTAGCCTCTACGATCTCGTGGTAGATATACTCTTGTACTACCCATATCATCAATATTAATCAAGCAGGAGTAGGGTTTTACCTCCATCGAGAGGGCCCGAACACAGGTAAAACTGCTCGTGTCCCTTGTCTCCTGTTACCATCCGCCTAGACGCACAGTTCGGGACCCCCTACCCGAGATCCGCCGGTTTTGACAACGACATTGGAGCTTCCATTGAGAGTTCCGCTGTGCCGTCGCCATCAAGAAGGATGCCTCATCCCGTCTTTAAAGAAGGCGCTGTTGCTAAAGGAGCTTTGGCTATCGGCCAAACTCTCCGGCTAGGCGGTTTTCTTATGACCGCTTGTTCGGCCGCCGCGCCGACGATGACTTCTCGAGTCATCGAAAGCAATCTCCACGTCAACTTGGAACTGCCGGCGGTTAGATCGATGGAGCTCTCTTCCTTAAGCGAGCTCTTGGATCGCGCGCCGCCACAGGAGTCGCTACGGACTACGATCAGATTGGGCCTAAACCCGATCCGAGAGATTAACTCTCCCCAGGTCACCCAACACGTCGCGATGGTGGAGGAACAATGCGGCAAGCCTTCATCTATCTTAAGGACTAGTTATGTCCGGATTCCCGACCCCTCCAAGCCGGATACCCGCGGAGGGGAGGACGTCACTCAAGCCCTGAACCTATAGTGAGGCAGCGGGCTAGATTCATGGGACAACATCCCAGAACCCAAGCTTCCGAGTTTGGAAACTCCTTGCCCCCTGAGTCTCGGATTGGGCGAGGTTCCGGATTTAATTCCACCCGCCCACCCAAATATAAGGGATCTGTCCCAAATTCGGCAAGAGCCTCTGAAGCAGTACACCATTCTTTGGGCGAGTCCTCCACTGGTTATGAACAGGATAGAGGACTGCCGCGAGGAGGATGCAATTTCATTCTTCTGCAATAATTGCACGGACCCAAAGGAATCATCACTCTTGCTAGTGACCTGGACATAGCACTCCGCGCCGAAAATAAGACAGCCGCACTGGCCCTTGAGGCACTATCCGAAGCCCTAGCGGCCGAGGCCCAGCTGCCTGCGCTCCCACGGTGAAACGAGGGACGACGTGATACTCTATTAAAGATCCAAGTCCACCTCCTTTAAACCCGTGACGAAATAGTCAATTTCAAGTCCATCCAGCGGACCCTACAAAAGCGGCCTCCATCGGGCGCAATTAAACCCTGATGTGGGCGCGCCTCTGAGAATTACTACGTGAAAATTGGGACATTTTTGCCTGGCACCCTTCAGACATGCTAGGAATCCCACGCAGGCTGGCCGAGCACAGCCTAAATATCCTAAAAGGATTCAAGCCTGTCAAGCAGGCTTTTCGGCGTGTCTCCGAACCTAAGAGACAAGCCATGGGAGAGGAGCTAGCCAAACTACTGGAAGCCGGATTCATCAGAGATATAAAACATCCGGACTGGGTAGAAAACCTGGTGATGGTACCAAAGAAGGACAAATCCTTGCGCCTATGCGTCAATTTCAAGGACCTCAACAAGGCTTGCCCAAAGGGTCCCTTCCCCCTCCCCCGCATCGATCAAATTATCGATGCTACCGCAGGACACAATTCATTTTGTTTCCTCGACGCATACTCCGACTACCATTAAATTAAGATGGCAGAGCCAGACCAAGCCGCAACGGCATTCATCACCCCATACGGCCCATTCTGCTTCAACACAATGCCTGCCAGTCTCAAAAAGCGCCGGCGCAACATATCAGGCATGATTCGGACATGTCGGCAAACCGGATCGACAAAAGCGGTGGAAGCATACGTAGATGGCGTGGTCGTCAAAATCAAGCATGTCGAAACTCTAGTAGGCGACTTGAGGCTCACATTCGATAACCTCCGAGCATATGACATCAAGCAACCCGGAAAAATCGTTTTCGATGTACCGGCGGAAGCTCTTGGGCTTCATTGTATCCGGTAGAGGAATTGAAACAAACCCAGCCAAGATCCGAGCTCGGTCACAATTGGATATTCAAAGGACCTCAAACAAATAAAAAGTTGACTGGATGCATGGCGGCTCTAAGCCGCTTTATCTCCGCTTGGGAGAAAAGGCATTACCCTTTATCGCCTCCTCCGTATGATGAACACCGCCAGTGGACGGATCTTTGCCACGGCCCGGACTCGAAGGAAATAAAAAGCCATATTGGCAACAAACCCGGTCCTGGCCGCGCCTAACATTGGCGAACCAATGCTATTATACATTGCGGCAACTTATCAAGTTGTAAGCGTAGTGCTCGTCGTCGAACGAGAAACGGACGGACACAACTTCCCCCTTCAAAAACCAGTTTACTATGTGTCCCCTGTCCTCACTCCATGCAAGTCACGGTACCCGCATTATCAAAAGATAAGCGTCTTGGCGGTGTTTATAGCATCTCGGAAGCTGCGACACTACTTTCAAGAGTGTTCGATAACAGTAGCCTCCGAAGTACCTCTTAACGATATTATAAACAACCGCGACGCGACGGGCCGGATTGCCAAATGGGCCGTTGAGCTCCTCCCGTTGGACATAACCTATAAGCCCGCGGCGAGCTATCAAGTCGCCAAGTTTTGGCCGACTTAAAGCTGAATGGAAAGCTTGAACTCCTAAATAATGCGACACATATTCCAAGCTGGATCATGCACTTCGACGGCTCCAAATTGTTAGGTGGTGCGGAAATTTGGCGTCGCTTCACGGCGTCCCCAACAGGAGATACAGTTCAATACGTACTCCAGATAGTGTATACGGACTCCAACAACGCAGCCGAATACGAGGCCCTTCTACATGGTCTCCGGATGGCAGTCTCCATGGGCATCCAACGCCTAGAGGTGCGTGGGGATTCGAACATCGCGATATCCCAAATTAATGGACACTTTGGTGCCAAGGATCCAAAAATGGCAGCTTAATGCTACGCCGTCCTAAAAATGTCAGCTCAGTTCGAGGGCTCGAATTTCACCATATAGCCGGGAAAACAATCGAGGCGGCGAGCGTCTTGGCACACATCGGACAAAAGCGCGATGCAGTCCCCCAACATTTTCTTGGAGAGGCTAATCAAGCCATCGTATTATGGGAAGGGAATACGGAAATAACAGCCGGACCCAACCGCACCGCCCGACGCCGAACATTACGACACAGCGGGAGGCTCTGCAAGCAGTAACATCCTCATTACATGTAATAATGGCGGTCATTGCCCGTGGACAGAACCATTCCTAGCCTACCTAACTAGGCAGGAACTTCCGAGGACCAAAAGCGAGGCCGCGCTGCATCTTTGCGGCGATCTAAATCCTATAAAGTCCATGAAGGAGAGCTTTATAAGAAAAGCACCACCGGAGTCCTTCAAAGGTGTATCTCCGAAGAGGAAGGGCGGAATCTTCTGGCTGAAATTCATGCCAGACATGGCGGGCACCACGCCGCTGCCCGGGCCGTTGTAAGCAAGGCCTTACGTACATGATTTTATTGGCCGACGGCCCGGGCAGATGCTCATGACTTAGTCCAACGATGCGTCGGTTGCCAAATCTTTGCTAACCAAAGCCATATGCCACCCACCGCCCTCCAATCTATACCAATCACCTGGCCCTTCGCGGTCTGGGGGCTTGACATGGTTGGACCCCTTAAAGGAGGAACCCACAAGCAAAAATACCCTCTTTGGTCATGGTGGATAAATTCACCAAATGGATAGAGGCCAAGCACAGTTAAGGCGGCTGAATCCGGACGGTGATAGACTTCATATCGAGTGCGTACACCGTTATGGCTTCCCCACAACATCATCACTGATAACGGCACGAACTTTCTGGCCGACAAGGTCAAACTACGGTGCAAAAACATGGGCATCAAGCTCGACTACGCTTGATCTATCACCCACAACCTAACGGTCAAGTCGAGTGAGAAAATGGTCTAATCATGGCGGCATCAAACCCAGATTAGTCACGGTCCCTCAAAGGAATCTAACACGCCTGGGTAGAGGAGGTCGACTCCGTACTCTGGGGAGCTTGGACCACGCCCGAATCGCACCACTGGATTCACACCATTCTTTATGGTATACGGAGGCGAGAGGCAGTTACGCCCTGCGACATAATTCATGACTCACCTCGCTGCGCATGTACGAAGAAGCGAAGCGAACTTCGATCGGCGGGGACAGTTTGGGCGCCTTAGAGGAGGGCGTGGCGTGGCAAAAGCCCGTTCCGCATTACATCAATAGCGAGCTCGAAGATATCAAAGAAGAGAAATGCAGGCCAAAACTTACAATGTTGGCGAGTTAGTTCTCGCTTTGTCGGACATGAAAAAGGAAAACTCAAGCCCAAATGGGAAGGTCCCTTCATTATTGACCAAGTCCTGGTGGTGGGCGTCTGCGTCTGCGAGATGCATCGGATAACCGACTCTAGCCGAACCCATGGAACACAGCCCGTCTCCAGAAGATTCTCGCCTAAGCGCCCGGACTCTGTGTTTGTCTCCTTCCTCTATCTATTTTTTACACATTAGCTGTCTTATATTTCTCTCCTTCTCCCTCCCTTTCTCTTAAAGCCTTTAAGGACTCGTTTGCGCCTTGTTCGCACACAATTGACGCGCTATCCGCGCTCATTATACCTTGGGGCTTCTTTAACAGAAGCTTGTTTATACGGGCCCAACACATGTGTCACCCTTCTGCATGTACATTTTATTCACCATTATATGCATCGATATGACTCAAGTTTTGGCCAAGCTGGGTTGCCTGGCTCCTGTGCTTACCCCTACGTTCCCGATTGTTCGGCTAAGCGGTAAGGGAGCACCTCTGCGATTGTTACTGCCGGGTCAGCCGGATGTGTACCTCAGACTGGGTGAAGCCGAAAGCTAGCGTTCTTAAGGGAATATTCGGTCGGTGAACTAAAAGATGATTTCTCACTCGTTTATTTATCCACCCCCAGATGCTTTTATGCTTTTTTCGCAATCTGGACATGCACTTTAGGGCATGCCTCGAGAAAGGAACCCTAACGGAACTATTCTCCTGGAAGATGTTTCTTACTAACCATGTAATATAACATAACTAGTTGGGCACTTGTCTGTTCAAGCACTCATGACCCCTACGCCTGGTCTCCACGCATGCCCCGGTTCTTACATAACCTAGTGGATATTCGGACACACTCCGGACTATCGGGTCCCAAGGTTGAAGCGAAAAGTTCCGCCATGACAAACGATCTACAATCCGGCTAGAAGGCATTTTACATGTCATCTTCAATTACATAGTCAATTTGACTGGGTATATTCCTCTTCAATACCATCCAAAAGGCTGTCTAGTTTACAGTCCTGTTGGGAATATTTGGCGACCAACTCTACCTGGCGTACACTAAACTCACAGGATCTCCTTCCCGCCAGGCCCCACAGAGTCCGACCTCGGCCATGTGGTTTGGGTCAGCCTTCGTGTACCGCGTCTTCACCATGGCCCGGGCCTCCTGGCGCCTTGACGGCAGGCGATATCTTCCATAATCGGAGCGCCGCGCGCTCGCTTCAGCTTCTCTGCAAGCTCTCCAAGGCCTTCGGGCATGGAGGCGGATAGCCACAAGGCCTGGGCGACGCCTTGCATTACCTGCCGAAGTCGTTCATGCAGTTGTGATAGCTCAGGAAGAAGGTCACCCGTAGAACCGGGCATTTCCTCTGGAGGCCGACCTGTCAGCATACCTATAGACATAATTCTGTCAATCGACTTCCTCCCCGAACTCTTTTTCGAAGTTCGTTCAAGCACTTATTAAAAATGCCGCTTCGAAGCCGCAGATTCTCCTTCACGGAGTCCGACAGCTGAGCACGAACATCCTTTAGTTCCTCGCCCAGCTGGGTGTTGGCATCTTGGAGATTATTCTTCTCTTGCCTCACCCTCGTAAGCACGCTCTCGCCGGCCTTTAACCGGCGCAAGAGTTGTTGCTTGTCCGGATCCACTCCGGCGCCATCTGCAATGTTATTGTCAGATTCCCACGCATGCCGCACTTCACAACATACTTATCTTTCAAAGCATATATTACTAGAGGGGGTCTCCTTGGCATCCCCGCCTTGTGCTAATCTTGACCTCAAGTTGAGTTTGCACTCTTCCGGCTCACAGGACAGTTGGGTATTCTTTTACGTAAGATCCTGCATAACAAATGATCCTTAAATCAGTTATTCTAACTGTTCCAAGTCTAAGAGACTCTTGACAAATATAACCATCAAATTTTCTCACCCGTATGTCTTTTACACTCTTTTGCTCGTGGCTCTGGCTAGACCATTTTGGCGGCGCGAGTGCGCATCTCCCGTATTGAAGGCATCAAATGCCTCTTAGGAAAAACAAGCGTCACGAAGAACTGTCCGGCGACGCCTGTGGTTCATGGCACTCTCCACCTCGGAATGGGTGGCAGACAGCCCGTCCGCATCCTCTGTCGAAGGAGCATCCGGTGCGCGCCTCCTGTTCGCCTCCGCTTCCGGACCCGGCCTTGAAGCCTGGCTGGTGGAGGCGCGATTGGCATCCTCTCCGGATACAATCCGGCGAGCGCTCTTTTTCCTGAAGAGGGCACGAGTGTTAGTATGCCTTGAGGAAATAAAACCTGGGAATAAAATGGCGCGCCATACCGTTGTGCCGGCGTCTCAATCCGGACCGCACTTCTTTTCAGCCTGCTGGGCCTTGCTGCCCCTTGTTGGCTAGCCACCATGATGAGCTCGGCCCTCCGCCTCAAGGACGTCCCCTGCAAAAACGCCATTGGTATACGGTGATCAAAAATAAGCACGGATGGGTCATCTTAAAGAGTAATGGGACTTCGGTCTCGGTTACTCGTGGGGCTGGAAGTAGTCCGGGATAATCGGCCGTAATGGCCACTAAGGTGTTGTCCTTGCTCAATTGATGAAACACCCCATCGATCAGCTCCACAGATAAGTCCGGGTCCTCTTGGGAGTCCGTGTCGAAGGACCGTTCCCGGTCCTCGGGTTGTGGAGGAGGGCTGTTTATCTCCTTTACAGCCTGGCATAGCTCCTGGGTTGAAATTGCTAGACTGAATACTTAACTATGGGAATATAAAACGGATGGGCGAGTGAAAGTGTGCGCTTACCCAGCTTGGAGGATTGTACATAGAAAATCCGCCCCGTGGGTTGACGCAGAGGAATTCCTCCTCTTCTCCCTTGTACAAAGCGGACAAGATCTTTATTAGAGCGGCAGCCGATTCCGGCCCCTTACGGCCGCACCGGGTGGCGTCGTCCTCCCCGTTGAAATCCCACATGGGGTGGCCTCTATACTGAAGCGGCTGCACCCCCCGCATAATGCATGTGGCCATGACCTCGATCATGGTCAGTCCGGAATGAGCTAACAACCTTATCCGGCTCATCAGGTAAATGACGTCCTTGTCATTTTGTTTCTGAGGGCTCCGTGGACGCCAGCTTAGGCGCTTCTTCAAAGGATCATTGTCGAACTCAGGGAGGCCGATCCGAACAGGTCGGCAGAAGGACATCTTCTATATAGAACCATTACGAAGGCCAGTCTTCGGACGCCTTCTTTGGGGTTCCGGATAGATATCCGGTCCCGGCGATGCGCCATAGTTCGGCTCCGCCCACTTGATATATCGACCCCTCCTAAGAACGCGGCATAAGGCAGAACAGCTTCTCCCACAGCGCAAAATGAGCCTCGATGCCCAAAAACAGCTCGCAAAGGGCTCTGAAGCCCGCAATATGCAATATGGAGGCAGGCGTAGGTTGTGCAACTGGAGGCCGTAGAACTCCGAGGCCCGGAGAAACAGATGAATTGGAAATCCGAGCCCTCTTATCAAATAAGGGACAAGGCATACCCGCTGTCCTTTGGAGGGATTAGGGGCGCTCTCGCTTGCTCTCCACCATTATAGGCGGAAAGCCCGGCTCGAACCGGGACCATGTAGGCTGGGGAGAAACCCCTTGGCAGGCGCCACTAACTCGGTGTGCGGGGATTTGAGCATCTCTCCCAATCTCAGGCTGAGGCACAGGAGGCGAGAGGAGGAACTGCGTCGGCTGGCCATGATGGAATGGATCTCTGTCGAATGTGCTCCGATGAATGGTCGCGAAGGGAAGATGGTGTGATTCGGATCTAAATCCCCGTCTCTTTTATAGGCAGCTCATTTGCGCAGCTAGGGGGGTAAATGGAAAAAACACCACCTTTTCGCATTCGTTTAACACGTGGAAGATGGCCATTATTGGGCGTAGAAGCCAAGGCGCAACATTCACCGAAGCCGGGACACTATTCAGCGGTATATGGAATTTGGAGAAGAACCCGCCTTGCAATGCCGAAGACAAATCTGCCTTATTTGGACTCGCCGTCATTGAAGCCTCGTTCGGGGGTTCTTGAGGGAGTCCCGGATTAGGGGTGTTTGGATAGCGGACTATAACCTTTGGCGGACTCACGGACTATGAAGATACAAGATTGAAGACTTTGTCCCGTGTGCGGACGGGACTTTCCTTAGCGTGGAAGGCAAGCTTGGCGATACGGATATGTAGATCTCCTCCCATTGTAACCGACTCTGTGTAACCCTAGCCCTCTCCGGTGTCTATATAAACCGGAGAGTTTTAGTCCGTAGGACGAACAACAATCATACCATAGGCTAGCTTCTAGGGTTTAGCCTCTCTGATCTCGTGGTAGATCAACTCTTGTACTACCCATATCATCAATATTAATCAAGCGAGGAGTAGGGTTTTACCTCCATCGAGAGGGCACGAACACAGGTAAAAACATCGTGTCCCTTGTCTCCTGTTACCATCCGCCTAGACGCATAGTTTGGGACCCCCTACCCGAGATACGCCGGTTTTGACACCGACACCAGTGTTGTTCCCTTCTTGTTGTCCTTTTGCTTCCTGCGACATGTTTTGTTCTTCTTTTTGCGTTGTACCCTTTTGTTCAATTTCTGCTCCGTCCTTATTTGAGTCTTCTGTGCTTTTCTTAGCATCATGTTTTTCCTTGTCAACCGTTATGTCTTGCTGGTTGTCTTTTCCGTCTAGTTTTTCAGTCTCGACTTGGATGGCACTGACCTCTCTTCCAGGGGAATTGGCATCGTATGACGGTGTAGGGTTTTCTTTGATATTTTCTGGTTCTTTCTCTGGAACAATTTGTGTGTTTGCTTCATTGGTTGTATCTCCGTGGTTGCCTTCTTCGTGTTTCTGCGTTACCATTTAAAAAGCATTGAAATAATTTAACTTGCTACTTTATTTTAATTATAGCAGCTGTTATGGGAAAATAGCGAAGCGTTTGGTGCGTGCTTTGAGCTATTTTGATTGTGATTCAGTTGCCATTTTGTGGAAACATTTTGTGCAACTTCACCTGTTGAGCTGTCGTTGGTGATGCTGATTGTTCCACATGTTCTTCATTGGTTGTTGTTTCTTGGGTATCGTCTTGTTCTTTGTTTTGGTGTTCATCGTCACTGTCATGGTTTTTGTCTTGCAGCTGTTCAATCATAAAGGTGGTAAGTTGGAGTGCATTTCAGTTCTCATGGAACTACTTTATATTTTTGTAGAATCAACTTATGTAACTTTACCTCCTCAGTCGTTGCTTCTTCTGTTTTCTCTGTTTCTGTTCTCGTTACTGCTGCTGACTGTTGCGGTTGTTCTTCGTTGAGTGGAGGTTTTTGGTCATCTTCATGTTCACTCTTTTGGAGCTCATCGCCGCTGCCGTCGTTTTTGTCTTGTAGCTTTTGAAACACACATGTGGCTAAGTGGCAGTGCATTTGAGGTTCAAGAGAGCTATTTTATATTTTCAGAGGATCAGCTTATGTAACTTTACCTTTTCAGTCGTTGTGCGTTCTTTGCCGTCTACTCGCGTGTTTTTCAGTGAGTGAATATTTTGGGTCTTGGTCTTCTTTGACGTTGACGTCTGTCATTTGAAGATCATGTTGCCCTTCTTCAGTGGCCTCCTTTTGCTCGTTTGTCTCCTCTCTCTGGGATGGAGGAAAGTAGTGAAATGTGAAATGCATATTTTTGAACTATAAGATCATTCGGAGGTATTATGTGTTTTCACCTCTGTACTTGTTACTGCTGATTGTTCTACGTGTTCCTTGTTTAGTGGTGTTTTTGGGTCCTTCTCTTGCTCTTTATTTTGCTGTTCATCGTTGCTGACCTTGTTTTTTTCCTTGCAGCTGTTCAAATGTAGAGGTGGCAAAGTGAGAGTGCATTGGAGTGAATACATGTGTGGTAGGTTGGAGTTTATTTGATTGTGTACGCAACAATTTTATAATTTCATAGTTGCAGGTTTCGTAACTTTACCTTTTCAATCGTTGACGCTGGCGCTGTGTCTGGTAGCTGTTGTTTGGTGAGTGAATTTTTGGTGGCTTGGTCTTCAGTGGCATTATTGTCTACCGTTTGAAGAACATGTTCGGGTTGTTCATTGGGCTCCTTTGGTTGTGTTTGATGGTCTTGATTGTTGGTGCTATCTTGAGTTTCTTGTGCCTGCACCAACCCAAAAAGTATTTAAGAAATGGGTGCATCTCTGATTGTTGAGTTACATTTTTTATAAGACCTCTTTCTCTGGATTTGGAGGACTGTCTACTGCTAGAACTACGGCTTCTCCTTGTTTCATGCTGTCCTCTAGTTTTTCTTGTTCAATGTCTATAACAGTGCTTTCGCTTGCTTCCTCTTCCTGTTTAATAAAAATTGAAATTATAGTTTGAACTTGATTTGTGTCTCAGTTTTGTAACCTCACCACTCAGATGTTGTTGTTTGAAGTTCTGTGTGTTTTCCAATTTCCTTTGGTTGCGCTGCTTCTTGATCTTCCAGATCAATGTACTTGTTTGTTTCCTGCATTTGTTCAAAGAAAAGGGTCAGACATCCCTTATAATCCTTGTTTGCGGTGGTGGGTTGAAAAGGGTTTTTTGTTGATTTTTTATCTCTGTGTTGATGACTGGGTTATTCCTGCCTGCATCGACTGTTTCTTTGTCAGGTATAACAGTCTCTAATTTGTCATCGGCTTGGATGTCTTGGGTTTTCTCCTTTGTACTCGTGATGGTGATCTGCAATGTTGTGGCACTGGAAATCTCATGTGCACAAACTTCCTGTTATGTGACTCCTTCGCCTTTTGGGGTTTTCTCTTGGTCTTGCAGTGATTGTGATACTTGGAGTTCAAACAATATGAGTTTGCGGTCCACTTTCTTTCCTGCCATTATAAGTTTCCGGTGTGGGGTGTAGTGTGCTGTGGAAGTTTACCTCCTCTTCGTTGTTTTCTTCTTCTTTGTCGTTTGTTATGCTAACGGTTGATTGTGGGTCAGGCTCTTGCATTTGGTTGACGGGACTGCTGACTTGATTGTTCTCCAGCTGAGCCTATATTTTGTTGGAGCTTTGTCAGTTAACTTATAACTCTATCCAGTTTTGAAAGGAAAAATGGATGTTCATACTGACCTCTTCACTGGTTCCGACGTTGATCGTATCTTGTGCTTGTGTTGGGGTAGTTGTTGTTGTATGCATGTCATTTGTGAGGTTGCTTTGTTTGTTGCGTTCATTCTTGTTTTGGGGTTGTTGACACCGGCGTCTTTGTTGGAGTTCATCTTGGCCTGGTGTGCTATTGGTACGTTCCTGAAAGCATTGAGACAGTTCTTTTCAGTTGAGGTATGAAAACAGGGGTTACTGAATGCATTACTTTTTATTCACCTGTTTTTGCCGCTTTATCTTCTTCTTGTTTGCCCACGTCCCTTGATTTTGTTCTTCTCTTCCTCTCTTCATCATCTTCTTCTTTCTTTCTTTTTCTCCTTTCTCTTTGTTTTGTTGTGGCTACGATTTCATTCGTGCGGTTGGCATCGACTAGTCTACTTGATGCTGCTGGATCTGCTTTCTCTAGTGTTTGCAGGGTCGCGTTGTCTGTGAGGTACCTTGTGCAAACTATGTCCTGAAATTGTCTGAGTTGTTCTACAGAACCCATCCGGGCAATTGTTTGTTGCACGACTTTGTCCTTGTTTTTTTCATCCAATATCTCTTCTTTTTCGTTGCATCGGTGTTTAGCCCTGGTGGTTACTGCGGGTAACTGTTCTCCTTCATCGAGCACTTTGTCCAAAATTTTGTTTATCCTTTGGAATCTTTCTTATGGTCCTGTGCTTATGCTTTTGTTTGGTTCCGTGCTTCCACTGGTGCCGATACATGGTTCGCACCGACGTTTGGGTGGATGTGGTAGCAGTTTTGTTGTTTGCTGGTGTTGTTGTTCTTTACGATGTTCTCCTGCTATCTGGTGAATTGAAGACGAAGTTGATGCTGTGCTGGTATAGAAGATCCTCTCTACTGTTCCTTTCCATGTCTGCATCGTTTCGTTGGAATGGAGTTGATTAGAAAGGAAGCTGTTTTCAAAAAGGGAAGGACTGATTTATGTACAACAGAACTATACCTGTATCTTGCCAAATTCATAGTCATCTGGTCATGCTTTTTCGTCCATTTTCATGTCTGCTCTAGCTATTTTCGCTAGGTCACTCTCTTTGAGATGGTTTGCTCGTGGTAATGAGGTCTTGTCTATTGTCTTTGCAATCTTCCGCATTTCTTTTGTGTCGGTTGGCAGCAGCAGGGAGTCAAGGTACATGATTACTGGTCCTTGTGCCAAACCATTGATATGCTTTTTGTTCTTTTCTTCCTGAGGCAACATCTTGTGCTTCTTCCATGTCTTGGCTCCTTCCTTAATACTTTCTACGATTACCTCGCAGAAATCCATCTTTGCCATTTCTGGATAGTCCATGTCCTTGACCATTATAGCTTGTCGGGGAAGATAGCGGCGCTTGACCCGCAGACAACATTGTGGAAGAAAATAAGGAAAAATGTTTTAACTGATTTCCTGTTTGATTGATCGTCATCTATTTCCACCAATATTTGTAGCTTCTCGAATAGTAGTTTTGGCGCGAATTTTGTATCTTTGAAGCCAAGGTCAGACATAAGTTCTTTCAGCGAAGTTGGGCTAGTCTCTGGCCTTGGTGCTGACCTTTGCGTGCCGTTTGGGTATCCAAACACCTTGTGGATAGCTCCCTTGGTAATCTTGATTTTTTTGTCTTCGGCACCATCACCGAAGGTTATTGTCATGGTTTCTATGTCGAGGTTGTCGTAGATGTGTGCTTTATGGCGGTCTGCAGATGGAGCCCGTTATTTTGCAGTTCTCTATGCTGCCAAATCCTGCCGTCCTAATATCTTTCTTGTGACGGTCTTTAAGTAAATTACATGCTTTCTTGACATGAGCGAATGCTGCCCCTACCTTGATTTGGCATTTCTCTTCGTTTGTTTCTTCCTGTTCTTCGTCAACTGTTGGTTCTGCCAATTCTTTCCCGCTTGTCTTTCTTTTGTTTCTGTCCTTCTTGCCTGATTCGGGCTGTTTTAGAAGAAAAAAAAGAAAGGGTTTTGTTAGAAAGGGACGTTAGATCCCTGGTGCTGAACAGTGGTATTCAAAATTAGTGCATAAGTGTGTTTTTACATCATCGTCATGTTACGCATCATTTGTCGTGCTCTTGGCATCATCATGATACCTGTAGGAATGAAATCTGCGTCATGTTGTCTGTCATCTCGTCATCATTGGTATCTGAACCTTTGCTGTTGGTATCGTCTTGTTCTTTTTCTACCCTTTGTCGTTTGTTTTTCTTCTTGCGTTCACTGATGAAGCCATGTACCTAGGGTAGGGTCATGGACCCGTCCAAACTACCCTACCCAAGGACATCTCTAGAAGATACCACCTGTCAATCGACTCGGAAGTATTCCACTCGACGGACTTCGAAGACACTCAACCATGAAGCTAACCACTTTCGACCATGAAGCCAACCACTTTCGGCGGCCGGGAGTTCTAAAGTCACTTTCTGCCGCCAGCGGTCGGTCATTAAGTAGCTTTTATGGTCATCATAGCACTTTATGTATGGCGTTACCCGATAACGCCCAACCCTAATGTATCTTAAACCCTGCATAAGCGAGGGCGGAGGGTGCAGCGGACTCTATATAAGCCACCCCCTCCTCGGTGTAAAGGGTTCGCACCCCTGTAACTCATACGCATATAATCCAGTCGACCGCCTCCGGGCTCCGAGACGTAGGGCTGTTACTTCCTCGAGAAGGGCCTGAACTCGTGAATCCCTTGCGTATACAACTACTCCATAGCTAGGATCTTGCCTCTCCATTAGTACCCCCTACACTACTGTCAGACTTAGAACCACGACAGTTAGCGCCCACCGTGGGGCAGGTGTCTTAGCGACTTATTGGAGAAGTTGCGATTTTTTCCGATCCCCTTCATCATGGTTTCAGGCGGAGTTTTGGTTGAGGGCCGCGAGATCTGTCTCGGCGCGCTCACGTTCATCGCCGGCGACTACGCTTGGCTTCGGGAGGCTCGCTCGACATCGACAGCGCTCCGGTCTGCGGGCGGCGCACTTTCAGCGTCGTCGCGGCGTCCTCCTGCGGCAACCATCGACCCGATGTCGGTCGGTCCTTGTGTCGTCCTCCCTCCCTGCTTCCCGCCGGAGCAAGCGCTCCGGTCGGTCGAGGCTTCAACGGTGGGTGAGGCACGCGGTGGCCCGCAAGTCGGCCACCCCCCAAGTCGCGGCAATCGAGCCCGACGAATCTCTCTACGGACTGTTCGACTGGCTCCGCAGAGACTGCATCCGAGTGCGACAACAGTGATCCAGCGGCGGAGGTTCTGATGGTCGATGGACCATGCGGTCCTCCCGGATTTCCCGGCGCTGACGGAGGCGATGGCGAAGGCGATCCGTGGCATGCCCATGAAGAGTATCTCCCCGAGCCCCTCAATTCGCTGCAGAGGGAAGAACTTCGCCGCCGGAACATGGATGCGCTTCACACTCCAATCGTTGGAGAAACTCCCGAGGCTCGTGCCTTAGAGGCGCTTGCAGCTTAGCCAACTTGGCTGAGCGCGCACTTTTCGTGGAGAACCTTCAGCGAGCACTCTACGAGTGTGCGCGGCAACGGGTTCCGGACTCCAGTCAACGTCAACTCTTTCCACCACCGACTCAGGTATACCGAACTCCGATTCAGAATTTAGCGGCTGCGGCCCGTATAGCAGAGTCAATTCAGCCTTCCCAGTCAGAGGCTGGCAGAGGCTCGATGCAGATCAGAGATTTACTCCGAGCAGCAGGAGATCAAAATTCAGCTGTATCACAGTCGCGGAATAGGATTCACAGCAGATCCGTGGCTGCAAATACGGTCCAGTCGGCTCACAGCCCCAGATCGCCCCCATGGCGTGAGGGGCGTGGAGACTGGCATGATCAGTACAAGAACCGTGAGCAGTATGATCACCGAATCGATCGCGATGATCGACGTCGAGTGCCCACCCCTCCCCAAGGCGGATCGTGCGATGCCTCGGCAAAGAAGATGATAAACGCCCGGCCGGTGTTGGGCGAAGGATTCCGGTCGACCCAGTGGAACCCGAGCTTTGATGCGAGATCCATTATCGTTCAAGGTTTGGTCAACAGGAACAGAGCTCACCGAGAGGGTCATAACAGAGATGTACCCACCAGCAGCAGAGTACAGGTCTCAGGACCAGAGTGTTTCAGCAGAGCCATCAGGGCTGCGGTGATTCCTCCCAACTTCAGGTTGGCGACTTGAGTCAGTAAGTTCACTGGTGAGTCCAAGCCTTATACTTGGCTAGAAGACTACCGAGTGGCTATTCAGATCGGCGGCGGCAATGATGAGGTGGCCATGAAACATCTGCCTCTTATGTTGGAGGGTTCGGCCCGAGCATGGTTGAATCAGTTGGCACCCAGCAGCATTTACACTTGGGAAGATCTTGCCCGAGTGTTTGTCAGAACGTTTGAAGGAACTTGCAAGCGACCAGCAGGACTGACAGAGCTGCAATCTTGTGTGCAGAAGTCGAATGAGACTTTGAGAGATTACATCCAGAGAAGGATCACATTGCATCACACGGTAGAGAATGTATCTGATCACCAGTCGGTCTGTGCCTTCAAGGAAGGCATTAAGTACATAGAGCTGAACCTGAAATTCGGTCGAACTGGAGACATGTCTCTGAGTCGAAAGATGGAGATAGCCACCAAGTATACCAATGGTGAAGAAGAGGATCGGCTCCGGAGTGGCAAGCACAAGTCAGTTGCCCACGAAACCGGAGGAGGGAACTCCAGTCGAATGGACAAGCAGAAAGAGCAAACGGCCTAATTCTCAAAGGACTGAAACCCCGGTTGATGCATGATCTCAAACACGCAGCAGGTGCGTGGGTCGACGAACTTCCATCAGTTCTGTGGGGATTGAGGACTACTCCTAATCGGTCGACTGGGAGAACTCCATTCTTTCTGGTCTATGGAGCTGAAGCAGTTCTGCCGAGTGACCTACTTCACAACGCACACCGAGTCGAGCTCTAATCTGAAGATGAAGCAGAACAAGCCCGGGAAGATGCAGTCGACCTTCTAGAAGAAGAAAGAGAGATGGCCTTGATCCGATCGACCATCTATCAACAGGGCTTGCGTCGATTCCATGCCAGAAACGTGAAGAGTCGAGCCTTCCAAGAAGGAGATTTGGTCCTCCGAGTGGATCAACAGAAGCCACACAAACTTGCCCCTACTTGGGAAGGCCCCTTCATCGTCACCAAAGTTCTCCACAATGGAGCATACCGCCTGTACAATGTCGGTCGCCCAGTTGATGAGCCCGAGCTTGGAATGCGGACCTGCTCCGCCCCTTTTACACTTAAGTACTCACTCGGATGAGATGTAATAAAAAGTACTCCTATAGTTTGTTTATCAAAGACAAGAGTGTTATAATTTTCCCAGTGATTGTTGTTGCTTTTGTTTATGAAAGAAATCCCCCAGTGGGTGGCTTAGCTGCGAATCCGTTTCTCCTAAGTTTGTAAAAAAATTTCCTACCGAGTGACGAGCAAGCCTCTCACTCAGAGGCTTAGCTGCGAATCCGTTTCGCCTAATTATTTGGAAATCCTACCGAGTGGAGAGGAACCCTCCCACTAAGGGGCTTAGCTGCAGTCCAGTACTCGCCTAAGTGTTTAAAAATCCTACCTAGTGGAGAGAAATCCTCCCACTCGGGGGCTTAGCTGCAGTCTAGTACTCGCCTAAGTATTTGAAAATCCTACCGAGTGGAGAGCAACTCTCCCACTCGGGGGCTTAGCTGCAGTCCAGTACTCGCCTAAGTGTTTGAAAATCCTACCGAGTGGAGAGCAATCCTCCCACTCGGGGGCTTAGCTAGATCCGATGCTACTCGCCTAAGTATTTGAAAATCCTCTACGAGTGGAGAGCAATCCTTCCCACTCGGGGCTTAGCTGCAGTCCGATGCTAACTAAGTATTTGAAAATCCTACCGAGTGGAGAAAACCCTCCCACTCGGGGGCTTAGCTGCAGTCCGATGCTAGCCTAAGTGTTTGAAAATCCTATCGAGTGAGAGCAATCCTCCCACTCGGGGCTTAACTGTAGTCCGATGCTAGCCTAAGTATTTGAAAATCCTCACCGAGTGGAGAGCAACCCTCCCACTTGGGGGCTTAGCTGCAGTCCATTGCTACGCCTAAGTGTTTGAAAATCCTACCGAGTGGAGAGCAATCCTTCCACTCAGGGGCTTAGCTGCAGTCCAGTACTCGCCTAAGTATTTGAAAATCCTACCGAGTGGAGAGAAATCCTCCCACCCGGAGGCTTAGCTGCAGTCTAGTACTCGCCTAAATATGAAATTCATTCCAATCCGCAAGGACGACGAGGTGCAGGTCCACTACTACCCTCTCCTTCGGTGCTACGGCACAAGTACAATGTGCGCTCTGCCAGGACGACGAGGTGCAGGTCGACTGCTACCTTCTCCTTCAGAGCTACGGCACAAATACAATGTGCGCTCTGCAAGGACGACGAGGTACAGGTCGACTGCTACCTTCTCCATCGTAGCTACGACACAAATACAATGTGCGCTCCACCCCGATCCGCAAAGACGCAGGTCGACTACAATCTGTACTCCATCCCTACCTGCAAGAATGGTGAGGTACATGTCGACTGGATTCTCCACCTCAGAACTGCGTCACAAGCACTAAAATATATTCCGAGTGGAGAACAAAGTTCACTCGTAGGAAAATGCAAGCATATTCAACAATAAGCCAAGTTCAGATAACATCCTATGGATCCATAAGTGCTCAGGCATCAAGCCTGTTAAACTTTATCGGTTACAAAACCACTCAGCATTCCGAGGCAAATTTAAGGCATCAAGCATAGAAGTTTTTTACTCCTCGGGTGGAGGATTGGAAGGCGCGACAAACTGGTCCAGGTCGATTCCATCTGCAATCCGAGTGGCGGCAGCAATGAAGGTCTCCATGAAAGATTGGAAGTCATGCTTCTTGGTATTGGCCACCTTGAGGGACGCCAGCTTTTCCTCTCGCGCATCCTTGCGATGAACACGGACGAGAGCGAGCAACATCAGCACCACACACGGCTGAAGACTTCTTCCATTCTTGCACTCGACACGGAACTTCATTCGGTCGAGTCATCGTCGAGACTCGAGGTCATTACAGGCGTCTCCCTTGGCCAGAGTGTCGTGTCGATTCGCGGCGCCGCAACCTTCAGTCGAGCAAGATAGTCAACCACACCAGCAACACGAGACTCCAGTCGGAGCACGTTCATGGAAGTTTCATCCTTCACAGGAGAGTTGATGGGATCCATGCTTGTCTCCACTCGACTAGTCTCTTCCTCAAAGTTTTGGCAGAATTCTGTAAACACAACCCAAAGATAAGCCAGCAGTTCTATGATAAGTCAGTGATTACAAGTCAGTCGGGCAGGAGAGATTACCCTCAAGCATGATGAATAACTTCTTGGCGAGCCCCTCCCAGATAAGCCTCTAGATCGTTCTTCTTCCCCACCAGTTCACTAGCCTTGTCACTCAGAGCTATCTTGTCATTCTTCAGAAGGCTGACTTCCTTGTTGGCCGCATCGAGAGCAGCTTTCAGATTGGCGTTCTCTTCTTCAAGTTTGCCGACTGAAGCCAGCTTCTCTTCCGCAAGCTTCATTTTGTCCAAAGCCACCTTCAGCGCCTCAGCAAGTTCCTGGTCCTTCTTCTTCAGAGCCTCCTTCATTTTATCTGCAAAATGACAATAAGGTCAGAATCAAGAATGGCAGAAGGATAAAAACAGTCATCAAGTTCTCACCAATCATACCTTTTGCCTCGTCCTTCGCCTTCTGAAAGTTCTCATGAACAAGCTTCAAGTCAAGGTCGAGCTGGATATGTTTCTTTTCCAACTCAGTATAACGGGCCACAAGCTCGCAAGATTTATGCAAAGAGTCAGTCGACAGACATCAAAGAGAGGTTGCTTCCTAGTGACAAAGAGAAAATCCGTAACGTTTCTAAGACTACAGTCGAATCAAAATATTCAAAGGTAGTCTCGGGGACTACACCCAGTGGGTGCACTCAGCATGCCCCCACTAGTTCTATCGACTTGATCCGATCAGTCGACCGAAAGGAACAAAGAGATTATGGTCTCATCATGATCTTGTTGGGGAACGTAGTAATTTCAAAAAATTTCCTACGCACACGCAAGATCATGGTGATGGTATAGCAACGAGAGGAGAGTGTTGTCCACGTACCCTCGTGAGACCGTGGCGGAAGCGTTATGACAACGCTGTTGATGTAGTCGTGCGTCTTCACGATCCGACCGATCCAAGTACCGAACGTCGGCACCTCCGAGTTCAGCACACGTTCAGCTCGATGGCGATCCCCGGACTCCGATCCAGCAAAGTGTCGGGATGAGTTCCGTCGGCCTGACGGCGTGGTGGCGATGATGATGCTCTATCGGGCGAGGGCTTCGCTAAACTCCGCGACGATATGACCGAGGTGGAATATGGTGGAGGGGGCACCGCACGGCTAAGGAACGATCCGTAGATCAACTTGTGTGTTGCAGGGGTGCCCCCCACCCGTATATAAAGGAGGGAGGGGGAGTGCGGCCGGCCCCCAAAGTGCGCTGGAGGAGTCCTACTCCCACCGGAGTAGGACTCCCCCCTCTTGCCTTGTTGGAGAAGGAAACGGGGGAGGGGAAAGAGGAAGGGGGGCGCCCCCCCCCTATCCTTGTCCTATTCAGACTAGGGGGGAGGGGGCGCGCGGCCTGCCCTAGCCGGCCCTCCTCTTCTCCCTCATGGCCCACTAAGGCCCATTATCCCCCGGGAGGGTTCCATTAACTCCCGGTGTTCCGGTAAAATCCCGATTTCACCGGAACCATTCCGATATCCAAATATAGGCTTCCAATATATCAATCTTTATGTCTCGACCATTTCGGGACTCCTCGTCACGCCCATGATCACATCCGGGACTCGAACAAACTTCGTACATCAAAACTTATAAACTCATAGTAAAACTGTCATCGTAACGTTAGCGTCTGGCGGACCCTACGGGTTCGAGAACTATGTAGACATGACCTAGAACTATTCTTGGTCAATAACCAATAGCGGAACCTGGATGCTCATATTGGCTCCTACATATTCTCACGAAGATCTTTATCGGTCAAACCGCATAACAACATACGTTGTTCCCTTTGTCATCGGTATGTTACTTGCGAGATTTGATCGTCGGTATCCAATACCTAGCTCAATCTCGTTCTTGGCAAGTCTCTTTACTCGTTACGTAATGCATCATTCTGTAACTAACTCATTAGCTACATTGCTTGCAAGGCTTATAGTGATGTGCATTACCGAGTGGGCCCAAAGATACCTCTCCGACAATCGGAGTGACAAATCCTAATCTCGAAATACGCCAACCCAACATGTACCTTTGGAGACATCTGTAGTACTCCTTTATAATCACCCAGTTACGTTGTGACGTTTGGTAGCACCCAAAGTGTTCCTTCGGTAGCAGGAGTTGCATAATCTCATAGTCATAGGAACATGTATAAGTCATGAAGAAAGCAATAGCAACATACTAAACGATCAAGTGCTAAGCTAACGGAATGGGTCGAGTCAATCACATCATTCTCCTAATGATGTGATCCCGTTAATCAAATGACAACTCATGTCTATGGCTAGGAAACTTAACCATCTTTGATTCACGAGCTAGTCAAGTAGAGGCATACTAGTGACACTACGTTTGTCTATGTATTCACACATGTATTATGTTTCCGGTTAATACAATTCTAGCATGAATAATAAACATTTATCACAAAATAAGGAAATAAATAATAACTTTATTATTGCCTCTAGGGCATATTTCCTTCAGTCTCCCACTTGCACTAGAGTCAATAATCTAGTTTACATCATCATGTGATTCAACACTAATATTCACATCTGTATGTGATTAACACCCATAGTTCACATCGTCATGTGACCAACACCCAAAGGGTTTACTAGAGTCAATAATCTAGTTCACATCGCTATGTGATTAACACCCAAAGAGTACTAAGGTATGATCATGTTTTGCTCGTGAGAGAAGCTTAGTCAACGGGTCTGTCACATTCAGAGCCGTATGTATTTTGCAAATATTCTATGTCTACAATGCTCTGCACGGAGCTACTCTAGCTAATTGCTCCCACTTTCAATATGTATCCAGATTGAGACTTAGAGTCATCTGGATCAGTGTAAAAAGCTTGCATCGATGTAACTCTTTATGACGGGCTCTTTTATCACCTCCATAATCGAGAAATATTTCCTTAGTCCTCACTAAGGATGTTTTTGACCAATGTCCAAGGATCTACTCCTAGATCACTATTCTACTCCTTGCCAAATTCAGAGCAAGGTATACAATAGGTGCGGTACATAGCATAGCATACTTTATAGAACCTATGGTGAGGCATAGGGAATGACTTTCATTCTCTTTTCTATTTTACTGCCGTGGTCGGGATTTGAGTCTTACTCAATTTCACACGTTTGCAACACAGGCAAGAACTTTTCTTTGACTGCTCCATTTTGAACTACTTCAAAATCTTGACAAGGTATGTACTTATTGAAAAACTTATCAAGCGTCTTGATCTATCTCAATAGATCTTGATGCTCAATATGTAAGTAGCTTTCTTGAGGTCTTTCTTTTAAAGAACTCCTTTCAAATACTCCTTTATGCTTTCCGGAAAAATTACACATCATTTCTGATCAACAATATGTTACTCACATATATTTATCAAAAAGGCGGTAGTGTTCCCACTCACTTTATTGTAAATACAGGCTTCACTGCAAGTCTGTATAAAACTATATGTTTTGATCAACTTATCACAGCGTGTATTCCAACTCTGAGATGCTTGCACCAGTCCATAGATGGATCGCTGGAGCTTACACATTTTGTTAGCTCCTTTAGGATTGACAAAACCTTCTGGTTGCATCATATACAACTCTTCTTTAATAAATCCATTAAAGAATGTTGTTTTGACATCCATTTGCCAGATTTCATAAAATGTGGCAATTGCTAACATGATTCGGACAGACTTAAGCAACGCTAGAGTTGAGAAAAACTCATTGTAGTCAACACCTTGAACTTGTCGAAAACCTTTTGCAACAAGTCGAGCTTTGTAGATAGTAACACTACTATCAGTGTCCATCTTCCTCTTGAAGATCCATTTATTTAATTTGACTTGCTGATCATCGAGCAGGTCAACCAAAGTCCCCACTTTGTTCTTATATATGGATCCTATCTCAGATTTTATGGCCTCAAGCCATTTCGCGGAATCTGGGCTCACCATCGCTTCCTCATAGTTCGTAGGTTCATCATGGTCTAGTAACATGACTTCTTGAATAGGATTACCGTACCACATTGGTGCGGATCTTATTTTGGAAGACCTACGAGGTTCGGTAGTAACTTGATCTGAAGCTTCATGATCATCATCATTAGCTTCCTCACTAATTGGTGTAGGAATCACAGGAACTGATTTCTGTGATGAACTAATTTTCAATTCGGGAGAAGGTACAATTACGTTATCAAGCTCTACTTTCCTCCCATTCACTTCTTTCAGAGAAACTTCTTCTCTAGAAAGGATTCATCTTAAGAACGAATAACTTGCCTTCGGATCTGTGATGAAGGTGTACCCAATAGTTACCTTTGGGTATTCTATGAAGACGCACTTTTCGATTTGGGTTCGAGCTTATCAGGTTGAAACCTTTTCATATAAGCATCGCAACTCCAAGCTTTAAGAAAGCGACAGCTTAGGTTTCTTTGCTAAACCATAGTTCATACGGTGTCATCTCAACGGATTTAGATGGTGCCCTATTAAAGCGTGAATGCAGCTGTCTCTAATGCATAACCCCAAAAGCGATAGTGGTAAATCGGTAAGATACATCATAGATCGCACCATATCCAATAAAGTGCGGTTACGACGTTCGGACACACCATTATGTTGTGGTGTTCCAGGTGGCATGAGTTTGTGAAACTATTCCACATTATTTTAACTGAAGGCCAAACTCGTAACTCAAATATTTGTCTCCATGATCAGATCATAGAAACTTTATTTTCTTGTTACGATGATTTTTCCACTTCACTCTGAAATTCTTTGAACTTTTCAACTATTTCAGACTAATGTTTCATCAAGTAGATATACCCATATATGCTCAAATCATCTGTGAAGGTGGGAAAATAACGATACACGCCATGAGCCTTAACACTCATCGGATCGCATACATCGGTATGTATTATTTCCAATAAGTCGATGGCTCGTTCCATTGTTCCGAGAACGGAGTTTTAGTCATCTTGCCCAAAAGGCACGGTTCGCAAGCATCAAATGATTCATAACCAAGTGATTCCAAAATCCATCTTTATGGAGTTTCTTCATGCGCTTTACACCGATATGACCCAAATGGCAGTGCCACAAATAAGTTGCACTATCATTATTAACTTTACATCTTTTGGTTTCAATATTATGAATATGTGTATCACACGATCGAGATCCAACAAACCATTTTGATTGGGTGTATGACCATAGAAGGTTTTATTCATGTAAACAGAACAATAATTATTCTCTAACTTACATGAATAACCGTATTGCAATAAACATGATCAAATCATATTCATGTTCAGCATAAGCCAAATAACATTTATTTAGGTTCAACACTAATCCCGAAAGTATAGGGAGTGTGTGATGATGATCATATCAATCTTGGAACTACTTCCAACACTCATCGTCACTTCCCTTCAACTAGTCTCTGTTTATTACGTAACTCCTGTTTGAGTTACTAATCTTAGCAACCGAAGGAGTATCAAATACTCAGGGGCTACTATAAACACTAGTAAGGCACACATCAATAACCTATATATCAAATATACTCTTGTTCACTTTGCCATCCTTCTTATCCACCAAATATTCTGGGCATTTCCGCTTCCAGTGACCACTTCCTTGGCAGTAGAAGCACTTAGTTTCAGGCTTTGGTCCAGCTTTGGGCTTCTTCGCGGGAGTGACATCTAGTTTGCCATTCTACTTGAAGTGTCCCTTTCTTTCCCTTTGCCCTTTTCTTGAAACTAGTGGTCATGTCAATCATCAACACTTGATGCTCTTTCTTGATTTCTACCTTCGTCGATTTCAACATCACGAAGAGCTCGGGAATCTCTTTCGTCATCCCTTGCATACTATAGTTCATCACAAAGTTCTAGTAACTTAGTGATGTGGACCAGAGAATTCTGTCAATCACTATCTTATCTGGAAGATTAACTCCTACTTGATTCAAGCGATTGAAGTACCTAGACAATCTGAGCACATGCTCACTAGTTGAGCGATTCTCCTCCATCTTTTAGCTATAGAACTTGTTGGAGACTTCATATCTCTCAACTCGGGTATTTTCTTAAATATTAACTTCAATTCCTGGAACATCTCATATGGTCCATGACCTTCAAAACGTCTTTGAAGTCCCGATTCTAAGCCGTTAAGCATGGCGCACTAAACTATCAAGTAGTCATCATATTGAGCTAGCCAAACGTTCATAACGTATGCATCTGCTCCTGCAATAGGTCTGTCACCTAGTGGTGCATTAAGGACATAATTCTTCTGTGCAGCAATGAGGATATACCTCAGATCATGGATCCAATCCGCATCATTGCTACTAACATCTTTCAACACAGTTTCTCTAGGAACATATTAAAATAAACATATGAAAGCAACAAACATAGGGAAGCAACAACGCGAGCTATTGATCTACAACATAATTTGGAAAATACTACCAGGACTAAGTTCATGATAAATTTAAGTTCAATTAATCATATTACTTAAGAACTCCCACTTAGATATACATCCCTCTAATCTTCTAAGTGATCACGTGATCCATATCAACTAAACCATGTACGATCATCATGTGAGATGGAGCAGTTCCAATGGTGAACATCACTATGTTGATCATATCTACTATATGATTCACGCTCGACCTTTCGGTCGCCGTGTTCCGAGGCCATATCTGTATATGCTAGGCTCGTCAAGTTTAACCTGAGTATTCCGCGTGTGCAACTGTTTTGCACCCGTTGTATTTGAACGTAGAGCCTATCACACCCGATCATCACGTGGTGTCTCGGCCACGAAGAACTTTCATAGCGGTGCATACTCAGGAGAACACTTCTTGATATTTTTAGTGAGAGATCATCTTAAAATGCTACCGTCAATCAAAGCAAGATAAGATGCATAAAGGATAAACATCACATGCAATCAATATAAGTGATATGATATGGCCATCATCATCTTGTGCTTGTGATCTCCATCTCCGAAGCACCGTCGTGATCACCATCGTCACCGGTAGCGACACCTTGATCTCCATCGTAGCATCGTTGTCATCTCGCCAACTATTGCTTCTACGACTATCGCTACCGCTTAGTGATAAAGTAAAGCAATTACAGGCGTTGCATTTCATACAATAAAGCGACAACCATATGGCTCCTGGCAGTTGCCGATAACTTCGGTTACAAAACATGATCATCTCATACAATAAAATATAGCATCACGTCCACCATAGTCTCGGGGACTACACCCGGTGGGTGCACTCGGCGTGCGCCCACCAATCTAAAAATTCAATCGACACACCCAGTGGGTGTACAGACACAAAGATCTTCGGAAAGAAAGTCTTCAGATAGCATATCCCTAACAGAGCAGCGGTGACCAACTAACCTGGACATTGCTCTGAAGGGCTGAGCTTGCATCATAAGCCGCTTGGCTGGCTTCCCCGATCGCCTTCACCTGCTCCATCATAATCCGCGATCGCGTATAGCCTCCTTAGCAGCACCTGCTTGGTCCTCTGGGACGTGGTGTGTGGCGAAAAGGGAGGGCGGATCAGCAGTCGACGACAGAATGCCGAGTGACATCGCCACCTTCTTGAACCAGTACCTCAGGCACTGATGCAGTCTGAGTGGCCTTGCCAGCCGGCGCCTTTCTATTCTTCCTCGCCCTTAGTGGCACCTCGTCGTCATCATCAGGGAGATCAATGACATGATGAGGAGCTGCAGGATGAATCCAAAGTTAGAAACAAAAATCCAATTGACCAAAAGGAAAACTAAAAGAGAGCGTACCAGGGTTGGAGGTGGCAGCGTCTTCCATTTCTTGGTCGTCGTTCTTGGCGGAGGTCTCGGAGGTAGCAGCACTGCAGATTTCAGAAACCAGTCGGTTAGTCGATGAGTCGACCAAGAGTTCGTCCATGCTAAACAAGAAAACACAAGTTCCGCTGTTACCCGGAGATAGCGGGAATGGTCATTCTCATCTTGGGCAAGGCCTTCGGCGGCTTTGACGGCTTCGGCTGCCTCGACGCTTTCTCAGTTGGCGCCGGAGAAGCCGTCCGAGGGTGCTTCGACGATTGCCCAACAGGCGCGGTCACTTTGCCACGTTCACTCGCGGGGTCATGGGCGAGCTTGGATCGCCTTTCCGTGTGAGGAGGATCGACTTCCATTTCCTCCTCCTCCTCGCAGGAGCCGTCTTCAACCTCTTCCCCCACGCCGTTAGATTGCCACTCCTCCTCCTCGCTTTCACCTCCACTCGCCTCTCCCTCCTCGGCTTGTTCTTGCGCCCCGTTGGGCGTCGAGTACATCTCAGTCGTGGCCTAGAAGATGACAAACAAGATAAACGCCAGTCGACTGATTTCAAGCAAACATAATGAAGACAAGCAGAATCACAGTCAGAAGTGCAGAATTGGACCTTGTCTACTTCGTATGATTGGTTGAATGGAACAACCCTCCTGGCTCCTCGAGGGTTTTCTTTGTTCCCCGTGATTCTCGCCATCCAACGCTCCAGCGTGGCGACGTCGATCTCCTCTGGGTGGATCCGAGTGGTGTCCTCAGTGCGAGAAAACAGCCACATTGGATGATATCGAGCTTGGAGCGGCTGGATGCGCCGTCGGAGGAAGACCTCCAAGAGGTCCATGCCAGTCACCCCGTCACGGATGAGCTGCACAACACGCTCGACCAGCACCTTCACCTGCGCCTTGTCTTCCGGGACCACCTTCAAAGAGGAAGGCTTCCTCACTCGTTCCATGGAAAAAGGAGGAAGCCCAGTCGACTGCCCTGGGGTCGGCTGGTCTTTACAGTAGAACCAGGTCGACTGCCATCCACGGACTAAGTCGGGTAAGATCATGGTCGGAAAGGAGCTTTTTCCTCTCAGCTGAACCCCAAGACCCCCACACATCTGAATCACTTGAGTTCTCTCGTCACTCGGATTGGCCTTCTTCACCGTCTAGGAGCGACAGGTGAAGATGTGCTTGAAAAGACCCCAATGAGGCCGGCAACCCAAGAAATTCTCGCACAAGGACACGAAAGCAGCAAGGTACATGATGGTGTTGGGTGTGAAGAGGTGGAGTTGCGCCCCAAAGAAATTCAGGAATCCCCGAAAGAAAGGGTGAGGCGGCAAAGAAAACCCACGGTCGACGTGGGTGGCCAAGAGAACGCACTCACCCTCCTAAGGCTGCGGCTCTGACTCCCTCCCCGGGAGCCATGCCGATCCATGGGGGATTAGTCTTCCGTCGGCCAGGTCGTCGAGATCTGCTTGACTAATTGTCGAGCGGATCCAGTCGCCCTGGATCCAGCCCGACGGCAGGCCGGTCCTCGATGAAGATCCGCTTCGACTGGTCCCCCTTCCCTTCGCCTTCGCCGTCGCTTTCTTCGCCCGCTCCAGGGCCACCGTCTTCTCTTTCACCATCGTCGCCGGCGAGGCGCGCACGGAGCAGCGGCACTTAGGCGGAAGCAAACGGCGGAGAAGTCTGGAGAAGAGAGGGGGGAATGAGGACGCACTATTCAAAAACCCCCGTCTGGCGCCTAATATAAGGTTGCTTCCGAGTGACTGACATGTAGGCCCGGACGATCCTGTCAAATCCCGCAATAGTCACGCGCACGATACGTGGCGAAAAAGGTGGCGCGGAGATCGAGGCGTCCCTGCCTTATCCCATCCGATTGCTGCGGCCTCGCTCCGCCCCGCACGCTTCCCAAAATTCGAATCCCGAGAAATCCGCGGGTTGCAGAACAACTCGTTAGACGAAAGATCTCCTCCGCTCTGTCGCTCCGAGCTCTCCAAGTGAAAACTTCACTCCACGAATACAAAGAATGGATCAAGGCGACTGAAAAAGAAGTTGGTGCCGTCACCTAAAGTTCATTGATCCAGAACAAGGCATACTCATAGCACGAGAAATGGGTCGGAAGAGTTCTCAAATCCTTCCCCACTCAAACCTCGATCCATTCGGGGGCTAACGATGAAGCCATGTACCTAGGGTAGGGTCATGGACCCGTCCAAACTACCCTACCCAAGGACATCTCTAGAAGAAACCACCTATCAATCGACTCAGAAGTATTCCACTCGACAGACTCGAAGACACTCGACCATGAAGCTAACCACTCGACCATGAAGCCAACCACTTGAGGCCAGTAGTTCTAAAGTCACTCTACACGCCAACAGTCGGTCATTAAGTAGCTTTTATGGTCATCATAGCACTTTATGTGTAGCGCTACCAGTAACGCCCAACCTTAATGTATTTAAACCCTGCATAACTAAGGGCCGGAGGGGTCTGGCGGACTCTATATAAGCCACCCCCCTCCTCAGTGTAAATGGTTCGCACCCCTGTAACTCATACGCATATAATCCAGTCGACCGCCTTCGGGCTCTGAGACGTAGGGCTGTTACTTCCTCCGAGAAGGGCCTGAACTCGTAAATCCGTTGCGTATACAACTACTCCATAGCTAAGATCTTGCCTCTCCATTAGTACAGCCCTACACTACTGTCAGACTTAGAACCACGACATTCACCTTTTTTCTTCGAACCGGTTGGTTCTGTTGGCGGGAGTACCATTAGAGGTAATGGCTGATGCTGCAAGGTACCAGCGTTGACGATGTTTTCAGCATTGTCCTTTTTCTTTTGCCTTTTTATTCTAGGAGTAAAAACAGTGCTGGTATCTGATTTTCTCTTTTTTTTGCTTGTTGCTAGGTGTTTAATCCTGTTGAGCCTGGTGTAAGTTACCATTTCTGCTGTAGGTGGTTTGTTCCACATGTTCTGTTCTGTGTACTTTTCTGATGAATGAGGAGACATGCTTTGTGTTTGTGTGCTCTCAATATCACTGTCTTCGTGTCTTGCATAATGACCAGGTAATTAAAAATGATATTCTTTTGTCCGAAAATAATTTATACACATTTAAAATATATATCTTCCACGATTATGCAAAAGGAATGTGAAATTTCCAACGGGGATTTTTAGTTTTCTTTTTTGGGTTAAGAAAGGTTATTTCTACTGTTACCAATTCAGCTAATCAGGGGATTGAAAAAAATATTAATTATGGTTATGAGTGGAGCTGGGGAAGTGAAGTTAGGGTGAAACATTTTCTGAGACAAAAATGCACTCTGCAGGTGATATTTCATAATGGGAGGAATATCATCAATGAGAGTTGAAGATTTATTTAGTAAGTTAAACTGTGTTTTTAATTAAATATAAGATAGTGCGCGAACATTTTTAATGTTTTCTATAAAGAAATATATAAAAAGTGGCACGCAGTTTTATTTGTAGACATAGTTAAGTTATTGTTCTCAAGGATAGCAGTTAAGTTATTAATGTCTCAACATATTTTTTTGTACATAGACAGTGGACTCTTTTGGTCAAACCTTTGACAGGAGCTTGCTGGATTGCATGCTCTTCAGTAGGGTTTTCATCAGTATTTTGCTGTGTTTTAGCTTCTTCATGAGGATTTCTCATTACTGCATAAAAAATGGGTAGGTGTTAGAAGCAGAGTCGAGTGTCACTAAAAAAAACCTGCATGGTCTGAAAACAAATTTGTATGGATAGAGAGGCACGGGTTGTTTTACCCTAGAAGCACAGGGTACATCTATTCTTTGTCCCCTATTTTTCAGACCAGAGGCACTTAATTTGAAAAATGGATACATTGAAGGGACAAACGATGTAGAAAATGTCTTACGGTTATCAGGTGGTTTTGGCCTCTCATGATGCTTGCGGGGTTTGGATCTATCGACGTATTCTAGGTAGTGACATTTCAGGTTTAGTACCTTTGAGCACATACCGTATGGCGAAAATTCCAGGGCGGAGAGCTGTAGCATTTCTATTAAATCTCATCTCTCTGCCAGTTCAATTTGTTAGACAAATTGATTTAAGGTTATTGGAAAACTCCTTGGTAGCGGTGGCTAGGGTTGTTGTTCCTTGAAGTTGAAAAATCATTACCATCTACCCGGTGGAATGGAGTGGGATAGAATGATAATTACCTTCAATTAGTTGTGCGGTGTTCTCCGGTTCCATCGGCTTATTGTGTCGTTGCTCTTTTTTTGTTGCGATTTCCGCCACCGGTGTCGAAGTCCTCGCCGTCGGTCACCGCAGCCGGTGGGGTTATTGGTGTTCTTGCGCGAAGTGTGTGGCTGTGTGTATGTCGGATTGGAGGGTGGTTGGCAAACGCGGTGGCGGTTTGTCCGGTGACGCGAACTCGATTTTGAATTTGTGTTTGTGTGCAGAAGGAAGGAGGAGAGTGTGAAGGAGTGATAAAGTTTTTGAAATATACTTTGCGGAAGGGGAAGCAAGCTAGTAGAAGAGGGAGGGAGAGATGGAAACCATCGAACCGTCTCTAATCTGCAATCGTCCGTTTGAGCATCAAGATCCATTTTTCTGATGTTAGGCTCGGTAGTGTAGGTTCTACAGGCACGTACATGCAGGCACATGAGTCATGGCAGTGTAGGTTCTACAAGCAGGTAGAGAACCACGGGACAGGTAGGAGATGCGTGAGGCACGTGGATGTAAGCATCGGAGGCACGGAAATGAAGGCAATACACGCACGAACATGCTGCTTTTTGAGGCACGGGTATCAACCCTGAGGATGTACAAGAGTGCTGTGGCAGAGGCATGTGTTAGAGTGTTGTGGCACGGGTATCAACCCTGAGATGTACCTCTGAATTCATTACTGTACCTCTAAATCATCATATCCTGCGTCCATCAGATTTCTGTTTGCTCTTCTGTGATCTGTGAGGGTTGCTTAGTATTGTAACTACCCACTTCAACAAATTTCTTTCTAAAATATTGGATCTTGTCCACCAGAAAAGTAAGTGAATAATTAAATTCTCTATGAGTTGACTGTCATCTGCTTACAGGCGACTGCCATTTGTGGGGTGACCTGTCTTGTTAGGTAGGGGAGTTCGGACATTAAAAAACCAATAGTGTACCCCCATTTCTTATGTGAGTCCATATGAGACCTGTCCCTGTGCCAAGTGCTATAAGTGAATTATGCCATCTGTATCTTCCTTTATGCTGTTAGATTCAGCATGCTGATTTCTATCGTGAAAGCACCAGTTCTGTTATCTCTTCATTTTGTAGAGTGTTAAAGGACAGAAAGTATAAAAGAGAACTGCAAGTCACATAGCTTGGCTGTACACAGGACATGACTTCCAGCACCCCAACTAATGATCAGTTTTAACCCAGATGACTGGTTTACTATTTTCCATCTTAAAACCGTAATAACTTGTCAAAGACATCCTCCTATGTCATGTGAGTTAACTAGTTAATTCAATCAACATAACATTCACCATCAACCCTACAAGGCCTCATTTACATTATGTTTTGAAGGCACAGACACCACCCACGGGGATATCAGGCACGGAAGGGAGAAAAGGTGAATCCACAATAGGCACGTACGTGTGTTTTTTCAAGTCACAGGCGTGCAGTCTCTGGATACACAGAAGTGTGGCAGCAGAGGCATGGGTCTGCCTACTCGGTTAGAGAACCACGGTTGTGAAGTCACGTGGGTGTGGCATTATGGGGCACGTAAGAGTCTCGGCAAGTGTCACGTTGCGGACGTGGGTGTAGTTACGTAAGGCATAGTAATGGAGGCACTACAGTTACGTACGTGCACTATCTGGATGCACAAAAAGTTTTGCGGCAGAGGCATGGGTCTGAGTACTCGGTTAGAGAAGCATGATTGTGAAGTCACGTGGGTGTAGGCACAGGAGGCACGGACTTGCGGCTTCTCGAGGCACGGGGTATCAACCTTGCGTATGAAAAAAATAGTGGAGTGTCAGACGCACGTGTCAGTATGCTTGGTTACAGAGGCAAGGTTGTGAAGTGTCAGGAGCCACACATGTCATGTTGCACACGTGGGTGCAGATACGTGCAGGCACATAAATGATGGCACCAAAGGCACGTACTCATGCAGGCAGTTAGAGAACCACGGGACAGGTATGTGTCACGTGAGGCACGTGGCTATAAGCATCGGAGGCAAGGAAATGAAGCGAACGCAGGCACGGACATGCTGCTTCTCGAGGCACGGGTATCAACCCTGTGGTTGTTCAAGAGTGCGGTGGCAGAGGCATCTGTTAGAATGCTCGGTTAAAGAGGCACCGTTGTGAAGTCTCAGGAGCGACGCGGGCGTGGCAGTGGGGCCATGTAAGAGTCACGATGCATGTTATTACGTTAGGCACGTGATGCACATGGGTGCAGTTACGGAAGGCAGAATTGGTGAATCCACAACAGACACGTACGTGTGTTTTGCAAAGTCACGGGTGTGCACTCTCTGGATGCACAAAAGTGTGCCGACAGAGGCATGGGTCCGACTACCTGGTTAGAGAACCACGGTTGTGAAGTGACGTGGGTATGGCATGACGGGCCCCGTAGGAGTCACGGCAAGTGTCACGCGAGGCACGTGGATGTAGGCACGTGAGGCACGACATTGAAGGCACATGAGGCATGGATGCAGGTACATGAGGCACGGATGCCTCTAGAAAGTCATGCGTGTGTGGCATCACGGGAACGGAGTGTTTTGGGGCTTCGAGAAGCATCAGTGGCCCTCAACCCTGTGGATGCATGGTGGTGTGGTAGGAGAGGCACCATTGCGGATGAGTGATGCCTCTAATGGCGTGAGTGGGTGGCACCACATGCATTTGTTTGAATACTCATTTAGAGAGTTACGTCTGTACTCATGCCAGATGCAAGTTGTACGTTGGTGGCATTCGCCAGCACACGGTTGCAGAGAGGAGGAATGTTTGTGAAACATCAAAGTCACCGGCGGTCACGCGTGAGGAGTATGTAAAGTAAGTGCGCGTCGACGTGACTCACGTATGTCTAGGGACGGACTTGGGGCACTGGCTTGTGTTCGAATGCTTGGTTAATGAAGTATCAAGGAAGTACATCAATAAAAAGAGTCTGTTGTTTCATTATCACAGTATGATGTGCGGTTAAACCGTTTTCTGATGTTTTGACGGAGCTAGGCTTGATCGCTTATCAACAACTTTTTATTCCTTGATGTCGTCGTAGATCTTTCTAATCTCATCGCCCATTTCGCTGGGTTCGATTGTATTCTGGTTGCTAAATTGTAGCCTGCACAGTTTTTGTGCTTTCCATTGTTCCGTGCCATCCTATAACAAATTCAGTGAAAAGTAAGGAGAAAAAACACAACAGAATTAGGTCATGCAGTTGTATGATATCTTGCAGATTTATAGCCAGTTTAAAGTGATAACTTACGTCGAAATTATCTATCTCTTCAATGAAGTGGTTGCCATCAAAGAGATGCGTGAACCTCAGAACAGCAAACGGGGTTTCACCTTTGTTCACCTTTGGAACGCCCTTTAAAAATTGAACTTCCCATTTAGTCCTTTCCTTTTCGAATTTTTCACCGAGTAATATTTCGTATACTTCCTTGAACCTGGGCACTTGGGAATTGCATTTTGTTTTTGTTTTAGAGAAACATGTAGTGTAATTTGTAAAACTGAAAGACATTGTTATTTAGAATTCTTACCAGTTTGTCTTTATGGTTGTGGGTATTTGTTATGCTCCTTTACTTTGTAGGCTTCGTTGATTTCCATGTCAGCAATTTGCTTGCTTAGTTTGCCATCATGCACGTGGTGAGCACGTTATTTTTTCAGGTTTTCTTGCCTCTTCAATTCTTCAAGAAAGGTTTCTTCAGGCTCGATGATTTGAAGCTTCCTTCTATATTTGTCGAGCACTAATATTGTGTATCCTTCTTCCTTTTCAAATGGCATGAATACCTGCGGTACAAAAGTTCTATTGTTAGAGGAGAGTTTAGAATATAGTATTTTGTTTGAAATGCTTATTTTTATTTTGTTATAGGAGAATTTTATTGTTAGAGGAGAGTGTAGAATATAGTTTTAACATTATTACCATTTTTGCTATTTTGAGCTTGTCTGATTGACATTTCTTAAGGAACAAAGGAACCAAGGTATCCTTCTCTCATGTGAAATCATTTCTGAAGTCCTCCATAGATTGTTATTTATCCTTTAAACCCACAATATTCTGCAGGCAACAAATAAAAAACCATAAAAACGAATTAGAAATAATAGATTGGTACCAAAAGATTAAAAAATCGTTGCAAAAAGATGAGTTTGTATGATCATTGTGGTTTTTTTAAATTTACCTCTGCAAAGCTTGGGCCTAATAATAGTCTATGTCTTTTGTGTGTAGTTTGCTTGCTTCCCTCCCATGCTTCTGCTAACTCATCGAGCACCTTCTTTTCCAGTCCTCGACGTTTTTTCTTATTTGCAGGCCCAAATATTTCCTTTAGGTTTGATCCAGTGAGAGTTGTGATGTTCCCCTGTGGTTGATCTCTCGAGAATACTACTTTTCTGCTCACAGGCAAAACAGTAGAAGAAAAATTTGTTGAGTAAGTCATTAGCAAGCAAGCTGATAAACAGGAATTAAAGGTTTGTTCTAGTTTCTGTCTTATTTGTGTGATTGCCTCCTAACTTTAACTAATTTCAGTTGCAAAAGGACACTAGTAGAAAACGGAGCTTTAAAACCGGTTTGTAAGGGCCTTTAGTGCCGGTTATGGAACCGGCACTAAAGTGTCGGCACTCAAGCCCCCCCCCCCTGTAGTACCGGTTCGGCGAGCAGTAGCTAAAGTGCCACCACGTGGCGTGAGCTCGCGCCCTAGTATGGGGGACCTTTAGTACCGGTTGGTGTTACCAACCGGTACTAAAGGTTTTTTTTTATTTTTTTTTTGAAAATTTTGGAAAAAAATGATTTTTTTTTCGATTTTTAATTTTTCTGAATTATTTGATGATTTAGTCTCTAATCACCTCTCTTAACTGCTCAAGTTTGGATCACTCATTGCAAATCATCTAACATCCCAACCGGTCACCCATCCCTCTGACTACTCCAGCTCGAGCACGCTTAACTTTCGGGTTCTATTCTCCTTCGTTTCCGAGTCTGCACTTGTTGTTTTCCTGACAATAGTAAGGTGTCAATCCTATTAACCCTCAGGAGTTTAGCTTGAGCATGAAGTCGCACGTTTCACCGTTTGAGTTTGAAACTATTATTCTAAAAAAACAGTAATTATTTAGTAACGCTTATATTTCTTGAATAAGTTTGACCATAGTTTGACCATAGTTTGACCAGATTTGACCAAAATTCAAAAAATTGAAATAATTATTTAGTAACACTAATATTCTTGAATAATTATGTAGTATCATTAATACTTCTTGAATCAGTTGTTTGACCAGTTTGACAAGATTTATCCAAAATTCAAAAAAACATAAATTAGAGCATATCTTTTTTTCCTTTTACAATTTTGTCTTTTAAAAAATTCTCCTAAACTCTAAACCCGGGACTTAAAACGTCGGAAACTCTATGCTAAACAGTAAAAACTAAGGGTTTAAACCATAAAACCTAACCCTAAACTCTGAAATCTAAACCCTAGCACTAAACGCTAAAAACGTCTAAAAAACTTCTAAAACGCCCAAAAACTCTATTTTCCCTTTGGAATTTTGTGATTTTAAAAAATTGTCAAAACGAAAAACTTGTTCTGCAAATTTTGATATATTTTATGTATTTTTTGGAATTAGGATGATTTAGTTATGATTTTTTCAAGTTTGAAAATTGCCCTATAGTCCCGGTTTGTGTCTCCAACCGGGACTATAGGTTAGACCCCTTTGGTGATGGTTCGTGGCTTGAACCGGTACTAAGGTTGGCCCTTTAGTACCGGTTTGTGCCACAAAGCTAACTAAAAGGGGCTCGTGGGCCCGACTTGGACGCCACCGACCACCACCCCTTTAGTACGGTTCGTGGTACGAACCGGTACTAAAGGTTTAACACGAACCGGCACTAATGCATAGCCGTTCAAACCGGTACTAATGATACCATTAGTACCGGGCCAAAATCGAACCGGGACTAATGTGTCTCACATAAGGTCCTTTTTCTACTAGTGGGAGCCAAGTCACCTTTTGAATTTGTCCTGCCATGTGTCACTCATGACTATGTCGTAGAGCTCGTTTGCCTTACGCACGTGTCTAAACGAATGCAGGTGTTGCGGGTATTTGTTGGTGCTTCTTGATTAATGCTGGTTTTTTTTCGTCTCGCTCTGTCAAAACAGATAAGAAATTAGGGCTGTTGTTTCTAAAAGATATATTTGAAGCTCCTGTCATGTTGACTGATGGAAAAAATGAAAATAGTTATATTACCTTTCATGGGCGAAAAAAACTTGTAGGCTCTGGTTTGAAAACTTTGATTTTTTCAGGAAGTTGATGGTGCTTTATTTGGTTGGTTTTATCGAATATGAGCGTGAATACGTACTCTGGTTTCCATTCGGCATCCACCTTGCTAGGCCACAGGCATGTCAAAATGTATGGTTTATAGTTACGTCTTGTCCACCATTGTCAATAAACTAATTGTGGTAATAAAGTAATCAAGTAATTTGATGTGTATGTACTGGTAACTTACATGAAAATCCTCTCTGTCTTTGACCAGTTCTTTCCCATTCCAGTGTTTCTTAAATTGGGCCGTGAAGTGTCCGCATTGTGTTCCTTCTTGCTTCGGTGTGCAGACCCTGTGAGGCCTTTCTGCTATCCTTGCCCAGTCTGGTTCGTTCTTGTGTTTTAGTTGGTGGTACTTGTTCATCAGCACCGACATCCTTGTCATCTGTGATTGCATTTGGTTTTCTTGTTTGGGTGCGACATTGATAAAAGTAAGAGTATCATACTATCATGAGCAAAAGAATAAATCAATGTACAAAAAGTACGTACCAGTTCGGTTCGATGCACATGGTGTTTACTACAAGACAAATCGGTGTAGTTTACATAGTCTAGTGAGTCAAGGATGTCGATGCTATCTCTGTACTTGTTCATTACATATAGCGTGTAGTGGTTGTATGTGTGATGAGGTATCATGATCTATGTTGAGAGAGGAGATCGTTGTTGATGTAAAAATTGAATTTCAATTAATTGTTGAAGCTCAAGGAGAACAAGTCATGTGTTCAGTAATAGTTGTGAACTTACCATCTTCGATTGCAGGGTGTTTTTACCTCGCACGAGTTGTTCAAATGCCTATAGTGCATCGTGTTCGTTTAATTCTGATAGCTCTCCTATATAATAATTGAGACCTAGCACCAACTTCAAGAGAGAGAGTGTGAGGTATTAGTTAAATATTCTACCATAGTAATGACGGTGGTGTTTTTGTGGGTGAGGTATGCATACATTTGCGAATTCTGCAGGGAGTACAGTTGTGACGTCTGGGTTGTACTGTTCCTGTTCTGTCCATTCGTCCAGTAACATGTTTAGCATGGAGCCCTCCATTTGTGCATCTGCTTTCCCTGCTTGTTCCATGAAGGATTTTCCTGAAATGTAGCCTTCACGCTTTGAGCTTTTATATAGCTGTTCTCTACAAGCAGGGAGGGTTTACAAATAGGTGAGTGAATGGTTAGTTGGATGTTAGAGAATGTGCAGCTCTGTGTAATCGTTTCCATGGAACAAGGAGAATGTGCTTACCGTCCGCATTCTTTCTATCCTTGTCGGCTCATCAGATATCTATAGAGTTGCATGGCCTTTTCTTTGTAAATGAAATCTCCTGGAACAAATGGTGAAGCGTTGACTTTCTTAATTTCCTTGCTTGCTCGCTTGAATGGCCTCTTAGTTGAGATTATATTTGCTGAGCTGATCTCATGTGATTGAATTGTCGAGGGTTTTGGGGAACTTGTCTGCACTCTTGCAAGATGCCTTGCATTCTTCTTGTCGTGACCTAACTGCGCCTGCTCGTTAAGCTTCCCAGGTGTTGGTGTGTCCTTTTGTGAGTTGTTGTTTTTGATGCTCGGTTTTACCGAGACTTTAGCAACACATTTCCTCTTTTGGAGTATCTTTTCTACTAAATTCTTGTCTTTCTGCTTATTTTCATCTTGTGCATGTTGTGCCTCTGTTGATGTTCTTGATTTGCGATCTTCGCCAACAGGGTTCATGTTCTGTTTGGAAAGCTGTTGTTGGCGAGTTGGTACGCTCTTTGTCATGTTATCCACTTCTAAAGGAGAGTGTGTTATGCCTTCGTTGTTTTTATCTGGGGGTGGTCTGTCTGGTTCTATCGGTGGATCTTTCTGTTCGTCTTCCTTTTGTAAATCAGTGTCTGGTTGCGCGTGTTGTTCCCTCAGTAAACTAGCATCTGTCTGGGCTTGTTCTTTCGTGAGTGCTTCTTCAGACACCTTGGTGGTATCCTTTGTGCTCACATGATAATCTTCTTTCTCCTCATCGCTGCTTGTGTCATTTATGTCAATAACTTTTATCTCTTGAGCGCTCGTCACAATGTGCTCAGGAGTTGGAGGAATCTCTTGTTGAATTATGTCACAATGTATTTGTTGCATTTCACTGTCTTCCATATTGACCTCAGATTTCAGCATATCTGTTAAAATAAAAAATAAAAACTTATTGGTGTGTCTCTGAAAATTACATAAGTAGAATTTTACTTTGTAGTCTTCAGTAAGAGAAACTTGCGGTGTAGTTGATTAATGGCAGTGCGGTCGTATCTCTGTATTGGCTGATTATTTGATAGAGGATTCTCTTTCTCAACTCTGGGACTTGTTCCTCTGTTAGTAACACTGTTTCTCCATCATCAGTGTAGTGCTTTGCGTTCAAGAACATATAGAACGCACAGTCGAGTCTGCAGGTAGAAGGATGATTGATTATTGTTGCTGTCCAAATATGGTTGGGCAGTTTAGGTGAAGTTGTCCTAACGTCCTATGTTTTTTACGGATTGCATTAATAATTGTTACAGTGAGTAAGGAAAAGGAGAAAGGTTTCTAGTGCTTACGTTTTCCCCTGAAAAGGCACCTTCATTTTGACCATTTCGAAATGGTCAATATTACCTGGAGACAGTTGGAGCAATGGGCTTATTTGCTTCCATATCCTCTTTACTCTGCTTGTTACTGTGTTGAAGTAGTCCATTGTGCCTAAATATTCATCTGGTAAAGAGTCAAGGAGTTCAAAGTGCTCTTTTTTGATGTTAATTGTAACAACGAAGTAATGGCCCATAGATCTTTTTTTTTTGTTGAACATGCCCGCCTATGCAAACTGGTAGAAAGTACTGCAAAAATGCAAAATAAATAGATAAGGGATCCTTCTTGGATTTAGTCATGATTTGTTGATCGTTAGACGGAGTTGTAGTGCCGAGATTGTATCTCTTATCTGGAACATGAGATGTGCTTACCATGTCGAAATCTTGTAGTTGCTCTCCTTCTTCCAAATCAAGGATTCTTTTAAGCCTTTTAGGAATTGTCTTTTCTCTCACATGTGCTTCATCCACTAGTGCAGAACCGGGCAATAGCACCGGTTCGTAAGGCCCTTTAGTGCCGGTTCCACAACCGGCACTAAAGTGTGGTCACTAAAGCCCCCCCCCCCTTTAGTACCGGTTCAGCACGAACCGGTGCTAAAACCAACCACGTGTACGAGGCAGCTCGAGGCGGGAGCCCTTTAGTACCCGGTTGGTAACACCAACCGGTACTAAATGTTTAATGAGTTTTGTTTTATTTTTATTTTTCAATTAAATTTGTGTTATCAATTTAATTCTTTTTCGCTTTCGGTATTTTTCGATACTACACATTGTACACGTTATGCATATATATATATACATATATATATATATATACATATACATATACATATATATATATATATATATATATATATATATATATATAAATAGAATTTCTAGTAGAACCAATCATGCATATATATATATATCATCAATGTCTCACAAACCATCATATTAATTAATTCACACATACACACATGTATAGCTATATACAATTTCTCCTACATATGCATGTTGCCTTTGAGCCAGTGGCATTAGCCTAATTGGTGCCTTCGGAGCACGATGGGGGCCGTAGCGGGTAATAGTATTCTCCCTTCGGATTTATGACCTGGTCGAGCAAAAATCCCGCTATTTCCTCTTCAAGTGCTTCTACGCGCTCCGTTTCTAGGAGCTTCTCCCGCACCTCTGTGAACTGTTAAGAAGGAGATCAATATGCATGTGTATTAGTTGTGTGACTAGATATCGATAATGGTGTAAAAATTGTGAATAGTGTTTTGACAAGCGTACCCATTCCTGTCTTTGAGATTTGCTCCTTTCGGACGCCATCATGCGAATGTTCTCGCAAACGCAGAATGCACACAGATCAGTCCCTGCTACCGCTTCTGTGGCCTTTACGAGAATGGAATTTGATCAGATAATAATTAATCAAGCATGATAATTAAAGAGATGGCAGCTAGCTAGCTAGCTAGTACTACTTAATTACTTACCTTGGGTGAAACCATTTAAGCTTTTGTTTCCGGTCTCACTGGTCACGCCGATGAACCTTGCCCAAGCCCTGCCGCCCGACAAAGAAAATGAATAAAGGGGTTATTAAATAGTTCATATCGTGAAAAATGACGAACTAAATAGGCCGAGATATATATTTAATAATGATTGAAATTACCTGTTGACTATCCCAAACAAGATGTTATAGTCAGTTTTTTCTTTGAGTAGTGAGTCCAGTATTTCAACTGTTCCGGCGTCAACTTTAATGATACACAAGACCCAGTGAAATCTGCATGCACACACGTTTGCATGTCTTAATTTAGCGGGCATATGTAAAGCAAAAACATGTAGCTAGCTAGTAGGCAAAAACAGAGAAGTTGTAGTACAAGACAGTGTGACTCACTGGAAGTTGTAAGGAAGTAGTATATATCTTCATTGTATTTGAGGCGCTTCAAGAACTCTAGCATGTTGTCCTCTACGTCCTTTTGATAACGTGGATTTAGTTTCCATGTGTATTCATTAACGGTGTTTGGGTCAATGAACCCAATGCCAAAGCGTCCACCTTTTCTCATTTCATATATCTTCATCCTGCATATAATACCACAGAAAAGAATATAGTGAGGATAATTACAGGTAATGATTGATCAAAAGGATCAATACATCTAGCTTGAGACTTAAATTACGTAAAGAAATCACTTACAGACAATAGCAACTGACGATAGATTTGTCGAGTGCGTCTTGATTGTATAACTGAAAGAGTTCAAAATTCTCAATGGACATAGCTTTCTCATGGAAGTAATGCTCCTCCTTGACATTCACCATGAGGGACAATCGATCGGAAATCTTGGTAATGTTCATGTACCATTGATGCAATTCATACATTCTCGTTGGGAGGTTCTTGACCTGTCCTGCTCGACCAAAGGTTGGCCCCGGACATATTTCCGTTTTATTTCATCCTCTCTAAGCACAGGCATGGGCTCGATCTCTAGGAGTTGTCCAAAAGTGATTTTGAGAACTTCAGCCTGCATTATATGCTCCTCCGGTATTACCACATTGCCCACCTCAGGAACGTAAACTGTTTGCCCACAATAATATTGGGCGTACAGATCATGCGTGTTGTTGGCACAACAAGCGAGGGGATCGATTGCGCCGCCTGTTCTCCCAGCTGGGGAATGGTTTTCCCGCATTTTTTGGCAGCTGCTTCTTGTTTGCTCGATCCCGAGCTCGCCTCCTTACGTAGACGTGCTCGATTTAACTTCCTGATGTGGCGCTCATAGTCTGTGTCAACAGGCTTGGGAGCTAGTGGTTGAGCCATCTGAATGAAGTGGTCAATCATTTCCTCGTGCACTTTCTCCCTTGGCGGCGGTGGCGGTTTCGGTGCAAAATGGGCTTCCACCTCGGACTTCGATATGGCTGCGATTTCCTCCTCGGACCTGTCATAAGACCTCTGCGGAAGAGGCGTGAGGCTTGGACCATATTTATATCGCTTGGCTCCGCCTGCTTCTGTACTACCTCGACTGGTACTGCTTTCGCACCATAGCTGCAGGGGTGTCTCTTCTGCGATTGCTGAGGCGGGCGGAGACGCCGGTGTGAGGCTGAGTTGGACGAGGAGGAGTGGCCGCTGGCTGTGCGGACTTGGAGGAGGAGTGGCCTGAGGTTGTTCCGGACTTGGAGGAGGAGTGGACGTCGGCCTGTGGCGGACTTGGAGGAGGAGGAGGTGGCCTGACACTTTGCGGACTTGGAGGAGGAGTGGCCTGACACTTTGCCGGACTTGGTGGACTTGCGGGAGGCGGAGACTGCTGACTCGGTGGCGGACTTCGACGAGGAGTCGGATGACGCGATGTCGGTGGCCTTCGAAGATGATGCAATCCTTTTTCCATAGGATGATACGATGGTTGGCGTCTCGAGAAAGCGCTCATCGTCACCTCCGAGGAATGTCAAACTCTAGCCCCGAATATGGGTGCACCACCTCGTCAACCATGACACGAGCATAGCCCTCTGGAATCGGGATGCAATGGTAGGTTGCTTTGGGGGTAACTGGAAAAAGCAACGCCGTCTGCCACCTTCATGGATATGTTCTTCATTTTGACGTGTAGCTCGCAGCTAGTGTTCTCCGTGATGTCATCCACGGGTATCTACCCAACATTGCGTCGTCGGCGGAACCCACGCTGCTTCTCGGCATGGATGGGCGGTGCTATCCAATGCTGGATCATTACGCTAGCTACGCGACTCTTTGAGACACCCTTCTTTGGGTAAGTGAGTCGATCTGCTCCTGCTGCCGCTGGAATTTGACTACGAATTCCACTTGACTTGCTTCTAGGCCTTGAAGGCGTTCATAGTCCCGCTTCCTCTGCTCCTCCTCCATCTTCCTCTTCTTCTCCTCCGCAATCTTCTTTCTCACACGGGTTCTGTAGTCGGTGTTCCAGTCTGAAAACCCCTCATACCACGGAATAGCGCCCTTGCCTCGTGTTCTTCCCGGGTGTTCAGGATTTCCCGGGACACGCCAGTAAGCTCGTTGTTCTCTCTGTTGGGCTGGAACACCCCGATCGTGCCTCTTCTATTGCAACAAGTATCGCATCGTCGGCTCCTTGAGACTTGCCCTCGTCGAAACATTGCCTGTCTTCGGGTCCAACTCCCCCATGCGCATAGAACCAAGTCGACCACAGGGGACAGCTCTTAGTAACCCGAGTGGAACCTGCATCCTCCATCTCTATCTCAGACTTATCCCACTTAGGCATTGCCACCACATAGCCACCTGGCCCCAGCTTATGGAACTTATCCTTTTTTTCGCCATTCTTCTTGTTTATTCTCGACCGTTCCTTAGCTAATTCCGAATCCTTGAATGTCCGTTGACGTACTTGAGCACGTTGGTCCCAATGAGCACGTTCGTTCTCTAGTGTTCCCTTGAATACTGGAGTCTTCCTTCCTCCCTTGACGTACTTGTCCCATTCACGATTCTTGTGGTTCTTGAATGCGACCGCCATCTTCCTAAGAGCAGCGTCCTTGACTTTCTGGACATCTGCTTCTGTGAAATGATCTGGTAGGGTGAAATGTTCCATGAGAGTATCCCAAAGCAGATCTTTTTGATTCTTGTCGACAAAAGTAACATCTAGACGTGGAGCAGCGTCCTCTTTGCCTTTTGTCCTTTGTCTTTTGCTGGCTCTCTCCATTCTTGAAGGGAGATCGGAGTTGGTCCTTCACAAGAACTTCGGCAGCGACGAATGAACTTGTCCGCAATCTTCTTAGGCGCTTAATGCTTCGCCATTAGGTCTGACTGCCTTGATATTGTACTTTACGCCTCCTTCAACTTTTTGTTCGGGCCTCGTTTAGTCCTTTTGCACGAAGATTTGCTCGATCCGGATGGCTGAAAGAACAAAGATCGATTCGTTAATATATCTTCAAGTCATTTAAAACATGTGATGATCACCAGATACCTGCTTATATAAATATATATACCTCGCCGGTCTTTGTTGTTTCAGGATCAACATGTTCTTCGTCATCGCCATAATCGTAGTTCATGACTTCATCAATTCGGTCGTCAGCGATCGAATATCATATCACCCTCTCCGGTGTTGTTTAGAAATTCGAGCCGTCATAATCTTCTTCATTCTGATTATCATCTGGCCTGCGTATCATATCGAACATGGTCTGTTCTCCTCTCTCTGTCGGTATTATGCGCCATAGCTTTTATTTAACTAATTCAAAAGAAATATAAAACAATTTAGTATTCAAATTACATCGTCTCGAATAATAGATATAATCTCGAATACTTCGTCTAGAATAATAGATATAATCTCGAATACATCGTCTCGAATAATATATAATATTGAATAGTACATCACTGGCTAGCTAATTAAAGATCGAATACTAGAGAAGAATCTAGGACACTCGCCGTTCCTGCGTCGCGGGCGGTGGACACCCAAAGAGAAGGAACCCTCACAGGATCATAGCTGAAGTGAGATCCCTGAAGATACTGCCAGGTATTGAAGAACCTGCCGCCCTCTAACGCAACCATGTAGCGATGGACATGCTCGTCCTCCTCCCTAACACGGCGACGTACCTCCTCCGGTGGGGCCGGGTCCTCCGCACCAAATCGCCCACGCGAACGCCACCAAAGCGAGATCGGGGTCGACGACGGGACCCGGGGCGGGTTCCTCATCAAGCGGTGCGCCCCTCGAGCAGCACCTCCAGTGCCAGCCAGTGAGCCCAGTCCGGACATGGGTCGGCTGGATGTCGTCATGACGGGTCGACGGCGAGGATGCGGGCGCATCGTCGAGAACAAATACTAGCTATATGCCCGCAAAAGTAATATTTTTTAATGATTGGATTTTGATAACTAAAATTTCTAACATTTCTACTATTTCAAAAATCTATATACTATTTCATACTAATTAAGCATCTAACACTAAAAACAGAAAAAACAATTTCTATACATCCATTAAAAAACAGAAAAACAACATTATATAAAAAATTCCATACTAATTAAACACTAATTATATCCATCTAACATGCATTCATACATATATACTAGTGAAAAACAATAATCTAAAAATCTAAACTAATTAAACATACAAAATACGTATATACTAATATATACATGCATTCATACATATATACGTGTATGTGTGTGTGTGTTCATCATGCTTGTGTGTGTGTGTATGGGCTCGGGGAGGGCGGCGCCCATGGTGGCCTTGGCGCAGTGAGAGGGGTTAGAGGGGAGAGCTCACAATGGGCGACGGCGACGGCAGGCGACGGCCGGGCAGCGACGGGCAGGCGTGACGCTGGGGCGACAACGCAGGGACGGCGCGATGGGGATGGGCCCGGCGGCGACAGGGACGGGCGGCGACGGCGACGGGACGGGCGGCGACGGGACGGGCGGCGACGGCAGCGACGGGTCGGTGACGGCGTCGATCGATCGGGAAGGGCGGTTCAATGGGGAAACAGAGGAAGAAACAGAGGAGAATGAAATTTTTGAAGTGTTGTATATATAGAAGGCACCTTTAGTACCGGTTGGAGCCACCAACCAGTACTAAAGGCCTGTTTTGGCCAGGCCAAGCGGCGGGAAGCAACCCCCTTTAGTACCGGGTGGTGGCACAAACGGGTACTAAAGGCCCCCCCTTTAGTACCGGTTTGTGCCACGACCCGGTACTAAAAAGTCTTGATTAGCGCAGGTCTTGATCTTGACAAGTTTAGTCCCACCTCGCTGAGCCGAGGCGACCGCACTGGTTTATAAACCCCGTGCGGTCGCTCTCTCGAGCTCCTCTCCAAAGCAGGCCCTCTGGGCCTCGTGTTCTTCTTGTCGCTCAGGCCCACTTGGCCTTTGCGGGCTCGCATCACGCCCAACAACAAAGTTGGGTTTCTAGTCGATGCAGGCCGCTCTGGCCTAGTAGGCGGGCTTTTTTGCTTTATTTATTTTTGTGTTGTTTTTTTTGTGTATTTAGAGTTTCTTTGTGAATATTTTTGCTTTAGGTACAAAAATTACAAACTTTCTGTTACTGCCCGTAGTTTTCAAATTTGAATAGTTTAAATTTTGAATTATTTGAAATTAGTGTGAATCACTAGTTTGTGAATAATTTAACTTTGAAAATCAGTAAAGGCATGAAAGAATTTGTTTGCACATAAAATTTCTTCGCGTTTCAAATGCCAAAACACATAACTACTACCCTAACTATTACAGAGATTCCTCCTGCAGGTGTGAAACACGTAAGAAAGTGATGATAATGAAGCCGATCACATCCCACATCTTTGGGTGTGAAACTTTTTCTTCGTGTGTGTCCCTTTGCGCGTAACCATGGAAAATCTTCATCATTTAACGGGATGCTCGGGTCAATATTCACTGTGAATGGAGAAATTTCATCAAACTTTTCATAATCTTCCTGACTTGTCTGTCTTGTCATCCTCTCCCACGATGTTTCTCTTCCCGTAAAGAACTATGTGCCGCTTTGGCTCATCGTAAATGCGATGCATTCGCTTCCTTATCTTTTCTTTTTCTTGGCTTGGTAGACATGTCCTTCACATAGAAAACCTGTGCCCCATCATTGGCTAGGACGAATGGTTCGTCTGCATACGCAAGAGATTGTTGAGATCCACTGTTGTCATTCCGCATCGCGGGTCTTCCGTTACCCCACCTCGTGTCATATTGACCCATTTGCACGAAACAAAGGGACCTTTAAACCACGCCGATAGTCAAGTTCCCATATGGCCTGTATATAACCATAAGATGTGTCCTTTCCCGTCTTGGTTTCTGCATCAAAACGGAGACCACTGTTTTGGTTGGTGCTCTTCTTATCTTGGGCGATCGTGTAAAATGTATTACCATTTATCTCGTACCCTTTGAAAGTCATTATATTCAAAGATGGTAACTGGGACAGCAAGTACAGGTCATCTTCAATAGAGGTGTCATGCATGGTACGTGTCTGCAACCAGCTGGCAAAACTCCTGGTTTGTTCACGTGTAATCCAGTCATCAGACCGCTCCGGGTGTTTGGAGCGTAGCAAATTCTTGTGTTCATCCATATACAAACGTTTCAACCGTGGTATTATAGGAGAATACCACATCACCTTGGCAGGAATCTTCTTCCTGGGGCGCTCGCCCTCGACATCACCATGCTCATCGCGGCTGATCTTATAGCGCAATGCACCACATAACGCAAGCGTTCAAATCCTCGTACTCACCGCGGTAGAGGATGCAATCATTAGGGCATGCATGTATCTTCCGCACCTCTAACCCTAGAGGGCGGACAGCCTTCATTGCTTCGTACGTACTCTCGGGCAATTCGTTGTCCTTTGGAAGCATATCCTTTATCATTACCTGCAACTTTCCAAATCCCTTGTCAGATACACCATTCTCTACCTTCCATTCCAGCAATTCCAGTGTGGTGCCCAGCTTATTCTTGTCACCTACGCAATTCGGGTACAACAATTTTTTGTGATCCTCTAACATGCGCTGCAACTTCTTCTTCTCCAAATCACTTGCGCAGTTTCTCTTTGCATCGGCAATGGCCCGACCTAGATCATCAACGGGCTCATCTGATGCCTCTTCTTCAGCTTCTTCCCGCATTGCCGGCCCAGCTTCTTCCCGCATTACCGGCTCAGCTTCTTCCCCATTGTTGTATCATCGTATTCAGGGAACCCATGGCCATGGAATGTAACGGATTAATATTTTTTTACCTTCGATTGCTTGTGAGTGATTTGTCGCATCCATCGGTTTGTTTTTGTCCTTGCTCTCTGTTGGTACTTCCGCCGCGGGCACGGGTCGTCACCGTCAGTCGCCGCTGCCGCCGGGAGAGGTTTTTGATGCTTTCGCGGGCACCAACCGACTGCCTGTATCTCGAAGTGGATGGCGGTTGGTGGGTGAGGCGCACGTAATTTGGATTTCTGGTTGGTCTGCTGGATTGGACAATGGGGGCAGAAGGAGAGACGAGGGTGTTCAAGAGAGGGGAACTGTTGAAGTGTTCGAGATTTTCGCTGCGAAAGCAAATGCAAGAAAGTAGTGGAGGGAGAGAGGGAAATGGTCGAACCGTCTCGAATCTTTGACCGTCCGTCTGGACATTGGTGTAACTTTCTGTGGGCTTTGATGTGCTTGTTTTTTCCTTGCTTGCTCAACTGCCGGAGCGTTTTTATTTTAGTGTGGTGACATCCACGGTGGCATGGTTTGGTGTTACGCAGAGTCACGTTCGTGCCTGTGAGTGTTACAGACGTTTTCTATGACGTTTCATGGTGAAGCGAGGCCACCAGCGCTCATCCTCCTATGAAAAAAAGAAAAGCGTCTCGAATCTTAGACCGTCCGTTTGGACATCAAGAGTGGTGCAACTTTCTTTGTACTTTGATGAGCTTGTTTTTTGCTTGCCTTCTTAACTCTTAGTCTGTGGGATGTTACTATTTCTTGATTTTAGTTTTGTTTTGTGGTGCACAGGGGCATGGTTTGGCGTTACTAAGAGTCACATTTCATGGTTCTTTGTGTTCCAAATGATTCCGGACGCAGTTCAATCGGAGAGGCATGGACATGAACTCAAGAAGGGAAGCATGTTAACGCATTGGTCGTGAGTCTCATTACCACAGGTGTATGCTTTTTGTATTTCCAAATGATTCCGCTCACTCGTTCTCTTGGAGAGGAATGGACGTGAATCCGGCGGAGGCAAGTCTTCTTATTAGCCAGAGCCACGTTTGTCCACGCGTGTGTTAAGTGCATTTTCTCTGGCGAGTCACTGTGAGGTGCGTGGAAGTGAAGCTGAGTTGGCACTGTGTTACTAATGAAACAGGTACATTCCTGACGCTGTGTATGTAAATGTTTTCCTCGTCAACTCGTTGCTATGTTGTGGAGAGTCACAGTGCTGCTTTCCAGGGAGGCACCGTTTGATTTTAGGGCGAGTCATGTTCATGCCTGCATGTGTTACGGACGTTTTCACTAAGGTGTCACCAGGAGACGCGTGCAAGTTAATTCCTGTATTTGTGTCCGAAATGATTCCGTTGAGATTGTTATTTGGAAATAGTATATTATAAAGTCACGCCTGTCTGTGTTTGTGTTTAGAATAATTCCGTTGACTCGGTGAGATGGAGAGGCATGGGCATTAATCACAGAAAGGCACATTTTGGTTCGAAGTCATGGTGAACACCCACTATTTACTCTGTGAGGCACGAAATGGCCTATTCGAGAGACGCTGGTGTGGTATATTCTGCGCACGGTCATGGGTCCCAGGAAGGCACGGCATGGTCTCCTGTATTTGTGCTTGAAATGATTCCGTTGAGTCGTTCAGAAGAAGAGGCATGGACATGAATGCCATGAGGGCATGGTTGGGTCTGTCGGTCACGTTTCGTACGTTTATTATGGAAACAAAGCGGAATGGGTTTAGATGTTAACGCTAAAATTTTACTTTGCGAGTGGCCGGTTCGACAGTCGTGGTGTTTAAAAGCGTAAGTTCCTTGTTTTTAAAAGCCACAGTTCTGTACTGAGTTACGTCGCGCTTCATTTATTAGAGGCATGGACGTCAAGTGAATACAGCCACGGTTCTGTACCAGGCAGCAATATGACTTGTGCACTGACGATGGCGTGGACGTTCGTGGCAGTGTTAAGGGTCACAGGCACGAGTGTGAAGCGCTAAATGGCATGGCTGCCGTATAATATAGAGTCACGCTCCCTAGTGTTTGTGTTCCGAATGATTCCGTCGACTCGATCAGACGGAGAGGCACGGGCGTTCAGCCTATAAATGCACCGTGAGGGTTCGTCCCTTGGTTGTTAGGCGCACAGACACGTGGATGTAGAAGGTACGCTTTTCAAGCAAAGAATGAACATCACGATGCCACGTTTTTCAAGCAAAACACGGACCTGAAGTTCGTATTGCCACGTTTTTGTACTAGGTAGCGTCATGACTTGTACTCATAAACGCATGGACTTTCGCGCCTCTCTGCTATATTTCAGGTCACAGGCACTTTCGTGCGGCCCACAAAGTCATGGGGCTGTTCTATACAGAGTCACACTCGCCCGTGTTTCTGTTTTGAATGTTTCTGTCGACTCGTTCACACGGAGAGGCACGGCCGGTCAACTTCAACAGTGAACACCCACTGTTCGCTGTTTCGACAGAAACATGGGCGAGTGTGACTCTGTATACTCAGTGAGGCACAGTGAGTGGAGAGGGATAGGCATGGTGTGGTATTATGTAGAGTCACGCTCATCTGTGTTTGGTTTCAAAATAATTCCGTCGACTCGATCAGATGGAGAGGCACGGTCGTTAATCACAGAAAGGCACAGTTTGGTTCGAAGTCATGGTGAACACCCATTGTTTACTCTATGAGGCACGGAATGGCCTATTCAAGAGACGCTGGTGTGGTATATTCTGCGCACGGTAATGGGTCCTAGGAAGGCACGGCATGGTATCCTGTATTTGTGTTCGAAATGATTCCATTGAGTCGTTCAGAAGAAGAGGCATGGACATGAATGCCATGAGGGCATGGTTGGGTCTGTCGGAACGTCACGTTTCGTACGTTTATTATGAAAACAAAGCGGAATGGGTTTGGATGTTAACGCTAAAAGTTTACTTTGCGAGTGGCCGGTTCGACAGTCGAGGTGTTTAAAAGCGTAAGCTCCTTGTTTTTAAAAGCTACGGCTTCGTGCTGAGTTGCGTGGCGCTTCTTTTATTAGAAGCACGGGCGTGAATTGAATACAACCACGGTTCTGTACCAGGTGCCGACATGACTTTTACACTTGCGATGGCGTGGATGTTCGTGGCAGTGTTAGGGGTCACAGGCATGGGCGTGAAGCGCTAAAAGGCATGCTGCCGTATAATATAGTGTCACGCTTCCGTGTGTTTGTGTTCTGAATAATTCCGTCGACGCCATCAGACGGAGAGGCACGGGCGTTCAGCCCACAAAGGCAACATTAGGGTTCGTTCCTTGGTTGTTTGGCGCACAAACGCGTGGATGTAGAAGGCATGTTTTTCAAGCAAAGAACGCACATCTCGATCTCATGTTTTTCAAGCAAAATGTGGACCTGAAGTCCGTATAGCCACGGTTCTGTACTAAGTAGCGTCGTGACTTGTACTCATAAACGTGTGGACTTTCATTCCTCTTGGCAATATTTCAGGTCACAGGCACTGGCGTGCGTCCTGCAAAGGCATGGTGCTGTTTTATACAGAGGCACACTCGCCTGTGTTTATGTTTTGAATGCTTCTGTCGACTCGTTCAGACGAAGAGGCACGGCCGGTCAGCCGACAGAGGCATAGGGTTGCATTACGCACAGTCAGAGTCACATTACCATGGGTGTATGCTTTTGGAATTTCGAAATGATTGCACTAACTCATTCTGTTGGAGAGGAATGGACGTTAATCCGGCGGAGACAAGTCTTCTTATTAGCCAGAGTCATGTTCGTTTCTTTAGTTGGGGTAACCCAGCGGAATGGGTTCAGATGCGAACACTTACTGTTGAAGCTGTTTCTGAAAGCTTCTTTTCTTGTTTTCAAAAGCACAGTCATGGTTCTTTGTTTTTGTTGCGTGTAGTACTCGATAAAGGCACTGACTCGATCTGATGGAGAGTCATATGCATGGTATGGTATTATATAGAGTCACGTTCGTCTGTGTTTGTGTTCAGAATAATTCCGTCGACTCGACCAGATGGAGAGGCACGGACGTTATTTCGTTTGTTGGTACATGTAGATGAGTAGGCTAGTGTCATGCAGCACACGGTTGTGCTTCCACGAGAGGCACTTCGTTTGCCCGCGGGGAGCACGTTTTTGCGAACCGTGCATAGTTTTGGTTCAAATGATTCTGCTTACTCATTCACTTAGATACGCACCACTACTAGGAAAAGGGCTATAGATGATATGGACACTAATGGCGCACTAGAGATGTGGTGCGCCATTAGTATATACTAATGGCGCACCATGTGTTGGTGCGCCATTAGTGTCCAAATACTAATGGCGCACGACATCCACGGTGCGCCATTAGTTACAATTTTTTTTAATTTGTTTTTTCAAAACTAATAATGGCGCACCAGGGGATAGTGCGCCATTGCTAGTTAAACTAGTAATGGCGCACCACATCCACAGTGCGCCACTAGTAATTTTTTTTAAAAAAATTTCAAACTTTTTTTTTCAAAATTAGTAATGGCGCACTATGGGTCTGGTGCGCCATTAGTAGTTAAAACTAGTAATGGCGCACCACACCCATGGTGCGCCATTACTAACAATTTTTTTTATTTTTCTTTATTATTTTTTTATTTTTTTCAAAGTTAGTAATGGCGCACCATGGGTGTGGTGCGCCATTACTAGTTTTAACTAGTAATGGTGCACCACACCCACGGTGCGCCATTACTAATTTTGACCCAAAGTTCCCCCGAATGCACCCCCCCACCGGACCGCCTTTTCAGTTTTTAAAAAAATAAAAGCAAATTATGGAAATGTCAAAAAATAAAATAAAATTAGTTTTCCATGTGATATGTGGTCTAGTTGTTGGGAAAATTTACAACCATGAATTTCAACTTTATTTGCAAAATCTCTCAGGAATTTGTAAAATAGGCATAACTTTTGCATACGAACTCAGATTAAAAAGTTTTTTATATGAAAATTCATTACTCGAAAAGTTACATCCGAATTTAACATTTTCAAAATCCTCAAAAACCTAACAGAAAAAAAGTTACGGTGCTTTCAAGATCTAGAGGCAAAAAAATTCAAAAAATTTCAAACTTACTACTGGCGCTCCGTTTGCTAGGTGCGCCACTAGTAACAGGAAAAAAAATTAATTTCGAATTTTTTTTCGGGATTTTTTTTTCAAAATATGATACGTAATATGAATGGAAGTTTGAAATAATTTTTCAAAATTTCATCACACTCATGAACATGAACAAAGTCCTAAATATCAACAAGGTTTAATAGGATTAATATGCTTGATATATCAACAAGTGCCTGTGAAGTGAGCTGGTGCTGGGGTTGGATAGAACTCTGAAATTAAGCATGCTTGGGCTGGAGTAGTGTGAGGATGGGTGACCTTTCGGGAAGTTTGACCACGGAGTGTGATTTGACCTGAGATTAAGCATATTGACCCGAGATTAAGAAAAAAACAAAAATAATAATAAAAGAATTGAAAAAAATTTGAAAAAAAAATTTGAAAATTTTTTTTGAAAAAATTTTTGTTACTAATGGCGCACTCCTATGTGGTGCGCCATTACTAAGTAAGATAGTAATGGCGCACCTCTAGGCATACTAATGGCACACTACAGGTGCGCCATTAGTACTAATGGCGCACCAGTGGTGCGCCATTAGTAAAAAATACTAGTGGCGTGGTACTAGTGGTGCACTAGTAGTGCGCCATTAGTAGGCAAAACTGGTGCGCCACTAGTAGGCCTTTTCCTACTAGTGCATGGGTGTGGAGTCTATGGAGGCACGTTTTTCCATTAGGCTGAGTCACGTTGCGCAGGCAGTCGCGTCGATGTAGAAGTCACGGTTTTCAAGCAAAGAACGCATGTCACGGTGCCAAAACATGAAGGTGAAAGCGTGACCGATTCGAGAGACACAAATATGAAAAGCACGGACCTGAAGTCCATGTAGTCTCGGTTCTGTAGTAAGAAGGTTCATGATTTGTACTCTTAAACTCGTGGACTTTCGTGGCTCTCTGTGTTGCAAAATTTCGAGTCAGAGGCACGGGCGTGAATCCCAGAAAGGCATGGTGTGGAATTACAAAGAATCACGGTTCTGTGTTAAGTGGCGCCATGACTTGTGTACTCATGACGGAGTGTATGTTTTGGGCGACAGGCACGGTTGTGAAAATCACAAAGGCTTGGTCCGGTTTTAAATAGAGTCACACTTGCCTGGTTTCTGTTCTGAATGCTTCCGTCGACTCAAACAGAAGAGAGGCACTGTCGGTGAGCCCGCAAAGGCATAGCTTTGCATTACGTACAGTTACATTCGTTTCTTTAATTGGGGTAACCCAGCGGAGTGGGTTGAGATGCGAACACTCACTGTTGACTCTGTGACGCGCCGAATGGCCTATGTGAGAAACGCTATTTTTTAAAGGTTATTTCCTACCCTAAAAAAATGTTATTTCCTTGTTTTTAAAAGCACAGCCATGCTTCTTTCTTTCTTGATGTTACGTATATTTCTCGATACAGGCATGGACTCGATTAGATGGAGAGGCACGGGCATGGTGTGGTATTATATCGAGTCACGCTCGTCTGTGTTTGTGTTCCGAATAATTCTGTCGACTCAATCAGATGGAGAGGCATGGGCGTCAATCCCACAAAGGCACAGTTTGGCATTACGCACAGTCACGTTCATTTCTTTAATTGCGAAAAACCAGCGGAAAGGGGTCAGGTATGATCACACACTGTTTACTCGGTGAGGCACGGAATTGCTTGTTCGAGAGACACTGCCATGGTGCAGAGTCACATTCCTTTGTTTATTGCGGAAACCCAACGGATCGACTAGCGTCTCCTCGTATTCGGGTGTGAACACCAAGTGGCGTCGCTCCGGAAACCCAATGGTCCGACGGGCGTCTCCTCTGGTGGCGCTGCTCTGGCTCGTCGTCCCAGGTGATCCTCTAGCTATTTAAGGCGGATAGACGGAGTCTCGAAACCCTAGCCACATCCTACTCCTCCCTTTGTCGCCGCCAGGTCTTCCATTTCTCTTGCTCCTCTCTATCCTTTGACCGTCTTTGCCATGGCTGTGCAGAAGAAGACTTCTCCGGACCGCCATGCCCTGTCACGGGAGGATATCCCGGCCGGTGAGGGTTCCTCGTCTGTAAGTTCACCTTGTTTATGGTTTTCCTTCATTTATTTTTTCTTTGTTTCTCCTACTTGATTTAGTTTGTGAAACATGAATTATTGTGGTTAGCTGATTCCTAATTTGATGTCGGTGTGTCTTGCGTCTTGACTTACGATCGATTGGAGCTACTCTCATTAACCTGGTCAATGGGATGAATGCCTTGGTTTCAATTGCAAAGGTTGATGTAATCGTTCAAGGAGTTCTTTGGAGGTCACCTACGAATGGCAGCAGTTCTACCAGGAAAGAAGAGAAGACTTGGAGAAGGCCAATGCCACGATCGTAGAAATTACGGCTGTGAGGAGTAATCTCCTTGAAGAGCACACTCGGTCGTTGGAGGGATTGACGTCAGTTGTGAAGCGACTCGAAGAGAATATGAAGGCGCTGAAGAAGGAGATTGATGAACTGCGTCGGGAGAAAACCAACAAGAAGGTCGGTGGGGAGTAGATATACAACAGCGTCCCTGTCTGTTGTGTGCGTCTGGTGTTGTTAAGCAGTGGAGTGGAGTTTCTTACCTTGTCTTGTGAAATTTCGCTGTCAGCTACTTTGTTAACAAAATGTATTTCGGTTTCGAGTATCATTGTAATTAGGAGCCGTTACTTATGATGCAGGGGAGGTGAAGTCTCTACAACCACTTTTGTGAACCTAGTATTGTAATGACTTGCGTACTGATGTAGGCGTGTACGTTGGTGGCTTTTGTGTGTTGTAGTGTTTCAGGTCATGGATACGAGCTTGCATTCCACAAATTCATGGTGTGGTTTTTCATAGAGTCATGCTCGCATGTATTTGTGTTCGAAATGATTCTGTTCACTAGTTCAGAAAAATAGGCACGCACGCAGGTGAATCCCATGGGGGCATGGTTTCGTCTTTCGCATAGCCACGTTCGCATGTTTATCATGGAAAGAAAGCAGAATGGGTTTAGATGTTAACGCTAGCTGTTTTCTTTGTGAGTGGCCGATTCGAGAGTCGAGTTGTTTGAATGCGTAAGGTCCTTGTTTTTAAAAGCCATGGTTCTGTACTGAGTTACGGCGCGCTTCTTTTATTAGAAGCACGGGGGTGAAGTGAATACACCCGCGGTTCTGTACCAGGCAGCGACATGAGTTGTGTAGCGCGGGCATGAAGCGTTAAGAGGCATGGTGCCGTATAATATAGAGTCATGCTCCCCTGTGTTTCTGTTCCAAGTGCTTCTGTCGACTTGATTAGGAGAGGCACGGCCGGTGAGTCCACAGAGGGATAGCTTTGCGTTACGCACAGTCACGCTCGTTTTTTTAACCCAGCGGAATGGGTTGTGACGACCACACTTGCCGTTGAATCTGTGAGGCACCGAATGCCTATGTGAGAGACGCTGTTTTTAAAAGCTTGTTTCCTTGTTTTCAAAATCACAGTCACGCTTCTTTATTGAGGTTTCTTACATTACTCGATAGAGGGGTGGACTCGATTAGATGGGAGTGGCATGGGCATGGTGTGGTATTGTATAGAGTCACACTCGTATGTGTTTGTGTTTGGAATAATTTTGTTGACTCGATCAGATGGAAACCCAGCAGAAAGGCACCGTTTGGTCTTACCCACAGTCATGTTCCTTTCTTTAATTGCGGAAACCCAGCAGAAAGGGTTCAGATGTGAACACTCACAGTTTACTCGGTGAGGCACGGAATGGCTTGTTCGAGAGAAGCTGTTGTGGTGTATTCTTTGCACGGTGGTGGGTCCCAGGAAGTGACAGCGTGGTATTGTGAAGAGTCATGTTATGTTGTTTTCGTGTTCCAAATGATTTCGTTGAACCGTTCAAGAACGGGCAGTACATCGCTGCAGCACGGAGAGGCGTGGTTATGATTTACCAAGAGTCACATTCGTGCGTTTATTGCGGAAACCCAATAGTTCGATGGGCGTCTCTTTGTATTCGGGAGTGAACGCCACGTGGCGCCGCTCCAGAAACCTAATGGTCCGACGGGCGTCTCCTCCGGTGACGCCGCTCTGGCACGTTGCCCAAGGCCAGGCTCCGGCTATTTAAGGCGGATAGACGGAGTCTCGAAACCCTAGCCACATTCTACTCCTATCTTCGTCCGCCTCCAGGCCTTCCTTTCCTCTTGCTCATCTCTATTCACTGACCATCTCCGCCATGGCTAGGCAGAAGGAGACTACTCCGGACTGCGGTGCCCTGTCGCGGGAAGAGATCCCGGCTCGCGAGGGTTCCTCATCTGTAAGTTCACCCTGTTTCTGCTTCTCCTTCATTCATTTTTTCTTTCTTTCGGCTGCTTTGATTTTGTTTGTGAAACATGATTTATTGTGGTCAGCTGACTCCTAATTTGATGTGGGTGTTCTTGCTGATACTGATTTACAGTCAATTGGAGGTAGGGTTAGTCTGCGTCATGCTCTTTAACAGAAGTCCCCTGCTGTAGAATTGGGGAGCAGTTGTCGCTCAAGAGAGAAGGGAATGGTGAGCAGGGCGGCGACGACAAGTGCTGTGAGCATTGTTGAGGAAATCGTTAGCTGGTAGCTGCTCGGTTGGCTCGCGAGTAGGGGATTAATAGGCTAATCAGCAAGTTAATCGACCATTTAATCAATTAATCGGATGATTTATTGGTTTATCGGCTACTCGGTGACCCTACGAGTAGGGATTAATCGGCAAGTTAACTGGTTAATCGGACGAATTCTTGAACAGGGGCTGTGAGGTCCTTGTTAGTTATCCTCAATAATCTGGTCGATGAGATGAATGCTTTGGTTTCAATTCCAAAGGCTGACAAAATGTACGAGCAGCTGCTGGATATCACCTACGCGTGGAAGAAGCTTTGCCAGGAAACAATGGAAGATTTGGCGAAGGCGAATGCCAGGATTGCAGAAATTACGGCTGAGACGAGAAATCTCCTTGAAGAGCACACCCGGTCGTTCTAGTAATCGGCCGCAACTGTGAAGCAACATGACGAGAATATGAAGGCGCTGAAGGAGGAGATTGATGAACTGCACCGGGAGAAAACCAACAAGAAGGTTGGTGGGGACTAGATATACAGCAGTGTCACTGTCTATTGTGTGCGTCTAGTGTTGTTAAGCAGTGGAGTTGAGTTTCTTACCTTGTCTTGTGAAATTTCGCATTCAGCTACCTTGTTAACAAAATGTATTTTGGTTTCAAGTATCATTGTAATTAAGCGCCATTACTTATGATGTACGAGACGTGAAGTCTCTGCATCCACGGTTGTGAACCTAGTATTGTAATGACTTGTGTACTGATGAAGGCGTGTATGTTCGTGGCTTTTATGTGTTGCAGTATTTCGGGTCACAGACACGGGCTTGCATCCCACAGATTCATGGTGTGATTTTAATAGAGTCACGTTCGCCTCTATTTGTGTTCGAAATGATTCCGTTGACTTGTTAAGAAAAATAGGCACGCACGTGAATCGCATGGGGGCATGGTTTCGTGTTTCCCATAGTCACGTTCGTACGTTTATCAGGGAAAGAAAGCAGAATGGGTTTAGATGTTAACGCTAGCTGTTTACTTTGTGAGTGGACGATTCGAGAGTCGGGTTGTTTGAAAGCGTAAGTTCCTTGTCTTTAAAAGCCACGGTTCTGTACCAAGTTACGTCACGCTTCTTTTATTAGAAGCACGGGCGTGAAGTGAATATAGCCGCGGACGATGACTTGTGGACTGACGATGGCTTGGACGTTCGTGGCAGTGTTAAGGGTCACAGGCACGGACGTGAAGAGTTAAAAGGCATGCTCCCGTATAATATAGAGTCACATTCCCATGTGTTTGAGTTCCGAACGATTCCGTCGACTCGTTCAGACGGAGAGGCACGGGCATTCAGCGCACAAAGGCAGCTTCAGGTTCTTTCTTTAATTGGGGAGAGCCAACGGGATTGGTTGAGATGTAAAAACCCAGTATTTACTCTGTGAGGCATGGAATGGCATATTCAAGAGACGCTGGTGTGGTATATTCTTCACACGGTCATGGGTCCCAGGAAGGCACGGCGTGGTATTGTGTAGAGTGACGTTAGTTTGTCTTGGTATTCCAGATGGCGTGGTTTTATATAGAGTCACGTTCGGCTGTATTTGTGTTCGAAATGATTCCGTTTACTCGTTAAGAAGATAAGGCGCGTACATGAATGCCATGAGGGCATGGTTTGGTCTGTCGGAGAGTCACGTTTCGTAAGTTTATTGTTGAAACAAAGCGGAATGGGTTTAGATGTTAATGCTAAATGTTTACTTTGCGAGTGGCCGGTTCGAGAGTCGAGGTGTTTAAAAGCGTAATTTCCTTGATTTTAAAAGCCACGGCTCTGTGCTGATTTGTGTGACGCTTCTTTTCTTAGAAGCACGGGCGTGAAGTGACTACTGCCACGGTTCTGTACCAGGCAGTGACATGACTTGTGCACTGACGATGGCATGGATGTTCGTGGCAGCGTTAAGGAACATGCACGGGCGTGAAATGTTAAAATGTATGCTGCCGTATAATATAGAGTCACTTTCCCGTGTGTTTGACTTTCGAATGATTCCGTCAACTCGATCAGACGGAGAGGCATGGGCGTTCAACGCACAAAGGCACCGTCAGGTTCTTTCTTTAATTTGGGAGTCCCAGCGGAATTTGTTCAGATGTGAACACCCACTATGTACTTTGTGAGGCTCGGAATGGCCTATTCGAGAGACGCTGGTGCGGTATATTCTTCGCACGGTCATGGGTCCCAGGAAGGCACGGCGTGGCATTGTTTAGAGTGACGTTAGTTTGTCTTGGTGTTCCAAATGATTCTGTTTGAATTGTTCGCACTGAAAGGCACAACTATGAATCCAGGACATGCACGGTTATGCATTACCTAGTTTCACATTCGTGTGTTGATTGCAGAAACCCCACCGTTCGACGGGCGTCCTGTGAACGCTGGGTGGACGCCGCTCTGGAAACCCAAGGGTCCGACGGGCGTTTCCTCCGGTGACGCCGCTCTGGAAGAGGTGGTGTTATTTAATAGAGTGAACGCCACGTGTCGACGTTGCGGAATCCAAAAGGACCGACAGCCGTCTCATCCGTCGGCAAAGTGAACGCCGGTGTCACCGTTCCGGCTCCTCGTTCGAGGTCAAGGAGCAGTTATTTAAGCCGAGCGGCGTCCACCACCACTAGACATCATCCTGTTTGTCCCTCTTTCGCCGGCAATCCTAGGAAATCATCCATCTTCCTCTTTTCGTTTGTGACGTTACCCGCCATGGTTCGGCACAAGATAACTACTTACGCGATGCTTACTCCTGAGTGCCGCTTTCAGTTGCAGGAGGACATCCGTTCGAGGCACGCCGCTCGGTTCGCAGCGGGCATGTCACCGGACTCACCGGGGCCGGAGGAGATTGGGGAGGTGGAAGAAGTGGAGGGGGTGCGTCGACGCTCATGCAGGGAGTTGATCCAGTGGGCGGAGATATCATGGAGGAAGATGAGGGGGGTGATCCAGTGGGGGGAGATCTGATGGAGCAAGAAGAGGTGGGTGACGAGTATGACGAGGACGACGAGGAAGGCGTGGACGAGGATGACGAGGACGACGAGGAAGGTATGGACAAGGATGAGGAGGACGACGAGGAAGGCGTGGACGAGGATGACGAGGACGACGAGGAAGGCATGGACGAGGATGACGAGGAAGACGAGGAAGGCATGGACAAGGAAGACGAGGCGGAGTTCTATCTCGGTGATTCGACCTTGATGGCGGAGCAGACCGCTATCCTGGAGTCCATCCAAGATGAGGCGTATGTGGAGTCCAACTGGCGCTTCCTCTGGGAAGAACAAGAGAAGACCGATGTTCTCTTCAACAAGCTGGATGCGGAGCAGGAGGCGGAGGCCAACAATGTCGATGTCAGAATGGAGATAGTTGACATCTCCGACGGCGGGGAGTAGTGTAGTTTTGTGGGTAGATGTTTGCTTTGCCATGATTTTTATGCTTTCCATGTCAAGCAATCATCGATGTCAGAATGGAGATAGTTTTGTTTCTATGTCAAGCAATCGTGTTTTTTTCTTAAGTAGTAGTACTACCCCGTCCCAAAATAAATGTGTCAACTTTGGAGTAACTTCGTACCAGGCAGTACAATATACAGTGTACTGGTTAGTACAAGGTTGAGCCAATTAATTTGTGAAGGAAGGTGTATGTTTTATTACAAATTGCAGTTTCCAGTACCATATTTGGGTCGGAAGGCATATGTTTTATTACAATGTATTGTTTTATTATATGTTGCAGTTTCAAGTAGTAAAAAATAAACATCTCAACTGGGGCACATATTTTATTCTAGAGATTTCTGTGTGGTTAGATTTGAATATGGTTTCAACATGGTTAGATTCTAGAAAGCCACAGATGTGCTTCTGAGAAGCACCGTCTTGCATGGTTTTGCCGCAAGATGGGATTCGACATTTTTGCAGGACATTCCGGGTTTTATAAGTGTAGAAAGAAATGTTTTTCACTTATATTATGTGTGGTAGAGGCACGGCTATTACTTTTGTGAGAGGCATGAATGTGCCGACGGAACGGCAGTCACGTGTATGAAATAGGTGCAAGGTGGTCCCTAATGTCTCCTTAATGTATCATCTATACACTTCACTGTTACAAGCATGATCGTCGTTCTTGTCGAGGCACGGAGGTGAAGGATCGAGCCTTTGCCTCGGTGATAGTCATGTCCCATGCTAAGAAGGAAGCAAATCTTCAGCCCCGATACGTCGGAAGCTGGCCGTAAGGCACGCTCCTGCCTCTGCGTTTTCGATAACATCACGTTTAGTGCCTCTACGACGGGTAGATGTAATGCTCGGTTTGCTGATGTTTTTGTTGTCAGCATCTTTCTTAACATGTTACGCACGACAGGGGCACGGTTTTACCCGACTTAGAGGCACGCACGTAACGAACTGGAGGCACGGACGTGATTCTAATGGAGGTACGAACGCAAAAGGATGGTGATGCAAGGATGTGAAGGTGTGCCTCTGCTTTAAAGAAGCTTTCATTCACACGCTTTAATTGCGGAGGGCATGGACTATGAGCTCCATGTGTTCTCGAAGGCATTAGGCCTTGTTAATGAATTTATCAGAGAGAAGGTGAATCTTTTGGTTGACGTCTAGAATGTCGCGTAAAACGACTTGAAGCCAAGATACGCACGGCCCCCTTGGTACCAGAGGCACATAGGCACATAAGTGCCTATGTGGTGCACTGGAAATAAACTTGTGCAAAAGACATGTAAACTGCAAGCAAACTACAAGGTTAACTACGACACTAGCAAACCTAAATTTATAACAAGAAAACGGCAGTCTTGAGAGAAAGCAAATCTAGCAAGAAATCGAGAATGGCGTGAGCAATGTTCTAGATACTTTTGTTGGCCTGGACCACCTGCTTCAGTAGTCGTAGTCGCCACATGACCTAGCGCGCTTCCTGGTCTGCTCCTTGTGGAGTTTTGCCCGGCGAAGCCCTTCCTGGATGATGGTGAGGTAGCTCCATATCTCGGACGCAGCGTAAGCGTCCTTTGCCGCGTACCCGATGTGCCTCATGGACAGGGGCATGCGCGCCCAGCTGTGCTGCTCTGCGTTGGTGAGCTCTACGTCGTGGACAAGGATGCCTGAGGCGTCCCCAAGGGAGTCCAGAGGCTTTGTAGCTGTAGGCACCCTCCATTCTTTCTGGATGTCGACGAAGTGGGCGATCTCCAATCCGAGCATCTCTATGTCGCCGTTGATGGAGAAGCCAACAAACGTGTACCTCGGATCGGCGAGGAAGTTGTTGAACCTGGTGCAGTTCTTGTCGGCGGCGCTCAGTTGAAAGAGCAGCACCGGATGATCCTTGCCGATGGAGAGCTGGACGAGGGATGGTTTTTGATCTTCGCCAACGTCGTTGGTGTACTCGACATCAACTCCGACGATCTTGTGGTGCTCGAATTTGAGATGTCGCTCGTACTGCTCGATGATGGTGGCCGCCTTGTGCAACTCGTTGGTGTGGATCACTTGCAACTTGGTGTTGGCGTGGACCTGCACCTCGAATTCCTTGGTGAATCCCATGGCCTGGAGCAGTTCATCCTCCTGCAACCTGGTATTTCGTGGGGAACAGTGAGTGGGAGCGCAATGGCGATTTCTGTTGTTGTAGAAGACAAGTCCGCAGCGGAAGTCTAAATTTAAGGGCGGCGAAGCGGCAAAGAAGTGCACGATCTCACTGTTGATGCGGTTGTGCACATCGTGGGTTCTGGATTGTGGTTTCGTCTCCCTGACGATGCGGTTGTGCACATCCTGGGTTTTTGATCGTGGTTCTTCTTTATAAAAAATTAAAATAAATTCAGCAGTTATGTTTTTAACAACCGTCGTATCTCCAGCAAGTCCTGGAGATGATCGTTGTCTTGCGTAGTTTGCTGTCAAATGTTAACTTTTAAAATTTATCTCGTGCGCAAGTCTCTGACCAAGAGAAGCATGCTTGAAGTGGATGGTTTAACTCTCAGACACACGGGCATGGTACATTCACTGGTCGTGGCAATTGTCTTCAGTGATACATTCAGTTTGCTGTCAAATGTTAACTTTTTGCACTCTCGTTGTATAACTGATGTGCTTTATCAGAGGCACCATTGTGTGTCTCTGTTGCAACTGACGCTACGAGATGTACAGAAAGAACGAGAAGCAAAGAGGGGCATGGACTTGCAGCTGCAAGAAGCACTGATACAACAACATGCGCAGCTAGAGGCCCAGATACGCTGCTACGTGAGGCACGGAGATGAAGTTACGTGATTGCACGGATGTCAATTCGTGCTATGGTGCTACGTGAGGCACGGGCACGAACAAATAGCCGTGCACTCAACTACATGCGCAAAAAGCCACATATGTGTTTCTGAGAAGCACCGGTCTCTGTGGTTTTACCGCAAGGTGGGATTCGACATTTATCCAGGGCATTCCGAGTTTTACAATTGTAGCAAGAATCGTTTTACACTTATATGTTATTCTGTGACGAAGGAATGAACGTCGAATGTTCGTGACGTGAGGATTTACAATAGGCGTCCGTTACTGAGAGGCATGAACGTGCCGACGGAACAGACACGCTCATGTCCAAAATAGTTGCAAGTATGAGATGGGCACAAACAACAAGAAGAAACGAGGGGCGTGGGCAAGCAGCTGCGAAACACACTTATACAGCGGGAAGCACAGCTAGAGGCACAGGTACGATGCTACGTGAGGCAAGGACATGAAGCTATGTGATTGCATGGACGTCAATCCGTGCCCGTGTTCTGTCAAATGTTTTAAGTGACAGTTTGTAAAGGCATGGATGTTTTAGGTGACTGAGCCATAGGGGAAGGTGCTAGGTTTTTAGGAGGTGTATGCTTGAGCTCATCGCAACAAACTACTTTGCATGACGCTATTATGCGGAGCACCATAGTGAAAATTATGTACGCTACTGACGTGGGGAGCTAGTAACGTCACTAAACTATTCTGAAACATACTTCACCACAGCCATTCATTCTCCATTATTAGTCAGCGAATCCTTTTATTATTATTAGAGATAAATAAATTAACCCACGTAAGAGTTTCACCTTCTTTGACACGAAATTTTCACCACCGTCTTTTTGGACATAATTATATGCTCAGTTACATACCATGACATAACTAAATAACAAAACTGGTGTGTACAGCCTGTTCAAAAAACAGACATAAATTACTGAACTAGGAAGTATAGCCACGTGCAACACTCTATCAGGAAAGGTCGTTGATTATCATCCGCAGCAATTTCATGTTTCCGCGTGCAACACTCTATCAGGAATGGCCACCGCTTTTCGATTGTGACAAGGACAATTGAACCAACCCTTAGCTGAGCTTCCCGGGCAAAATCTAAAAAACCTGTCACCTCTATTCTGCCGTCGGTTCGTATGGAGTACGTTGTGCTCATGTCTATTGCATCATACATCTCTGTTAGGATAATTCCACCGTTTTGAGGTAGATATCCCAGGTTCATCTTTAGAAGCCTCACAACGGCAGACGGGGTTTTCTGCAGATTGTATCGATATCAACGTACAAGGACATCAAACATCGAAAATTGCAACAAAACCATGGCAGTGGATCAAAAAAAATATTCAATGACTAACCAGGCGACCTTTTATGACATTGGTGACGTTTAGACGTTGCACAAAGGGTACGGTGGGGAAGTCGTCAGACTCAAACACATAGTATATCATCTGTCCAAATTGTCTGTATGAGAGATTTACGCCTCGACCAACCACTGTTTTCCCAATGTACTCCCTTTCCGAGTCATTTAGAAAATCAAGAGCTGCATGGAAAAAATAACTCATTTTCAAACAAATTTGTTTAAACAGATGGACTCGGTATTTAAGTTTAAAAGGAATGGTTAAATTCAATGCATGTGATCAAGTTGGGATGATAATCAACAGAATTGCATAAAACGTTTTCGAAATAACTTTGACTGTAACCTTGACACTCATTTAGTGGACAGCGGTAGGAGCACCAAAGGTTGCTCATAAACGTAATTGATAATACAGGATGGAAGTTGGTGCACTTACCTAGTGATGGTTTGGGAAGGGGCCTGTGACCTCCTCGAGAATCACTGAGTCTCAAATCTATCTTAATGGACAGACTCCCAGTATCTAGGTTTATGATGATAGATCTCGATAACGAAGATCATAGTCACTAATTAACTTTTCCCAGCCAGGTCCATGAATTTTTGACCGGTTAGGTTCATCGGTGATGCAGATCTCATATGACAGATCCTCGTTGGTGATCAGTACTGGATTCCTTTATTTTCATTCTTCTTCAAATGCTTATTGTTTCCACTGATAGATTGAAGAAGTGACTTGCTGCCTGCAATAGCATGGCACATAATACGCAAGAAAAAAAATCTCAAACCGGCAAGAAGGAATCCTTGAATACCGACATGTATAACCAAGACAGATAGCGCTTATCATATCTATACCTATACTAATTACAGACTCTAAAAAAATTACCACGTTAATTCAAAATTAGGAGCCGTTTATCTGGTATGGGACCGAATTATTACGGTGTAGATCATCCGAATTTTTTTCTGGTGAATAAAAAAAGAATAAGACATCCACCTATGGGCCCAATAGTTATAACACGAATGAAAGATTAACGCTGATTGGTCAAAAATGTGAAAAAGTAGGAGATTAACTCACGTAAGTGGAAAACGTGAAAAGGTGGAGATTAACTCACGTAGGTCTGTGTTTTAAGCTAACGTATGTCTGGTTCTAAGAAGCAAAGAAGAAAAAAAAACTCACGTACATGCACCAAAAAGATATAGATTAACTCACGTACGTGGAAAACGTGAAAAGGTGGAGATTAACTCACGTACGTCTGTGTTTTTTTAAGTTAACGTATGTCTGGTTCTAAAAAGCAAAGAAAAAAAAACTCACGTACATGCACCAAAAGGATATAGATTAACTCACGTATGCGTGTTAAAAAAACCAAAAGAACTCACGTACTTGCATCAACACAAATAGAAACTCACATATGTGCAAAACCGGAAAAAAGGATGAGATTTGCTTACGTATGAGCTCCCTTGACTCCAGCCAGTAGGAAAAATATGGTATTGAACATCTACAGGCCACTTTATTTCCTCATCGCTATTACCATTGTTCGTGTTCAATTTGCCCTAATCTTTAGATTTCGTATGCCCTGGTCTCTGTCATCTCTCCCATTGTAAATATTATGCTCGCCTCGCTCTTAATATACCACACCTAAATCCAATAATATCATTTTCCGAGATGGGATGCAACAATGTTTTCGTTTCTGCTTATATATGGATGAACTCTATTAATGATAATTCCAGATGAAATCCATCGATGGTGATTCCAGCCGAACCACTGCATTAACTTATGTCGAGTTCATGAAGCCTTGGAGGCATCACCACATTACACGTTAGCAGGGCATGCCGCTGCTGCCACCACGACACAGTGCCGATCTGAACGACGCCGCGAGCATGTAGTAGCATCGTTGGAGGCATCAATGCATCACCACTGTACTGTTCAGGGAGAATGCTCTCCTTTTCAAAATAAAAATGTAGTAGCATCCGCTTCGCCACCATGACCCATCATGCTTCATGTGTAGGTTCTCAAGAGTAAGCCCTGCAGGATGCCACTACCATGCATGTCCGCTTGCAGCACGATGGCTCCTCTAGGATATCATTCAAAATTGGAGAGCATAGAAGTCATGCGTCCAACATCCTAGGTTAGCAGTAGCAGACCGGCATGAATTTTTGGTTCTGGGTTCTGTACATGAATACATGCGTTGAGCAGGAGCAGTGACAAGTCCAACAAAAATATGGAAATAACTGCACATGCCATCAGTACTATTCTCATTCTAGGGAAATCTTCTTTCATAATTAAGATTAATCAAAGACTGGTGCTCAAGATGGTACCAGATGTTTCAATTCTCTTTCGTTATTGTGTTTTCTAAACATGTATTTTTTTCTCCGCAAAAGGTGTATTTTTGGGGTTTTTTAGAATAGTGCACTACTCTGTTTTAATATCAAATTTTTATGCGGATACCTAATTTTTTTTCTTAAGAAAGACGATGCTACAAGCCAAAGAGGGTATGATCAGTACAAATCCCAAAGCGACACGACCAAATGTCTGGATACGTATTCCTCTGGAAGTTCCCACAATGTCTGGATCTGAATTCACTTGAATGGATTCAGATTAATAATTTTTTGGTATAACACTAATCACTTTGTTATAACACATGGTGTCCAATCATATTCATGCCATGGTTGTATATTTAATTAAGGTGCATATTTTTCGACATAGTTATTATATAGCCTATTAATCTTGATGCAACTACAATTGAAATAGTCAAGAAAATGATCTTCCTTATGCGAAAACAGTAGGAGAGTATCCAATTGTGTTAATATATTAAAAGAAATAACAATATAAAATATACTGACATTGATGGGAACTAAAAGAAAAAACAGAAGAAAAGAATTAGGCAAAAGTTGTGTTGTCTCCTGGCTTTGAACTTATTGAGGTGTTTGTTCATGACTCTACGTGGACCAGATCATATTTAAGCCCTCTCTTCCACTTCCATATTATACACAATATATCTAGGGGTTGTGATCTTCTGAAGTAACAAGAATACTGTTACAGCAGATGCACGTGGGGTCGGGGACCATACTGCAATGATTGTAATAGCACTGTTGTTAGAGGAGAGGTTCCCATCACATATTTTAGCAGATCAACCTGATAATTTACATTACAAATGGCTGCTTGATGGCATCCAACACCATCATTGACTAATATAGCTCTATGCCTATTTGTGTATACCTACCAACATTCTTTGGCACAGAGCAATCCCAAAGGAGCTACATGTTGTTTCTTCTGACTTGCTGATATGAGTATAGAATACTTAAGTAGCTTGGTAAATGAAAGTATTTCCTTTTCAAATGCATATGATTAGGTATATATATTCTGGAGTCTATTTTGTTTTGTTTTTGTAAGGACCTTTACATTGATTGCAAATGGTGGTTATTAGTACAAGTAGTCGAAAGTTAAATTTTCTTTAAATCACACCTCTTATTTTCTTATGATACATTCTTTAGTTTTCATCTTATGTCGTCAATGACATTATTGCTTTTGTCAAAGGCCAGTTCACATCTTTGTGCTCATAATATTATTAGCTACATAGTTTCATATATTAAGACAAACTTATTGGAAAAAAGCATGCTCCTGATTAATTATACGAGGTTAGTTGTGCTTGATTTTTGTTGATTATCTCATGGTTCGTGCCCATTAAGATTGCTTCTTAAACCATGTCAAAAAGTCTGACTATTGGATAAGTACGTGGCATACCATGATACATATTCCAAATTTTAACTAATACTAGCCCGTGCAACTGCACGGGTTGAAGACTAGTATGTACAATTCTTTTCAATGGGTTGCTATTTGATAAAACAAGGACATCAAAAATTGAAGACATATCATTAAATGCTTAAATGTAGGCATTCCATTCCAACAATATGCTAGAAACTTTTATTTCCTTGATCAGAAGGATACACTAGTTGGTAGTAAGTGATGGGAAGCATGGGGTGGCAAACATTTCTCCTTACCAGGCATGTCTTGAAGCATCGTGGAAGATGCACTATCATCGCGTTGTGAAGAACGCCTGACTCCAATCCAGGGCAGCCGAAGTGGGTACATATATAACAGCACATAGTTTCCCCTGGAATACGTTGCAAAACAACGGTTATATGAAATCCTCAACACAAGGAAAATTTTGTTATCTTGAAAAACTATTCGTCTAAACCGCCATTTTTACATAAAAAGTCGTTCACAAGCTATTTCCTAAAAAGACATGTGCACAGCTTTTGATTAGAAGGAGAACATTACATATGGGATATGTAATAACAGAGGAAACATGAATTTAATTAAATTAGTATTTTATTTTCAAAAAATGGTTACTTAATCCATCACAATTCAGTATGGACTATTTTTAGAGCAGTTCACAATCTTGATTGTCAATGTCAATCAGTGAAAGGATTTCTGCTGCTTGGTTTTAAAAGCAGCTTTAGCAAATGTATATTTCAAGACACGACAGGCAAAAAGGAGAAACAATAGTCTATCATCAGGCGGCTCTTAGGAGTGTTCGTAACATTAAAATTATATGGAAATTAAACAGAGCTGCACCCAGCAACAACGTCATCCACAACCATAGGCCACCGTCGCCGACGCCAACCACTGGAACATGTGTGGCTAGGTGGTATTTGAAACGGATGATCCATCAATGTTAACCTTGTCTCCAGCGTACAGGACCCCAGACGCTATCATCAAGCACAGACGCTGATTCCCAGTCAACAGCACCCCAAACACTGATCTCTAGCACACTGTGACCGGTTAAGCAATAGAGCTCGGCGTCTGGCCACTCCCTTGGACTTCCGGCCACCGTTGTTTGCAAGACCTAACTGGCTTCAATTTAAACTACCAACCTCCCTCGGCGAAATTCATTGCACACACAGGACTTGGGCCTTGCGCAGTCGCTGCAGCTAAATGGCGTTCTCAAGCACAAATGCCGACTCCCAATCAACCCCACCCCTAAGAGGCACGGGTCGGTGTACAGGTTCGGCCTCGTGCTTTGCGCTTGATTTGGTTTAGATCACAACGATTTTCCAGGCAATTCCTAGCATAACAGCGTAGATGTCTCGCTTTCAAACACGGAGAGACGAAACGAACAGAGAGGAAAACGGATCGTAGCCAAAAATTCACATAGAAGTTAAGAGGAAATGGACTAACCCTAGATCTAGAAGGAGAATCAAGAGAGAAGAGACGATGAACTCTACAGCGGGTGAGTGGGAGGGGGCGGTCTGGGTTGGCACAAAACAGAACAGACACTTATAATACGCGCCTGCTCACTGACATGGGGCTACTGTACAGCGGCAAAGACAAGACTATTGGCTTATTAGGAGCATAGAGGCACGCACGGACGGCCCCAACACGCACGGACTTACATGCAAAAAGGCACGTCCATGACGCACGACCATGCTTCTGTTTTCCGTAGTATTTTTCTCTAGCACGGTCTCTCGGAGGGACAGGGACGTGAAGCCACGGTGCGCATCGTCATGTAAGGATAAGAATGAGACGCACGGAAAGGCCTCTGTATTCTAAATGTTCTCAGTGACGTGTTCATTGACAGACGCGCGGTCTTTAAACAGTTGGCGCACGGTTGTACATGCGCACGACGCACATACGTCTTTTGTGTTCTCCTAGTTGTTTTTGCATGACACGGCCACTCCGAAGGACAGGGGAGTGAAGACATGGTGCGCACGGTTCTCCGAGGAGAAAATGCACTGAAGTGCCTCTGTTCTCGTAACATTTTAATCTGCTTGTTCACTGAGAGAGGCACGGGTGTATGTTCAAATGACGCAAGACCGTGCTAGTTTTTTACGAATTGTTCATTTCTGACACGGCCTCTCGGAGGGACACGGTCCCTGCAATTAAAAGGGGCACGCAATCTTTTGCTTTGACGAATTATTCAGATGCATGAGTTTTGTTCAATATGATAATGAGAATGGAAACCCAGTATCTAAAAAGTGATTGGAGGTTCGTTGTTGACCTTAAGTCATTATCACAACATTCCAAATGTTTTCAACGACGCGTTCACACAGACATATGATTTTCACAACCTCTCGATGCCCGTTCGTTTCATGTGGGGTGCACGGACGTCCTTCGGAGAGGCGCGGTTGCAGCAGTTGCAGGTTTGCAGTCGACGCATGTTGCTTTTAAAAGTCAGAATTTCATGGCAAATAACTGAGGTAAACAAGAGGATACTAGTTTGATTTTTGAGCAACTGTGCGAGCTGATTTCTTTTATCATTGGGTCCAGAAACATATGATCGATATTGAAAACAGAAAGCATAAACGTTTACATTCCTAATTTTAAAAATATGAGTTTACTGCCTCAACAAAAAAAAGCTTACAGACAGTACGGTGCAAAATGAGTGAGAATTTTTTGACCATGTTTATACAATGCACTCATTGAATATAGCAAGTACATCTCTCCAGACCTGTTTTCAGCATCCACGGTTGAATGGATCTGGCAAATCCAGATTTTCAACACCTGTGTTTTTTAAATCCATGTGCATATGCTTGCAAGTTGTTGTTAATTTAAGCTTGGCACAACTTGAAGCCCTTTTGTCCATCTGAAGTGCCTCTTCTTGCCGTTTCTAAAATTCACGAGTGAAATCTCTGCAGAGCCAAACTTAAGCCTGATTGTCGGTAGCATCCTAGCATTGAGAATAAAGAATGTCACAAATGCAGTGTTTGCATCTGTGACTTCATAGTCTTCCAGCGTTAATGTCCTCAAACAAATGTTGTGATTATTGAGAAACACAAGCTGCTTTTGGCGACATTCATTTTTTATACCTCTTTGATCCCATCCTCCCCCCTAAACACACATGAGGAGAAAACTGAGCAGTTAGTGCCAGTATATAATGTATATTGTGCGTGGGCTTTCAACGTGTGTGAAATAATGACCTCGATAAACAAGTTTTGCAAGCATTGAAAGCATCGCAGCAAGTCAACAATCTCATCCAGTTAAAGCATATGCGTGAGATAAACAAGGTCTTGACAGAATCCGACCGCTGCGTGTAGGCTACTTATGCAGAGACCCTTCATTGAGCACATAACTAGATATTATTAGCTCGTGGATGTGAATCCCAAGTGCTTTTGAATAACGCAGGTCAAAGTAACATGCAGAGGCAGTACCTGCATAACTATAGACCCAACGACGATATTTGTTTCGTTGGGAAATTCAGAAATTTTTCCCAGTGTGTCCAACACAGGCGCAGACACAACTGTTATTTGTAGTTGTGCATCTACAGAATCATGTAGCAGTCTCCGGAGGCAAGGTGCATCCTCAATGATCAGTTTTCCAATGCTTACAAGCCTAGCTGAGTTTATTCGTAGACAGCATAATTTCTTGTTGCAAACAAGCAGCAGGCACTGCTGGGCAGGGCGACTGTGGTGGATGAACTTCTGCAAGGAGACATCCGATACATAAAAATCCACCAGCGAAAGTCTCCTGAGCAGTGGGAGGGAAAGCATTTCTACTAGATCGTCTTCTAGTTTGCACATGGCGAAGGTGACGGTGTGGAGCGACGAGCGAAATCTAGAGATGGATGCCGGTGGCGACGACATAGAAGAAGGGATTCTGCATGCTGATGGCCCTGTGTAGAAGAAATTTGGGAATATATGATAGAACCCTAAAACCTAGAGTTGGTCCAGATTCCGACACAGGAACAACTCATCGACGCCACAAGGTTGGCACTGGAGGTAGCTTGTCGGGATGCAGAGGCAGCGAATCGGGCCCTCGTGATCGGAGAGGGCGGAATCTGAGGAAGACTGAAGCCATCGGCGACAGATTCTCCGCGACAGTTGCAACTAAGATGTCGGCATTGAGTTACGACGTATGTTTCCTGGACGATTTGCTTGCCCGAGAGAACGCGGATGATTTGGCAATAGATTTTTTCCAAAGATCTCGTAGAACGAGTATCAAGGATCAAACAGAAGTCGATATCGAGTGGTGCGGTGCACCATATGCGGCGTCACCGAGATGCGAGCACTTGTGTGCGCATGCCTTCCTTTATGGGCAGACGAGAGATGATCTCGCCAAGGATGGCGTCCGGGAGATCGCTGATGCGGTCTGGACCAGACTCAACATGGTTCTCAGATCCAATGAGTGGGCCACGGTCGCTCCTCTTAGCGAGCTTAGAGAGGACGGCTATAGCCGCGAACCTCGTCTTCTTGTTCCTAGAGGCACGCTTCTTCATCTCCATTGCCGAGCTCGTGCCGCCTCCGTTGCAGCTCTCTGTGCGGTGGATCTGGGAAGAGGGTTAGGGTTTTACGATTTCGAAAGACATGGTGGAACAGTCAGGGCTTCGATAGACGTGCGGCTGCACGAGGCACGGCTATCAACCATCCGGATACAAGAGAAGTTTGGTGGCAGAGCCAAGGTTCGGCATACTCAGTTAAGGATGCACGGTTGTGCGGTCTGTAGAGACACGGTGGTGTGGAGCCACGGCACGGTGGCAAGTTCATGTGAGGCACGTGTGTGCAGGCGCTGGAGGCACCTAATTGCGATGCAATGCGAGCACCGACCCCATTGAAGCCTCTCTGAGAACAGGTATCGACTCCCTGGATGCACAAAAGTGTGGTCGCAGAGGCATGGCTGCGAACTCTCAGTTGAAAAGACACGGTTGTGGAGTCTCTTGATCCACGTCCCGTGTGTCTTCAGGGGAAAGTAGAAGCCACGGCTCGTGGCACGTGAGGCACAAGGGTGCAGGCTCCGGAGCGCGAAGTCTAGCCTCTCTGAGACGCGTCTGATTGTCAACCATGTGGATGCACAAAATTATGGTGGCAGAGGCATGGATCCGAATACTCGGCTATGGAGGCACGCGTGTGTATTTTCTGCAACCACAACGGTCACGGAAAGTGTCATGTGGGGCACGTGTATTGAAACACCGGAGGCACGGAAATGAAGCCTCTTAGGCACGAGTGTCAACCGAAATGGATATACAAAACTGTGGTGAGAATGCTGCTTTCGAGAGACACCGTTCTGCGAGCTCTCTGGACCCAGCAGGCATCTGGTTCCACGGGCACCTAACGATCCACGGCTTATGTGGACGTGAGGCACGCGTGAATCACGAGGCGCCAGGAAATCTTTGTTGAGGGGAACCACTACTGCGCCGCAGGCGTGGCGTTTCTCCGAGCCTGGCTCAGCATAAACCCTCTGCAGGTGCAGAAAAGTGTGCGCGCTAAGCGCCAAGTAAAACCTCTACATGTACGTGTACCAACCATCATGGCACTCAGTTAGAAAATCACGATTGTGAAGTTTCTAGAGAAAGTCTGAACTCAAGACGAAGAACAACCGTCATGTCATGAAACACATGGCTTTATTGGCCTACAAATCACGGACTTGCTTCGGTATTTGAAAGGTTCCTACTGACAAGTTCATTATCAGTGGGAACATGGTACTTTACTAACAAAGAGTCAGTGTCGTGCCGGTAAAATAATCAGAATCTTTCCGCTGAAACATTCAATGTGCTTGAAGGCATGGACGTTTGCACAGTCACACCACTTTCATTTGCACAGTCACAACACTTTCTGGTCAAGGATTGTTATGGCAAGCTTACAGACGGTACAAAAATACTACAAAGGGTTGTCTGTTGCGTGTTTAGACAAAACACATGTTCAAAAAGGGCGCAACAACATGTAAACCTGCAACCTTGAACAACTTACTCCAACCGTGTTCAGCGATCCACGGTTGAATGGGTCTGTCAAATCCAGCTATTCAACACACGTGAGTTTTAAATAAAATAACCGGTGCTTGCATGCTCCTGACAATATAAGGCGAGCATGCTCAAAAGCCTTTTTGTGCCACAGAAGATCCTTTTGATGCTTTTCGTAAAATTCTTCCGTGAAGTCTTGGTCGAAACGGTAGTTAAGCCTCATGGTCTCAAGCTTGCTTGCACTCAGAACAAAGAATCTCACAAATTCAATGTTTACCAAGCAGGGTTCATAGTCATCCAAATACATCGCTTTCAAACGAAAGTCATCTCGTTTGGCAAAGGTTGGTGCTTACGACTTTATGTATTTGTTTCTCCGCAACAGAGTCCTCCCTAGATGTACATGAAGAATGAAAATACTTAAGCTCTAAAAACATAGATATAGTAGAAGTAGTACAATATGCATGTTAAGGGTTTTCAATGCGTGTGAGAATCATCACCTCGAAAAACAAGTCCTCAAGGCTTCGAAAGCATTGCACCAGGGAAACGGCCACGTCCACTTCAAAACACACCTTGACGAGCAAAGTCTTAACCGTTTGAAGCAATCGCTGAGGTGCCGAAAACCCTGTATGGTGCACGCTAACGATTTTAAAAATTGAACAAAAGGTTCTATTACATGAAATTTGTTTACTCGAACAAATGCAGCTGAAAACTAGGTACCTGGATAAGCTGTAGATTCTACGTGACCTTGGATTCAGAAAAAATCATGGAATATGCCCCAGGTCTCCGGTTTAGAGTGCGGAACATGGCGATTATCTACAAGTTGCTGCTGATAATATCGTTAAGCAACCGCTGAAGTGACGGGGCATCCTCTATAACAAGTTCGCCATGTCCACAACAAATTCCAATGCTTACAAGGTTACGTGAGTTTATCAGTATGCAACGGCTTTCCATATTCCAAGTAAGCAGAAGGCACTGGAGTGCGGGGTAACTAGAGTGGATGATGCTTTCAAGCGAGATGTCTGATATAACAACGTCCACAAGTGAACGTCTCATGAGCAGTGGTAGTTTAAGAGCACAAAGCGTAACTATCTCGGTATTTGGCAAAAGAGCAAAGGTGGCGGTGTGTAGGGAGGATGCAAAGCGAGAGAAGGACGCCGATGCAAAAGGCGCGGATGATGGTTGTGTGAGTGGTCGTACGACACACTCTCTCACGAAATCTAGGAACGTGTAACAGAACTCGAGCACACGGATTGTTCGGTTTGGATGATTTCCGCCCGAACATCGGCAAGGGTCTGAACTGGAGGTATACGCCCGGTATGCAGAGGCGGTGAACTTCGCCCACATGGGCGGAGAGGATAGCTTCCGGAAGGGTCGTATCGTCGATTGCCAGTTGCGAGGGCACCAAGTTCCGAAGTGCCTTTCGCGGGCGAGCTCCCAGGTAGGAGGCGCCACGGATATTTTCTCGATATGAACTGTTTCTAGAGGCTTAAAAAGACGAGCGCCAATGATCTCACGACAGTAGAGATTCAGATGAGCGGTGGGCCATAAAGGACTCCATCGACGAGCGAGGATGCGAGTACGGATGCTATCCCTGATGGGGAGATGAGAGATGATCTCACCTAGGATGATGTCCGAGAGATCGCTGATCCGGTCGGGACGAGTTTTTTTTCCCCCGCTCCTCGGATCCGGTGGGCGGACCCTCACCGGTCCCCGCTGGTACTACAAAACACCCAGCGGAATGCGTCGTCGGTGGCACGAGCCTTGCCCTCTTGGTATGAGAAGCATCGGACTCCATATAGGAGCGAAAGGTGCGGTGGATCAGGAAAGACGGTTTGGAGGACGAAGGTGTTGCAAAACACATTTATCAGAAAAAAGTAGTCTTTTTTAAGTGATGTCGCTGCGAGAACAGTGACATCGGACAGTGGCAACAAGTTGGACTCCATGCCTCCACTTGATTTACGCACATGCCTCTCCGAGCAGCGTGTCACTAAAAACGTACTGAACACGGACGCACGATCGCATCACTTCTTTTTGACATGGGACACACGACAGCAAGTCTTCTTCATATTATGGTACCATGCCTCTGCTTGCTCGACCAACATGCCTATCTGAGGACACGACTCAGCTGAAATAATGACAACTGGGAGGGACGAACGTACCCTCTTATACTACATGACCGTGCCTTCACTAACTTCACGGTTGTGCCTCTCTTACTGCACAAAGTCAGCTAAGTTAATCAAAGCACAGAGGCATAACCATGAGTCTTCTTAACACAGGACAGAACCAGCACTAGGTTCAAGTGCCTCTCTGAGCAAACATGTCGAACCAAGAGACACACACACAACAACAACAACAACAACAACAACAGCGACAACAACCACGTCTATAGGATCGCATCTGCTTTCAGTACCATAGTCTGAATAAGAATTTCACCTGATAAGTTCTATTAGGTATGTATTACGAGGATTTCAACTGCACTCATAGTTTGAAATAACACACGTACAATACTTAACTTAATACCATAGTAGTTCAAATTTATGTGGTCTAAAGACCGGTGATCACAAGCGAGAGCGAGTCCTCCCCGCGCACAGTGTGCCACTCGATACTGATGAGTACAACGCAATCAACTGTCAGCCTGGCTGCATTTGCAAAAGCAGAAATCCTGGTGATCGCCATCCTTCCATATTTGTGTATAGAGTAGGTGCCAGGCAAATCAATGCTGCTGAAAATTTGAACAAGCCTGATGCTGCCCTTGAGAGGAAAATATCCAAGCTTCATCCTAAGATCATTGGTAACAATAGCTGGGATTTTCTGTACAATAACAAATTATTCTAGAATTAGATTACGAAGACACGCATGTTGATTTTGGTTTAGAGAAAGAAACAACGACGTTCCAAACGGTCTATGTGAATGTTGGTGAAACATAGACGGTACACAAAGGTAATGGCAGGGATGCGTTTAGCATTTAGGACTAGTTTAATCATGCAAGCAATGTCGATATAGGAAAGTTTTATGCCCCGGGTGTAGACTGTCTTGTCTATGTAGCTCCTTTCCGATAACCTGAGGCATTCGAGGGTTAAATAAATACAACCATGTATTAGCCACCGTGTGTGAAGCAATGAATAGAGAAGGTATAACTAAAATAAATGAATATTGGCTTTTAAAAAGGGAAATTATAGTTTTAAACTACATTGTGAGTACAAAGAAAGGTTTAATACATTATATCGCAGAGATTAAGCACATAGATATCAACGGCACGCCATAGTAAAATTATAATAGATAAATGTTAAACCAGAACAAATATTGATAAGAGATCGAGCATTACCAGCGGAAGGTTTGGGAAAGCGCTTTGCACATGACCTCCTCGAGATTCATTCAACATCAAGTCAATCGGAAAGAAGAAATCTTCTGCTTGCAAATCCAATTTTATAATATCACCATAAAACAGATCATAGTCACGTATCAACTTTTCCCATCCAGGCCCATGAAACTTAGACCTGTGGTTACAATCTGTAAACTTAATCTTCTAAGACAATTCCTCAGTAGTGCCGAACACAAGGTCAAAATCTTCGTCTTCAAAACCATCCTCGAAAGCTTTATCTTTCCATAAAGAGATCAAAGAAAGGACCTGGTTCCGGTAGTAGCATGGGACATACTGCATAAAAGTAAAACTAAGACAAAGGTAAATAAATGTTTTACTGATTTTCAGAAAAAAAATGCATGAAAATGTTTTTTTCCTTGAAATTTCCTTGCTTTCAGGCACGGGCACAGGCACTATCTATGACATTTAATTAAACCTATACAAAACAATTGAAATTCTAATTACATTACATGAAGGCCTATAAAATAAAAACAAGCATGCGCAGTATAGTTCGCTCTGAAGGAATACGTGTGGTTGCTGACTGCGGAATAAAGATAACTTACCAGGCATGTCTCATAAGAACGAGGCAAAGACACAATCAAAAAAGATTGGGCAACATCAGATTCAACACCGGGATAGTTGAGATTCTTGCAAACATCACACGCCATCTTTGTCTGCGAGATATAACAATATATAAGACTCAGGTTCATTAATTATTAAAAAAAATTGTTTCAACACTCCGCTAATGGCACAAAGAATTAAAGGACTGTATGTCACTGATACACGCTCGTTTCAACGAGTAAGATAGACCGGAACGAATGATTCTATGGTGATATCCCGTGATGTTATTGTCTCTGTAAAAAAAATGAAAAAACACGCACAGACCTCCTCAAATCTACAAGCTTGCAGCGAACTAACTGGAAAAAAATCAACTGTTGCCCTCCAATATTATTCACCTATAGAACCTTTTAAAAGAGGTAAGATATTAACACAAAAACTAAAATTAAAAGGGTAACATAAAACAAGAATCCATCTAAAAACACACAGTGCGCAACGCGTAAGTATTAAGCAGAGGGGAGAAAACTTACTGTATTTCAGAGCAAGTGGGCGAATCGTAGATCCATCTATGTGGACTGTAGAGTGAGGAAGACGAAGCAAGAAAGACGGAACGAACCAGAGAAGAAGGGGAGCCGAAGAGCAAGTGACTCGGGAGAGAAGACGAACAAAACGATGTATTTATGTTGTAATTATGGAGAGGGAAGTAATTTTTTGTACTCACTCGCCAAAGCTGAAACTAGTACTGACAATAGTAAATGGACGGGGGAGGTGGGTGGTGGTTGGTTGGTCTGGCGAGTAGGTGGAGTATTTGGTCGAGCCGCACCATGTTGAAGTCCTCTCGCTCTCTCACTGTATCTCTTCCCCCCTCTCTCTCCCTCTCTCTCTCTCCTCTCTCGAATTTGACGCCGCCTACGGCATCGCATCTGCTCACATCCTCCGGGCCATGTCGACACAAAAGTTCGCACAAGAGGGGAGGAAGGAAGGCTTGAACTTCCTTGAGCTGGATTTTGATTTCTATGTAGGTGATTTCCTGCTACATGCGGAGCATTGAACTGGGGTTTGTTTTCCAAACAAAAGATCTGAGCTATAAACATTCATGTGTCCTTGTAGAAGTACCCTGATACCATCGAGGACCATGATTTCTGTGGCAAAGAGCTCGACCGTCCTCTCTACTGCGTTCTCCATGATACCAAGCCTCTCAGGTGTGTGGCTTTTGAAGGAAGTGACACGGGGAGGAGGTTCTACAGCTGTGCTGTGAAAGTTATTCACTTTCGAAAATCTGAGCTACTTTCTTATTGAATCAAACTGTTTGTATATAGGACTTGTAGTCTTCCAAAGAAGACTTAATTCTTTTTGTGTTTTCCGGTTGATTGTAGAAAACATTGTGTAGTCCTTTTACTTTACATAAAAGGGTAAAGGTCACTACTTATTTTACCTTGCTGAAAACAAAAGAAGTGATCTAGACACTCTCATGTTTGTTTACAAATGGGACTTCTGTTTAATGGTCAGTATATTCTTCAAAAAAAATCTCTAAATAACTTGACTGCAGAGGTAGCTCCAGATTAATTCAAGCCGGCTTAAAAGAAACTAAGTACAATTATGAAATAACTCCGCGTACAGGGTGGGCGAAGTACCATAATTAGTGTTGTTGGTACCTAACCATTGTCGCGCCACGTTACACAAACACGGTTCATAGTTAGTTGAATGAGGTTATAAATCAAGTATATGTGAACTTTATTATATTCCAGAGCTCGTGCAGCACTGTATTAATAGTCTTTGTTTATTTTGTTCCTTTTTGTTTGCAGAGAGGCGTGAACTATGGGGTCGTCGAATGGATTGACCGCCCATGGCCTGTAATTATGCAGAGGTGCCTACTCAAGCTCTGGGGGATGTTGCAAGCAAAGGATGAAGAGATAAGCAGGCTTAAAATGGATATTGAACAAGTGAACCTTAAGCTCGAGAATCTTGTTGCAGTTGTGGAAAGAAGTAATGTAACTACCATGAAGATTGACAGGCAGAAGAAGCATATGGGTATCGTTGATAAAAGGCGTCAAAGCGTATTCGAGGTCTCTCACAAGTGCCATTCATAATCTTAAGGGCGACAAGGGTGATATTAAGTCGGATAGGGATTTTTACGAAGGAGGAGGTGCATAAGCTGAAGGAGAATAGAAGCAAGATGCAAAGCGTCATCATGATCTTTTCGGGCAAGGGTTTTGCGAACACGATGACCTCGATGATCAAGGCAATCCTCGAAGAATGATCATTAACAGTTGCCTTCTTTCGAAACGTTGCAAGGGATACTCGTCTAGTATAAGTTTATGCTTGGACATGTTTACTTGACTAAAGGCATGTATCTCATTTTTTGCAATCTCTTAGAGGGTGTGTGATGGTCTACGCACATCAAAATTGATCTCCTGAATATTATATATTTCAAAGAAACGTGCTACTAGCCAGGCGCATCCAACAATATTTCGTCTTGCATCGTTCAATGAGGCATGGGTTACTGTAATTTAGCAAGGCACATATGTCGCTTTCGCATGGGGAACCATGACTCGATAACTGGCAACGACTTGTCAAAGGCACAGTCCTATGTGCCTCGATAACATGGCACCGACTTGTCAAAGGCACAGTCCTATGTGAGACGAAGCACCGCACTAAGGCCGACACCCATAAAATCTACAATCTCAGTAGTCGTGCTTACTCCCTGATGCGAGATGCACATCTGTGCCTCCGTGACTCGATAGTTTGTACTCAGACATAAACTCATTCACGGACATGCTTTTACACGAAAGGCACGTACAGTTTGAGGTCGCTGGGAGCATGTTTTGAGATTAAGCAGAGAAACGGCCATGTGCATGTATAGTCTGCCACGAAAGAAAGCAGTGTCGTCCGGTCACAGCAGACGCACTGGCTCTCATGCACTAGACGCACGTTCCTTGGAGAACAGGCAAGGCAGTTCCTCTTCTCTTCCAAATGTTTTTGTTCCCTTGACGACTACCGCACACGAATATTTTTGTAGCATCACGATAGAATGAACCAAAACTATCAAATTATCAGAACAGCAGGTGCATAACACAAAAGCATTGTTATAACAAGCTTACAAAACGGTGCAAAAGGCGAATGGATTGTTTGGCCATGTTTAGACATAACACAGCTTCGGATTGGCGCAACAACATCTAACTGCACTAGCTTGAGGAACTAACTACTGCCCTGTGTCCAGGAGGCACAAGTGAACGGATCTGACAAATCGAGGCATTCAACACGCCTGTGTTTCAAATCCAAGCACAGATGATTTCAAAGGAGATAGTGTCTAGCTCCGTTGCATTCAGAATAAAGAACCTCACAAACTCAGTGTTCTTCCCGTTTTTTTCATAATCTTCCAGCGATACTGTCTTTAAATGAATGATGTGTTCTTTGAGAAACGCACGGTGCTTGCGATGCCAAAAATTTCTTGCACCACCAGGAACGTTTCCTCCCTGAAAACGCATAAAGGTTGGAAGATACTCAAGTTCTATTGAACGACAAAATGAACGATAAATTCCATGACCCCCGCCCCAATTAGTTTGTCGAACATTTCCCTAGATACGGATATATGTATAATGATAATAAAAAACATGCCTAGGCATAGGGTGTATTCATTGCAAACAAAATGTAAGACAAGCTTTTTGAGATGCAAGGAGTCCTGCACTATGTAAGATAAGAGCTTTTCATTGGGTGTGAGAATCATCACCTCAACAAACAAGTTCTCCAGATTTGGAAGGCACTTAAGCAAGTGAACGACCCTGTCCACTTCATAAGGCATGGCCAAAAACAAGGTTTTGACAGATTGCCGCATTGTAGATAGGCTGACTGACGGTGTCCTGGACGAGGGGGTACTCACCACGTCGTCTCCCGATCAGTTGGATTGGGCCGAGGATCCCCATGGCCGTATACTCATGGGCCAATCCGGACAGTTGCCGCATACAAGGAAGATTCCACAAGACTTCGCGATCAAGACAAGGACTCCTCCCCACCGGAGTATTCGGCTAGGACTCTTGTTATCTTAGGCCTCTGGTGCATTATATAAACCAGGGTCAGGCTAGTCGACAGATAGACAATATACAATATACAACAATCATACCATAGGCTAGCTTCTAGGGTTTAGCCTCTTGGATCTCGTGGTAGATCCACTCTTGTAACACACATCATCAATATTAATCTAGCAGGACGTAGGGTTTTACCTCCATCAAGAGGGCCCGAACCTGGGTAAAACATCGTGTCCCTTGTCTCCTGTTACCATCCGCCTAGACGCACAGTTCGGGACCCCCTACCAGAGATCCGCCGGTTTTGACACCGACATTGGTGCTTTCATTGAGAGTTCCGCTGTGTGTCCTGCAAAAGGTCGATGGCTCGCCCGCAGGTCAACTGCAACTTCGGCATCCTCGTCACCAGCTTGGCTGGTCACCTTGTTTCGACCAAGGAGTGCGCCCTATCTCCGATCATCATGTTCGGATGAGGGCCTTCATCAACATCAACTCCGATCTCTATCAAGATCATGGAGGAATCATCCAGGGAGCCCGGGGGCTCAACGTCAACATTGCCCTCGGGCGACCGTACTGTTTTTCTGGACAGCGGACTTGTGTCCGCCGCCACCGCCTCCACAAGTGTCGTTTTACCGATTGCTTCGATGGAATTGTGTGTAATTGAGTCTACAACAGCCCTGGAAAATTTCATCGAGTTCCGATCGAGGAATCTCCGGCAATCTCCGATATACCGGAGCCGCATTGAATCTGGACGAGAATCCGGACGAGTTTAGGGCGTGGTGTCCAGAGTGTAGCTCGGACTTCCTTTGGAAGATCCAACCGTTGATCGGCTGCGGAATTCCTATATCTGCGACCCCTCAAAATTTCAGCTCGATCCGACCGTCCAAACTCCGGGAACCTTCCGATTAGTCCATCACTTTTCGGATCTGTTTTCTGCGCGAAAACGAATCCGACCCGAGTTCGTCTTTTTTATGAACGGGATTTCGGACATCCTTTTGAAGGAAGTTGTGTACGGGTATTGTGTTTTGTTCCCGAACACATCCCACTAACTTTAAGATCTTTTGAACATGATCTTCAACATCACCGGTGTCAAACCAGTCCGGCAATATTGTTTCCACTGCCGCCGACTGCTAGACATCGCCGTCACTTTGTTAAGCCGAGCTCAACTTCTTTGGATCATCATCTCGGCAAGCCGAACAAGAGTCCGGCATCGCGAAGGATAAATCATCACCAACATCGCCGCCCTACGGATTACACGGAGCGGGCATACCGGCATCACCGCACGGTCGCTTCATCAAGCCGCATCGACCACGCCACGACCCGCATCGGCAGGGCCGCACTATTGCTTCTTCAAGCTGGTGTCCATCACGCCGACCTACTTCGACATCTCGGCTGGACCGGGGGCTTCGCCATCTCTTCATCAACCTACTCCGGACACTTCGGCGTCACTAGCCGACCAGGGAATGGGTGCGCGGATCCAGTCCCCATTTTGGGAATCACCTTCCTTCGGATTGCTACAACAAATAAACCAGGTGCTACTAATCCTAGTATTTCTTTTTGCTTGTTCGGGTTAATTTTTCCCAAGGAATTATTACTCTGGTTTGTCCATCATATGTACACAGGTCTATCAAATGGTGGCCGCATTATCGACGGCCGCATGATGGTTCGGTCCGTTTCCGTACATAGTCCGTGACGCCAGATCCGAACTCGAACCGACCTGTAAACTTCGGCCTTGCCATGCCTTTACCGCATCACGCGCGCCTGCATCGACATCGATTTCGGCGCCAGGCCATATTTCTTTTATTACTCACTTTGCATAAATCATTTATTATGCAACGATTTTTTTTATTACTATTATCTCTGGTTTGCACTGTTTTTTGTGCACAAGAAAATGATCCAGCCGGACTATATCCTTTGACGTCACCTCGGCTGGACGGGGGGCTTCGTCAACACTTCATTACCCCATGCCAGGGACTTGCATCACTCTGCCGTCCTGCATTGACCGTGCTATGTCACCACTTCACGGTGCCGAGCTCTTTGTTACCACCTCGGGACCGGCTTGGGGGTTGGAGCCTTGTCCCGCATCAAGCTCGAACCGCATCGTCAATACCGAACACATTAACCAGCTAAGTTGCCTTCATGCTCAAAGTTTTAAATTTCTAACTTGTGTTCGGTTCGACCAAGCATTATACTTTTTGGAAAAAGTTGCTTGTAACAATTTTCCTTGTCGAAACTTTGTCCGCACACTTGACGCTAGCCACCGCGCTCATTATACCTGAGGGCTTCTTTAATGAAGCTTATTAATTCAGACTTTATGCCCAACACATGTGTCACACTTCCGCATGTACCTTTTATTCACCATTATATGCATCGATATGACTTAAGTTTTGGCCAAGCTGGGTTGCACGGCTCCTGTGCTTACCCCTCGTTCCCGATTGTTCGGCTAGGTGGTAAAGGGAGCACCTCTGCGATTATTACCGCTGGTCAGCCGGATGTGTACCTCAGGACTGGGTGAAGCCCAGCTAAGCGTTCTTAAGGGAATACTCGGTCGGTGAACTAAAAGATGATTTCTTAACTATTCATTTACCTGCCCCCAGATGTTTTTTCGCTCTTTTCGTAGTCCGGACATGCACTTTAGGGCATGCCTCCTGTGAAAGGAACCCTAACGGAACTATTCTCCCTGGAAGATGTTGCTTACTAACCATGTAATATAACATAACTAGTTGGGCACTTGTCTGATAAAGCACTAATGACCCCTACGCCTGGTCTCCACGCATGCCCGGTTTTTATAACCGCGAGGGTATTCGGACACACTCCGGACTATTGGGTCCGGAGAATTGAGCGAAAAAGGTCCGCTTCGACAAAGCGATCTACAATCCGGCTAGAAGGCATTCTACATGTCACCTTACATTTTATAGTCAACTTTTACCCAAGTCACTTGGGGGCTCTTATGTTTATTTGAGTCATTTCATACTAAGTGTTTTTCTTCTTAGTCGCTTGCAAAGTTAAAGCACCACGTAGCACTTTTTTTTCTAAAGTCCAATTTTGATTGGCAACCGAACACTTGATCTTGTTCGGACGCCATGTTTTTATCGACGTATTTTGGTTTTCCAAGCTTTTGGCACTTTTAACTATTTGTGTATTTTCAGCACAAGTCTTGTAGTGCAACGCCGGACACCTTTAGAGATTCGGCAAAAACATTCTCGGATATTGCTATATATGCATCAGTTTTGAATTGTGTCTTAGATCAATAGTTGGGTTGCCCGCTCCGCTTGCCTCCTACGCCCGCTTTGTTCGCTAGGTGTGGAAAGGGAGAACCATCGCGATTGTGCTTCCAGCTCGCATGGTCAAGCAACTCAGAGAGAAAGCCGAAAACTGACCGTCACAATAGGTGTAAACTGGTCAGTGATCCGATGACTATATTAAATGACGGGCCATTCATAAAATTGGCCGAAGTGTTTCCGGCTCGACCTCGACTGTGGCCGAACACTGCGGGGGCTAGTAACTGGCCTCCCAAACTAAATCCTCGATCTTTTGCTCTTACATTGGACCTGAGGTTTCATGATCATGCTTAGCATGACAACCCAAAGAAAGGAACCGATAGCGGGACTATTTTCTTTGGAAGACATTTCTTCTGTTAAACAGTAATATAACATATCTCTCTGCGTACCTTTGTTTATAAAACCGTATGGCCAGATTGCCTTGTTTGTTGTAAATCTTTGCCCTCATAATGGCTTTATAAAGTGGGACAAACACTTCTCGGCTATTGGCCGAGGAGGTGGAAGCTGATGGTCGGTCAACAAAGTTTTGTACAAAATGGATTCGAGCATTAATGATGTAAAGTACTTGGATACATAGAGTCGTTACACATAATTTGTGATTTTACTATGGATATCGATCCTTAATTCGGCCTCCCGTGCCCGCATTAAGGCTCGCGGGCTACTAGGCTTCAGGCTTATGATTCACAAATATTAAAGGGGCACATTGATCCCCTGATCTGGTGTTGCCACCGAGCCATGTCTCGGGGGCTACTGCATTGCTTATTCTATGCAGAATATCTTAAGTGCAATACAGTTTCCGAGGAGATTTTGATCCTCAGGTTGGTCGGCCGCACCCAACCTGAGTCTCGAGGTCTGAGCACGCCGCTTTTTGCGTCCCTAAGTATTCTACCGAGCTAGGATCAGTATCCTCGGCACCGATTTTGCAAATCAACCTCGAGTCTCAAAGTAGCTCTGGGATTAGCGGTCTTATGTCATCCTTCATGGGCATCTCGGTTTTAGACCGATACCCACCTTGAGGGCTCTTGGCTATGTATCTCGGCAGAGAATAAATTGCACCACCATGGAAGCAGTCCGGCATAAAGCTTGGGCGCTAGTGGCTGGCTCCATAGAGGGCATTTCCGGCATTAAGGTCGGCTAAACTCCTTCAAACTTCTTGGAACCAAGGTGATTTACGACACCTCGGATACAGTCCGGCATTGGAGCTCGGATACATAGTCCGGCGTTGGAGCTCGGATACAGTCCGGCGTTGGAGCTCGGATATAGTCCGGCGTTGGAGCTCGCATACATAGTCCGCGTTAGAGCTGGAAGCAGTCCGGCATTGGTGCTTGGCTGCAAAGATACCTCGAATGCAGTCCGGCATTGGAGCTCGGACGAAGAGGACGCTGCCGCCTGGGAACAATTTCAAACCCGAGGTGTGGCATAAAAATAACAAGGCATTAATAAAGGCCGGAAACTTAAAGGGCTCCTCGGATACCCGGCGTGTAAACTCGTTGAATGCATTTGGCGATCCTCAAGATCGAAGATGAGAAGATATGTTGAACCAGTTTTCAAGACCGGACGACCGAAGATGAAGAACAGTTCGGAAGAATCGAGGAGCGTCCCCAACTTGAAGACCGGTTCAGGGGGCTACTGGCGGTGTCCTGGACTAGGGGGTACTCACCACGTCGTCTCCCAATCATTTGGATTGGGCCGAGGATCCCCATGGCCGTATACTCATGGGCCAGTCCGGACAGTTTCCGCATACAAGGAAGATTCCACAAGACTTGGCGAGAAAGACAAGGACTCGTCCCCCACCGGAGTATTCGTCTAGGACTCTTGTTATCCTAGGCCTCTGGTGCATTATATAAACCAGGGCCAGGCTAGTGGACAGATAGACAATATACAATATACAACAATCATACCATAGGCTAGCTTCTAGGGTTTAGCCTCTTTGATCTCGTGGTAGATCCACTCTTGTAACACACATCATCAATATTAATCTAGCAGGACGTAGGGTTTTACCTCCATCAAGAGGGCCCGAACACAGGTAAAACATCGTGTCCCTTGTCTCCTGTTACCACCCGCCTAGACGCACAGTTCGGGACCCCCTACCTGAGATCCGCCGGTTTTGACACCGACACTTACCGTCGCCAAATCCTTCACATAACATAGAAAATAGAACATAAAATTATTACAACAAAAGGTTGGGTGACATGAAATTACTTTCTCAAGGAAATGCAGCTGGAATTATTGTGAAATGTCAGTACCATAAGACCTGTGGAGCCATGCAAGATCCTGAATTTGCCCAATGTCTTCAGTTTAGGTGCAGAGACGATGAATACCTACATGTTATTGCTCAGGAGATCGTGGATCAACATTTAAAGTAAGGGGGCATCCTCCATGATGAATTCTCCTATCTCACCACGGATGCCGATGGTTACAAGGTTATGGGAATTTATAGTGATCCGATGCCTTTCTCTATTGCAAACAAACAGCAAGCACTCAAGTGCAGGGCAACTAGAGTTGATTATGCCTTGCAATGAGAAGTCTGATATATCAACCTCAACAAGCGAAAGTCTCTTGACCAGTGGTAGTTCACGTACCTCTACATAATGGTCAGTATTTGGCAACACGCTTGAGATAGTGCGCGCAGAGAACAGGAAAACAAAAACACGGACTTCGGTAGTGAAGGCGTAGATGAAGAGCATGTGTGTGATAGTTCGACAGTTTTTTTCACGAATCGTGGAAACAGGTAGTAAAACTCAAGCACCTGGAGATTATTTAATTTGGGGGACTCAAGCCAGGCGTGGACAGTAGAGGGTCTGCATTGGAGGTAGCATGTTGATATACAAAGGCAGAGAACTGTGCCCACATGGCTGGAGAGGATGGACTCTGGAAGGGACGAACCAACATCAGGAACTGTTTTTCCCTGATGCCAAGTTTCGATGTGTCGTATGCGAGCAAGCTCCTCACTGTAGGCAGAGGCCCTACTGATGATTTCGACATGAACTGTTTCTAGGGGCTTAAAAATACGAGCGATAGGGATCTCACGACAGTCCAGATTCAGAGGAACGGTGGGCCAATAAGGGCGCCAACGACGTGCAATGATTTGAGTACGAACGCCTTCCTTAGTGGACAGACAGGAGATGATCTCACCGAGGACACCGTCCGTGAGGTCGCTGATGCGGTCCGGACCAGACTGCTCTTCTTGATCCTCGGATCCAGTAGGCGCACCCTCGGCGCTTCCAGCCGCTACCGCCAAACCACCAGATGAAGGCATCGCCGGTGGCGCGAGCCTCGCCCTCTTGCTGCTGGGGGAACCGGAGTAGACCTCCATCTCCGTCTCCATTGCTGGGATCGCGCCGCCTCCGAGCGCCGCTATATGTGCCGTGGATCTGGACAGACGAAGGATCTGGAGAAATGGACTACAGCATGTCAATCCACGAAATGACTTAAATAGCC